>CM044440.1:97982835-98013095 GCA_024363595.1 Xenopus borealis
ACAATAAATACAATTTGATTTATTTTAAGTCCTGAGAGTGCGGACCTTACTACTTGGATGTATATATATATATACTGTATATGCCTATTGAGTTTGTTTAATGTTTATAAGATTTTATAGTAGACTTAAGTTTTCAAGATCCAAATTACAGAAGGATACATTATCTGGAAATTCATAGATTCCAAGCATTCTAGATGACAGGTCCCATAACATAAGCAATTTTGATTTGGGCAGGGAAATATAAGTTTAGTTAAGGATTTCTCAAGGACATTGTTGGTCAAGTCAAACTTTATGAATCAAAATCAGTTTGACATCTGTAGCTGAAAAAGTTTAAGAGATTACACTCAAAACTATGGGGCAAATTCACTAAGATGCGCAAATTCGCTAGCGTTGGCTTCGCTAGCATTCGCCGCACTTCGTCAGGTGAATTTTCGCCAGCACTATGCAAATTCAGTAAAGTGCGAATTTACGCTCAGGATGGTGAACGGTAGCGTAGTTGGGCTAGTGTTACTTCTCTAGGCAGAGCGCTGTTACGCTAGCGAAGCCTAATTTTTATACAGTTGGAATGATAGAAGTATGTTACAGCCACTACATTCCACTACACAAGCCCAGGAAACCTTTAATAAATTAAATAAAGTTGTCCTATTGCCCTAAATGTGCCCCCTGTATAGTTGTGTTGCCATATGTTAGGAAATGTAAGGGGGAAGAATGGTAACCCCCCCTTTTTCAGACTATCACCTTCCTATGCTAAAAAATTTTTTTTAGTATTGAACTTCATCTGGTCTGACATGGCGAAGTAACGTCTAGTGTAAGTGCTAACGTAGAGGAAAAAGCTCATCTTAGTGAATTTGCGAATTTACGATCCTTCGTCAGTGCGCAACTTCGCCTGGCATAAGGGTGCAAAGTTGCGCAAGTCTATCTACCTCACTAGCGAAAATTCGCCAGAGTCGGTGTTAGTGAATTTGTGAAGTTGCAAAATGACGTCACGCTGGCAAATTAGCTCTAGCGTTAGATGCTTCGTGCTTTAGTGACTCTGCCCCTATGTCCTGGATCATGTAAAATAAATTAGCTGTCACTTATTAGTACCCTGCTCACAAAAAAACTAAGATGTACATCTGAGTCTATCTGGTCTCTGAAGGGAAAGAGTTGCAAAACTTGTGTAGAAAAATGTTAAGATTCCTGGAAAGATGCAGAGAATAAAGCAATGTCAGGAAGTCCCTAAACATCTGTAGTCTAGGCACACCAGTGCACACCACTTTACATCACTAGAAGGGATTCTAAATAAGTCATTAATAAAACACCTTGTCAAATGGGAACCCGCCCGCATGCCACTTAGAAAAGATGTTCAGAAACAGTCAGACTGCTATTTCTAATATTTGTAGACATCCCATCAAGGTCAGTTCCCAAGGGCTACTATAAAGTCAGTGCAGCATCAAAAGAGTGTTAATTTGATATGATACTTAAAAATTCTATTCAGTCAGAATGGTTTAATTAAACATGATACATGCAAAGTGGTTCAGCTTTAGAGAGTTAGGTAAGATATTTCCCCAAGATATTTCACTGGTGTCTAAACTTAAGACAGTAGGGGACAAAGTTTATTTTTGGAAGAATTATTATTATGATTTTGAGTATAGTGACATGATTCTTCTTTTATTCAAATAGCTATATGCAGGGCCGGATTTACATAGCAGCTGCCCCTAGGCCCGCTGTCATTTATCACCCCTGTCCCCTTCCGATTTGCTCAAATTTTCATCATCGAGACAGAGCAATTGGAATTTGCAAATGGGAAATTTACATTTCTGACTCAATGTGGGTGTGGTTTGGCAGCATGCCGCCCCCTAAAATCCTGCTGCCCTAGGCCCGGCCTAAGTGGCTTCTCCACAAATCCGGGCCTGTCTATGGGATGGGGATAATAGCTATACATTTCTTGGTAAAACTACCCAGCAGCTGGGAGCTACTCAGAAGTTCAATTTCTAATATTACACAAAAACTAAATAAATGCAGAGCTCTAGTATAACAGTATTCATTTCAGTAGGGTATAGAGCATTGTCATGAGCACTAAATTAAAAAAAACACCATACATAATTCAACCTGTGTATTAGTAATTAATACCACTCCAACTTTCAAATGAAAAGCTAATTGGCATGCAAATTCTTAAAACACAAAAATATTAAAACAGAATGCTTGCCAGTGCAATGCCAGCCCTGACTCACAGGAACTGCCTAAATGGAAAAAATAAACAACACACACCATGTTTATATAACAGCGGCTACAACAAGTTAGTGTATTTGGAGCTTTAGTGGAACAGCATGCTTTTCAACTTTTCTACTGTGTGCAGTTCATATTTCCCCATTTTTACTTATGTTCCTATAACCTACAGTATATATCTCATACTCTTCCAGGTTTCTTTCTGCAGAGAGACACAATAGAAAATGTGATAACAAGCACAGCAGTGAGAAGTTGTAAGTGATTTCTGTATTGTGCTCTGCCTGCTGTTGAGTAAGAACATGTATTATGCCATTTTCTTTTTTACAACATGTAAGAAAAATCCAGCATCAATGCACCAACCACAAATAGCAACAATATGGTGTGTCAGCTGATAATTGGAAATGTCAAATCAAACAAATCAATTGAAATGTTGTGCAATTTTTTCTTCTGGGTAGGGATTGGGCATTCACTTAAATTATATACAATTTAGTTTGTGCGAAATACGAGTGCATGGGTTCAGCATGCAAAGGAAAATTTGGACCTTATATCTGGTCAGTAGTTGGTATACAGTAAAGAGCACCCTTGCACCTCCAGATAGGGTTGACATCTGGCCAGTTTTCCAAATTTGGAAAAACTGGGTAGGGCTATATTAAATTTGTACAGAAATTGGGAAATCACCAATTGTCATGTCATAACCCTCTCATTGACTCCACCCGCAACATCACCAACTCTGCACGACATCTCTGCCTCCCCCGCCCAGTCTCACTAAAGCCTAAAGGTGATAACTCTACCTCCAGATCAAGATTACCAAGAGGGGGAAACCCCTGGTTTGATTGGAATTGAATTAATTGCTTTCTTTTCATGCATTATTTTTGTATAGCAGAGTTGTTTTTTTATCTCAAATTATGCATGTACACTAGAAAAAGAAAGACAAGAGTATAAACAAGCATAAATATGTAACTCAATTATTTTAATATCCATTTGTGAAATAGTGCTAAATCTCAGAGGGCTATATTTAGTCGTTTCCATGTCAACCGCTTGCTGATTTCCTTTGTTTCAGTTCTTGTGTTTGCTCTTCTTTGATAAACAGCGAAAGTGCTATGTTACAAATCTGTTTATGGAACAATAAGTGCAATTGCATTGAACCAGATAACACACAGAATTATGGAGATCTGTAGTTTCAGTCAGGTATTTGCAGATTATTAAGCATCAGAAAAAAAACGTTCTGTTCTTTCCAAACCCAAAAAAGAAGGTAGGCAAAGCTCAATTTTTTTTCATTATAATGAACATTCTCTAAAGGCTGTTAAAGTGTTTCAGGAGTTGATTCTTCCCAACATTTTCCCAACATTTAACATTTATGTGTAACCCTTTGCAGGAGGTAGTTATTTTGTCTCTTTTAATCTATGCATGTTTTCCTCAGCCTATGTAAAAAGCAATTAACTTCCAACACATCCTTTGCTAACTTCATGCTCTCTTTAGCCCATTATTGTCAGATCCTAGCCCCTTAAGAATTTAAGCATAGAGAAATACAGAAGAAATAAAGAAAAGGAAAGGATCAATCGTTTTTCATTTCATCCTTATTATAACTTTATCAAAAATCACCATCATGCAGTAGTTCTTCTTGAATAACAATGCTGCATTGGATCCATTAAATCACTTGATTTATTCTATAACCTTACAAATAAAATATTCTATAATAGTTTTTGATCATTAAAAGTTTTCCCAGTTTCAGTTATTAGCTGCATCATTTAGGGACAGATCCAATTATCCATTCTAATTGCGGGTTCCTTTATAAATTCTAATGCACTCACATAGGACACTGAATAATTTAATTTTATTTACTTTTTTCACATGACTTTGACAAAAACAGTCCATGGCAAATTGAATGCTTGTAGATTTAAAAAACTGGAAAAGATAACTATACCATTAAAAAATAAAACAACCCAGTGCAATAAATACACAGTTAAACTGTTACTTTTCATAGTAAATTTGCTTTACCAAAATGCATTAAAATACATTATTTAAAGTCCATTCAAAAGCCCCTACTTGTTCACTTGCCATTTGAGCCTTAAAGTGAGAAATGAGTATTACTTGTGGTTATTATTTTATACTCATCATTATTTATTTTTTAATCTGACTCAATTTTTTCCAGTTTTCTTTTGGCTGACCTTCAACCATACCTGTTCAGCAAGTTTGTATTTAATTAAATGTAGATTAAATATATTCTTCCTTTAGCATCTTTGTGGTGTATTTTATTATTTAGGGCCCCAATTTCATAATCGCTTAGAAACTTAATTTTTGGTGGTGTTGCTCTAACCACTGTCACTCCATAGAACAGAACTGCATTACAATAATTGCTCAAAGCAGTCTCCTGATGAATTGATAAATGTGTCAGTTGGGTAAATTACTTTGCTGTCGCTCAAAATGTTGCCATACACTGGTAAAACTGTCATCTTTGCTTCAGAAAGGAATCATTATATATAATATATAAATAAGCTGGAGCTGGTGGCTAGTGATGGGCAAATCTATCACGTTTCAGTTCGCTGAAAAATTAGCAAATTTCCAGCGAAATTCGTGAATTCGCTAAAAATTTGTGAAACGAGTCATGGCACATTTTTGGTGTGCATCGCGTCGATTTAGAGGCGTCAATTACGACGTGCGTTGCGTCGTTTTCGAAGTGCATCGCATCATTTTCGGCGCGCAACTTTTTTTGGACCCCAGTGAATTTTCTCATTTTTTCCCGGGAATTCACCCCTGGCGGATAAATTCGCACATCACTAGTGCGTGGCAGCTATTCAAAAGACTCAGGTTACATAGAAGGCAAGTTCTGTAGAACACCAATATAGTCTACAGAATTTTAGGGGCATATTTAGTAAAACTCAATTCAATTCAATCTAGCTCTCAACCAGGATTTGGCTTTATTTAGAGACAATTGTATGGGCATGAAAGTCACGACAAAATCAAGTAATAATTTAAATTGTAAGACTTTTCTAAATTGCACAAAAGAAAAACAAAAAAATTGATTATTGATCAAAAACTACTAGTTATTCAGATTGTCAAGCAACCTAAAAGTATTCAAGGTTTTTTTGTACTAGAACTCACAAACTTCAAACTTTAAACCAAGTATATTTTCAGCTAGAACTTAAAAAACTCAAATGCAAAATCTCAGCATCTAAAATCTTGCAAAGTCCTGTAGAAGTCAATTTGAGTTGTCCCAGGCAAAATTCAAACAATATTTTCATTTGAGCTTTTTAAGCTTGTAAACTCAATTTTTTTCATGTTTACTTCTATAAATTTGCTTTTGTCAACTATTGCATCTTTTGTTTGTATAGTTCATAATAAAGGATGTAAGGCATGTGGGAGCAGCACAGTAAGATCAGTTTAAGTACATTAAGTTTGGATTTGTTTTTACAGTTTGAACTTTTCAGCTCTAAAAATCTTGAGTGAATTCTCATTATTTTTGAATCACAAAAACCATAAGAAACACTTTTCTAAACATACACCATGTAAAAATTTCTGGAAGCAGCAGTCAGTGGGGGTCGTCCTTAGCAGATTTTAAAATATTTTTTTCAATTTTTCTTTTTTGTGCTTGTAAATGCATGAAAATTTTGGAGTAAACACGGATTTCAAGGTTTTTGCAGTCTTATTCAGATTTATTCCAAGTATTTATTGATTCATGCTTTTTATATTTGAATCTGTTACTGAATGAGTAGTCATGCTTTTTTAAAATATGATTTTAGTAGTGGTTGAGGAATACCTCTTAAACTATACAAATTAAAATTTTCAGTACTAGTGATGGTCAAATCTTACCTGTTTTGCTTCACCAAAAATTCACAAAATGGTGAATAATTTGCCAAATGCATTGAGGTCTTTGTACAAAATTTAATTTCACTCATTTGAGTCTCTGGCCATCTTTTTCCCAGTGAAACATGGCAAATACTGATGAAAAATTTTACTTTTTGCTATTCTTTACTTTTATAGAAAGAGATTGTATATACAAACACTTACAGTATGCATGTATGCATATTTACTTGTTGTAAAAAGCTACTATTGTCTGTCTTTATGAACTTATGTTTTCATTTTGCACACTGCCTTTCTCTGGTCCTGAATTGTGCCCAGAGACACAGAGCAGGACAGATATCTGCAAGTGCCCCATAGCTGCAGTATTAGCTGCATTCATCAACAATGTACTTTACACATAGGTCCCCCCTCACTCCCTCTACCTTTACCCTACCATGTTTAAGTCACTTACATACTGAAGACAGTGTGCACCTATAACACTGTAGTTCCATAAAGTAAATTCCTACATGATCGCAAGAATGTAATACCATTGTATAACAAACATTTCATAATAAGATCTGAAGAAATATTCCTTTGCCTTAGTATAATTAAAGTAAAATGCAATAATTAGTATAAGGCTTTTGTGAAACATACACTTCACATTTTAGATGAGAAAAATGTACTTAGAAATTATGTATTTTTAAAGGAATTTTGCAGAGTTGTTGATTCTCAATTTTATCATCATAATGTTCACATCAAGCCATCACCTTGTCAAACAAAAAGCCGTAATCATTATTTTTCATATGAAAAAATAATACCAAATTAGAACAATTTCCATTTCCATTAACTTCTGTCTTTCCCCACGACCATTACTTGCACCAGCTGTCATTCTGCAGAATGTATGAGATAGAGGATATCAGTATTACCAAATATGTGCTTATAATCTCATTGCATAGGAACTTGGTTAGCAAAGTGGACCTCTGTGCCAGGTTAATACATATAATATTACAGAGCTGCATGTTCTCTTACTGCCCAGTGTTGTTAACATGAAAAATAAACAATTTTTCTAAATTAAAATGAAATTCAGGCTACAGTTTCTTCCCCTTAGGTAATAGAGAGAAATGCATATATTACCAGGCAATACAAGTTTTATTAACATTCAATGTCCATACTGTTGTCAGTAAAACACAGTCTTTACAATGCAAAATTCAAGGTTGTTTATGAATAATTAAAAAGGAAACTTCCAAGGACATACATCTTAAATAGTCCACAAACACAAGTCGGACTAGAACATGTTCCATTAATAACTATTCCTTGTAATGTCTCTATCCAAGTATTATAACATATTCAAGTTTAATTCCTAAATGTTATTCTTCTCTGCAATACAATGTCAAATTATTTAGCAAATGTCACTGCAACTCCAAGTTCCATTCATTTCCTCACAGAAGGCCAGTACATGTATCTGGTCATACAAAGAAACCACCACAGTCATATACATTTACACATACATACTTGTGCAAACTCTCACCACAAAAAAAAGAATATGAAATTGAAAACAAAACTGGTACAATTATTTGCAAAACCCACAGCATTAAAATCTACACCATGACAAATGGCAGTATTGTCCACCTTTGAGTTAACTTTTAGTATGATGTAGAGAGGGATATTCCAAGACAATCTGCAACTGGTTTACCTTTTTATTTATTTTTTTCAGATATTTAGCTTTTTTATTTCACAGTTCACCAGGCTGCTATTTCAGCAATCTGGTCACCAGGGTCCAAGTTACTGAGAGACTGGAATATAAATAGGAGAGACCAGAATAAAAAAATGATTAATAAAAAGTAGCAATAAGAATATGAGTATATAAGAATGTAAGAATGTGTAGCCTCATAGAGCATTTGTTTAATATGGGGGTCAGTGACCCCCATTTGAAAGCTGGAAAGAGTCAGGAGGAAAAGGTAAATCATTTAAAAATTATACAAAATAAATAATGAAGACCAATTGAAAAGTTGCTTAGAATTAGCCATTATATAAGATACTAAAAGTTAACTGAACCACCCCTTTAAGACAAAATGACAACTATCATTTCATAAACAGTGAAGTTCCCTTTTGGTAGGCATTTGTGTATTCTCAGCTCTCATTTTCATAAATATGCACCTTATTAATTTCAAATACACATACAGAATTATAGACACTATGGATTTGTTTAAGTTATGAAAGTATCCCATGATAAAAGCCTGAATTAGCAATTTAATCCACATAGACCACAGACAGGAAATATAATGTTCAAAAGCTTGTTATTTTAAGATTCTTTAAAAATTAAGCAGCTTCTTGTTTGCCAACTTTTTCTTCATTTCAGTAATTATCCACAGAAACCTGCAAACTTCAGTTCCCTTTGGCATACACAGATTTTCACATGGAAAGTTAGTCAGCATCAATAGCAAAATACTTTAGTACAGAAATATTGATCTTAGCCATCCCTCTGTAGATGAAATTTTGATTAAAGACAAAATATCCTACAAAAATCAAAGAAAATTACCTCAGAGGGATATACTCACAAACATATTACAAAAGCAAAAGTAATCACTTAACAGTTTTCTAGTTTACCAAACTTCTGGAAAGTTGGAGTGAAAATTCTAAAGAGAGCAAATTTAAAATAATTTTAAAAATAAAAATTTAAAGGGCAAGTTCTTTGGTGAATAGTCGAGCGCTCGAATATATATTTATTCGATCTATTCGATACGCCCGAATATGCTATATACGATGGTCGAAAATACTTAATTTGCATATTAAAATAGTCGCACGATCGAAATGAGACTATTTACGACTATTTGCGCGAATATTCGAATCCTTCACACGAATTTAGTAAATCTGCCCCAAAATGTTTGTAGTATAAATGCAGTAAAAAGCAGTTATATAACAGCAGGTATGCGCATTCCTCACACTACACACACAACATTCCCTTAAACGAAAAAAAAAAATCAAGGGAAAAAAGTTTTTTTTTAAGAATATAACACCCCTGCCTCAATAAACATACTTACTATTATGATGAGCCTTACACCACTCACAGACTTTTTGTTATTTTTCATAACTGGTTCCAAAAACAGAGACCCATATTCGAGGGGGACCAGAGACAAAATATGTAATAAATATTGAT
Organism: Xenopus borealis; assembly: GCA_024363595.1. NCBI lineage: Eukaryota > Metazoa > Chordata > Amphibia > Anura > Pipidae > Xenopus > Xenopus borealis. The sequence continues at coordinate 97,991,981 of CM044440.1, forward strand.
AGAACCATCCAGATTGTGTTTTTTCTTTGCTCTTTAACATTATTCATACTACAAAAATAACCCAGCTAAACTGGAAAAGTACAAACAGGTGTGAAGTTGGGTGAACATGTAAACATAATGTACGCTTGTAGGATATCTAACAGACACTCAATTTTAAGGTAGCTTATTGAAATGAAGGTCACATCGGCATACAAAACAAAACCTTAAACATAAATATAACTCCTGTCCTCTGAACACTATCTCACATGGCATGTTCCTGTACTATACTGGGCCCATTGCAGACTACCAGCAAGATCCAACAGAAAAAAATAACTTTATATTGCTAATGCAAAAACCTTGATTATCATATTGTTTTAAAGTTGAAGTGATGCTTCTCATTGTAGTCTAAGAAAAAAAAATTGTGATTGTGAAAAAAACATGCTTGTGCTTTTCTGCAACATTTTGTGTGGTTTGAAAAGAATGAATCAGTGCATAGACATTTTTCATAAATTTCATGAATTTCACAGCAACTTATTTTTAAAATATGGTCTTTAATATATAGGAAGGAGCACAAAAGACAACAAATATTAAAGTGGTAACATTGAAAATGGCCACAGTGGATAAATGTATTATTTTAATTCTCTGCTTGAGGGTTTTGCATTATTTCTAGTATGACATGTAACATATCAAGTGGTAAGATGAATTTAAAAAGTTAATTAGTGTAAGTTACATTAATGTGTTCAGTCATTTCTACAGTGATATTTTTAAAAAGAGAATTGCTATAAACATATGTCCTTATACACTGTATATTTGTCATGCATGGATTCATCTAATGGTATTCTAGAGAATGTCACAGTATTTAACAAAGTGCCAGCTGAGTTCCAAGGGCATTTCTAAGCTACCCCCTAGATGATTGTTTATATATTTCAGAAAATGGAATTATGTCAAATTATTTTTGTTTTACTAAGATCCTTTCAAAGGTAATTGAAAACTAATGTTATTTCTCATCTTAAATTTTGCTCACCATGGAAGAAAGTATTATAAAATGAATAATGCCTCTGAGTTTTGGCATCATTGTTTGTAACTGTTAATGAAAGATACAAGATGGCTGAATTGTAGCTCCCAACAAGGGAAATCAGCCAACAAAGCTCCCAGTCCAATTACTGCTTTTCTAAAGTGTTCTAAATCTGTCAACAAGTAAAACATTAGCTATACTAAAGTATGTTGGAAGGTGACCCGGTTTGTATGATATGACTTTTTCTACTATTTTAAAGAAAAAAACTTACAAATATCTACAAATTGTTTACACAAGATAACATTTAATATTATAGACGCATAATATAGAGGTACAGATATAAACTTACATGCTTTAATGGTGTGCTGTGCTATGAATGTGGATTCAGAAATACTCTATATACTATTTAATGGTATCTTGCCAGCTTTTAGTTGTCAAGAATTGATTTCCAAATTGAATTGATAAATAGTTGGAATTAAAAGAAAATGTATTTTCTATAAATTTACCCCTTGGCATCACAGCATAAAATCCTGTATATTAATCAAACCACTTTTGAGCAAAAGCAGAGGTCTTTTTGAAAATGTGTAAAAAGTTGCCCCCACATATGACATATTATACCCTGTTTGTATCATAATTCTATTGCCATATATAGTTTTATTACTTGGAATGTTTACACAATATCGAAGATGGTATAAAATATTGTGTAAATTACAGTGATTGGTCAGGATAGAAAGAAACACACACGTCTGTAAATGCTATGGTTAGAATTTATATTTATTGTATATTTATTGTATGAAGGGATCACAATGAATTGTGTATAATCACCCAAAACACACAGCTTTTTAATTATGTTGTTTATTTTACACCAATTTTACCACCAACTGTGGATTTGCATGCAAAAAAATATGCCAAGTAGTCCAAATAAGTTTGAATTGAATTGTTGAACACCATTATCTTCTTTGGGTTGTTAAAGCTCACTTTCAGATCTAATAGCACTTTGAATTCCAGCACAGAGACTGTTAAAAACACTTTGAATGACAAAGCTGACACTACATTTTTTGTTTGTATTTCTAAACAAAAATTTTACATTTTACATTAAATTGTTTCTAGCAATAGAAACATACTACCTCAAATTTAAATTCTGGACAATCCTTGGGTTTATAGTTGCAAATGAAAGGACAATGGTCTGTCTGGTAAAGGGCTATTTAAGGATAACATATAAATACATGAATTCAGTTTTTGTTTCTAAAATTAAAAAAAGTAAAAAAAAAATTAATATTTAAATAAAATGCACCATTTTCCTTTTTGTAATGTTATACATGAGCTGAAATTGTAATGTAATTTATAAGGTCTAGCAAAAATGAATTTGATTTATTTGCATGATTTGTTCTTCATTTATTGGCAAACTAATAATTTTACAAGCTATCTGTAATCAACCTACTGCCAAGATGGGACTTAGCAACTGCTGACACCTGAACTTACAGGGTATTTAATCGTTAAGTAGGCTGTTCTATGTATAATTTTATTCCAATTGTGTTGCAGGTGAAACAACATTCTCTGCTTCCACACAATGAATAAACCATTTATGGTAGTTTTTATATGAACAGCATTAAATAAAACAGATGTTTCAGTAAAAAATAAATCATAATACCAATGTTAAACAGCCAACAGTCTCAATACTAACCCTTGTAATTTTTAGAAAGAATAACAAGTAAATACTTCTAAATTACTTAACACTAACATTTTCAAGACAGCTCTTGGTTTCTGTATCAGATTCTTAAAGGGGTTGTTCACCTTTGAGATAACTTTTAGTATGATGTAGAGAGTGATATTCTGAGACGATTTGCAATTGGTTTTCATTTTTTATTATTTGTGGTTTTTTACTTATTTAGCTTTTTATGCAGAAGATCTTCAATTTGCATTTTAAGCAATCTGGTAACTAGGGCCCAAATTACCCTAGCAACCATGCATTGATTTGAATAAGAGATTGGAATATGAATAGGAGAGAGTCTGAATAGAAGGATCAGCAATAAAAAAATAGCAATAATTATACATTTGTAGCCTTAAAGAGCATTTGTTTTTTAGAAGGGGACGGCAATGCCCATTTGAAAGCTGCAAAGAACCAGATGAAAAAGACAAATTACTACAAAACTCTAAAAAATTAATAATGAAAACCAATTGAAAAGTTGCTCAGAATTGGTTGTTCTATAATATAATAAAAGTTACCCTAAAGGTGAACCACCCCTTTAAATGGTTATTTATCAAAGTTTGCATCTTTTTGCAAATTCAAACTTTCTGCCCTAAAAATCATGAATGTGGATAATGGTTTCAAAAATACAAACTTTTTATATTTATTATGCTAAAAAAGCACAGAAATGTAAAACTCTGGCATCTAAAAGTTTGGGAGCATGCAGAAGTCAGTGGAAGTTGTCCTAGTCAAAATGTAAATTATTAATTCAATTTGAGTTTTTAAACTCTCTAAAAATGTAGAGTGACACACTAATTAGAGGTATTTAAGTTTTTCCACAATTGCATTAATGTATATATACACAAATGCATCTCTCACACTGCATTGAACTGCTGCTCCAACACCACAAACATGTAACAAGATGTAACAAGCTGAGGGGCAGATTTATTATCAGTTGAATTTAGAGTTGTGTGACTATGACTTTGACTATGATCGTATTTATAATTAAGGTCAAATTAGGTGAATTCGGTTTACAAGGCTTTATTTGATTCGATTCTAATTCAAATCAATTTTTTTTCCGCACTGCTTGGAGGGTGTATTCAAGTTCCCAGTTGCCTCATGGGGACAAGGATCACTGGGTCCTGCAGTGTTAGGGATCTCAGCAACCACAGGATGGGTCAGAGAGGGAGTTGAAGGGAAGTTAGGGAGTGAGAGGCAAGGGTGCTTGGAGGAGGAGAAGGAGGTGGAGGCGGGAAAGGCAGCAAGGGGGCCTGCAGGAGGGAAGAGGAGGCCAGGTCAGGGAGGGGGCCCGCAGGCGGGAAGATGAGGAGGGCAAGTCAGAGGGGGGTCCCACAGTAGGGGTGAGGAGGATGGAGGCACGGCTCAGGCTGTACATCTTCACAACCTCATCATCAGGCAGCTGGTCAAAAGGAAGTATTGGCATCCTGAAGAGAAGAGGCTGCCTGATTCTAGCAGGCATCAAAGGGGTGTATTGCTCCTGGAACTGCTGCTGTTCCGCCTTTAGTTATTTTCATGCCCAGCAATAATTACTATGACAAACAAAGGTAACAGATTATAATTTCTTAATTTCTTTCCAGCATTCCATGCAGCCTTTGACCATTTCCTAAACCATATGGAAAGATAGCCTAAATTGAGATTTCCTATTTTTACAATTAAAATATTCAAATTATAGTAGTCTTTCAGGGACTCAGTGGGTCAAAAACAAGAGATAAAACGGGCTGCTAAAAAATTTGATAAATCTCAAATTTGAATTAAAACTTAGTTTTAGATTTATGTGTCCAAATTTTGAGTTTCCTGGTTATCAAAACTCTTATTCTATTACTCACTTACATTGCCAAGTTCTGGTTAATAAATTTAGAAAATATGAATGACAACTCCAACATCTTGAAAAAAACTTTAATACATCTTCCCCTTAGTGATACCAACAAACCCACTTGCACTGATACTCGCTGTGTATTTACTGTCTCCAAAGTGCAATTTCTCCTTTTTAGTTTTCAACACTTTGAGTTTTTTAAAACTGCTAAAAGCTAAATTCACATGCTGTACAGTCACAGACTTATTAAGGTACAAAACAAAAGAACACTAAACCAGGTGAAAATTTACCTGACAATGCAGACAAAATAAAAGAGAAAAGAATGCTGTTTGCTACCAGGATAAAAAAAAAACCCTTATTAACCCTTATTAATATTCCACTTAGAAATTACATCTCAGACAAAAACACAAACAACAAATTCACTAAATGTATCTACCAATTTACCCCACACACAGATAGCCTAAACTGGAATGAGCAAATTTAGAATAAAGAGTTTATTGTTCCACTGTTGCTAATCTCTTGAGTTTACCCATACATCTAGGCCAGGGCTGTCGAACTGGCGGCACGCGGGCCCTCCATGAGAGTCTGCCTGCTGTGTCTGCTTACCACGTGTAAGCTTTTAAAGGTATCACTACAGAGAGTAACTGGCCCCTGCATTGTTTAAGACTCAAATTATGACTAATCCCCTGTATTGTTCACACCAGTGACCTCCCTGCATTGTTCATACTTGTAACACCTCTATTGTTCAAACAAAAAGTACAAGGCCTGTACTGTTCACACCTGAGACCCAAACTAAAACTGCTCACATTGTTCATCTGTTCACACCTTCTTCAAAATGCAAATGGAGCACCAGCACTGTGTCACTGTATGTAGGGCATGTTAGAGTGGTCCTGATAGGTCTCCTGCTCTGTTCTGCCTTCCATATGCTCCCTGTGTGTGCCATACTTTGCTTGCCCAGTGCTGCTTGTACGTGCCATCCTCTGCCCGCCCAGTGCCGCTTGTGTGTGTTATACTATGCTTGCCCAGTGCTGCTTGAGTGTGCCATACTCTGCTTACCCACTGCCACTTGTGTGTGCCATACTGTGCTTGCCCAGTGCTGTTTGTTTGTGTCATACTCTGCTTGGCCAGTGCTGCTTTTGTGTGTCATTCTGTGCTTGCCCTATGCTACCTGTGGGATGCAAGCCTAGTAGGGATTTGTTCTGGGTGTTTGTTAGCATTTGGAAATAGTTATTAGGGGTCCCTACTGTGTTTAATTATGTGTTGGTGAGTTTCTGTATTATCCACAGGGGAGGATTAGGCAAATGGCTGAATTTTTCACATATGAGTGATGAGAGATATCTCTGCAGTGAGCACCAACCATTTGGTTTTTTGGAGTGCTACTACTGATAATGTGGATATGATCTTAAAAGTTCTTGTGGTAACATGGGTGTGGTTTAAGAGGGGGAGTGGTCAACACTGACTTCCATTATCGTCCCTTCACCAAGTAGGCCAGAAAAGGTTCAGCCCTCGGTACCACAGAAGTTGGACAGCACTGATCTAGGCCATTCACGACGAGGTTTCAAGGTTTGCCCAGCTAGAGCAACAAGGACATTGCACTGTGGACTTTCTATGCATATGTAACAATTACATCTGGCAGCTAGCGATGAATGAAAATATTTGCCATGCATGGATTTACAGTGAAATTCTGCATTTGACTTTTTTTGCAAAACTGTAACTATTCACTTTACTTAAATTTTAATGCATTTGAAGTAGGAATAAACTTGAGAAGAAAACTTAAAGTGACTTTTATGCATGTAAAGTGAGAAAAAATGTCAACGATAGACTCTAATATACTTTGCTACAAAAAAGTATTTCCAGACCCTTTCCTGTATTCTTACTATAAGACGAATTGTTCCTTTTCGATATGACTCTACTCAACTTTGGTCTGTTCTTCAGTGTTAAATTCCAACTGCAATCCCATAGGCCATGTAGCTCTGGCAATGCGCTCAGAATTGTAGAAAACCTCATGGTAAACTTCTTCTACTGTTAAACTAGACTACTATACAGATGCAGCCACTTGGATTTGTGAGTTAAATGCGTCGTGACTCAGGGTTAATTGAAGAAACTGTGTTATCTAAAGTTATCTTAACTCATTTAATGCATTTAACCTTTTCATTAGCATACCAAAGCCCCATTGTTTTCAATGGTGAACTCTTTAATTGGATGGGATGCTGTGACACAATATTCTGTGCTAAGTGGGATAAATGGGATACATGAGTTAAGTTATTCTGTGTCAAATGCACAATCCAAAGTGGCTTCATCTGTACATTATATAAACAAGCAGCTGGCCATGGGGGCAGTCGGTCATACACAGCAGATAATAAATAAGCCCTGACCAATACAATGGTGCATCATCTGTTATCTGCTATGTCACTTGCGTCTTTTTTTGCAGCTTTGATGGTTGCCCCCATAACTACACATCAGCTTGTTTATATAGAGTAAATTAGTAGTGATGGGCGAATTTATTCGGCAGGTGTGAATTCGCAGTGAATTCCCACAATTCGCTGCCAGCGAAAAAATTCACGAAATGCCAGCAAATATTCGCCTGATGAAAATACACTTGCCTAAAAAAAGACACGCGAAAAAAAACGCGACGTGCGTCAAAAATGTGACATTCATTAAGCAAATTTTTCGGCAAAATGGTATAGATTCGCCTATCACTATAAATTTGTCTTTTTGAAGCAAACATGGTAGGTAAGAGGCAGCGCACTCCTTGGTTTCAAAGAAATCGATCGCTTGTCTCCAAGTTTGTTAAAAAATATTACACTTTGTTTTAACATAGTATTAATCCGATCAACATAGCGTCTGAGGTCTTACGCGTTTCGTGATACAACACTTCCTCAGAGACCTCATTTCCCGTTATGACTGGATAGGTTTAAATACCCCCAACACACCTGTATACTAATCACTCATTACACACTTTCTAAAGCAAACATTCCAGTTTTACCAGTGTAGCGCAAAAGTGAAAAAATGCACGAGAGTTCAAGAACTGTGGCCTGGTTTTAGTAGCTGAATTTGCAAGCCAAAAGCTCGAACAATTTTATATCGACCCTCAGTGTAGTACATTTCCACAAAAATCCCCAGCACTCCTTGAATATGCAAAAAACTGCAGCATACTCACTCACATCCCTTTCTCAAATGTTTTATATATATATATACATATATATATATATATATATAAATATATACAGTATATACATATATAATTTCCCCCCCCCTTATTATTACAAAGTTAATGATACCAGCATAGCAGGTCTTTATATCATGAAATCATACATGTCACTGAAATATAAACTTTCCATTGCCTCTATAGCAATAATATATATATGCTTTTATATATTTTTAAACTAATGTACTACTTTATGGCAGGATACAATGAATTTGAGTTTAATGAAATGAGAAATATGTAAATATTTCCAACATCATTTCATAACAGGAAAAGAGAGACAGGCAGACAGAATGATAGAAGAAGATAGATAGATAGAGATAGATAGATAGATAGATAGATAGATAGATAGATAGATAGATATGACTAAATTTAATTTCCATATGTTCCTTTTACAGAAGTAATTTGCTTGTCATTTCTCCAAAAGTTCATTGGCATTGTCAGGTCCTGTATGACTCAGAAGTCAAGTGTTAATTTCTTGCAGGAAAACATTTTCTCGGCCTATGGATGACTGTTTTTTGTCTGAGATTTGTGAAGGCTGCATTTTTTTTTATTTATACTGACACACTATTGCAAATTGCAATTCAACTAAATAAGTTTTCAGATTTAGTTCCACATATAAATATTTATATAATAGTCATTAGGTTTTCATTTAAAAAATGATTATCAAAACAAAGCATACACTGAATCCTGGTGAACTGATACATTTATAAAATTAAATTAGAGGAATAATGTGATCTCTTAACAAAAATCTAGTGGTTCAGACAGAAGAAGATCTATCCATTAACTTCAAGGTTACCTTTATAATTGTGTTGTGATCATGTGATAGACTGAGCCCACATCTAATGCTGCAACTGCCATATTCTAGTGCAGGGGTCCCCAACCTTTTTTGCTCGTGAGCCACATTTAAATTTAAAAAAGAGTTGGAGAGCAACACAAGCATGAAAAAGTCCATGAGGATGTCAAATAAGAGCTCTGAGTGGCTTTTTGGTAACCCCTATATGGACTGGCAGCCTACAGGAGAGAATGTTTGGCAGGACATCTGTTTTTTATGCAACCAAAACTTGCCTCTAAGCCAGTAATTAAAAAATAAGCACCTGCTTTGAGGCCACTGGGAGCAACATCCAAGGGGTTGGAGAGCAACATGTTGCTTGCGAGCTTCTGCTTGGTGATCACTGGTCTAGTGTTATGGGACCAATATACAGAAGTTACACCACCCTCATATAGATAAAAAGAGAATACTTGCATTTATAAGAACCTATATATATATATGATATATAAAACTGTCAACCCGCCTTTATGTTTTTACAATGTGGGAGTAAACATCACGCAGACACTGGAACTCTTTGCCTATGCTCCTTTGCCCATAAGTCTTATATTCCCATTGGGTTAAGCCCTGTCTTCATTGCTTGGTTTCCACCTTATCTCATTACTTATTAAGTCTCTCACAAATGGCCCAAGAGTAGATTTTTAAAACCTGTTATATCAAGTAGCCAGTGGTATTGAACAGATTTATCAACAGTGATTATTCATATTAACATCCAATATTTAGCTAAAGTTTTCTGGTCAGGCAAAAATACAATTTTTCAGGATTTATTAAAGTCCAATGGTGTTAAAAGCCTGTTGAAAACTACTCAAACGCAGACCTGCCAAGAACATGTAAAAGTCAATGGCAGACATCCTGTTATCAGTTGGAAGACTTGCTGAATTGCGCTGGGTTTCTGAAAGAATCACAGCTTTTGGTCAATTTTATCAATCATAGTATTGGGATTTTTCAGTGATCGTGATTTTGTGAAAATGTATTGATAAATAGGGGTGAAAAGCCCATGCGGATTTGGTCAGAGTAATTTTCACAACTTTTCTGATTTTGATAAATAACCCCCAGTATGTGGGTCATAACTAGGCTAATCTCAAAATCTCCATTCTCTACTATTAATCTTAGGGACAAATTTACTAAATTTCCCTTGAATCTCTTCGAAATTCGAAAAGCATTCGACTACTGAATGCTTATTAAATAATTTCAAGCTTTAATTTCCTCGATATTCAATTTCTCAATGAAATAGTATGATTGGATACTGATCGTTCAATTTCACGAAAAAATTAACTTTTTCCTTCGAGCCTCCGAAAAATTAGTATGACTCAAATGATCGAGGCATTCAATCGTACGAATGGTATTTGAGCAAGTCTTTGCAAAAGAAGCCTATGGGGGGTTCCCATAGGCTTCTATTGGTATTCGGTAGGTTCAATCTGGCGAAGTAGGCATTCGAAGGATTTTAAAATTTTAAATCCTTCGATCATCGAATGATCGAATATTCGATCATTTGATCTATTTGCTAATTCGATGATTGAAGATGCCAAATTTGCATTTTAATCCTCCGAAAAAATTTTATGATCGGTATTCGATCGAACTTTGATCTCTTCACACAAATTTTGTAAATGTACCCCTTAGTATTTCACAATTTACAATTAAAGATTGTGGCATGCTGGTTAAAATGTTAAACCCATTTTCCAATTTTAATTCATATTTGGTATTCCAAGCCCACAGACTGACGCTATTCCGTGTGTTGATTTTGAAAATTGTTTTCCTGTAGTCTTATTAATAAATCCGCTCATTCTCAGCAGCCAATAATGATTATTAATTGTCAGTAAAGAGTTTATGGCAAATTAATTTTCTAAGTTACACATCTCTACTTGCAATAAAATTAGAATTTGTCAGATAGTAACAAATGTAGAAAACTGAACCATGACCTTAAGATGTACAAATTTGCATTTTTCTAGTGAGTGATTCAGAGCTAGAGACCTTCTATCGCTTTGCAATATGTAGTGAAAATGCTAAAGGCTGAGCGACAAAGTAGGTGCAAAGCATAAAATGTTAGTACATAACGGGTAAAAATATAAATTAAGGCTTTCATAAAAAAGAGAAATTCTAAAGATAATATATAACTACTTAACTACTGAAATTAAGGTTAATCTAACTCTATCACTTTTCACTGAAGGATAATTTCTTGGGGATAACTTTCAATTTACCCAGATATAGTACATATTGTTTCTATTGTTCTAGAGTATATGCAGGAATTCGTTTTTTATACTGTCATAATTTTAATGATGTAGTTTTTATTTCTAAATTACATTGTTTACACTGCAAAGAATTCACTCTACCATATAAAATGTAATTCACAAACCTGGAAGTATTTTATTTTAACTTGTAATACTGGTGTGTAGCCAACCATCTCAGATCATTTTGCCTGATCCTGTGCATTCAGAAAGAGTCAGCACTTCATGACGGAACTGCTTTCAGGCAGGCTATTGTTTATCCTACTCAATGTAATGGAAGGAGTGGGACATTGATTTTTACTATTGAGTGTTGTTCTTATGTTCTTGGATCTACCAGGGGGCTGTTATCTGGTTACCTTCCCATGTTCTATTATTAGACTGCTGTGAGGGGAGAAGAGGGGGGGTGATATCCATCTTACAGTGCAGCATTAAAGAGTAACCAAAGTTTATCAGAGCAAGTCACATGATTGGGGGCACCTGGGAAACTGACAATATGTCTAGTCCCATGTCAGATTTTAAAATGAAATATTAAAACAATTCTGTTGTAGCAGCACTATCAACTAAGGCATTTTGAAAAAAAAAGATTTCCAGTGACATAACCCCTTTAAGATATATGATTCTGAACACATATAAGTAAAAATAAATTCCAAATAAACAACATTAAAAACAAAAATATATTAGCTAACATTGCATTTTTTTCATGTTTTGATAAATCTGCTCCTCATAGTATTTATAAAGGGATTTTTTAGATCGAAAATGGACCTATTTCAATTGAATAGTTCCATTTTCGATCGAATAAAAAAATTGTTCGAATCGTTCGATTCAATCGAACAATTCAAACTATTCTCCACAAAATCCTTTGAATTCTTGGAACTTAGAAAATTTTACAGGACAGGTTCTATGAGTTCCCCATATGCTAAAACGGCAATTCGGCATCTTTAAGCTGGGAAAATAGTCGAAGTCGAAGGATTTTTAAAGGGCAATTACTTAGAAATTCAAAAAATCTAATTTTTTTCAATTTGAATCGAATTTTTGGTTATTCGATAGCCGAAGTAGCCCAAAATTACTTCAAAATTTGAATTTTAAAAATTAGAATTTTATTTGAATTTTCACTTCAACCTTTAGTAAATGTGCCCCATAGTATCTCAAGACACACAGAGTTATTTATCAAAATCTAAAAAGTTCTCTCTATTCTCTGAAAGCTACTCTGACTCTACCCCAATTTTCAATACATTGTAACGAAAATCTTATAAAAATTCTTATTAGGGAAAATCGTGATAAAATCCTGAAAAAATCATAATCATATTATTTTTTGTATTTGTCACAAACTGTGACTTTTTCAGGTTCGATGCCTGAGACATGCGACTTTCTAATCTTCAGATTATTGAGTGAAATCCAATGTAGAACAGGATATCAACAAGACATCAAAAATCCCATAGAAATGCATTGAGAGTGCCTGAATTTCACACTTACAGACTGGGGCAATCTCTTCACTTTTTGATAAATATGCCTCTTGGACAGAGAAAGAGAAAGAGAGAGAGAAACTTGAGAAAAAAAAACCTGTTGTTTCCATCATTTATACATTTTGTGCAGGATAAATTGGTTCGCACAGTGAATATATTTGCCCTGCACATAGTTACTGTACATTTATAAAACAGAATAAGAGTGTGCACATTTTTTTTTCACACTACGAATGTCTATAAGAGCTTTTGAAATATGTCAAAAATTGCAAATTGTGAATATTTATATGTACACTCACTCTGCATTTGAATTTGACTTTTTTGGATTTGATACCCGAAACCACAAATAGGATATCTTCAAAATGTCAATGGAACAACTGCCATTTACTTCTACATGAACTTGGCAGATCTGAGTTGGAGGACATTTTTATTCTGACTTTTAACTCTATTGTGGTTTATTAATTCTAGAAAAATTAGTCAATCCAAAAGTATTTTCATGAAAATTTATTGAATGGTGGGGAAATTCTGTGTGGATTTGGTTGATGGTTTGGAAGATGGTTTGATAAAATAATAAGAACATTTTGGATTTTGATTAATAACCCCCATAATGTTAGTTATGCCCTATTCTGAGGATACAGTGTTTTTTAAGTTATATTTGAACAACCAAGAAGCATATTAAACAAACATGGCATCTATAACATTCTACATTCAAATTAGGAATTAGGAATTAAAACAAAGGGACAATAATAATCTTAATAATTAGCTATATTGTACTATACTGAAACCACAGACAAATATGCAATCGGACCTCACTATTTGATTTGCCATTGTATTTTACACTCAAATTTGCAGCTTTCTTATGGACACTCATACAGTAAGTACACAATGATAAGATAAGATATCTGAGACAGTATCCTTGCATACCTTCCATGATATCTCTTGAGTTTAGCCTGCAAAATTATTGAAACTAACTTCCACCAAAAAACATTAACACATTTACAAATCAATAGTCTGTCTAATTTTCTTACTTAAGAAATATACACCTATATACCATAGCAGATCAATTGTAATTAGAGTTTTCAACTGGGAACATTTTATATAATGTGTCAAAGAGCAAATATTCTGAAAAACAGAAGAAATTAAAACTAGATTAGAAATAACATGGTTCCCAGAGAGCAGGTAATTATCAGTGTACTGTCTAATAGTCTTGTCAGAATTCCATTTCTGCTTGATTTTACCCTCAATCAAGTTGTGTAATTCATTCAAAAATAAAATCTAAAACACTGCAGAGATTTATATGGTGTCAGTTTGTATGATTTAATGAGGTATTATTTATATTAAATTTCTTGTGTAAACTGTTGTATGTTTTAACTGTCAAATCAGAAAATGCAAAATATAGCAATGAGATAATACAAGTCATTGATATATAAAGGGTTGAATTTACTAAGTGCGAAAATTCACCAGTGATGGTTTTGCGCCCATCACAACACTTCGCCAGGCGAAAGTTTACTGGTACAACGCTAATTTACAAAAATTTTGAACTTAAATGATTTTTACACTCAGAATATGATGTAAGTAACTGAAAACTGAGGAAGTTCTATGCACGCCATTGCACTTTGCCTGGTCTGACTTGGTGAAGGCAAGTCTGGCGAAAGAGGTAATGTTTAGTAAAATCTGCATTTCGGTGAATTTCCATTTGCCAGAGCGAAAAAATTCACCTGGCGATAGTGAGAATCACCACTAGCATCTATCTCTTTCACTAGCAAAGTGATGCCTGCACCGTAAATCATCGGAGTCCCTGCCGGCGGTAATGCTGGCGAATCATCGCCAGAATTAGTCACTTTGCCCTTTAGTAAGTCTGCCCCAAAGATTCATAAAAATTCATAAATATTAACCCCTATGTTCATGGGCAAAAGATTTTAAAATACAGGTGGACCATTAGATGAACTCTTAGTAGGTTAATGATATTTTTGGTTGGGAGCTACAGTACAGATGGGAAGTGTTGGTTGTTCCCCCAACACCGTTACCTCTTCTGGGGTACATTACAGATGGACTGTTTTCAGAGGATGAATTAGAGTTAGAAAAAAATATCATCAATGTTTCCTGGATGGTCCTTAACAAAAGATGAAGAAATAATGAACTTGGGATATATAAAAAGACAAGGAAGCTCTTCAAAATCAGTATGCAAGTTAATTCTTCCGTTTTACTTGTAACCATACAATAATTAACAGTTCTTCATAAATATGTTTGTGAAATCTACTCCACACATGTAAACAAACTTATAAAGCAGCATGTAAGCTGAGCATATATGCTTGGCAGCAGGTCATTATTTCTTCAAACGTTGCACATACCTTGTAGGGAAGTAATGCTTTATATGGAATCCTGGAGACAAGCAGAGCTTAGGGTGAAGGGCGGCACAAGCAGGCCAGCACACCGAGCGGGGATAGATCAGTGAGTTGCTAAGGCCAGGAGCGAAGAGGGGGGAGATGTGGGAGGAGTAAAGTTTGGAGCACCAATGGAAGAGTTACTTTCCAGTCAGTAGTGAAGGAGAGAGGAAGAATGTCCATTCGTCTCATCCCTTACTTCATGGAGCCAAACATAGTTGCTGGTCTGAGGCCACGTGGCAAGGAGTGGGATGGCTGAGACAACTAATTCCGGAGGCAGCAAAAAGAGCAGATGGACCAGGGAGCAACAGTGCAATGGCACTGGGAGTGCAGAGGGCATGGAGTTCCAGGCCACCAATAAGGCTCAGTCCTTCACCACCACACAGGAGATCCAGATAAGCAGCAAGCAAAAGCCCACAGCCAATGCAGAGCAGGTTCCAAAAGGGGAGACAACACCGAGGAATCAGTAGTAGGTGAGGATCGGGTGAGGCGAGTGGCAGGTGCGAGGATGGGGACAGAGAACAGTGCAGAAGGGGAGGAGGCATGAGGCAGCGGAGAGGTGATCGAGCTCAAGCGGCACACAAAGACCCACCTTTACTCAATGTAAAGATGTCCCCACTGAGGTTGATCCCAAAAAAAGAGCAAGGAAAATTTTGATTAATTTACCATTTGTTGTACCCCAAAGGGGGCTCGGTAAATGAGGATATGCATAAGGAATCAACAAAGGCAACATACACATAATTTGATGAGCATATCAGTTTGGTCAGGGAGACAGGCAAGGGCGCTCATGGCCAAGATGGATATTGAAACAGCTTTCCGGCTCTTGCTGGTTCATCCAGTCTCATTACATCTCCTGGCTTGTCATCTTCAAGGGGGCTATTACATAGATTGCTGCTTGACAATGGGATGTTCCATATTGTGTGCATTGTTTGAGGTTTTCAACATATTCCTGGGATGGGTTGTGCGCCGCCACGCTGGCTTCAATTTCCTTATACACTATATGGATGATTTCCTGTGTGTGGGCCCAGCCAATTCCACTGTGTGTGCTGTGCTGCTGCAAACTATGCAGGATGTAGCAAGACAATTTGGTATCCTGCTAGCACGTGAAAAAAACAGAAGGCGCAACAACTTGCATAAAATTCCTTGGCATTGAGATAGATGCAATTGAAGGGGAAGGCAGGCAGTGATACGCTATTCCATGTCAGCAAAGAAGGTCACCCTAAAGCAGATGCAGTCACTCCTGGTCAAGCTTAATTTTGCTTGTAGGATTATGCCAATGGGAAGGGTTTTCTGAAGACAGCTGGTAATGGCCACATCAAGGGTAAGATTACCACATAATTTTATTTGGTAAATAAGATCCACAAGGCAGATCTAGTGGTATGGGAGCAGTTTTTGGAGACCTATAATTGTAAGTCATATTGGAAACAGAATCTAATGTAGAACTTCACTTGTTTATTGATGCCACTGGTGGTCAGAAATTCAAAAACTGATAAAAAAAGGGATGGGATTACAAGTTTTCCTGTTTGGAGTGAAAGGTTGTGACACATGCCCAGTTCACAATTTCAAGGATATGAGGGAGGTTAGGCCGAGGTTACAGGACCCTTGTTTGATTCATGAGGATGGATCGGGAAAGCAACCAAGGGTTTAGGTTTGTCATTTGCTGTCTATGGCAGACACTCCTTTTGATTAGGAGTGGCAACTGAAGGTGGTGCCTTTGGCAGGAAAAAATCAGAAGAATCAGTCGATGGGAGTCATCAAGGTTCAGATCATATGTAAGACCACACAGCCACACATGATTGAAAATAGGGTACCTGAATAAAATGGGAGAGTCCAGTTCTTAGGTTACACATAATTTTATTTATTTCTTACAGGTGCAGGACCTTGCGTGGTCTAGATTGTTGGCCGATCTCATGTTTGTCATGCAGAAAAGAGAGCCAGGTTTCGTAAAAGTAGTGATCAGTTGGCTAGGGGTGCCAGTTCTACAATGGGAAAGAGTAGTACCTAAAAAATTGAAGGTGCAAAGAAAAGGGGACCACTTAAGGAGGTGATTTTACATACGGGTGGTAACGACTTAGGGAAGTACCTCATGAAACCTTTAATAAAAGCAATGCTGAGGGACTGCATGTGTTTGTGGTCCCTCTTTCCAAGTCTCTTTATTATGTGGTCAGACATTATACCAAAACAAGTTTGGAGAGGTGCCAAGTTGGAGTTAGCCATTAACAAAACCGGAAATTATGGTGAACAAAGCAGCAGGAAAATTAATTTAGAGCAATGGTGGGGTCTTAATTAGGCACAAGGAGTTGGAAAGCCCAACTTCATTTTATGCAGCCGATCGTGTACACCTAAACGACATAGGGCATGATTTGCTCAACATGGGCATCCAGGATGGCATTTGCACTAAAAGTGTTGGGTTGTGTGTGGACTTGAAGGTTGTCTAAGTTCACATTTTATGGCGGGTCCTTGTCAGTCTGCTAAGGTGATCAGCATGGTATGGATGGTATGGTTAACTCTGAGGTGGGCAACCACAATAAGAACTCAAGCATGTAACGTAATATATGAAGGGGCTCGGTTCCGATTGGAAAAGGAAGATTACAGCAGAGTGGTGATAAATGGACAGTGTTCTGCATGTCTGCTGAGCTAGAGATTGTGGCTAGCGGACGTGTATACAGGAACGGCATACTGACAGGGATTTTCATTTAATATTTAAAATGTTATATGATGTATGTTGTATGATGTTATGATAGGGGGTTGATGTACAATGTTAATGTTATGTAATGTTTACATGGTTTTATTTACTATGAATATGTTATGTGCACAACTGTTGTTTTGTGATTAAATAAAGCAGTGGCCAGAATTATTCCAAATAGGAGAGTGTCTCGTGTTATTAATGGGTAAGTAAGGAAGCAAAGGTTATGCTGTGCCTGGGTCATGCAGGAAACCATTGCTTCAGCCTCCACAGCACTTTTGACCCCAGATTATTTTACGAAGTGACAGATCTCTCTCACAAAAGCACTTCTTATGTCTAGCATGACATGCAATGCAGTCTTATGGCTTTCCGGTCATTTCTAGATATGTTTGCCAGGGTCACAGCCGCACTTATCTACTTGATGGAGCAAAGACTGCTAATTCGGTATCTAATCTAGGTGCCTCTCATCTGTGATGTGACCTATTGCAGAACTAGCATGCCCACTAACTAATAGTACTGGCCAACTTGAAAGCTTACCAGTGTAAGCACCAGATTCTTATCCTGGTATCAGGCCAAATTAGCAAAGATCCCTGCCCCGAAGAGCATGTCACCCACGAGGGATGCGCTGGTACCCAAAGAGTTTGCAAACTGTGAAAAACCTCCCCCATTATCACCAACTGCTCTCATGAGCCTCTGCCAATCCAGGTATTGTGACAACCCCATACCCCAACTCTTATACTTTTCCGAGTTGTAAACTACATTAGGGACAGATTCAGTCATAGCTGCACAGAGAAAATGTGGCTCCTGTGACCTTTCCCTGCACTCTCTTCCCAAACCACCCCTAGGTAACCCTTGGCAACTCTTGCCATCTCCTAAACTAATGTGCTAACTTCTCCTAGTTGCTATGTCTATTTCCGTTTATCCCCTATGGAGGCATTGACAGAAAGTCAATCAATGCTTGCCCTTTTGCTTACCTCACAAATGATACTTACCTCTGATTATAATCACATAATAAAAGGCACAGCCTGTACTTGGATACTAATAAATAGTGATGGGCGAATCTCCCGAGATTCGTTTCGCCGAAAAATTCGCGAATTTCCAGAGGAATTAACGAATTGGCAAAAAATTCGCAAAACGAGTCACGGCACGCTTTTGACGCGCGTCGCGGCTCGTTTTTTACGGCGAATTTTCGCCAAGTGAAATTTCGCTGGCGATTCGCGAATTTAAAGCCCTTAGAAAGAGCAAGTTTCCTAGATTTTTAAAATTCCAGTGATGAAGGCTGTCCATGTTCAGGCAAATTTATTTGCTTACATTTTGCAATATGGAGTTAAAATGGTGCCCTGTTCTGCAAATAATCCTGTGAATAAAGCACTCTACTGCATTTGTTTGTCTCCTGTGAAAAAAGTATTAAATGCCTTTAAGAATATTTCTGAGGTTTGGGCCAATGTACCTAGTGTGTATTAAAATAAATTACCAAACAATAATAGTAATAATAGTATTAATATCTGATGCTAATCTTTTACACTCTGTGGACTAAAAGCAAAACTCATATTGTTACTGAAACAGAAAACAAATATTTATATATATAGAAAATAAATTCTGAGAACAGTTAAAAAGAAATCTCAATTAGAAAACGAATGCAACATTGTTGCTTATTCAGTGCGTATAGAATCTGGCCCTAGATGCCAGGAAATTTACCAGCAGGCTGCAAGAGAGGAAATGAAGCCGATCATTAAAAATGAATGATATGAAAGAGACATACTGCAAGCAATTATTTAGTAATAATTGTTGTGATTTCACTAGTCTATTTGGCATTGCTTTTTGCATATGGTCCCTCATTACAACAATGAATCAAATGGTCAATAAACACCAGAAAGCAAAGTTTTCTTCTCTGACATTTAATGAACTATAACACTGTAATATCTTTCTTATGCCTTATAGAACTCTGTCATAATACATTGTGAAATGTTGCTTATTTTTCATCAAACATATATAAACACTCACTGGGCTTATGTTAATCTCTCTGTTTTACAGTATCTAAGATTTTCATTTAGATATTTTATTGTGTATGAGGTGCTGCAGTAGTACATTTCAGTGTATCTAGAAACAAAATACATTGGGCTACAATGCAAACAATGACCCAACACTGTTGTTTATAATTGCTATCAATTGTTGCTTGATTTTTATACCTTCATAGTTTGAATGTATAAATGAAATCAATTAAAGGGCAAAACAAAATTACATACCTTGTTTGATCTGGATACACATATCTGAAATCCTCCAAATGCAGCTGTCAAATTTAAATGCCATTTTGAATTCCATATATTTAGATGACCTTTTGTACAATCTTACTTTACCCAATAACAGACACAAAAATGAAATACAGCAGCAATGAGCGAATATTTTCACCAAAAAAATAACTGAAACAAAAAAGTCAAAACTGTTGCTGAGGCAAATTATTTGCCATAAGTAAAATGCCCATTGACTTCAATGCATTTGGAGTGAGAATGTTGTGTATGTTATAAAAAAAAAAGAAAAATGTTGTGTATGTAATAAATGTGTTGTGCTGAAAAACTTGCCTATTGACTTCAATGCGTTTTGCTAATTTTTTCACCATTTCTAGTGATGGGCGAATTTATTCGGCAGGAGCGAATTTGCGGCGAATTCCCGCGATTCGCCATTCACGAAACGCCAGTGAAAATTCATAAGAAAATGACGCGACAAAAATGACGTGCGACTCGTTTCGCAAATTTTTTTGCCAATTCGCTAATTTCTCTGGAAATTCGCTAATTTTTCGGCGAAGCTAAACGGGGTAGATTAGCCCATCACTAACCATTTCCCAAATTATTTAGCAGTTTCACATATTTTTGGAGAAACGGGACAGATTCACTCATAACTAGTAAACAGAGATTGCAATAAAGGGGCAAATTCACTAAGCACCAAAATTGCGCTAGCGTTGGCTTTGCAGATGTTCGCCGCACTTCAGCAGGCATAGTTTCACCAGCGCTATGCAAATTCACTAAAATGCAAAGTTGAGCTCAGGGAGGAGAACGGTAGCAAAGTTGCGCCACCGTTACTTCGTGAGGCAAAGAGAATTTATGCTAGTGATGCCTAATTTGCATACAGCGCAAAGTTAAAGTATAATAGACGTACAATATATGCTGCAGCCATTACATTACACTACCCAAAGCCCAGGAAACCTTTAATAACAACTAATATAAAGTTGTTCTATTGCCCTACACATGTGCCCCCTGTATAGTTGAGTTGCCATATGTTAGGAAATGTAGGGGGGAAGGAGGGTAACACCCAAAAAAAATCTGCTATTTTTCAGACCTAAAAAAGTAAAAGACGCCAGCGTTTTTTTGGGACTTCAAACTACTATATATTTGAATTGAACTTCGCCAGGTCAGACCTATTGCAAGAGGTAACGTTCAGTAAAATGGGCATCTTAGTGAATTAGCATAGTTACGTCCCTTCGTCAGTGCGCAACTTCGCCTGGCGCAAGGGTAAAAAGTTGCGATAGTCGATCTACTTCATGAATTTTCGCCAGGGGCACTGTTAGTGAATCGCCGAAATTGAAAAATGACGTCACATAGTTACATAGTAGTTACATAGTTGGGTTGAAAAAAGACAAAGTCCATCAAGTTCAACCCCTCCATATTAAAACCCAGCAAACACACACACACACCCCTCCACGCTTTCACGCAAACCATAGCTATACTAACTGTAGAGTTTAGTATCAAAATAGCCCTCGATATTATGTCTGTCCAAAAAATCATCCAAGCCCCTTTTGAAAGCATCAACAGAATCA
>CM044440.1:98018605-98030837 GCA_024363595.1 Xenopus borealis
CAAATACTTATCCTTTTCAGACGGTTTGTTTGTTTTTAGTTGCTTTTTCCAGTCAGCAGTCTGTTTGAAGCTGGCGAACTAGCGCTAGCATTAGACCATTCTCACTTTAGTGAATTTTCCCCAAATAGTCAGTGTAAAATAACAGAGTAAAATCCTGCATTCAGGCAGTGCAAATTAAAACCCTCACTTTGATCAATATTTCATATGAAGCGCCAGCCGTCCCATAACTTTACTACTGTAGTTACAAATAGGACAGCTTGTGTTACCTTGTGCCATCTCACTGCAGTGTCAGGGGGGACCTTAACATGAATATGCACAGTAGGGGGTCTACTTTTGTTGACATTAGGGTTATCCTGCCTTATCTCTCTGTTCCTTTCTCTGGCATGTGGGAATTGCTGAGAGTGATTTAGATGACTCCATGATGACAGCAAATAGAACACTAATCTCTGTTGTAGGTTAATTACAAACTGTTTCTAAACATTCATTCAGATCACTGCTCCCTTCTGTGTCTGCACAGCCATGTCTGAATTAGGTGCAGACACACAGAGCAGATTTTGGTGCAAAAAAATCTGCTCCATTTGTCAACTCAGGCCTACACAGTGCCTCCAGGCACTGAAGACAGCACAGACACAGAAGACAGCACATGCAAGTAGAGCACAGGTCGCGCAGCAGCCCAGTGTCACATCAGCTTTAGGTCATTTGTAAAATCCGAGAATGGGGATGGTTTGGAGGGACTACTAGAGGTGAAATATTTGCTTGAGAAATACAACAGCATAAGCGAAGTAATTTATTTGTAACCATCTGTGACTTGTACTATATCATAATACTTTTGCATTTGATACTAAATGTTATATGCAAACCCAGGGAATGTTTAAGGTAAAGGAATGTGCTCCAACATTTGCATTGGGAAGAGACAATAGCATCTTTCTAGTGAGAATATCCCCACAAATGACTATATTTTTCATATACTAAGTGGCACATCCAGTTAGTCTGAAAAAAGAATGTGCCAGTCAGTTGTATTGATGGGCCAATCTGACCCCTTTCACATTGCCGTAAATTCTCCAAAAAGCATTGAGGGTCTGTTATCCAGAAGGCATTGGGATCTGTTATCCAGAATGCTCAGAACCATAGGTTTTATAGATGATAGATCGATTCATAATTTGGATGACTATACTTTGTCTACTAACAAATAAATACATTAGTAAATTGGACCCAATAAGAATTGTTTATATTTTAGGTGAGAACACGTTGGGATTATGTATAAATTATCTTTCTGTTATTATAGAGAAAAGGGTAAATTATTGGATTAGAAAAGATTCTATGTGAGATGATCTCTGCCCATTGCAGAGCTTCCTGGATAACAGGTGTCATGATACAGGCCTGTAATAGTTAATAAAACAGGCCAAGGTTTCATGAAAAAGCATTTCTGACTAAATTAGACACATAGCAGGCCTCTCTTCACTAAGGTCTGGAGTTAGCCATTTGTAACAGGATCACAGCTTCTTATGCCCTTTTCCAAGCCCTGGCTGATGAGTCCAAACATGACTAGGTTTGGTACTCTGTTTATCAGATGTGAATATCGGGACAGGGGCAGGTCACACAGTATTGATGTTTAGTATTTATGGAATCCAGGAGAGAATTCATAACCAATGAATATAATATCATATCTCTCCTATGTTCCTATAGGGAGTTATGATCATTGTATTCTTGGTCCAGTTGCTTCTCACAGGAGGTCATAAAAACTCAGTCTGTGTCCTGCTAGGCCACGCCCCCTTACATTCCTGAGGGAGGGGGAGTGTGCAGTTACCTGATGCCCTGAAATCACTGATAAATAGTCAGCTCTTCTGACTAAGATTTGGATTTACTTTGAAGTTATCCCGTTTTTTTTCCCCTTGCCTCCAGGACCAGGAATTCTATATCTTGAAGCTAAGTATAGGTTTTCCATGCTTTCCCTTTTTATTTTATAACTGTTTGTATTATTGATTGTATGTCTCTTTTTGTAACATCATTTTGTTAACTGCACTGTTATACCTTTCATAATATTAAAAATATATAATTTAATAAGATTGTCTTTGGTGCTCTAAAAGAACCTATCCTGAAAGAGAGTAACTGTGAGCCTTAACCCTCTGCATGCTGAATGGAAATGCTAGTCTGTCTGTATGCTAATTAACCATTTGAGTGCTGGTAGGAAGTGTGTGTTTGAATTAACCTCTTCACTACTAGAGAACCTGGTTTCTCTCAACACCAGTGTGAAGTTGAGAGTGGTGCAGCAAGTTGTGTGTGTTGGTTGGTGTTTGGGGTGCTGTTATGCTAGTTTACCCTGTGTGCAAGGTGCGTGAGAGACTGAGTGAGTGACCCCTGACAGCCACACCTAAAGTCACATGTGGTTGGGAGTACCGTGTTCAACATGTTTCAGGATATCAGACAGCACACCTTTAGAGACTATATATAGATATACATAGTGTAGGGATTAGCCCAGTAACAGGATACCGGTGACTCCCTGGATGAGTACACCGAATAAATCAGGCACAGTAGAAGGATGGGTCTGAGTGAAATACACGTGTGGGTTTTTATTTAAACGGCACTGTTTACACCATTAAGAGGTGGATTAAACATAAAAAGGAAAAAACAACAAAACAGCAAAATAAACCCTTGCCAGCTTGGCAGCTAACTATACATTCGGACTTCGCTGACTATCAGGCCAGAAACAACCTTGCATTGCTCTGGTCTCTATGTTAGCAACAGCAGTCTTTTACCACACACAAATAAACATTTTGTATTTCACCCAAGAACCACAAAAGTTTGCTTACCGAACAAAACAAATCTTTCACAGCACTCCCCAGCCTGATATCTCACGTCAGAACTGGTTCCAGGGTGGAGCGAATCCCTTTGCAGGCTGGGAATTTTTATAGCAACCTGGATCAGCAGATTAGAGTCTGCTGAGCTCGTTAACTGGCCCACGAGCTGACTGCATTACCAGAAACTGAGAGCAAATTGTTCAAATCTGGGACAGACATACACACCATCCTGCACAAATCCACAAACCTTTACTGGCCTGCTGTCACAATAGCTATACAACACTGGGCTAGGTAGAACAGTCTCTCTGGTTTTGTAGAAGAGATTATGACATGGAGTCAAATAGCAGAGAAGGGTTAGAAGCATAGCTTGGTGGTCTTTCTATTTTATCTAAATGTCAATTTGCTTATCACTCCTGTATCGCAAACTGACTACACTGGCAAGCTGAGTAAACTGAGATTAAAATCAGAAGCATCCTGCATAAGCATAATTATTTTTAAAAGCAAGGTAATTCCAGCCTTAGTATCAAGATATGACTGCCCAGGTATCAAACCCAGACTGAGATTCGAAATCCAGGCCCAGACAACCTCCACAGGCCCAATAAATAGTGTCTGTCTTCCTCTCTGCCATTTGCTTGAATACACAGATTGCCAGTCCAGGACCGCCAAGGGTTATTACACACATACTAAATGTACAAAGAAAGTGTAATCAAAATAATGTTCAGAAGGTTTAAGAGTTGCCTATAAAACCACCTCACATGTCAGTAAGACAAATAGAAAAGAACATCCATTCCATGATAAGAACTTTGAGAACTGTCCTGTGGGTTATAATAACAGCCTGCTGCAAGTGACAGATTGTAAACAGCATATGGAACAACTGCTAAAGAAATACTTTAGCAACAACAATCCAGCAGATACCAAGTTGCAAATGACATGGCTCGCACACAAAGCAGTCACTAGGGGATAAATAATATTAATTTAAAAAGTAAAGAGAAGAATCCCAAATGCAGCTAGAAACACAAATAAAAGAATATCTAATATAAGTAATTTTAAAACAACCGGACTTGCTGAGTAATCCTTGAAGATGTATCACTACTCATCCAAGAAACTGACTGGTGTGGGAATTTTTCGTCATACAGTATAAACTCTTCCAATAATCCAGTCACAATTACACATTGTAACGCTTCAAAGAGGTGACATCTGAATTTACAAATTCAGTTTCATAACACTTCACACATCCATTCATGCAACTCTCACAAGTAACACCTGTGTGACACATTGGTAATCCTATCACAGTAACCACAAAGAATCAACATCTCTGTAAATTCAGATGTCAACTTCATAATGATGGAATTTCTTTGTTCAAAAGCATGTGGTGGCAAAGCCATTCTTTCAGATTACAAAAATAAAATACTTCTCAGAGTGAGAAAACCCAGAAACTACCATATATGATCAAATGGGAGAATGAGCTCCAAAAACAATTTTCCCCTGCTCAGTGGAGAGAAAGCCTGCACAGAGAAAAATGGGCAACATGTTGCACCAACCACATACAGATGAAGCCACTTTGTATTGTGTGTTTGACACAGAATAATTTAACTCAGATATCCCATTTTTTCCCACTTAACACAGATTATTGTGTCACAGCATCCCATCCAATTAAAGAATTCACCATTGAAAACAATGGTGCTTTGGTATGCTAATGAAAAGGTTAAATGCATTAAATGAGTTAAGATGACTTTAGATAACACAGTTTCTTCACTTAACCCTGAGTCACGACGCATTTAACACACAAATCCAAGTGGTTGCATCTGTAGAAACCCACACCAAACTAATCTGCAGATGGTACCTAACCACCATAATGATAGCATCAGTCACTCCAAACTACCCAACCCAATGCTGAAGACAGTGTGAGAATTAGGCACAATGCTTCATATTTGGTGGCAAGGCCTTTTTGGACAAAGATTTTCAACCTAATTCTATACTTTAGCAAGATATCCCCATGTTACTGCAGGTAGCACTACTCCAGATTTATTCCACAAAAATTCCAAAGGATTCCAAGAAACTTTTATTTCACATGTTTAACACAGCGATCACCCTTAAAGCAAAGCACTGAAAAAAAACTGAAGTCTGAATTTCAGGATAACAATAGAAACAATGATAGCTATTGATCAAGAAAAAGAGATTAAATATCAGTCATGGTAGGTTGGACCCCAAGGAAAAATCAGCCCAGTGCTCCAGGAACGCAACCCCTTCCTTCCTACATCAAGACTTGAGCCATGCATTTAACTCCCTAAGCTCCCGCTGTCTCCCTAAACTTACACGCGGCACAGGCAAAATTTACGAAAAAATTACATTGGAAGACCTTCCCTTAATCTTAGAGCCTAGGTCCCTGAACTCACTCTTTAAGGTCTTCCATCTACCACTTATCTTGTCATTAGAAAAAAAGATAAATATATAGGAAGGCCGGTATTTTTTTCAAGAAAAGGTGGTAACTTTAACTGTAGCCTTTTTATAGATGCCTTCAAAGGTGCCCAGTCAAAATTTTACAGTCAGCCCGATTAAAAAGTCAACTGATATCCAAATTTTCTGACAATAGCGGTCCCCCGCCATAAACATACCAAATATTGTACGAAACTTAATTTCTATATACATCTCTATATACAGTATATATATAAATTCGCCCATCACTGCCTGTCAGCTATTTATTTGTATACTCAAGAAAAAATTGGAGATAGGAAACAAAAGCAGAGGGTTATGCTTACAGTGTATATATAAACATACTCATGCATAAACAACTTGAAAGGGTATAATCACCTCAACTTTTTGCCCCCCACTAAGACCTCAATCATGATAATTGCAGATAATAAATATGCTTAAGGGGGAATGTTATTCAAATTGTGTTGTTTAAAATGGCATTTTCTTGCTAATGTTTAGAGCTGCTTGCGATGTGAAATCATGCGCTGGAAAATATGACACTGCTCATTATCGCTAAGCAAAGGTTTAACACCTGCTCTTGAGTTTTGTTAAATTTTTTTGTCTCAAAGAAACATTTGCAGTTGCAAAATTTTATTACATCCACTGCACATGTTCGCAAAGCCATTTGTTTGCAAACTTTGCAAGAAGTCGGTGATGTTTCAAATTGGTCATAAAGGACACAAACAATGAAAATCTTGTTCTCTAACATTCAAAAAAGGTGTTTGCCAACATTATTTGAACTAATAAAACAAATTGCATTCCCCAAAAATGTTTTTGTTAATTAAATGAAAATTAATGTTTCTGTATTAATGCAGGGTCTGTTATTTTTTCCTCATTACACCCATACAGCATACTAAGCTTATTGCAACTGAGATTTTTTCTAAAGATTAATGTATATTCAATTCAAACAAGTACCCTTACATAAATGAATTACATTTAAATACTCATACATAAATAAAACCTTTTAAAACCTTATTTTGGACCTTAGAGATGTGCTGACTCATTGAGTCTTTTTCCAACTAAAGGATTTTTTTTATAACATGGAGTAATATGCTTTAAGACTGCTAAAAAACATTTGACCTTTACAAAACATTATCGTTGGCTGTCAACATGTATTTATGGTATATTGGTTTGCATACGAGGTACTTCCTTTTGATTACATGAAAAAATATCAGACAAAAATTAAAGGGACCTTTATTATATAAATTTATATACCTTTTTATTGTGTTAAACTTTAATTACACTGTATATATTTTTTTAATTGTTTCCTTCATTCTTTTTGAATCTACAATTAGAGCAAACAGACAGGTGTCATTTTGTAGAAACGGTTATCAAGGCATTATTCCAAAAAAGGACACAAACTTTACAATTACACGTAGTAAGGAGGGAAGAGGCATACTGTATGTGAGGAGGTCAGTGACATAGAGAAAGTGCAGAAATAGAAGTGATTGTTATGAACGAGGCAGATAGGCCGGGATGTTTTATAAATACATTTATAACAACTGTCAATGTTCTAATTAAAAAAATGAAAAAATGAATTTGATGTTCCTCTTACAACACAGTTCTAGCATATTTTTGATGGCAGTTTATGAATTATTATAGTGTTATTGGCTCTTTAATTTGAAAAATAGATTTATATGCTATCAGTAGGTTGGGATATACTGTGTATACTGTATATCCACACAAACAGGTTTTAAGCATTATGTTTGTGTGTATATATATATATATATATATATATATATATATATATATAATTTTTTTTTTAGTACCCTTCATTTTCTTAAATGAAAAATCATACTAATTAGCATTTTTTTTACTAGGTTCTGATATTTTATATATTTTCTCCTTTAAAGCTTTGTGCTCAATTGATTAGTGCTAACAGAAAAATATTGATTTGTTTTAAAGGTTGTTTTATAGTTTAATCTTCATGAGATGAGGGATCCATATTTAGAAATCAAAGGCAATTTGATAAATTAGTACTACAGTTTACCTAATCAAAGTAGACTTGCTTGCTGTAAACAAATGTTCAGTCCGGGTTTCTCCCACAATTCATTTAAGAATTTATGGAGTTTATTCATAGTTTAATTAGTGCTACTGAAATATTTTACTGTGCTCATTTGATCACTATTAGATTATCTTCTTTTCATCTTGTCAATTAGAGTACGGGTCCCTTCTGTTCGTCCCCACAACACACACACACACACCTGCTCTTTTGAATTTATATGGAACAAACACTTCTGAATCCATATTATTTTAAACATTTATTCTTACTGTTTCCACTCTGCACTCTTTATGGCTAAGCAACATTTTCTAATCAAAGTATATTGACTAATTCTCCTTTCCATTTATGACTAGATCTGAATAATCGCTCTTTTATCCTAAAACTCCTGTATCAATTACATTTATTGAAATATAAGATGCAATCAAAATTGCAAGAATAACATTTAATAGTGAAAAGTAGTGATGGGCAAATTTATTCGGCAGGGGCGATTTCGCGGCAAATTCCCGCGATTCGCCGCTGGCGAATACATTCGCAAAACGCCAGTGCGAAACACCCATCACTAGTGAAAAGTCTTCATGGATATATTTCAAGAAAATGTTCTTCCTCTCTGTCCAGCCACTAACTGTTACTAATTACATATTCTCCTTTTGCAATGTCTTCAGTCATTTACGGTCAGGTTTGCGGGCTAAGGTGTCAAAAAGCATCTTTCAATTTTTAGTAATCTATATCTCTTTTATGTGGAAATTTTATTCAGGGTAACTTAAGAGGGAATGTCAAAGCTATGCTTATATACATGGAACCAACTGTCTTGCTTTATTTACTAATAGAACCGACAGACATGAGGATGTCTGTCCACTGTTCTTACTGGCATGTATGAAGTTAATGGAGTGCTTATTAGTGATGAGCAATTTTTTTACCCAGACATGGATTTGTGAAAAAATTCCACACTTCACCATCTGATAATTTTTTTGCGAAACAGCAGCAGGAATTTTTGCGAAAAAGCAGCAATAAGAAAAAACTTCCAAAAACCATGCATTTAGACAAAAAAGTCACAGACAAAAAATGCCCAATTGACTTCAATGCATTTGGAGTGTGCATTAATTGTCATGCATCATA
This sequence comes from Xenopus borealis, assembly GCA_024363595.1. NCBI lineage: Eukaryota > Metazoa > Chordata > Amphibia > Anura > Pipidae > Xenopus > Xenopus borealis. Next base: position 98,026,994 of record CM044440.1, read on the forward strand.
AAAAAGTTGGCGTCTATTGACTTCAATGCATTTTGTGATTTTTTTTTTAGATGAAATTGGACAGATTCTCTCATTACTAGTGCTCATTGGTCATTTTTCAGTGCTCTTACTGGCATGAATGGAGTTAATGGATTACTTATTGAGCTTTATAGTGGGCTGCTCTGTAAAAATGTTTTGCTGCACACAGCAGTATAGTATGAGCACACCATTCGCCTTATTGCCCAGGGCCAACCAAGTCCTTAGAACGGCTCGGTACTCAGCATATATACTCAAAGCCATAGCTCTAACCCTCTCAGCCCTCTCCCTCAGGAATTTGCTTTGGCTGTTAATTTATGAGCATGCTCAGTTCTTCTCAGCATAGATTATAAACACACCCTCCAGTGTAGTAATAATACATTTTAATTTTATTATCAACTTAAAGTAAATTCAGTCCAGGATTTACTGTGGTGGACTAAAAATATATATATTAGAAAAATGAATAGATTTCAACCACAAAAAAATACTAAAATCTCCATACTATAGTGTCCATTTCTTGCTGTTACATTCTTTGGTGCCTCTTCCAAGGTGTGGGATCATGTACATGGCCTGAAGGAAATCCAAGGGTTCCAGATTATGAATGATCACCATTATCATAATAGGGGAGGGACTACGACGAGGCGATTGGCTGATCACTGCGTCAATCTCAGAGAATCCTCATCAGGTTAAATAATTTGGAAAACCAGGCAGCCAGTTTTGACCCAGACAGACCTGCAAGAAACTGTACTGTCCAAGTCAAAACTGGACAGGTGATAACCCTAACTGTACTAGATGTATAAGTGATCTCTAACTGCCTAAAGGTAGTCTCCATGTGCAGATTTTTTTGGAGCTCATTCAAAGACCTCTTATATTTTGATTGAATATACAAGAAATTGAGTTTTTCTTGGCACGTCCTCATGTAAAAAATTAGGTAAAGACAATTAAGTAATTTTTTATATATATTTTTAATATTTTCAGAGTACCATTTTAGCATGAACTCAAACTTTTGTAATTTCTATTCAGCTCTATGTTCCAGTTCATAAACAATGTCTAGGAATCATGTCTTCCATACTTAATTTGTTGCCTGCTCAACCTGCTTGCAGTGTTTCAGTTTTAAGGTCAGCAAATTATTGGTCACGCTTCTCTGGCTACATTTCCACAAAGAATGTTGCCCTCTGGAATTGTTAGGTTCTTACTTCCTCAAGAATTAGAAAGATACAAATGATGAACAGATGGCTGATTTTAATTGAGATGGTCAGCAGCCAGATATATTGAAAACTTATAAACATTAATTATACAGTATATGTATCACAAATGGAATGTTTACAATAGTTTGTATTATTGAAAATGTTCTGTTTCTTTGAAAACCTTAAAATGATGCTGAATTATGAAGGTATTAGGTTGGTTAGTTTATAACTGTAGAAATCACAAAAGTGTGATTGCTGATAAACTAGTGCTCTGTATTCTTGAAACAATTGAGAATAGGGGGAGGTGTATTAGAAGAAGAGTTCCCCCCTTGGCTAATGGCACACTACAAGTGAGGCACTGAAGGCTTCTAGAGAGTATGATCTGATGAAGTATTGATATTGTGTAACTGATTTATACGGAACCCTTCAGGCTTCCGGTGATCTAGTTCTGTAACTTGCTAAATAAAGTCTGTGCCTTGGGTTATCTCATTACTTTGTGAGATGTCTACTTTTTACAACAAAGGCCTACATAAACATCTTTCTTGTGGATGGAATCAAGCAGTTATGGATAGCCCCATTACACATGTTCAGTAAAATCAGACCAGAGTCTGTAGTATAACCCCTTTTTGGTGCCCTAGGTTATACATCATTACCTTCTTACCACTTTCAGGTCCTGAGTCCCCTTTGGTAAGTGAAAGGGTAAAAAGTTGAAAATCTAAAACTCTAAATCAAATTTTACTGAACTAAAAACTCAAATCGAATACAATTGGAATTCACAAACTTGATTCAAGTTTTTTCTCCGAAGAAAACTCGATTGTCAGGAAGGCTACAAACATCTCCAAATTGGTCACTGGAACTCTCCCATTGACTTATACATGAATTCGGTAGGTTTAGGTGGTGAATGGTCAATTTCTTAAATTGCCAGTGTATGATAAATCTAGAATATAGAATAAGAATTAAAAAAAAAACTCAAATGGAGTTTGGATAATTCTTTAGTCAAATTTGACAATTAACCAAAAAAAAAAAAATCAAATATTTAAATTTTCAATTTGACCCGGAATAAATCTGCCCCTAATTATTATTTTTTATCAATCTATTTATTGATAAATGAATGCATTAGTCTTAATGAGGTGCTTTATACCAGCAATCAAGATAACAGTAGAGACTCATTAGTTTGCAAATTAGGGATGTGGTAGTAAAGATATCGGCTTTGGGTTATGCAGATCACATAGGAGATAGTATTTCGGAATACTATGTAGAAGATAATCACATATACTGTAGAGAAGAGATCCCCAACCTTTTGAAGCTGTGAACAACATAAAGAAGTAAAATGAGTTGGGGAGCAACACTAGCATGAAAAATATTCCTGAGGTACCAATAAGGGCTGGGATTGGCCATTTGGTAGCCCATATTTGGGTTGTCAACCTACATTGAGGCTCTGTTTGGCGTGCACCTAGTTTTTATGCAACCAAACTTGCCTCCAAGTCTGGAATTCAAAAATAAGCACCTGCTTCAAGACCACTGGGAGCAACATCCAAGGGGTTGGAGAGCAACATGTTGCTCACGAGCTACTGGTTGGGGATCACTGCTGTAGAGACACATTTTGGATTTCATGTATAAAGTAATAGAGGTATACCTATAATAAAGAGAATATGACAATTCTTGTTTGCTCTGATTTCACTCTGAATGTTAATAAAATTATGGGATATATGTATGTTGCTAGTTCTAATTTACAATGCATATTTCCCACTGTATATCTTGGTGAGTCTGTAAAATACTTCCATATTCAGCTGCACAGCTGCTCTGTATAAGTAAATAAAAGCCATACTAATTGCAGTCTAAGATAAAAAAAAAATGATAAACACTTGGGAGCTTCTTTTATTGATGGGAAGTAATTTGTCATAATAAAGTACATCACACACCTGATACAACTGGCCCATAAAATATATTGCCAGGGGAAGAAGGATTTTTTTTCTTGCCATTTGAATAAGGTGTAACATGTTTTATCCTTAAAGCATAAAAAGAGAACCAGTTTGCCTTAATGTGTAGCAGTAAAACCAATGCAACTACATTTTGCATTTCTTACTCTAAATTCACAATTTCTGGATGCCATACAAATTAATCACATTGATATATGTTCAGCAAATGAATATTCCAATAGGGTCAAACAATGTTAAGGTAATTTCCTTAAAGGACAAGGAAAGTCTAAATAGAATAATGCTAGAAATGCTGTATTTTGTATACTAAACATAACATGCACTTACTGTACCATAGGCCTAATCAAACAAATGATTTATGCTTTCAAAGTTGGCCACAGGGGGTTGTCATCTTGTAACTTTGTTAAACATCTTTGCAAGACCAAGACTGCTCGGTGTGGTCATGGCTGCTTAGGGATCGTCATAAATTATCAAAATAATATCTGCCAGAAGCCGATACAGCAAGATTGATTAATAATCAGAATATGCAGACTGCACTGGGTCCTGTGTTGTCATGTAATCTATGTGGATGTTAGTGGATGATTTTTTTTATATTGTTTAATACAAACTTTCTCAGCTCTGCAGAATCAGTGGCTGCAGAAAAAAAATCCTCCAAATAGAATCCCAGTTTATCTGTTTAAATCTGGATCCATAATCTTTGTCCCT
>CM044440.1:98046166-98065151 GCA_024363595.1 Xenopus borealis
CAGTATATGATCCCTAGCTTTCATTAATTACATGCAAGATTTCCACATGGCACCTGCTTTATAAAATAATTTTTCCCTCTTTGTTTCCTTCTTTTCCCCAATTTGTTATAATGCAAAGAAGTGTAATTTTTTGAGCTTTAGCTGAGAGTATATTTGCATCTTCACATTTAATTAGTATGTATAAAATATTTCTCAAGGTATCTTTTCAGTGTTCTGTTTTGACACTCCATACTATCTTAGAATTAAAGTTAATTAATATACTAATTGCTTCTAAGGATAGAGCATCTTTTTCACCCTAGGCATATTAAATAGTATCTGATGTTGCACTACAATGCACTGTTATACAGTAGCTTCTGCTTCTACTTAAGTAATCTGTACCATTTTAGCACTGTATTGGACTATTATTGTAACGAGTATTCTAATACACTAAATAAATCAAGGTTTTTGAAACAGGGTTTAAAAACAAGCATGGCTAGTCTCTTTCCATTTTCTGTGTATGTACTGTATCTGTGTAACTTTGTTATGAAAGTGAAAATGTAAACCTGAACTGGTAAATATAAAAACCTCTCTCTGTGGCATGCCTTACATATATTTCACTATTTTACCAAAACATTGAAAATATAAATGCACAAACTTTTTACCAAGTACAGTTTTATGGTGAAATTTTTTATGACTGTGCTAGAATTTCACCATACATTCTGTCTTCAATAAGAGGTTGGACAGAGGCCCATATGCAGAGCTCCTTGAGAAGTGACCCACAAATAAATACCATTAAAGACCATGATAATTACTGAGTGAGCACCCTGCTAGATCCATGGTGCTCTGAGGCTCTGACAGCTTGGTTTGTGAAAGGGTCATTGGTGGGACAAGCAACTGTTCCTTAGAGGCTACATCTTCTAAATAGTGCAGAAAACATAATCATTCCTTTTTTCAGTACCTTGCAAAAGTGCTTTATTTAAGGCATGCTAATAAAATTAGCATTTAACACACAGTTTATGAGGTCTTTGTACATGGTCTTTGTACATGTATAAATCATACAGTACATAGGTCACAAATAATATTTATATAATCTCCAGTACAAAATAAACTTATGAAGAGATAACGGGTGTGTTCAGTGTCATTAAAATATTTGTGATTAATTTTCTTTTTTTTAGTATACCTTTTCTATAACTTTTCTGAATATACTAAAATAAAACTTCAAGTAGATAATTATATTATTAAGAAACAAAAATATAGCAAGGTTTGTATATTTGTTGTTTTAAATATTCAGCCATAATAATTTCTGTTATGTAAATGTTTCCCCATAAATACTATGAGGAATAAGAATGTTAATTTATTAAAATGGTGTCTGCTCTGTGAAGAATCTTTAAAAACATATGCATATGTAATGTGTGTCTAACTTGAAAATAAAGCTCTATAAAATGAGTTGGCCAAGTGCTTCCAGGCAAGCAGCTGGCCAGATTCTGAATATATATAATATATAAACCCTGGGTTTTCTGCAAATGTTATAACTAAGTAAGAGAATATAATTATTTAAGAAAGAAAAAAAAACATGTATTTTATTATTTTATTCTTAGAATACAAGTGTTTACTTGTAATATTTTGTAAAGAATTCAGTGGTGCTTTTTGAATTCTTAGTATCTACATAAATATTACCAAAAAGTAATATTTTACAGAAGAACTAAAACAATATAATTAGAACCCAATTAAACAAATTAGCAACAAACTTATGATTGTTTAATTACTGAGGAAAATAATACATACGGGGAAGTGTATGAACCTCTAGAATTCTCAGTTTGAAGGCATATTTAGGGTCATGTAATTTTATGAATGGGATGATGTCAGGTGTGAATGCGGTACAGTAATTATCTTAATTAAAAAATAGATATCTGGCTCTTCTCTACCCAGATCTGGGTATGTGTGATGTTAGACGGCCTGTGTATGTGTGTCCTGACTTGAACCCAAGAAAAACAGCCTGGAAAATGTTACAAAACTGTTCCTAATTAATTTGGACTCAGCCAATCACTGTCAGGAAGATCACATGCAAATGTAAGTAATACTACTGTTACACTCCAAGGAAATAAAGACTATTTTCACATCTGCGTATGTAACTGTTCACAAGTCTACCATCAGGCCAACACAGAACAACAGTGGGATGCATAACAGAGTTGCAAGGAGAAAGCCACTAGTATCTAAAAAGTTTATTGCTGCCCATCTACAGTTTGCAAAAGACCAAGTATATAAGTCAGAATGCATTTGTAATTATGTTCTGTCGATGGATGAGGTTGAATAGAAATTTTCAGCTTTAATGAAAAGCATTATGTTTTGTGAAAGGCACACACTGCATTCTAGCATAAGGTCTGTTTCTCCTCTGAGAAACATTATGGAGGCAGCATCATGGTTTTGGACTGCTTTGCTGCCATTGGACAAGTTCAGTGCTGCCATTGGACAAAGATAGCTTACCATTATTGATGAACCTGTGAATTCTGAATTGTACTTAATCCCAAATTAGGTATAATTAAACCTTATTGGAGGCAAAACAGTGTTTTTGTTCTTTTGGGTTTTTTCAATGTTTACATGATTTTGTATTAGACATAATGTATTATTATTCAAATGATGGAAAGATCTGTTATCTGGAAACCCCCAGATCCTGAACATTCTGGATAACATGTCCTATACATGTATAAGGAATCCAGTTTGGCGTGGTCCTGTTCTGAGCATATTTCCTGCCTTTACCCTAATTATGAACTGTTCAACTCCAGGTTCCTGGCATAAGTATGCATTGTGACTGAGTAAAGCTTAGCTCCTTTTATCGGGTATCCTGATGCTAGTTCCTGGCAGAATTAAAACCAAGCTTCCAGAATCGGCTGACTTTTCTGCCTATGGCTATTGCCTTTGGCTTTGGGAAGAACCCTCGGTTATGCAGATGCTCCCTGGACTTAGTGTGACAGCTACAGGAGGAGAATTCTTGGCAAGCAAAAGGGCTATAGAAAGAAAGGAGGAAACTGCAAGGGTCAGTCCAGGTCACTCACAGTCCAATAACATGAAGGGTATATGCAAAGTCCACAAGACTGCAGCACACTGACAAAGTAGATCACTCTGCTATGTGATATTTATTGTCTCAAATCCAAGTAGACAAAAATGGCATAGCTTGATAAAGGACCCTGCGAGACCCAAAACATTACCATTTTTGTCTTCTTGGATTGGAGACATTAAATATCACATAGCAAAGTGATCTACTTTGTAAGTGTGCTGCAGTCTTGTGGACTTTGCATACGATTTTCCTGACCCGAGGCAGGTTGGGTAACTTACTGCTGAGCACCTGATCTGAATGGATAATACACAGAGGCTGAGCACTTCATTAATGTGTGGAACAGATAACAGGAAGGGGTCAGTCCAATCAGAGTTCAAATAGGATCAGAAAACAGGCCAAAGCCAATAACAGAAAGCAATTTAGAAGCACAACAAGAAATTATGAAACATAGACAGACGACAGGCACTGAAATAATGTATGGCAAGAATTGTACAGAAGTAACCTCAAAGGTACAGTTTTCCAACTTACCATAGAGTTGGTTATGTCTTAACCTACTGTACATCCACACAATTATGGAGAGCTTCAACCTGAAAGAAAATCCTTTTGGTGGATAGGGTGCTCAAACAGTAGAAGGGTCATCCGCCTGTGACCCAAAATATTGTTCAACGCCAGGTATACTGTAGCACACCAATAAATTCAATTTGTTCTAGTGCATCAAGGGTGTTTTATTGGCCCCAATAGTGCAGATAAATACAAGGCAACGTTTTGGACCCCACTGGGTCCTTCCTTTTTGGAAGACGGCTAGGGTATTAAATCCACAAGACCAAGTATTCATAATGCCCATCCTTGGTATTAAGACATTTCCACTCATCCCCCTCTTTAATGTAAATGAGATTAAGATAAGGTCAAATTTGGTGTAAATAGCTGCATCTTGATCAACACTTCTGAGATTAATGGAAGATCTAGCACCAGCTGGGAAACAAGAAGTTCCAATAAAACCACTCTCCAAATTCTCTTTAATACAGTCTCTCATAGCTTGAGCTTCAGGCAAGGAGAGTAAATAAGTTCTCCCTTTAGAAAAGGTAGTCCCTAGAATTAAGTCAATGGGGCAGTCTGTTTTTCTGAGAAGGCAATGTTTCAGCGGCCTTCATAGGAAATATGTCTGCAAAGGCAGAATACTGAGAAGGTAATCCCTCAAGAGTGATTGAGGCTACAACTTGGGGTATGCATAAACAGGTATCCAAACAAACAGATCCCCTGAAGTATGTGCAGAGTGTGCTTTTGCAACATGGGTAAGCCTAACATTAAAGGGGAAGAAGAACCATCAATGATATGGAACATTACTTCCTCAGAACAGTTAATTGTTTTTGAGTTGAGTTACATGCCAGACACAAGTGGACTCTTGTAAATGGATAGGAGTCTTGTGGAAGGGAAAAAGGGAAACTATTGCAATATTATGTTTGAAAGCAATATAAGAATCCAAACAATTCCCTGCTGCTCCTGAATCCAGATAACTTAAAAGTGCCCACTACCAAGATAAGGTTATATGAACCAAAATCCTGGAGATTTGTTGTGGAGAAGAAACTTTTCAACTAAATTGAAGCTCCCAATTCCATTTAGGATTTGATGTTTCCTGGCCTATTAAGAAAGTGCCTTTTAACACCACACCCCATAAAAAGACCCTGTGAGTGTTTTCAAGCCTTTTCTTCAGGAGATAAATGAGTACACCCCAAATGCATGGGTTCTTCCTGAGAGTCAAGCACCAAAGGAGTTGATGTAGAATTAGATATTTGAGATACTAGTATGAATGAACCCCTTTCTATATGCCTCTCCCTTAATCTCCTGTCAATCTGAATATCTAACCCCATGAGGTTATCTAATGAGGAAGGAGCAGGGTAATTGATGAGGCTGTCTTAAATGGGCTCAGAACGACCTATATGAAACTGGCTACGAAAAGCACAAAAAAAAAATCAACATTCGACATTTTTTGGGGGGTCATTTTCTATCAAAAATTACAATTTTCGATCAAAAACAGCCATTTTTTAACGTTTTTGATCAAATCAAAATCATTTGAATGGAACGATTGCATCGTTCAAATGGAACGATCGCGTCATTTGAGTGGAACGATTGCATCTTTTGAATGCGATTTTCCAGGAAAGCTTCCAGGAGGTCCCCCATAGGCTACAATGGCAATTTGGCAGCTTTAAAGTGGCAAATACAAATTTTTTAAAGGGCCAGTACTTCAAAATTCGAATTTTCAAATTTCTTCAATTCAAATAGTATTTTGGGCTATTCGAATATTGAAGTAGCCCAAAATTACATCAAAATTCTAATTCAAACGTCAGGATCTCCTTGCAATAAGATCATACCAAATATAACCTTCTTCTCCTCAGTAGGTAAAGAGCTAGGGAAAAAGCCGAGATATAATTTAAATGCCTCCTGGAAGGTAAAAAATTGCTCCTATCCATGTAAAATTCTACAGGAAATGGAATCTTAAGTTCTGACTGATTACCCCCACAAAGGAGCAGGAGAAACCCCCCTAGAGACTAAAGCTGAATTTTTGACCATTGAGTGAGCGCTTGTTGAAAAATATCCAGTCTAGCCGAGAGTCTCTGCAGGCTCTGAACCATAAAGCCATCATGGACTGTTTCACCATCATGATTAGTGCCCTAAAACTGGGCGTCCCCACTGCTGCCCCACCAGACCACCAAGTAATCTACAGGTACAATTTGTGACCTGTTATTCAGCTCCATGCTCCAAGTGCTGTTTCTCAGTTTAAAGTTGTTTCCTGCAAATTAAAGAAGATTCCATATTTACCAGTTCACACTCTAACTATCTGAAATTTACCTGCAGTAGAATTTTCATATATTTCATCTATTTCATTTCATTAGTTGTTACTCACACGATCACATGAGAGCCAGTAGTAGTGGTGAAAATCCTCAGACAAAGCTCACAGTGGCCTTGCACTCTGAGGATCTCTCCATTCCCGAGTCTAACCACTTAATCAATTCTGGTAGCACTGACCCCCGCAGCATAATAACCCTTACCAGCCCCTTTGTTAAAGCCTCTGACTGATCTACAAACTGCCCTGATCCTGCCTCTCGTAAAGTGAGCAATTACAAAACAAACCTTGCACTAACTTCTCCTATTGAAACCTTCCTCCTTTCCAAGTCCTACAGGACCAACTTCTCCTGCAAGTGAATAGAAGGTTCTGTCCCCTCAACTATAATGAAGGCCCAATCTAGCGGGCCAAGAACCCCCTGGAAAGAACTAAGGAAATAAAGGGGTTGTTAACCTTTCAGATAATTGTTACTATGATATAGAGAGTGATACAGATGCAGTCACTTGGATTTGTAAGTTAAATGCGTCATGACTCAGGGATAATTGAAGAAACTGTGTTATCCAAAGTTATCTTAACTCATTTAATGCATTTAACCTTTTCATTAGCATACCAAAGCACCATTGTTTTCAATGGTGAACTCTTTAATTGGATGGGATGCTGTGACACAATATTCTGTGATAAGTGGGATAAATGGGATAGATGAGTTAAGTCACGACGCATTTAACACACAATCCAAAGTGACTGCATCTGTATTCTGAGACAATTTGCATTTGGTATTCATGATTTGTTATTTGTGGTTTTTCAGTTATGTAGCTTTTTATTCATTAGCTCTTCAGTTAGCAATTTCTGCCATCTGGCTCCTGGGTCCCTAGCAAAGATGCATTCATTTGAATAAGAGACTGAAACATCAGTAGGAGAGAGCCTGAATAGATAGATGCATAATAAAAAGAAGCAATAACAATGCATTTGTAGCCTTAAAGCGCATTTGAATACTGGAAAGAAGAATGCAAATCATTAAAAAAATCTACAAAATAAATAATGAAGACCAATTGAAATGTTTCTTAGAATTGGCTGTTCTATAACATACTTGATTCTACGTTAAAGGTGAACCACCCCTTTAAGTGTTGGCAAAACCTTTACCCTTTTACACAAATATAGGTTTTGTGTATTTATGACTATGCCACCCATGAAGTACACTATAGAGAAAAGTAAGAAGAAATTACATTTCTGAGTTGTGACTGGACTATACTAGGGACATATGTGCATGCTCTAGAAAGTACCTAAATATAAAGCAACTGTAAGGATCCATATAGTTAATATCCCCCTATGGTCTGAAATCCTGCGTTTTGGACATGGGCATCCATTTTTGCCAGCGTTCAAAACGAGACACGGGGCATTTCCCAAATTTTTCGCCCTTTTGGAGATTTCACTGAAGATAAATGCCCCAGATTTGCCCTTCACTAGAAATAAGCAAATGTTTTTTTTTTATATTTGCAAGTTACAGTTCTCAAGGGGTTTATTTCTTAAAATAATAGCTTTTAGAATACTATACTGTACATATTTATTGTACCTTGACATAGCTGACATGGTTGTCAATGCCATAAGTGTTTTGCAGCAAGAAGGTCACATCAAATTCCTTTCTTTTTCTCAATGTACAAAGTGACAAGTGGGTACTGTAGTGTCCTTCTGCTCCTAGTAACCTATATTATTCTAGTTTTGTACTTTGCCTACATTGATCAAATGCAAGAAGAACATTCCCATATATTTTGTTAATAAAATAATTTGATGGATGAACCTCGTAACACTTTGAAGGCAGTGAAGTTTAGATGTATAAACAGTCATACAGTTTGGAGTGCAGTTAAACTTGTAAAGCCTATTTACAGTGACAGCTTTTTTTATGCAGTGTGTCACTTTCTGATACAGGAGGAAACATCTAATATATACAAGTACATTAACCATTAAATGTCATTCAGTCCTGAAGTCGACTGTATACTTGAAATACATCAGTAATATTTATGGACAACACTAGAGGCTTAGATGTTTTATTTAATATAAAACACTACTCTTTAAAATGGCATAACTGGTCAGCAGTCATGGCAGACACAACACATACTTATGCTAAACTGCCTTGGGATAGTCTTACAATTATGCCAACAGTTGACAGAGGTCTTTATGATGATCACAGAGGGAACACTCAGCACAGATTTACTCAAGGATGACACAGAGCACAATTAACAGTGTGGACAACTAAGAAAAATATGGTGGAAGGAAGTAGAAACAAAAACAATAGAGTGCATTAATATAATTGCACATATCATTGAAAACACACATTGGGGGATCATTTATAAAATTCACGCAGTGCATAATTGTTCGCAAATGGTAATTTTGCCCATGCTTTTTCCTGAACGCTACAATATTGCACTACTGTGCCCGTCTTTCCGGTTTTTGCGAATTTGCATTGTGAATGAATTTTCTCAAACAACTCGCAAACAAGACTGGTCTTTGCATGAGTACAGGCACTTTGCAAGGTTGTTTTGTGCGAAAACAGTAACTTAAATTTGCAATTTGCAAAACAGTTTTGCTAATATTTTCTCCACCACCAAAGTTGTGGCGCAGAGTGTTCGCAATTTGTGATTTTTGCCATATTTAAAAAGCTCCTAGAGACATTTGCAAGGGGAAAATCAAATTTGCAAATCTGTTTGCACACTCTTATTCAGCTTTATAAATATAAACAGGCACAGGGCAAATATATTCACTCTGTTAACCAATCTGCCCTGCGCGAAGTTTATACCATTGTGTCTATGCCACAAGCCAAAATTTTAGTGCTGAATTCCAAATTTAATTAACTTTAAAATTAAAATTAGCCCTAGGGTAGCACTAGACAAAGGGGCTGCTGGCAGAACTACGAGGATAAGTAAAATATATTCAACTATATTCCCTGGTCTCCTGTTTGATTAGTAGTTTAGTATCTGTGCAAGTGCATATATTGCATATTTTATGTGTTTATAGTGTATAGTTTTTTTACAACCTCTAATATCAAGGCAGCTTCTTTAACTAGAATGTGCAAGTGTCTGTTATTAATAATGAGTAGAATGCCTGTACAGCACCTTAGAGCACCTAATCAATGGGATAGAACAAGAAATATTGTTTGTTCCATTTTTTCCCAGCCAAAACTGGAACTCTTCAAAAAGTGAGGACACCAATAACCATCTTCAGACTTAATCCTGTCAGCACAGTACAAAACTACCGAATCCAGTAACAGATGCACTTAAAAAGAAGGAGCGATTTTGTAGTAATGTTGAAACCTAACCTCTCATCAGTGTAGGGCTGCCACCTTTGTCTGTGGCTAAACCTTGGACAAATGGCTGGGGCAGTGATGCTGAGGGTAGGTATAATGACATCAGAGGTGGGTACAATGTTTACAGTGGGGTAGGGTTATTGCTTCATACAGACAATTCGTTGGCTTTTTGTCATGTTTTGAAATGCTTTAAACTGGATGTAAAGTTTTGGAACAGGCCCTTTGAAAGACTGTGATGTACTGTTCAAAACTACATTGGTAAAAACTTTATCTCAGTCCATATTGTGCCTGAGGAGTAAGTTCTACCCTTTAATTAAGGATATGGCATCTATTATACAGTTTTGCATTTTCTTTCTGTAATAATAAGGCCCTTGGTGATAACTAAGTCATGTTGATAGAAAAAAAAATCACAGGAAGTATCCTCATTTTTAAATGTTTTTTATTGGCCAGGTTATTGTTTGGGTTTCACAAGGCTGAAAACTAAACAGATAGTGGAGACCCAAACAAGCCCTAGAAAACCAAACTGTTTTTGTCAAAACTGAACAGGTGGCAAATCTACATCAGTTTTATCTGGACTTTTCTGCAGTCAGGCACAGATGAGAGCAAATTAATTTATTACTCAATAGGCATTAAATTACCCTGCTGCCTAGGACTATGAACAGAATTCACAGCATATCCCCACAAAGTAAAAATACAAATAAGCCTTAAAAAGCGTTCCTTCAGTAAATATTGTTTGTATTATTTCTCTTAAAATACAAACCATTGTTTTGTGTCTAATAAAGCAATCCTACATATTAGGCTATGTTCACTATGTATGTAGATTTTAAATTCTGCTCATACAGTATGAAATTATGAAAATGCATCTTTTCTGTGACAATTTGTCACTGAAGCACAATGGTGTTGATGGTGTGTCTATACAGCTGACATTTCCTCATATATGTGTAATATACTTGGAACACCTTGGTGAAAGTTACATAAAAATGGATATATCTTTTTTATTCAAAAAAAAAATATATGTCATCCTTATTTTAACAAAACGTTTCTGATCCCTTCACAAAGTAATCAAAGTTAAGCTTTTGCCACTGCAATTAAATACACTAAAAGTGAAGGATAGCAATGTTTGCAATTAAAGCCTTCAGTAACTTCAAGTAACTAATTATAAAGAACACCAATCTGTCAGATCTAAAGCAAAATTATATAAGAATATTTTACTAAACCTGGTGCAAGGATTAAAGTGGCATCAATTAGCTGTAATGTTTGACAAGAACAAAACCATTTGTCCAGTTAATAATGACATTTGTACTTCTGATTGCTAATATGTCAGCAACCTTACCTTTATTAAGCTTAATATGTTCTTTTGAAGGCTGATTTAATGCAGTGTTAAAATATATTTTGTGTAGAGTTCACATCCTGTACAGAATAATACAGTATATTTTAATTAAAGGAACAGTAACATCAAAATAAAATAAAAAATAAAAAAAATCGTTAGTAGACAACAAAATAAAAACATCAACACAAATTAAATTTTAAAATAGCAAAGCGTTTATTAAGAAATAACTTACAGAAACTCCACTTCCTACCCTCTTCAGAAAAGGCGAAAGGGCAACCATCAATTCTTCTGCACTCGATTTCTCCTCCCTGGCTTCCCTCTCCCTCACTCCTCCAGCTCATGCCGCTCTCACTGACACTGATGATCCGGGACTGAGCACCAACTCCTCTCACCGGGATAAGGCAAGTCTGTTTCAACCAGCACTCACACACCGGCGCTAACATGAGTCATACATTTTCCTCCTCACCCGGTTACACCTGGAACCCCGAAAGCCGCCGACTCTTCCACACCCGACATAACTCACTTCCTGGGCACTGGCAGCCTCTCTGCCGACTCTCTTTATTCTTTCTCTGCACTTGCTACAGTGGTAAGGGGCAACGGGTGTTGCGCTCTCACTTCTGCTCTGCCTTCTGCTCTGCCAATATGGGGAACGAGCATTACTCTGGTGATGGGGAGAAGCCGGCATAGGTGAGGGTGCAAGTGACTGATTGCTGGTGTATTGCGGCTGCTTTTGTGTTGTACTCTAACTTGCTTTATAATAGTAACTACCATCCTTTCTGCAACTGCCTGTGCCTTTTTTACCATCTATATATTATGTGTTTTTATCATCTACAGCAGTAAAAGGTTAAGGCTGGTGGTTACTATTATAAAGCAAGTGAGAGTAAACCTTTTTTGGGGGGCTTTGTGCTAGCCCGTCACAGCATCATAGCAGTGATGGTCTGTGTCTAAAAAGATGACCACAGAAGCTTCTATTGCCTTTACCACTGGTTTCTGCTGATTTGGTTGAACTTGGGTACTAGTAATATGCATTATATACTGTATACAGTATTATATATCAGTTTTAAATAAAATACCGCTTAGAAACTCACAATGCAAGGATGATGATTATTAATTAATTTACAATTACTAACACAGTAGCATAGAAACCAACACAACTGATTAATAATGGGCCCTGTAGCTTCTATGAAAATGATCATAAAAACAGACCAGAGTACACAGTGGATGCACATTTTAATTCACTTTTGGTTTAGTTCTCCTAAACCAAAAACGAAAGTTCTTTACAGTAATGAAAATATAATATCATGTTGCACTGTATTGGTAAAACTGTTGTTTTTGCTTTAGAAACTCTACAAAAGTTTATATAAACAAGCTGCTATATAGCCATGTGGGAAGCCATTCAAAGCTGAAAAAAGAGAAAAAACAAAGGATACACAGCAGATAACAAAAACTCTGTAGTATACAATGGGATTCTTGAGGACTTATCTGTTATCTATTGTACATCCTGTGCTTGAATGGCTGCCCCCACAGTTACACAACAGCTTGCTTATATAAACTATTGTACAGTCTCTGAAGCAAACACACCAGTTGTATCTAACTACTCATCGGAGCAGCTTCTTCAGTTCAACTGACTGGTGTGGGAAGTTCCACTAATCCAATCACAGTGGCACATTGTAACTATTCAAAGAGGTGATATCTGAAATTTAGAGAGGTTTTGATTCTGTGTATTTACTGTGATAGGATTACTAATGTTTCATGCAACTCCTAGAAACAGGTGTCACTTGTGAGAGTTACATGAATGAATGTGTGAAGTTTTCATGCAACACTTCACACATAACATCAAGTTCACAAGGTAAGAAGTCCACCATAACAAACTTGTCTTTTTAGACTGTTTGATATGCATCCAAGAGGGGGGTAACTTGAAAATGGAGGTATACAGGAAACCCACACATACGGATCAATATCTGTTGTTCGATTCCCACAATCCACTGGAACACAAACTGGGTGTCATTAGAACTCTGCACCACAGGGTGGAATGTGTGGCGAATGATACAGAGTCCAAAGACAAACAGCAAAAACATCTCAGAGGAGCTTTGAAAGTGTATGGTTACCCAGACTGGGACAGCAGCAACCATGGCCATCAGGAACACCAATAGAAATAACTGCCCAGAGACACATAGTAGGTGAAACAGTCATCCCATAGGTAGCTGGAATGTCAAAGAAACTTAGGAGGATTTTCAACAAACACCACGCCCTTGTGTTTTTCAAACATAGCAACACACTGGGAAAAAAACTGGTACACCCAAAGGACCCAACACCAAAAGAAAAACAAAGCAATGTGGTATACCGAGTCCAGTGTAGCAAGGAGTGCATAGATCTATACACCAAACAACTGCTCACCAAGCGAATGGCTCAGCATGGGAGGGCGGACTCTACAGACACTCCTTTGCAGATAGCAAGGTCTGAATCTTGTATTGAAAACACCGCTGGTTTGAATGAGATGGATAAACCATCCCTGAAGAGAGAAAAGGGCCTTCAACACCACCTGTCTGCTACATACAATGCTATTCTCACATCTGTACCCCAGCAGTTTCACATCACACGTATTCATGCAACTCTCACAAGTAAAACCTGTTTTAAGGAGTTACATGACACATTGGTAATTCTATCACAGTAACTACACAGAATCAACACCTCTGTAAATTTCAGATGTCATCTCTTTGAAGAGTTACAATGTGCCATTGTGATTGGGTTAGTGAAAGAGTTTAAATTGCGAGAACTTCCCACACCAGTCAGTTGAACTGAAGAAGCTGCTCGTTGAGCTTACTCAACAAGTACAATTGTTTTTGAATTATTTATATTAGACCTGGATGAATGAAAATCTTCAGTCACAACAGTTGTACCAGTGTAGGGCAACAGTACATTATATTGTCATTCCTTTAAAGCTCTTTCATTTTTTGGTGTTACTGTTCCTTTAAGATCAATAGCATTCTGTTAGTCTCCAAGGAAGTTTGAGTGGAACTTCTAAGACAGCCCTGATGTTTCATTTTATAATAATAGTTTATTTTATGTATTATGTTAGGAACTTTTGAACCAAATAATCACATTTAAAAACTGCAAGTCTGTTGGAACAGAAGCTGCATTTAATAAATACAAATGCTATAATAAATGTTGAAAGCAAAGAAAGGAAATAATAGAACATTGCGGCTGAGGCTAAAACTAACTCCAAAAGTATATTCATAGCAAAAAGATGCGGGTTGAGAGTGTTGCTCCTTTACATAATGGTACCAGTATGGTTGTAACAGATACAGAAATGGAAATGTGCTAAATCAGTTCTTTTCTTTAATATATGCAATAGAGGGGTCCGAGTTCCCAGGCTCACTTCATAGCTGCACTGATGGCTCAGCTTAATCAAGTCAGTGGCTGACTCAGGATATGATTCATAAAGCTTTAATAAAAATTAATGTAAACAAGGCTCCAGGGCCTGATGGCATACACCCCTGGGTTGTAAGAGAGCCGAGTTTAGTTTTAGACCAGCCTCTGTTTCTGATTTTCACAAATTTACTTTCATCTGGTATGGTACCTATGGAATGGAAAAAGCTGATGTCATTCCAATAATTAAAAAGGGATTACAATCTCAGCCTGGAAATTATATGCCAGTGAGTTTGTCATCTGTGGTGGGCAAATTATTTGAAGTCTTATTAAGGGATAACATTAAAAATGTTGTCCCAGTGAATGACATTATGAGCAGCAATCTGCATGGCTTTATGAAGGATAGGTCATTTCAGACAAATTTGATTTGCTTTTTATGATGAGGTAAGAAAGATTCTGACAGCGGGGGGGGGGGGCAGAACATGTGATCTATTTGGATTTTGCCAAAGCATTTGATACAGGTCCCCACAAAAGACTGCTTTCTAAACTAAGGTCTGTTGGTTCAAAGAAGTTGTTTGTACATCGACAGGTAACTGGCTACAGGATGGGGTTCAGCAGGTGGTCGATAATGGTACATTCTCTGCTTGGAGTAAGATTCTTAGTGGGGTCCCTCAGGGCTCAGTATTGGGTGCACTTTTATTTTACTTGTTCATTAATGACTTAGGGGAGGGTATTGTAAGTAATGTATCAGTGTTTGCAAATTACACAAAACTATCCAGCCCCATTAATTTCATCCAGGATGTGGTATCCTTGCAACAGGATCTTGACAAACTGGCAATCTGTGCAGCTAAGTGGTAAATGAGATTCAATGTTGATAAATGTAAAGTCATGAACCTGGGATGTAAAAATATCCAAGCCACTTATACCCTTAATGGGACTGGCAAATCCATTATGAAAAGGACCTTGGGGTCCTTATAGATGATAAACTTGGTTGTAGCAAGCAGTGGCAGTCAACAGCAGCAGTAGCAGTCAGGGCAAAGAAGGTCTTGAGCTGCATTAAAATGGGCAAATATTCACATGAGGAGGAGGTCATTCTTCTACTTATAGAACACTGGTAAGGCCCCATCTATGGAAAATCTTAGCTATGAGGAAAGACTGGCGAAATTTGGGATGTTTACACTGGAGAAGAGGCACTAAAGGGGTGATATGATAATTATGTATAAATATATAAGGGAATCATATAATAATCTCTCTAATGCGTTATTTACCAGTAGGTCTTTCCAGCTGACACATGGTCACCCATTTCGATTAGAAAAAAAGAGGTTCTGCCTAATTATTTGGAAGGGTTTTTTTTCAACAGTGAGAGCTGTGAAGATGTGGAATTCTCTCCCTAAATCAATTGTACAGGCTGGTACATTAGATAGGAAACTCGTAAAGAGGCTGGCACAAGCCTGGAACCCACAAAATAGTGAAGCCACAGTCAGGTTGTAAAAGGTTAGAAAGCTTACATTTATTTCCAAAATTTAAGAACAATTCACATGACGTGTTTCATGTCCAAAAGACACTTTTCATAGGCATAACATGATACATTACGATCACACTATTTAGAAGAGAAGTAGCCAATGGAAGACAACTGGGCGGTACTAGAGAATGTGTCATTTAAAGGGATACATGCAAATTAGAGAAAATCCTTCAAATATACTTCCAAGGCTAACATATTACATTGGTTAACTTAATTGGAAAATTATACACATTATAATTGTCATATACAAGTACAATATGTGAAGAAAATGGGAAACAGGAGAAAGGGCACTGACCACTATGTGAAGCAGGAAACATCAAAGTCAAAATTTAGACCAAAGGGCTGTCTAGTGCTTAAGTGGAAAATCTTTGTTTCTATTTTTAGCAACTCAGAATGGATATTTTCACCCCTTATACTGGGAACTACTCTATCTATACCTATGACTTTTAGAAATGAGGAAGTCCTGTTGTTACATCCTTCCAAATGTCTAGCAACTTGTGTCAGTGACTCTTTATTATTAATATTAAGAATTCTTTCTTTTAAATGTCGGCTTGTTTGGCCCACATATTGTTTTTTACATTTTTCACAGGTAAGACGATAGATCATATTTTTTGTATTACAGTTGATATAATGTTTGATATCATAGCTTTTGGTTGTGGTAGTTGAAGTAAAATTATTCTTTACAGATATATATGTGCATGTAATGCACTTAGGGCTTCACTATTTTGTGGGTTCCAGGCTTGTGCCAGCCTCTTTACAATTTTCCTGGATTGCTCCCCTTGCTGAAGGTCTGGGGTGATATGTAATATACCAAAGATACACTGGTTATAAATTTGTAACTCTGGTACATTAGCTTTAATAAGGGCTTGGATGGCTTTTTAGTATGTGAGGGAATACAGGTTTATGGACGATAGCTCATAGTACAAGTTGATCCAGGGACTAGTCAGATTGCCATTATATAGTTACATAGTTACATAGTTAAGGAAGGAATTATTTCCCCCTTTTAGGCAAATTGGAGTGGCTTCATATGGGGTTTTTGCCTTCCTCTGGATCAACTAGTAGTTAGGCAGGTTACAAAAAGTTAAAAGGTTGAACTTGATGGATGTGTGTCTTTTTTCAACCAAACTTACTGTGTAACTATGTACAGATGCACCCACAATGATTTGTGTGCTAAATGCATCGTGACTCAGGGTTAATTGAAGAAACTGTGTTATCTAAAGTCATTTAATGCATTTAACCTTTTCATTAGCATACCAAAGCACCATTGTTTTCAATGGTGAACTCTTTAATTGGATGGGATGCCATGACACAATATTCTGTGATAAGTGAGTTAAATGGGATAGATGAGTTAAGTTATTCTGTGTCAAACGCACAATCCAAAGTGGCTTCATCTGTATCTGTCGTAGTTGTGACCAATTGACTTACACTTCTCCAATGGCACTGCAAGGTTTCAATTGGCTTTATTATCAAGTTTGGAGTGAGAGTACTGTGCACGCCAAATCCTTTCAATGCAAGTATGCCAATGTCCATTGACAGAGAGCACTGAGGGAACCCTGGAGCTACTGCCACTTCCAAGGACCGGGAGGTAACTCCAGGGTTCCCTCAGTGCTCTGGGTCAGTAGGCATCGCATACTCTGCATCAATATGTAGGAAGGACTGAGCCACACCAGCAGCTGTATGGAAGCGCAAAGAACTAATTTTGACACAAGTTCTCTCAATGAATGGGTTTTAATGTGGAACTGTCAGCAGGAAATTTTTTGCAGTACAACTGATCTTGTAGATGCAAATGACCCCTATTATGATCTTTGTTTATTAACATATAAAACAAATAATAAAAACAAATAATATATGTATTGCTCCATAGATCTTACTCATAACCTACACAGCTGATATATTGATATATTTTATACATGTGCTTAAAATTTAAAAAAACAAAGTAACTTTACAGTGACTTTTCTAAGTGCTAAACAGCAAAACTATGAGACTTTCCTATCTTCTCACAAATGCTTTCATTTCATATATAGCACTGTTTCTTGCTATAAATGTATTATTTATATATAAAAATAACTTTTTTTGGAAACCAATCGCAAATCAGAATATCTTATGGACATCTGCCATTCACTTCTACATGAACTTGGCAGGTCTGAGTTGGAGTTCTTTTTTATATGGATTTTTAATAGCATCAGGGTTTAATAAATCATGAAAAAAAAATTCCTTGAAAAGTTCTCCCCTTTAAAAGTACAATAAAAAAAATCTGACTTTAATAAATAACCCGCTCAGTGAGAACAGCATTACAGTGACCAAGGCATTTATTTTAATCAATCTGTTATTCAGAGCTTTCTGGATAAAGGGTATCCAAATAACAGATCCCACACATATACTATAAATGCCTCTACTTTTCCTTTTGAAATTTCTGTATTTAGTTTCAATAATGGATTTGCATCACTTGTTTTTCACTATACATTTTTCAGCAGAAATAAATGATTTTGTCAAGTAAAATACAGAGCATTGTAAAAATTCACAGATATTATGGGAAAAGTGTTTATTTGTTAACATTTTTCCCTTCATCAACTAACAAACCTGCAATTTGTTCCCTCAGTATAAAAGTTCCTACATGATGTCTGTATGTGTCTCTTTCTAAACTGTATTTAATGTAAGTCACAGAGCAATAAAACTTCCCACAAATAACCATTTTGCATGCTTGTGCAAATGTGTTCCTGTTACAAATCAATAGTCTAAACTCAGTGCAACCTTTTATTAAAGCAGTTTAACAAGGCTTACCTTATAGAAAGCATATTAGCAAGAAGTTGCACAATCATTAAAGTTTAGCTCCTCAAAGGTGGAACAAGGTCAGAGTAATTTTATACCTTGTAAAGAACCTAACAGTGAGCTGGCAGCATTTTTATACGGTATATAAAACGTTGCTGTATATTTTAACCTTTCCTGAAATTTCTTGACAACAACTGCAAGTAAAGCGATACTGAAAAATTATCACCAGAACAGTGCACCCATTTATTTCCATTTGAACATCAGGGTTTTTCAGTATACTTCTATTTATAAGGATAATTTGAAGAAAAAAGAAATCACGCTCACATCTTGTTTGTTACTGTTGTAAGATGCTGCATCACCTGTCGGTAATTTAATAAAGATATTAAAAGTATCACTGAGAATCTATGAATCATTATGCCTCATTTTTTTGCAAGGTCTGTGGGTAGAGTATGTCATATAATGGACTATAATTATAAAAAATTAGAGATCCATTAAGCTTTTAGATTCAAGGTATAATGATATGTGTACTCATTCACTAGGACAGTTCCATGTGCATTGCCACTGCTTAAACAGAACATACTGTAGGTTTACAACATTTAGATTAGACCCACTTAAAGGAACAGTTCAGTGTAAAAATAAAAACTGGATAACTAGATAGGCTGTGCAAAATAATAATAAAAAAAAATAATATAGTAATTTAGCCCAAAATGGTCATCTATAATGGCTGGAGTGACTGGATGTCTAACATAATAGCCACAATCCATGCTTTTCAGCTCTCTAACTCTGAGTTAGTCAGTGACTTGAAGGGGGGCCACATGGGA
>CM044440.1:98086986-98132967 GCA_024363595.1 Xenopus borealis
TGGGGCTGCAGAGGCCAAGAAATCTATATGGATAGATACATCGAGCCAGAAACCCAAAGGTCCCTGGCTCGAATCCCAGCAGAGCCTGACACCCCCCCCCCCCCCGGGGAAATGCCCTGAGTTCAGAGTTCCACGCAGCCATCTTCGGGGGTCTTCATGTCTTCTTCCTGCACTTTGGCAATTTCCAACCATTTCAGCACATGCGCAGTTGTCGCAAGCCGCTAAATTGCTCCAACTGTGCATACACCAATACAATGGTCTCTGTCTCAGCTTCCCGAAGACCTGAAAATGCCCCTAACTTTTTACTTTCCCCTTGTGAAGATTCAGGCATTGACATTCGATGCATCCATCTTCCAGGTCTTTGGTAAGCTGAAGCAGAGACCAGTGTATCGGGGCATGCACAGTTGGAGAAATTTACCGGCATGCACATGCGCCAAAATGGATGGAAATTGCTGAAGTGCTGGATAAGACATGAAGACTCTGTGCCGAGGGGTGGGGACATTTAGGGGCATTTCCCCAGGGGACAGTTAGGCTGGAGGGAGGAGAGAGGGGGGTCTACGTGGGGTGGGGTAGGGTTTTTTTTCTAAAGGGTTGAATTCTCCTTTAATTGGCATGCTTTAGAGCTCTTTCAACTAATCATTTGATGGGTCTCCCATTTTGTAAGAGATGCTCAAAAGTGATTGCAGTTTAAAGTTTAGTTAGAAGGTTATAAAGATTTTGACTTACAGTACCACTTTTCCACCCATTTCTTTTCTAGAAACGCCACAAACACATAATTTACAGAAGTATTTGAAAATACATATAGTATGTGCAAATACACACACTTTTCATTGCATCTGTGCAGTTATATATTTTACTCTTTGGCACAATAAACCTTGCATACTGTTAAATGATAAATATTGTACCCAGTACATGCTTTTATATTTCTTTTTCTGGCATGCTTATATCATGTGAAAATGTTATTTCAGAGTTCTGTTCCATCTGTGCAAATCTGTACACGAAGAGAAGGATGTATAGGAGTAGAAAGGAGTATAGCATGCATAAGAGATGTTTTTCAGTTTTGCTCACATGTTCTATTTATATAATGACTCACATTTATCAAATTAAATACATTAAGACATTCAAGTGAATTATTTATAAACCTGGTTCAATGTTAACATTTTTGCCTGTGTTGCATTCTACTACTGATTAAAAAATTCTGCAAGGTAGAGTACAAAGATAAAACTAGAACTGTCACAAGACAGTTGGTCGGGGGTTCAAGATGTATACAAAGTCAGACTGATGGTCGAAGCCATTCATATGAGAGCACAAGACTGACAAAAAAACAGGACAAGAAACATCAAACAAGGACATTAACGAGGAATTAAAATATTAGTTTAGATTAAGTTACGTTGTGCTTACTTTATACCATCGATATACAGCAGTTCCTTTATAGCGGGGATTCAAAATTAATTTTGTTTTTATATCTTTAGTGGTACTACATTCAGCATACTCTAGTTTGCTCCAGCTGATCAATGGATATATTTTGGTACTTATGCTTACACTTTTAGATTATGCCCAATGCTGGTCAACAGAGGCAAACAACTTTGCAAACATTAGCGATAAAGATTTTCACTCTTTGTATCCTTTATGACCAATTTGAGATCTCAATGACCTCCTGGCAAAGTTTGCGGACAAAAGACTTTTGTGAACATGTGCAGTGTATGTAATAAAAATTTGCAATCGCATAGGGTTATTTATAGACAAAATAATTAACTTTGCTTAGTGATACTGAGCAAGGTAATATATGCCAGCATATGATTGCACATTCTCAAAAATGCCATTTTAAACAAAGCTTGTGAACCTTCTGATAGAAAAGGGTGTTCTAGTTACTGTATGTACTGTATACTTGTCTTGTCTGTTTGTTGTTCTGTGTGAGGAGGGGAAAAGTCCCCAGCCCTGTGGGCTGACAGGAAGGAAATGTTGCAGAGGGAATGCTGAAAAAGAGTAAAATAAAGGTAAGATAATACTGCAGCTGCTATCCTAAACAAACAGGGAGCTTCTAGAGCGTTTTACTCTGGTATGGTAAAACATTCTACAGAAGAAATATAGCATTCTAGCTTGCACTATTGCAGCTAATCTATTGGCAATAAAATACCTCCATAGCTATCCTTCTCCTTTTAAGTGTGCTCTTCTCAGGACATGGAAAGCCAAAGGGAGTCCTTCCCAGGACATAAGTTGAGGATTCCCCTCACCATCTGCATTATTCTGTGATGTTGGTCCTGGCTGACAGGCTACATGTATCATGGCTATTTAACGGTACAGTGACCTGCAAATAAACCCATCAAAGTTCCCGAGTTTTATTAAAATGCCCCCAGTTTCTCAATATAAAGATACAAAATTTATGATACTTTATTAAATAAGAGGCTTTTGTCCAAGAGCCCAGAATACTCGGCACCTGTTCTTAGATACATTGATAACTAATAAGATAAGCAGGTCTCTTAGGAGAACCGAGACTTACAGCTTAAAGGGCAAATTCACTTCCATTAGCAAAACACTTATAACTAGTGAAATTTTTTGCAGAGTTTTGCCTAAAAAATTATACCCATAGACTGCAATGGGTGCAAAAAATTGACATGCGGCATTGCAAATCAAAAATATGTAATACCCATAGACTTCGAGGCATTTTGTCAAATTTCTCTGTTTTGTGAAACGGGTCAGATTTGCCTATCGCTAATTATAACTCTATTGTGAAGTTTGGAGGATCACAGCGGGGTTTGTTCACCAAACATGCAGGCCACTCCACATTAAAGGAAACAGTTGATTTATTTTCTTCAGTTCAAAATAAATCTTTCACTGACAAGCAATGGCATAGAAAACAAACAGCTTTAGCAACAACAATTCAGCAACAAAAACAGTCCCAATATCAGAGCAGTGTACTTGCCATAAAAAAACTTGCAGTGTCCAGTCTGCCAGGAATGAATTCCCTGGTCTTTTGGAAAGTAACTTTTCCTCAATTCCACTGTGAGTCTCCACATGTGCAACACACAAACACTTTTCTCTCTCTCTTCACCTGCTGCTCACCACCGTGAAACACCCCCTGGATGTCCAGCCCACCTCTGGCTGGTTAACCCCATGGTGTCTCTTAAAGGGGTAGCTTCTTTAAAACCTAAAGAATGGCGATATATACAGGCCATCTACCAGACATCCCCTCCGGCTTGTACACTATATATGACAAGGATTCAGCCTTTTCCAGCAGGATTCAGATTCCGCCGAAATCCTTTTACCTGGCCGAAGGAAATCACATTTTTGTCACAAAACAAGGAAGCAATTTTTTTTTGTCTGTTTACCTTCCTGTCACTAATTTGCATATGCAAATCAGATTCTGTTCAGTATTCGGCTGATTCGGGGATACGGCATAATCCCAACACCGCATTTTGCCTAGAAACATGTTCACTTTCATAACCTGACAAATCTTGTAAAATGGACATGGTAATTAGGGGTGTGGTCATTAAATGGATGTTGTAAAAAAAATAATTCTGCTATGCATGGCAGATATTTTTGTCCCTCTTTTCAAATGCTGGGAGGTATGCACATGCTTTTTATCACGAAATCCACCCGATGTGAGCACCGACTGCCAAATATAGTTCCTGTCAGTACTAAGTGAATAGGTTGCACATTGGTACTTTTTGAAAGTAGGTTTCACTGTAACACTAAATTACAGAAATGGCTATTCATAGGCATACAGTACATTAGCATGGCATATCAGATTCAGTTCATGGAACTGCCTGTACACAATTAATGCCCCATTTAACAACAAGACACTAGAACTAGAAGGGATAACCTACAGAGTTTACATTGGCTATGGTCACGCCTTGCAAGGCGGGATTGTCTCTAATTGACTGAGCTAGGGATTCCATAGCCATTGTAAAGGTAAGGGGGGGGGAGAGAGGAGAGAGTTCCATTTGTTATGCAAAAGCTTTCAGATAAACCTCATGTTTACCTGGGCTGCTGGTTCTGTATACAAGGCTATGACTGCTGTGGTGAAATAGGTGGGAAAATCAAATTTCGGTCAAAGGTCTTTTCTGCATCGAGTGATACAACTAGAGAGGGGATTTTGTGGGTCTCTAAATGATGTTAATGCATCTATGGGTACCATCTTAGGTTTGTCTTTGTTTGTGGAAGCCCGTCTGGTTTTTATGTATAAGTTGGGGTAAAATATCTTGCAATTGTAAAGCCAATATTTTTTGCATATATCAGCATTCAAGAGTACACTCAGCCTATAATTTTGTCACAATGCTGGATTTTTCCCTGGTTTGGGAATAGTTGTAATTACTGATATCAGCATTTTTCTGCAAAATTTACCTGTGTTAATTATCTCATTGTATAGCTTTGTGAGAGGGTCTAATAGTAACTCAATTTATGTCTTGTAATATAAATGTGAGAAGCCATCTGGGCCCAGAGCTTTCTTAGTGGGTCATAAATTTTGACTAAAATAAAAGAAATGCAATCTAGCCAGAACATCTCTGGGTGCACAGATAGTTGCTGCTTTGGCTTTCATCGTCCTGTGCATGCGATCAATTTGTAAGTGTTCTGTGGGAGTATCTGGTAGTATGGTTTGCAGCAATCCTGTGAAGTGCGTCATTAGTTGATCAATTGTTATAGTTTCAGGAATACCATGAATATGCTAATTATTCCTTCGGGATCTGGCTTCCAAGACAATTAGTTTATTCTTTATTTGATGCAGTTCGTCATTTTTTGTGCTAGTTTCATTAACCAGATTTTTATGAGCAGCAACCAGTTCTCCCATTTTGGTTTCTAGATGTGTGGTGCACTCACTCAGGTCCTTTAGGTCTGACTGGATCTCCTTTGCCATCTGTTTGAAGATGGTTTGGATATCCATTTTGAAGGAGTGCAGGAGCATGGTTAGTATCAGTTTGCTTGCCTCTCTGCTGTCCTCCTCTGATTCTGGGAACACTTCATTGCATGGATATTGGGGTGGAGTATCTTCATGGCCATCTTGGACCTGTTGCGTATCGGAGCTTCGCTTGCCATAAAAAGTTGTTAGCTTTAGTGGGGATTGTTTCTTTTTGGTTTTACCCATCACAGGGATTTGCTGCACCCTTTAGTATATGTTTGACTTTGATTAAGGATTTGTTCTGGGCCCTATTTTGTCTGTATGTGATGTCTGGGCCTGGAGCATTGCTTCAGCATGTCTTACTCCCCTGACTGCTAGCCACGCCCCCAATTACAAGTTTTTAAAATATATTAGGGAATCAAATCAAGGTCTCGAGCTTCCACATCAAGGGCTGATCCATTATATCAACTCCTTCCATTTACTCAAAGAACCTTAACATTTTTAATAAATGTACTGAATCCAAGAGGCCTATTTATTATGCTGTGTAAAACAAATCTCTCCAAAATATGGTGTAAAAAAACCATGTGAACAAAATGGCAGATTTATAATGGTGTGTGCGCCTTCCAAACACCAGATTCAAAGTCATTATTATTTGGCACTTGAGTAATTCATTAGTCAATGGGAAAAAGGGGAGTCACCATCTTGGAAAGTGTCTGTGACACTCACACTCTCAGTGGGATCTGAGCAGCTGTTGAGAAGCTAAACTTAGGGGTCATCACAAATTTACAAGCAGAAAATTGGTTTGTCTGTAATATATGCTGATGCTACACGGCTGATTATTACATTCTGGTGCTAATTTCACAGGTTTCTGAGCTGCCATTTAGTAATTATCTGTATTAATTATTAATCAGCCTTATATTGTGACATTTCTATTCTATGTGTACTGTATATTTGGAGTGGGTAGCAGCACAGAGCATGCACAGAGCATCAGCAGAAAAGAAGATATGGAGCTACTGGGACATCTTTGGAGACATAGATCTTTACTGCTAAAGGGCTGTGGTTGCCTTGGGCTGGTACAGAATCCCAAAACATAATGTACAACATTTCTAGCCTACTTCTTTAGCTAGTTTAGTTCTCCTTTAACACTGGATTTGTGCACCGATCACTAAAATTCAGTACAAATTGATTGATAAGTATGCTGGTTTTTATGCAATGATACCTACAAATTGGAAACCAGTTTTTTATACAGAATTGTAAATTGGCCCCCTAAAGTCTTTGCCATCTTTCCCCATCTTTTCATTTCCGAGCAAGCCTTTTCCCTCTTCCCATTGCTCTTTATATGCTGAGAGACTCTGGTATAATTAATGGCTGGACAGCATGCAACAGTTATTGGAATAGCATGGCATGAGATTACATTTGTCAAACAAACCTAGCTCCTAACAATTACTAATATGGACTGAAAGTCAAATCAGATTATAGTAGCCTCTGCATTCTGGTCTACCTTTTATCTGTTTAGGAGTAATCATTAATAAAATCATCATGTAATAAGACTGATACTGCAGACTGTATTGTTTTCTATACTGCACATCTCATTAATAATCACAAAGCTAGAGCTGGGGGAGCAAAACTATTCCCTAAGTGTGAATATACAGAGCACTTATGCCTATAATGGTGACAGGGGAAAACTGTTCTAATCCCCCTTGCTCCCAGCCCTCCTGAGTGTGTATAATCCAATATACTAATTTATTCCAATTCTGACAACAAAGTATCTACAATGAAGTGCATATTCCTTTCTAACTGTTCTTGAGAAACCAAAATGATAAAATTGTTCTTATTGCCTGTTCCCTGTCTTAAAAATAAGAAAGGCATAAATGTATGTACTGTACAGGTTTTCTTTAAAACTGCTATCTACACATTGGCATGGCTAACTTAGTAAATTGCTGAATATTTAAGATTCAGGTCACTTGAAAGTAGGAATGCAGTTTTAATTTCAGTGCATAATAAATTATGTTTTGTATCTATATTTGTCCCTAATGTGCTAACACAAGCATATGTCTTTTACTGCTTAGTAGCTGCAGGGAATAAGCATCTGTACACAACTGCACTTTTTGGAATTTAAAGCTTCAAGCTATGCTGTCTGCCAAAAAACTGTAAGAAACCAAGGATTATCTAATGTGTGTGCGTGAATATACTTTGGATGTGAAATGATAGAATTTCTTTCAGTAAAAGTACAATGAAAATCGATGGCACTGTGAATAGTGAGATGATGCAGGTGTCTGGTTATTAAATAAATGGCAGAAAAGACATTTGAGAGAATCATCTGTAGTGCTTCAAAACAGTGTATCTGAAGTTTTTTACAGTTTGTAGCAGCTAAACACATACGAATGATTAGCTAATAATAAAAATCTATACTTACAAAATCACTAGACCTTTGCAGATCGGGAGTTTTAAAAACACATTTGCTTGAAGCTTTGAAAGTCATAAAGCTTCCAGGCAAGAAGTTTAATGCAATTAGAATTCAAAACAAATTAAACGCACTAGAACTTCTGAAAGGCATGATTAGATAAGATTGTGCATAATTATCAAATCCTTTAAGTACAATAGATTTTGTTGTGTCAGTGAGGCAGCAGCAGCTGGTGATATAAACTTGTAACACGTTCCAAGACTCATCAGTTCTGATGGTGACAAATTTATTTGGGTTTTAGAATTTGTATATTTTACTATAAAAACAAAACTGTAATTGCAGAGTCCCTACTGCTCTGGCTTTGAACTAAATCTTCCTCTAAACTTCTACTGCAAATGTGTGAGCTGTCCAAAATGAGTCAAGGTTTAATTACAGGCTATTTCAGAGACATCTGGTTACAGTCCTGCACAAGCAGCAGTACTGAAATATATACATCTTGCAATTCCTTTGGAAATGTTGTTGTTTTTTTAGAATTTTCTTTTTATATAGCTGGTTGTCAAAAGCTTACAAACACCATATGTATAGCAAATGTTTTCACTGTTGAAAGGTACAGATGAAGCCACTTTGGATTGTGTGTTTGACAAAGAATAACTAAACTCAGACTTCACACTTGTCTCATTTAACACAGAAAATTGTGTCACAGCATCCCATCTAATTAAAGTGTTCATCATTGTGAACAATGGTGCTTTGGTATGCTAATGAAAAGGTTAAATGCATTAAATGATTTAAGATAACTTTAGATAACACAGTTTCTTCAATTAGCCCTGAGTCATTACGCATTTAACACACAAATCCAATTGGCTGCATCTTTATATATGTTGTAGCCTAAAACTACTGCTTACATAATTGATCTCAATCAGTATAACCAGTCTAGCATTGCAATGTATTCCTATTCAAGAAGTCTTAATGCCAAATATATAATGATTAGTTAGATAATCATTGGCTGGTAAGCAAGCCATGTGTGTTTTTATTTATTATAAGTAGGACTTTTGTACTAGAGTGTGAAGTGCATTTAGTCAGAATGTCTGTTATTTAGTTCTATGTACAGGGGAATGTGCATCTATCCCAATCCACAGTACCAAGCAGGGATAGATCTACTTTCTAGTGATGGGCGAAACTCCCGCGTTTCGCCGAAAAATTCGCGAATTTCCAGAGAAATTCACGAAACGACTCGTTTTTGTTGGCGAATTTTTCTGCAGCGAATTCGCCGCTGGCGAATAAATTCGCCCATCACTACTACTTTCCTCTGTCACTGTCCATGGTGCTGGACGAGGAGTAATAATAGTAGAGCTTCTTACTGCCTAGGGTGCTGGGCAAAGAATAGTAGGGCTATCTACTCTCCATTGAACTGGACAAGAAATAACAGATATGTCAGTTTATGTCCATTGTGCTGGACATGGAATAGTAAAGCTATCTACTGACCATGGTGCTGGACAAGGAATAGTAATAGTGGAGCTATATACTATCCATGGTGCTGGATTAGTAATAGTAGAGCTATCGATCGTCCATGCTGCTGGACAAAGGATAGTAGAGTTATCAGTTGTACATGGATCTGGACAAAGAATAGGAGAGCTATCTACTGCCAATGGTGCTGGACAAGGAATAGTAGAGATATCAACTCTCCGTTGTTCTGGACAAGGATTCATAGATCTATCAACTGTTCATGGTGCTGGACAGGGCTTTCATGGCTTATGGCTTCATTTTAGGAATATTTAGGAATATTTCTGCATAAGAAGCAGAAAAAATACTACTAAGCCCATGTGTTCCGGTGAAAAATCCAGCAAAATCCAACAAAACTGAATTGTTACATGCCAGCATAAAATTGTTGCGTTTCAAAATTATTCAAACATCCATTGACTTTAATGAATTTAGACAAAGTAGTCGCACATATAAAAAATTGGTGCTCGAGTCAAAATTGTTGAGTGTGAAAAATTTTTTTTTACAGCCATTGACATATTTTTTGCCGTTTAGCTTCTTTTTTGGCAAACCGAAACGGTGCAGATTTTCCCATCACTATTAATTATCCATCTATTACCTTCTTTTAGTAAAAATACTTAAAGGAGAATTCAACCCTGTAATTAAAAAAAGCTGTACCCCCTCCCTGAGTAGACCCCCCTCCTCCATCCAGCCAAACTGCCCCAACAGGGAAATACCCCATACTTTATACCTACCCCTTGGCGCAGATTCAGGCAGTGGAGTTGTAGCAGCCATCTTGTGGGTCTTTGGTAGGCTGACTGGGAGATCAGAGAGGCGGCACATGCACAGTTGGAGTAATTTGCTGGTTTGCAACAACTGCACATGCACTGAAATGGATGGAAATTGCCAATCTCCCAGTCAGCCTACCGAAGACCCACAAGATGGCTGCTGCAACTCCACTGCCTGAATCTGCATCAAGGGGTAAGTGTAAAGTATGGGGCATTTCCCGGGGGGGGGGGCAGTAATGCTGGGGGGAGTAGTTATGGCCTATACTTTTTTATTACAGAGTTGAATTCTCCTTTAAGAACATCCTATACTGTATGATAATTTCAGCACATTACAGAGATGTGTAATAAATAATAGTACATATTCAATTAGTTTAAAAAAGTTTTCTTATGGTTTATGTGAAAACTCATTGACAAGATTCAAATACTCTTCCAGTTTTTTCCAATAGACTTCAATAGAGTTTTCATGTTATAAACTGTGAGATACATTTTTTAATTGAATTGCATCTCAAATTGAATCTCGTTGATGAGTTTTCACATGATAAACTTTTTCTCACTGAATTAAATCTAGCTCAATGTGACATAAAGGCTTACATTAAGAGGAATGTATGCAGATATGTAAGAAAAATTTAAAAAAGGTTAGCAAATCTAATTTTGTAACATACTCAAAGCTATGAGGCAAGGGATAGGCAGGCACTAAGTGCATGGCTTTTCTGCACTTTGTTGCCCCTGGAACTCCCATGTCTATGAGTATGAATGATCAAAAGCATGATGAGCAAGCTAGGGTGTGTTCTAAAAGATGACCCCAAATTAATTGCTGACAAACTAAGACATCAGTCCAAGGTGCATGACTTTTGTAAGAACATTACAAATGTTAACTCTGGTAAAGTGTGCATTTACTGTTGCATATATTCCCTGGGAACTAATATACTCTTCTTGTGCTTATTCAATTGTTCCCTACTTAGTTATTCCAGACATTCTTATGCCTATACTCATAAGCTACCTCTAAGCTTTACTGCTTCACCATCACCTGGAGTCAAATATGTTGAATATAGGCCAGCCATGAGTTGGTTAAGTGAACCAAATTTGTCACTGTTATTGATTTATGGGGATGAAGTTATGAGTTATCTTGTATTGGATGTTTATTTTACTTATTTTTGTCTGTAAAGCACTTTGTAGCTATGCTTCAAAAAGTGTGATATAACAACTTTTACTTACTTACTTTATACTATTAGGGGAGTCACTTGATCATACCTAATGCTATGCAAATAATTGCAAAAGAAAAATATAAAAACAATGCCACTTTTATGAATAGAGCAAGTGAGCATCTATCTACCTTATGTAATGATTGTATTTCTTAGTATAGAAAAGTTAAAGCCATCTGTATACCGTTATACTGGTTAAACTTTAAATTGCAGATGAGGTCAGTTTTCTGAAATCCAAATTAAACATACAGTACTATAATCTGTATTTTTACATAGACAGATGATTGTATTGTGTAAAATTCATCTGAAAATTCAAAGTCTATAAAAGTTTAATAACAAGACAGCACAGCAGCTATAAGAGTACTTGACAAAAATATTATACTGTATAATGCAAGTGAGGTGCTAACAAGCAGCATAAAGTCTCCATCTAAACTTGTAATGCATATAGGAATGTAGGGCATCCTGACACTGCAGAGTACATTATTTCAGTAAAATTGGGTATAACATTAAACTACTAAAACCGGTGGAATATGAATAAAATATTTTTTATGTCAAATTATTATTTGTGGGGATTATGGGTTTAGACCATTAAGCAAATGTGAGCAGCAAATCAGTTACAATGTGTATGTTATAAATCAACACTGGCTTGGAATCCATTCTAATTGTATATATATATACAGTAATGGCATGTTGCTATGGTGTTTATGCTGATGAAGGGGTTCATAAGAGGAAATTTTTTTGTATGTATGTGTGTGTGTGTATATGTCAGGGGCGTATTTATATTAAGGCCACCAAGGGCCTGTGCCTAGGGAAGCACAGTTTATCAGGCGGCCCTCCGGTGCCTATTTTTTTTATTTTTGTGGTGTTTTTTGTTCTAAATCTCCAAACCCACTGCCTAGGGTGACAATGAACCTAAATTCATGCCCGGTATATGAAAATATATATATATATTTCTCCCCCCAAAGATAACACTTTTTTCACTTAGGCTATGACTGACGCATGGAGACTTCTTTGACGGGGTGCATCAACTTATGCATACGTTGTACAAACTTTGTGACTAAAATTGTTTTATCCCTATAGTTGACCTTGGCACAACCGCTTAATTGAATTGCCTTACGTTTGCAATGTCACAAGAATTGTGGGGAAAAAAACATGGCAAAATACTAATGATGAGCAAATTAATTGGCCAGCCATGGATTTGCAAGGAATTTCAGGATTTCGCCCTGTGAGAATTTTTTCACATAAACTGAATGCAGAAAAATGTGCTTGAAACAAGCCAATTGAACTTAACACATTGTGAGAAAAAGTCACCATAAGAAAAATGCCCACTGACTTTAATGCATTTGGAGAACAAAAAGTCACCATAATAAAAAATGCCCACTGACTTTAATGCATTAGGACGAAAAAGTCGCCAGAAGGAAGACTTTGGAGCAAGATAAATAGTTGCATGTAAAAACCCCCATAGATTTCAATATATTAGGACAAAAAAGTTGCCAGAAGAAAAAACACCCATTGCCTTTAATGCATTTGGACCAAGAAAAATTTTTGTGTGTAAAAACACCTATAGACTTCAATGTGTTTTAAGAAATTTCACAGTTTCACTATTTTTTTTTTCACAGTTTCGAAAATTTTTCAGCAAAGTGAAATGGTACAGATTCTCTCATCACTGTTCAAAACTGCACTGTGTCAAGGTAAGTGAATGAGCCCTCTTATGCTTAGTTAGAGTGGTTAGTTTTTTATTGTTCAATTGAATACAGTAGCCTTAAATTCTTAATGGACAGGATATTTGCCCTTTGAAAAACTCATATTAATCTCTTTTACTGGAAATCGACATGACAACCTGGCCTATACTTTACTGAAATATAAGTAACTAAATCTACAGACAGATAGTAATATATGGGTACTTCACATTACACCTAAAATAGGCTGCTTCTTTTTAATTTATTCTTTTGACTTGTCTTCTGTTTCAGTGTCGAAATATGCAATCTACTGATAATTATGCGAAAGAACATTTTTGGAAACTATAAAGCATATGTCCGTAGCTCTAATTAAGACTATCCAGTTGAATAATAAATCCATCCCAAAGTTCAAGCCTTAAACAAGACTTCTGGAAAATGACATTGGTTTGAATTGCAAATAATTCATTTGAAGCTTTTTTTACTCAGGGATCCTTAAGCCAACTGATATCAAGTCTTATCATCAGTTCTATAGTTTGCAAAGATTGACTGAATATGTATTTTTTTTCTAACATAATCTATTTGAAGCTTTAGGGGTGTCCTAAATTTTTTTTCTAATCCCTGCAGCAAAGATAATTATACTATTCAGATGAGAAGGACATTACTACCAGAAATAGAAAAATAGTGTTGCTGGTAGGGATGAGAGAAATTTTTCACAGAGATTCGCTGAAAAAATGACACCCATAGACTTAAATGGGTGAAAAAAAATTTCAGTTGACAAAAAACATTTGATGCGCTACAACAAAAAATGTGATACCCATAGCCTTCAATGCATTTTGGAAAATTTTTGCTGTTTCACAAATTTTTGGCGAAGCAAAACAAGTCAGGTTCGCCCATCACTAGCCTTGCTGGTTTATTTATGTCATGTTATTTTCCTTCAATGTTTGAGCAGTACAGGTTAGACAAGTTTCTAAGCAAAAAAAAGTCTAGGTAATATTTTTATACAGTATATGAATATTTGTGTCTTTTGAAATTGTAAAATAAAGTGCTTTGTTTCCTGGAGTGCAGTAATCTCAAATAATTTTGAGAGATACTTTAGTCTCTTTTAGTTTTTTATATTCTTTTGCAAAATTGTTTCTAGCAGATGAGTTTTCATAATGTTAATGAGTGGGCTTCAGTTCTCAAGAAGGATATATATGAGCTGGAGAGAGTGAAGAGACTTGCAACTAAACTGGTTAGAGGGATGGAAGATTTAAATTATGAGGGTATACTATTAAGGTTGGGGTTGATTATAGGACATTATAGACAAATAGCAGGGGATCTTTTGACCCACACAAAGAATCAATGGACCAGAGGCCACCCCTTCGAACTAAATGAAAAAAACTTTCATTTCAAGCAGTGTAGGTAGTTCTTCACAGTGAGGGCAGTGAGGTTGTGTTGTTAATGTTTTTAAGACTGGCTTGGATGATTTCTTGGACAGGCATACTATCAAAGGCTATTGTGATACTAAACTCTGTATTTAGTATAGATATGGGTATACATAGGGTATATATAATTTATGTGAAAGTATACATAATGTGGACTGTGGAGGGATGTGTGTATTTGGATTTTCATTTGGATAGGATTGATACAACAGAAAATGGGGAACATTTACTAAAGTGTGAAAGTTACAATTGGAGTATTCCCAGCAGCAATGAAAATCTTCCACAACATCATCAATTTACTAAAAGGAATAATTCTATTTGCATTGGTGAACATTCACACCTTTTCTAGAAGTAATATTTGCTAGGTTATGAAGAGCACATGAATGAATTTTGGTCAAGAGAGAATTTTCCCCCCTACCTTTGTATGGGAAAAATACACTGGGGAATTTTCACAAAGGAAGTTTCACAATGGACACTAAAAGGAGAAATTCTATTTGCATTGGTGAACATCCACACTTTTTCCAGAAGTGAAATTTGCTAGGTTACCAAGAGTATAATACATTTTGGCCAAGAGAGTATTTTCCCCACTACATATGTATGGGGGAAATACACTGGGAATTTTCACAATGGATTTACACAGTGGAGCATTCTGACCCAGGCTTGCTCTGGAACTGTGGGCCCACTCTCTGCACCCCCTACGAGCATGAAAAAGATATGCAGTAAGCAGTGTGGAGGGGGGCTGGAGTAGTGTTTAAAACTCAGAGTGAGATGCACATCACTTGGGTTTGGGACCCCCGAGGAGCCAGCCCCAGTGTACCCTGGACAAATAAGTCAAACACTGATTCTAAATAAATTCATCTGAGAAAAGAAGATATATACTTTCCTCACGACATACATGTATATATAGCACTGCCTTAACACCATATACACTATAAGATTTTAACTTTCACATGTGGCATCATGGGTGGACACATGCAAATCACTCCTTTATGTCACTTTGGCCAACTATGCATACAGAACCGCTGGTTTATAGCACAGATAAAGCCTAATGGTTCAGAGCCATATATCCAAATTTGCAGAAAGCCTGTTTGGATCTTGTTACATCTAATCAATATAAGATATTGGAACATGGCTTCTAAGTGGGTAGGACTTATGGGGTAGAGAACTGAACCTGCTTAGGGTGTAACAGGCTAAAAGGAGCCAAAATGCCATTCTCTTGCAAGACATGCAAAATAAAGCCTTTTGTGAACAGAAGGTATTTACTGGCCTCGTGCCATATACACAGCACTGCCTTTATACCACAAATGAGATTTTAACTGTCACATAAGGCATTATGGGCAGAGATATGCAAATTACTTCTTTATGTCTCGTTGGCTATCTATGCATCTAGGACCACTGGTTTTATAGCACAGCTACCGCCTAATGGTTCAGAGGCATATATCCAAAATTGCAGACAGCCTGTTTAATCTTGTTAGATCTCCTTTTTAGATTTAACATGTCTCTGCCCATAATACCTCATGTGAAAGTTAAAATCTCATTTTTGGTATTAAGGCAAAGCTATGTATAAGTCACGAGGCAAGTAAATACTTTCTGTCTTACCCTAACCAGGTTCAGTTCTCTACTGTGAACTTTCAACATATGTCATATGACAAAATCATTTACAATTTTATTAAATGAGATTTCTTGTGAAATATACCTGATGAATCAAAATGAACTTTGGTGATGTTAGATGAGAAGAAATTTCACATTTTGGTATATTGCCTAAACAAGCAGTTTGTTGCCATTCACAAACCTGCTAGAATAATCAACAATATGCCCAAATTATAGCAGGTCAGCCATTTTCCCATTTGCAGAAAAAATACAGTTACAAGGTAAAATACAAGCATACTGTTTCTTTGTGTTATGAGCTACAACATCCCAAGCACAAACATAATGTACCCACAATTATCAAGCAGGTTATTTCATCCTGCAGCAGAGTGTTTCCATTAATTTGTCCATGCATTCCTTTTTTTATAAGCACCATGTTGCTCTAATGCACTTAAGACCAGCATTGGGTTGAGAGTCACTTTTTAGATGTCCTTGTCTTAAAACAAATCCTATCATTGTGTATATTGCCTAGCTACTTGTTTTAGTATTATTTTTCTTCTATTCTGATTATTTTATTATCAAGTAAAAGCACATATTCATTCCCATTTTAAATTCACTGCCTTATATCTATTTCCCCTGTGTAGGATTAATCTGTGTGGAAGCTTTTACTCATTCAGAACAGTGGCTTTGCCGAGCTTTATTTGTTATTGCCGCACATATAGTACATGGTGGGTTGAGCTACTCTGCCGTTTTATCCATTTTCACTGCAAGCATCTGCTATCCAATATATTAGTCTGCTGCACAACAACAAATAACGTGTAGAGCTTGTGATCAGCCTATTCATTTTTATTCTTTTAAATGATCATTTAATTTCAGTATTTTTCTCTGGAACAATCAACAGTTAATTAACTAGCTTGGTAAGGGATCTTTGTAATGACATACAGTAAGTAACTTCACTATAGCATTTATAGTTCATGTAATCATCATCAAACAGTTTATTTTCTTGAAACGATTGCCTTCTGTATATGTGGACATTCTTTAACTAACATGGAAATCTTTGGCATGAGCAGATGTAAATTTATGGAAATGTAAACACTAATATCATAAGGACTAAAACACAGAATTAACAATAGTTTTTGCTAATACATACATTGTTGTGCGCAAATTAATGTAGTTGAAATTGCATGAATTCAACATAAGGAAAACTGCTCTCTTAAAAAATGAATGTATACAGTACATGTGATACATATCACAGACACAGTAAGTATGTGTGCTCTTATTACACCTGGTATTTCCAGGACTGGTTAGGGGTTTGTTCTGCTGTATCAGCATTGTACCCCATTTTTTTCTACGTTTCCACACAACAGGCAGTTTTCTGTGTATTATGGTGCCTTTTTGTGTGATGACGGCTTTCTCTTAGATATTCTATTCCCATCTGGTGGTTTTAGTTGGGAGCTCAGTTGTCATTCAACTACATCTACTGAGATGTGCTGCTAGTTTTCATTATGGTCCTTGGGGGGCTTGTGATTGCTGGTTTTCATGGGGCTGCCAGCCTTTGCTGTGACCTATGGTAGGCGTGGCCACTGTTCTTTGCTGTGGCCCTTGTCGGGTATGTCTGTTTGCCTTGCGGCAATGCTTGGCATGACAACAGCCATTGGTTTTGTCTTGTCTACAATGCTTGCATGCATGGTTCTGGCTACACCAGCAGTAGGCATGATTGCTATTTGGTTGGATTTAACATAGGTTGTACCATCAGCTGGTGTTTGCTCTGAGTTTCACAGCCCATAGCTAGTTTTGTTGCTGATTGGTATTCAGCAGCTAAGGTTGGTCATCGGTTTTATAACTGACCTTTGCTTCTGTCTTACATTTATTATTTTTGGTCTTGTATGCCATTGCTTATTATCAATAAGGCAGGCTTGTGGACCAGTGTTTTGCAAGTTCAATAACTGGCTTGTGCGCTGTTGTTGCATGTGTGGAAATTGACTTTTGTGTCAGGTGCCAGTGCAGTTGGTGGCTTTGTCTCAAAGGGTGGCATTAACAATAGCTGGCTTATGTACTATTGATTGTGTAGTAGAGTTCCACTGTGGTGTTTTGCATTCACTGATGGCCTGCTAGCGTAACAATAACCTTGCACATCTATGGTGGCGTACACAATAGCTGGCTTCTCCACCAGTGGTTTGCATGTATGGTGGCTGGCTCATTTGCCAGTGGATTATGCATAATTGCCGGTTGGTAGCACTGTTTGTAGTCTATATGCTTCTTGCATGCCTGAATTTGAATTGTGACCTCAGCGATTTGCTAGTTCAGTAGCCTATTGGATTCAGTAGCTTCAATGTATGGTCACAGGTTTGGTTCAGTTTTTGCATAAACTTTGGCATTGTGCAGCTTGAGATGTAGTGGCCTCAGCTTTCGTGGGTGTTTTCTAGCACTATAATTGGCTTGGGTCCCATTTGCTTGCTTGTGTAGAAGTTGGCTGGGGCAACAGCACATCTTACAGGTAGATGGCTCTACAATGGTTACAATCGAATGCTGGATTCGAATAACACAGAATTGGTGTTCATCTAGTTAAGTCTTCATTAGGTGTTAATCAGCATTGAGTTGATGGATATTTGGCTGATCTCTGGTGTGAAGTTGACTCTGGTCAGCACTGGAGTGAGCTGCTTCCATTAAGCTGCAGGACTAGGCTAATGTGGGCCAAGTCTTTTAGGGCCAACCACTAGTGCTGAGGATTGTGTAATTCTCCAGCACTGGTGATAGATGCATCCAAGTTGTGGTTAGTTTCTGATCTGGATATATTGGTTTCCTTGTGGTTTCTAGTGTGTTTTAGTTCTGAGATGGTCATTGCTATCATTCTGGTTATGTCCTAGAGAGCCTTTTGTTTCAACAGTTGCAGGACTTTTGTTCTTCCCCAGGTGGGGTTTTATGTCCGATATGTGCCATATTGCAGGTATCCCTGTCCCTAGTCGCTGAGGGAACCTTTTAAGCAGAATATGGCTATTCTTGATCTGCAATGCTTGATCCGCAAGTGCCCGGTCTAATTTAGCGGTTAGTTTTTGTAGCTCTTGTTGTCAATCACTTCCCATGTCCTAGGCATGTTGTTCATGTTCTTGTGCCTATTATCTACTTTTTCAGGGGCTATGCATTTTATCAGCTCCCCTGTTGGATGGATGTGATGCTGGTCTTTTTATTGGGGGCCTCCTGAGCATTGGTTTGGTTATTGCGTTATGTTGGTTATTCACACCCCTTGTTTTTGGGGTATGGCTTGGTAGATTACATGTGTACTGACATGGAGGGATGCAGAAGAAAATAAAAATTTTACTTACCTACTTGATGTAAATTCCTGTTCTTCTAGTCCAAACTTTTCAGTACAGGGTTTCCCATCCCAAGTTATTTATTTTGGTTACTGTACTGCTATAGCAAATGTATCACAGTGGTAAAGTGGAAGCCATGTGGTCTTATAGGTCATGACTAATTTTGATTGACTATGTTATAGATCCTACCACCAGATCTGGGAGAAGCAATACTGCCCCATGTGTCAGGACTAGAAGAAAATGAATTTACATCAAACAGGTAAGTAAAATTCTAATTTTTCAAAAGACCAAACAGATTTTTTTAAATTTTGAAATCTGAGATGGGGCTAGACATGTTGGTTTCCTGAGTCATGTGACTTGTGTTCTGGTAAACTTCAGTCACTCTTTCTTGCTGCACTGCAAGTTGTAGTAATATCAGCCTTCCTTTCCTCCAGCAGCCCATTAACAGAATGATGGTATGGAAACAGGAAAACAGCTCAGTGGTAGATACGAGTATAACACTCAATAGTAAAAAGTGCCATTTCAACTCCTCCAGTTACATTGAATAGGAGAAACAATAGTTTGTCTGAAAGTAGAAAGAATACCATATATACCAAATTAAGAATACCATACCTGTGACAATGCTCCTAAAGACTAACCTGAACACGTATGCACATAGGCCTCCCAGGTACTTGCAGATGCATGTAAAATATTTTCAGCTTGATAATAACTCTATATATATTATGTCTACCTGGCTATCTTCTGTTTATAGTCTTTACTCACCAATCCTCCTTTCTATCTGTCTCTATGTCTCTGCAGCTAAGTTTGAGTTAAAAAATGTCACTGTGTAAGTCATCCTCACTTCTCTTTGTCTCAGTTAATATTGAAGCTGCTGTCAAGGTAACAGTATAGAGAAGAGTGGAATTAATTTAATGAGGTACACTACAAGCAGTGAAGCAAATTATTTTTACTATAAAATTAATTGAAGTAAACTGCACTTGATAGATCTCTGTGCTTTTTTTCAAAAAGCAAGCAGTTACTACATTCTGTAATTAGACTAATGATTTTTACCTTTTGATGATATACACCTTTTGCAATGATACAAATAACAAATAATGAGCATAATGTTAGTATGGATAGACTTTGGACTCTGTTCTATAAATAAGAAAAAGAAAAAGTTCTCTAAAGGAAAAAATGAATAATACATATGCTGTATTATTTAAGGATATATCCTTGTGTATGTGTATACAGTATAACACACACACACACACACACACACACATACATATATATAGGTATATGCTTATTGTGATTATGTAGTGTTCTGAAAAAAAACTCCCATTTCCTATGAATATCTCCCTTTCATGTTATTCTTGAAACCGTGTCTGTTCCGCAGCATCCATAAGCGTCCAAGCCCTTATCTCTTAGTTGTTATTGTTGCAAGCATGTCAACTGTGATTACACATTCTGATTGAATTGTTACTTTGTAGTATGACGTTTCCCATGAAGAACCTTTTTCATACAATTGCCCAGTCCATTCAGTTAAAGGGAAACTCCACAAAAACATAACACACTTTTTGAAAATAAACATAATTTAATTTTTCTTCAATAAAATAAAACTTTGAAAAATGGTCTAGAAGGTCCCCATAGGCTAACATACCACTTCGGCAGCTTTTATTTGGCAAAGTAAAAAAAAAGTATTTTTTTAATGAGACAGTACTTAAATTTTTGAAGTCAAAGGATTTTACTATTCTATCGTTTGAAACGAATGGTCGAAGTAGCCTATTTGATTGTCAAATTTTTTAAAAAATTTACTTCTTTGCATTTGAATATTCACTTCTCCCCCTAAGTGTATGACATTATTTCTACCAAAGTGCATAATTTTGCCTTTATCAGCACTGAACCTCACCACCATGTGGGATACCTGACATGTACATTTTCGAGATAGTAGATACTGAATATTGTTGATCTACATCAAAATTAAATAAGATCAATATCAGGCGAGTACCGTATTCAGAGCAGATCACTGGTCTTTAGCATGTACATGGAGAAGCAATTAATTGCAGACTCCGGTCTATACTGTAAATTATCCTGTGCCAAAAAAAAGATAATGCTACTTTGTCTTCTTAACATTGATTTGTACTGGTTCTCTCACACACTAAAGTGAACATTTATACATGACTTCAACTTTTTGTACCAGTGTTCAGTCAGGTTTTACAATGAATGTTTTTTCTTGGTAAGAATTCAGGAGCATTTGTTTCCTGGATGTGAC
Organism: Xenopus borealis; assembly: GCA_024363595.1. NCBI lineage: Eukaryota > Metazoa > Chordata > Amphibia > Anura > Pipidae > Xenopus > Xenopus borealis. The sequence goes on from CM044440.1 coordinate 98,107,943, forward strand.
ACTGAAACGAAGCACACAGTTCATTTGGGCTCCCACTGAGCTGAAATCATAACATTTCACACCTTTCTCAAGCAAAGCTGTAATATTTTGTTCTGTACGTTGATATATAAAATAAAGACTCTTATACAATACTAAATACTAGTGATGGGTGATTTACCACTGGCGAATAAATTCGCGAAACACCAGCGAAAATTTGGCTGCCGAAAATTTGCTGGCTTCAAAAATAAACGAGTTGTTTGCTGAAAATGACGCAACTCGCGTCAAAAACGACGCAACGTGTGGCAATTGACACGACGTGTCATTAAACGACACGCCACTCATCAAAAACATGCCGCAACTTGTTTTGCAATTTTTTCGCCAATTTGCGAATTTCGCTTGAAATCCGCAAATTTTTGGGCGAAGCGAAACAGGATAGATGCGCCCATCACTACTAATTACTGAATTACTGTATGCTTTTGAACACAAATTACTACATTATATAAGGGCACATTTATTTTGGATTACATGAAAAGTTAAATAGTTAGTTGAGTTGAAATAAGACAAAAGTCCATCAATTTCAACATACACACACACACACTAGAATTCAATTTAGAATTATTTGTCTATGACAGTGGGAAAAATATCTTACAATTTGAAGTTATTTGTAATGCATTTTGGTAACTAGCTCAGTAGCTCAATTGCAAAATACAAACCTCAAAAGACACTGAGGGGCAGATTTGTGTGAAGGATTTGAAATTCGATCGATTTGTAAATTTACATTTTTTCGAATTTTCGAATATGCAAATTAGGCCACTTCGACCATCAAATTAGCAAAATTTGATCGTATCGAATAGATTTAATAGATCAAATAAAAATCTATTTGATCATTCAACCATTTGATGGTCGTAGTACTTCCCCTTTAAAATTTTATTTGATTGCCTACTTCACCAGATTGAACCTACCGAACTGCAATAAAAGCCTTTTTTCAAAGTTATATGTTCGAATTCAAAGTTATATGTTCGAATCCTACGATCGATTTCTTCAAACCATTTGAAGCGTTCGATTCATACAATTTTTTCCTGAAATCGAACAGAATTTTACGATTTTTTCGTAAAATCGTTCGATCCTACGATTTTATCGAAAACCGGCAAAATTCTTCAAATTGGATGTTTGAATTTCTCAGATTTTCGTTCGAAAATCAAACAAGGGTCAAATTTGAGGGCTAAAAGCCCTCGATAATTCGACACGTGATAAATCTGCTTAAAATATGTTTAAAAGAATCCCTGTGATTTTACACTGATGTTTTTATAGAATTTTAATAGTTCACCAGATCAAAGCTACTTACTTGGGTATTATTTTTGATCGAATAAAAAAATTCATTCGATTGAAAAATGAGTTTGAAACGATAGATTTTTATTCGATCAAAAATGGACCAATTCGATCAATTTTGCCCTTTAAAAAAATTTGATAGTCGAATTTTTTATTTTTTTTAAATTGAAATTTGACGCTTAGAAAATCTGCCCCTTAAATAACTTTTCTAAGTAATGCCTCACCACATTTCCTGTCAGTCCAAAAAATCTAACAGGGGATCTTCTAGTGATGGTGCATGACTCACCTGACCTGGCTGCCCGTCATCACTGTTTCTGTCTTGTTCATCTCTATCTTATCTCTAGTTGGAAACATCACCTCATCTCAATGGAGGCACAATGCTCCTATGAACTGTTTGCAAACAGAATTTTGTTATTAGCAGGTCTAATCACAAAATTACACTTTTTATACTGCAAATAATTAACTCTACCATGTAAAATATAAATCCTAACCCGACAAGAGTATTTTTTAGTTGTTAAATTGGTGTATAGGAAGTGATCTCAGGTCATTTTGCCTGGTCATGCTTTCAGAAGGAGCCAGTGCTGCACAATGTAACTCTTGAAGATGCAGTGGAACATGGATTTTGACTATTGCTGTTCTGATAACTACCATGGGTCTGTTATCTGATTACCCCACTGTTCTGGTGATGGACTGCTGGGGGAGGGTGGAAGAGGGGGTGATATCACTCCAAATCGAAGTACAGCAGTAAAGAGTGACTGCATTTTATCTGAACACAAGTCACATGACTGGGGGCACCTGGGAAACTGGCAATATGTCTAGTTCCTCATACAGAATTCACAATTAAAAATTACTCTTTTGAAAAATGAATTTCAGTGCAGAAGTCTTCTACATCAGTACTATTGAATGATGCATTTTGAAGAAAAAATTTTTCCCATGACAGTATACCTTTATTTACTATGCACTTAAGATTTAGTACCCTCAGCAGTCTCTTTTGCTACGTATTAGGTTGGGCACCATGGACTGGTAAAAGATGTGGCTAAAATATCTATTTGGATGCTTTGAGGTGTCGAAGTGTCGAATTCGAAGCTTTTTAAAGAGACGGTACTTGAAATTCGATTTTTTTTTTTTTCAGATCGAATTTTGGGCTATTTGATAGTCGAAGTAGCCCAAAAATTTGAATTTTTTTTAATTCAAATTTTATTCGAATTTGCACTTCGACCCTTAGTAAATCTGCCCCTTAGCGGCAGATTTACTATTGGTCAAATTTGGAATGAAAATAAAATTCGAAATTCGATCAGGGAATAGTGGGGGAATAGTGGGGAATTAATTGGGTCGAATTTGCCTAATTTGCATATTCGAAATACGAATTCAAATCTTTTTTAAAATTCGATCGAATATTCGAATCCCTCATGTGAATTTATATGAATTTAGTAAATCTGCCCCTTAGTGTTTCATGAAAGCTAAATCAAGCTAGCACCTGGGAAGTAGGTTTAAAGAATAACTTTCCTTCTCCTTTAACACAGGGATGCCTGCACTCCAGTGGCAAGTGGCACATGTCTCTTTTATTTGACACACTGTGTGACGTCATCTCGCCTGGCACAAAATAAAAAAATGTAAAGGTACCTGTTCCCGTCTCTCATTTCCCAATGTCAGTGCTGTTTTGTAAGTTCACGTGTGCGATTCCTGTATTGATTTGACCTGTTTGACCTCTGCCTGATCCTGATGTTGAGGATTGCAGCCTGTCCTAACCCTTAGGTTAAAAACATGAATATGTTTTGGATTCTGATTTGGTACCTCACTATTATGCTCCATGCTCTGCTTCATCCCTGTTCCTTGTGTGTCTGCTCTGGTTCCCTTGTCTGCCCAGTGTACCTTGGTTCTCTTACTTAAAGACCAGATGGCATCCAAGTAACCAAGGGCTCCTCCTGAAACAAAAAGTGTTATATGCAGAAGTGTAAGCCTCGACTGGAACCTTAGCCATTGTTCTGGGTTTTGGGAAACCGAGTGTGACACCATTCATGTATATGATACCTCTGATGAAGTGCCAGAGAGAGGCACGAAATGCGTCAGGTGACTAGACACGGCATGGTGTAGCCATGGGTTTCCAATAAGGTACCTGTTCACTATTTTTTGAAGAATAAAGTTTTTTATCCAAAGTGCCTTTGGTTGAAGATTCCTGTCTTTACGTAACTACATTGGAAGCTATTCACGGGACTGGAGCGGAGACCAGCCGACAGGTAGAAGCCATAAGGCCAATTGACGGGATCGGATGCAAGTGAGTGCTCATAATTTGTACCATTCATGTATACACAATTATTTTTCTTCAGTCCCATTCAGGGCCACCATTAGAAATCAATGGTCATGGCCCCCTTATAAGTAAAAAATTGGTGGTCAGGGCCCCCTACAAGTTAAAAAAAAATAATTGGTGACCAGGGCCCACCTATAAGTATGTAAAAACATTGACGCCAGGTCCCCCCATAAAAGTTTTTTTTACAAAAAAAACCCTTACAAGTTAAAGAATTTGTGGCCCCAAAGAATATTTGGGCCCCCTTACAAATTAAAAAAAATTGGGGTCTCATAAAATATTGTGGCAGGGGCCTATAGAATATTAAAACAAAACATTAGTGGCCAGGGAATTTAAAAAAAAACTCGTGGCTTCAGGACTTCAATTATAGCTGTTTTCGTGACTTCAGGTCTTTTCAGAAGCAGAGGCGCGGCTTTATACCTGTCAAAGGGGGGCCCAGCTGTTCGAAAAGTGCAGCACTGCAGGGCCCCCCTTTGGGCCCAGGACACTTGTCCCCCCTGTCCCTCCCTGATGGTAACACTGGTCCCATTGTCATAGTGAGGAGGTAGTTGGGTCATGCTTTAATACATCCATACCAGGGCCAGAACTAGGAGTAGGCAGAAGAGGCACCTGCCTAGGGCACAACAATAGGGAGGAGCTAGACAGGTACCTGTTAAAGGGTTTTCTGAATGATCCTAGTCCTAACTCATTCCCCTCAGTAGCTCTCCTTTGTTACTGTGTGGTGGCTAGCTGGGTTGCCTAGAACTTCCAGTTTGACTGGCCCTGAGCCATACCATCCATGTCAAAATGTCTGCATGCTTGAATCAGCTACATGCCTTCTGTCTTCCAATAAATTCCCAGTAATGCTTCTGGCTCTTTGGCACTTAACAACTATTTAAACTTGTTTCTGCTGTCCTTCTGTACCCAAGTTGGCTGCATGCAAGTTGCTGCATGCCCCTTTGAATGTGTCTATTAGTATTTTACTAGAAAGTCCAAAATTGGTCAGTGAACTATTTAGCTATTTGACCAAATGCTTAAAGTTGCAGCTACAACTGTCTAATATATTAGGTTTTAATTCTACCAAGGCACTACTAACAATGTTTTATTTAGGAATGAAAACAGCTGATGTTTTCCTTCCAATGAGTAATGAGTAGAGTGTTAATTGTGGATTATAGAAGTACGTTTAATTTTTTTATTGGTTTCTTGTGATAATTGCTGCTGGGTTCCATAAGCCTATGTTTCTATCTTGCAGAGAGGAGCAGTGATACAGGGAAAAAACACAATAAACTCTGCATGCATGTATACTCTGACCCAGGGCCGGACTGGGGGTAAAAAGCAGCCCGGGCAAAAAGAATCAAAGCAGCCCACATATAAACACGCAATGGTTTTTTTTAGACATATATAGGGGTAAAACTGCAAAATAGTATGTGCATAAAGCACTACCTTTCTCACTTAAGTATACTGTAATTCATGTAAGATATGTTAAATATTCTGCAGCCTTGTGCCTTTATATGGTCACAGAACAACCCCTCAGTGACTTCTAATATCCTTATCATTTACAGTAGGGGGTACATTATCCCTTATAATACTTAAGTACTACTGTTTACAGTAAAAATATGGTAATTTAGTAAAGACCAACCATGTCTGGCTCTTGGTACTGCAGCTGTTCTTTAAGAAGCAGTATTCGCTGTCACACGAGTCTACATGTCAGGTGACAGAAAAGCAATATTTTCTACTAAACCCTGCAGCTGAGATGCAAGTCATGCTATTACATTTAGGCACATTTAGGCAGCAAAAGCATAAGGAAAGAAACCTAATCCTGCAATAGAACTGAAATAGTTTTCACTTTGTAGCAAGCAGGAAAGGACAGAAAAGCATGTGTAACAGGTTTAGAGCACTAGTGATTATGCATCTCCAGCAAATCTGCAAGCCTACTTGTACATATTTCTCTACATGGCTGATATATGTCACATCTGCTGGGGAAATGTTTTAAATATGCATACCAGCCAAGGAATAAGCTTCCTGGGACACACTGTCACACAGCACGGCAGAGGCAGCAGCAGCAGCAACGAGAGGACAGAGAGGAGTGGGAGGGGCGGAGCCACAGCGGGAGATAGGGTGGAGGAGCTGTCCTAGAGCCTGCGGATCGATCAGGAGCACAGCAGCCCACACACAAGATGTAGAGAGGCCCCACAGGAAATTGCCCGAACAGATCTATGGTCAGTCCGGGCCTGCTCTGACCTATGATAACCCACAAGAGTGTATAACAATAAGGCTGATTTCTGGATGCCTTTGTGTGAGTGCAGTAGTTTTGAATGAAGATATAGTATTATTGTTGTGGTCATGTAGTTGTTTCATAACCTGCTAGTTGGTAGCTTTGAGCTTCCTGTAGCTTTTGTGAAGCACAGGTCATGACAGATATGTTTAAACTGTGATACAGTAGTATTGTGGAAAATGTAACTGTTAAAGCTTCTGAAACAAATCTTTCCTTTGTTATCAGGAACATTGCAAACAAGAATCTGTGCAAATTTGTTTTACATTTCTCCTTGAATGGTTACAGTCTAGGCTACATTCAGTTCAACACTCTTAAGCCAGTTTAAGTATTTTCTAATATTTCAGTTAAGTTATTTATCAAACACATCAGGGAACGAAGGTGTAGATACAGGATAAAACACTAGGCAAAACCACCTATTACATAAATGTACATTGGCCCTCTAGTTTACAATAATTAATTATTAATGTTAAATGTAAGACCAATTAGAATAATGCAAAAGTAGTGAGACCTGTTAATAATCAAATAGGGTTTATTCAGTCTATCTTGGTTTGAAATGTTCAATAACTAGCCCTAGGGAAAAAAGTAGGGGTATTTGTGAATACATTTTTTAAGGGTCTGTGTATTAAGGTGATTTCAAAAACATTTTAGGATATTCAGAGACATTATTTGGGAAACTTAGAGCACTATCTGGAAATATAGATTAATATAAACCATTGCTATTTTAACTTACACATTTGCTATGAGTTTGCTATAAAATTAATGGAATTTCAATTAATGGAATCTATTATTCAGAATGCAAGCGATCCAGAATTTTCCAGGTGGGGATCTCCATACCTTAAGTCTGGGTATTTGGATCTTCATAACTTAAGATAAAAATAATTTAAACATTCAATAAGCCCAAAAAGATTTTTCTGTAGATTAGCTGCCATTAAGTATGAGGTATTATTTCATTATGACAAACAAAGAAATTATTTTTTTTTAAATTTAATTATTTGCTTAAAACTGAGTCTATGGCAGATTGCCTTGCCATAATTCAGAGCTTTCTGGTTTGATAGGTTTGCAGATAAGGGATCAGTAAATATTGCACTTTTCCACTTTTTACCTTGATTCAAAATTGTTTGATAGTCTGTGTCCTCCCTCAGAGACCACCTGACCAAACATACAGATGCAGTCACTTGGATTTGTAAGTTAAATGCATCGTGACTCAGGGCTAATTGAAGAAACTGCGTTATCTAAAGTCATCTTAACTCATTTAATGCATTTAACCTTTTCATTAGCATACCAAAGCACCATTGTTTTCAATGGTGAACTCTTTAATTGGATGGGATGCTGTGACACAATATTCTGTGCTAAGTGGGATAAATGAGATAGATGAGTTAAGTCACACAATCCAAATTGACTGCATCTGTAATGCAGCTGCAACTGTAACAGGAAGAAGTGTGTGAGTAAAAGTCAGAACTTTGGTTCATGTGACCTTACATTTATGTTTGCCCTTGGTACGTTTGTGTGCACCATCCCAGAGGGTGGCCTTTAGTACAAACGGCAGTTTTCTATTTTGGGTTATCCAAATCTCCAAATTATCCAAATTCTTTATGGGGCAGATTTATCAAAGGTCAAATGGAAAATTGGAATTTTTAAATCCGAATTTTGAGTTTATTTTAGTGTAATTCAACTAGAGAATAGTCCGAATTTGTTTCGAGTTTAAAAAAAATTAGAGGTTTGAAATTTATAATGTACTTTCACTTCAAGAATTTGAATTCGTATCTTCACCATCTAAAACCTGCCAAATTGTTTTTTTAGCCTATAGGGGGCCTTGTATAATCAATTTGGAATCATTTGGTGGACTTTGGAAAAACATTTTATTAAAAAGATCTAAGAATTTTGTTTCTCTTTGGTGAAAAAACTTGAATTGAATTTGATTTTAATTCAAGTTTGCAGGTCGATCATACATTTTACATACATTCTTTTATTTAGCAATGTATTTGAAAAAAAACTGTTTGTTAAAGATCCCAGGTCACTTTAAATAAATATGTTATAATTTAAAATAATTTTAATTATGCCCTTAATGATACAATTTACCTCTTTCATGCCTCAAGCATTGTCCTTAAGTAGAAACAAATTATTATGTGTGGAGCAAGCTAATTGATAAGTGAGCTATGATAATTAATTTAATGTGATTACGTGATCTAGTTTTTCTGTGGTGTCTAAAATGTTTCTTGGGGCAATGATCATTAATCAGAAATGAAATGCTATGCCCTGTCCTTGTTTTACCATATCCATTTTAATGAGCTTGACTGCTGCAAATTAAAACCTGATATTTCTATTTCTATTATAATTACTTTAATGTAAAATGTGTCAGTTTTGTAGTATGGCAGAGAGCTTGGCCCCCAGTTTATATTGCAAAATGTAGCCATTTATCTAGAAAAATAAAAGTAGAAACAAATTATTAAAGCAAATTTAGTTTCATAGTTGTAGAGGTAGAAACTGGAGTAGATTTTATATGAGGTTTTCATTGTATGGCATTGTGAAGACAACAAGAATCGTTAAGATATAGTTAAAGATTTGTAGGTAAAAATCAATAATATAGTTGTAACAACATTAATTTAGCATTGAAGTCTGAATGCTAAATTACTGTACAACCAAAATTTTAAGTGGAACAAAAGCTACTTTTTTCTAGATTTATTATACCCAAAGTTCAGCAAGTCAGAATTAGAAAATCTGCCATCTCAGACCTGCCAAAGTTGTATATAAGTCAATGGGAGAGGTCCCTATCCTATTTAGAACTTTCTGTTGTCTGTGCTGGAATTAGCCCAAAAATCCAACTATTTCAGGCTTTTCATCAAAAATTCAGATTTTGATAAATAACCCCCTGATTATTTATTAATGAAGGAAGCCTGCATGGAAAGCTTGGGGCATTTGGGAAGCAATATTTTATTATTGGTGATACTGAAAGTTCTGTGGATAATTTCACAATTGTCTATTCAATCTATGGATGTACCTCATTAATGAGGTGAAGATAAAATAATAAATAATGAAGAAGTACATATAGGATGGAATATGTGTAGAGATGAGAACATTTTTTTCTGATGATACAGATTCACAACAAAATTCACATTTTTGCAAAAGACACAAATATGAGCTTGAATTTTGATCAGATTATCAAAATATGTCTTTGAAATAGTCATTGAAGTAATTTAAAACATTCTTGCATTATCAGCTTTAAAGGAGCATATTCAGTAAGTTTTTACGTTGTATTTAATACCGGTATCACGTTTGCCTTCCCAAGCCCATCCATCCTTACAACTCAAATAAAGAGCCAACATTTTTTCTAAATCCCCATAAACATAGTTGCTTTCTTTCTTTGCTTTCTTACCTTTCATTTAAGGCACATAAATTGCTTTTTAGTATTTGAATACACCATGAACTGTAATAAATATATTAAGATATATTAATCAATTTGAGACTACAGATGATGAAGGCATTACACATGCTTGTGCACAATTATTTAATGGCAGAATAGCATGGCTGTATAGACAAATTGCCTCCACAAAAATTTGGGATGCTTTATCCAGAAAGGTCCAGATTAGGAGAAGGCCATTTCCCATAGACTCCGTTTAAGCAAACAATTCTAATTTGACTAGAAATCTAAATGTACAGTAAATATTTTCCTTTGTTTTGCTTTGTAATAATAAACTTTAGTTATTACTTTAGCTAGTACTTGATGTTAGCTAAGCTGCATGAATCCATCTTAGTGGCAATATTAATGTCAGACCTAAGGTATGACGATTCAAATTATTGCAGCATCCCTTATGCAGAAAACCCCTGGTCCCAAGCATTTCATACCTGTAATCTATGTAAAATATGGCAAAGTGTAATAATGCAAAGTGCTTCTTTCCTTATCAAACAAATAGTGATGATTGAATCTGTCCCGTTTTGGTTCACCAAAGTACGTATTTGCGAGCCTGCAAAAATATTTGCAAAACAGTGAAAATTTTGCAAAACACATTGAAGTCAATAGGGGGCAGATTTACTATTGACTTTTTTGTAATGTCAATGACCTTTTTTGTCCAAATGCATTAAAGTCAATGGACATGTTTTCTTATGGTGACTTTTTTGTCTCTGCTACAATTTTCTGATGAAAACATTTGCTCATCCCTAAAATAATAATGGGGTTATACCTACATACCACTTGCTGTCTTTGGTGACTTTGGAGTTTTGTACAACATTCTAAAACATTAATTGAGGGTTTGCAAATGGCAGTCTTGTATTGCAGACAAAATTTCACTGTGGCAATATAATACATACAATATCTATAGTAAAGACAGGTACCTTAAATATAAAACAAAACACTTTAGGCATATACTGTACAGACATATCTTTAGGAAATACTGTAACTATAAAATATAACTGTAATATTTGATTTTAGGCATCTATGACAATGTGGCTTTGAAAAAGTTACATCATGACAGCAATTCTTGGTAAAAATATAAACAGTCAAGTGTAAACTTTGTGCCCTCTGCTGTACATGTGTAATATGAGGTGCAAAGTTTGACCCAATTCAAGTAACCCTTAACAACCAATTGACAAGTAGGTAATAATAGATCTCTTGTTTGAAAGCTAACTCTGGTTAGCATAAGTCATCAGACATGGCACAATTTTTACTCTGATTATTACATTACCCACAGTTTTAACCTCTCTAAGTTGGTCAGCTATAAGGAGTTACAAAAATGCTACATCATCTATTATTTTAAAGCCATTGTAAAGAATAGGACTGAGACTAAGTAGATGAATAATGTAAACAGACATTAGTTTAGAAAAAAACACTGCAGGAAAAAAACAAGTCTTCAAAGACAATGTTGTTACATTCAACTAGACAGCAAAAAACAGGAATGTAGGAATTTTCAACATATTTTTATATATGTGTGTTTTATATGTCCTACTACATTTTGTTATACTCCTTTCTGGTGAACTTTGGTTATATTTTCTAGAGCTAAATTGAGCATGCATTCATGAAGTGGACATGTATTTATCGATTTATCGAGTTGTGCAGCCCACTTGAGAATGTTAAAAAATGACATCCCTTTGTTTCATGTGAAAGGCAATGAATCAAACATGTTTGTGTGCTTTCATCTTCTGACAACATTCTATGTTATTATAAAAATACAATAAGTAAGGCAATTACCTAAACAACTAAAGTAGTCATCTTGAAGTGGTGCCCCAGCTGCAAAATTTAATGAAGAAGCACTTTCAGCAAGCACCATCTACAATTGTTCTTTGGCTTCTTCAATTATATTCTTTTAATCAATGCTGAAGTAGTTTCTGTCCATTAAGATGAACATGAGGAACACAATGGGAAAAAAACAGTATCCATTATTTGTACACTCTAATTATTCAGCAATGAATTAAATGAAATTTGTAAGATACCATCTACACTTTCATTCTACTGATTGGCTAATAATAGAGCTATGCTACTCATATCCTTTAGTCAATAATTATAAAACAAATATATCCACCCTTCAGTTTTTTCCGTTTGATGGATTACTGCAATAATCTCTGAACATGCCACATTCATATGGTTTCCACAATTTGTTGAAATGTGTCTGTACTATACACATAATCACTGAATAGTTAGCCACATGACAGCAGATATTTCGTCACATTTTTATAATGACACAGATTTAAAAGAAGAATGTTCACATATTATACAAAGTATATGTATGCAGTGTATGTAATTTGAAACAAAATCTTTCAAACATGTTTTAGTTGAAAACTAGCAAACAAATAATAATAAAACCATGCAAATTAGTTTTTCTTCTTGCCTATTAATTTGAAAGATATTGTATTTGTTCATTGATAATTAGTAGCTCTGTTTTCCCTGCCTGACTAGATACAGCCTTCCTCAGGTGCAATATGGACTCTCTAGTCATTCGCCAGAAGTCTTGTCATTAATATTATGTTTTTCAGAAGGTTCTCAAATTCTATCTGGTGCATTTCTTTTTTGTAGTTGTTTTTCATTTTTATTTAGTGATACAGAATTAGTTCTGGTATTTACAGTACATGGCTGTAAATCCCTTAATAAATATCTTGCCATCTCATGATTGAGTATTGTGGGTAGTGATGAACTGCCCAATTTTTATTGCGCCAAATGCATTGGAGTCAAAGGACATTTTTTCTTTTTCTTTTTCTTTTTTAACTAAATGCATAGATGTCTATTGCTACTGTATATTTTCTTGTGTCTAATTCATTGAAGACAATGGGTATTTATTTCAATATTTTAGAGTCCAAGAATATATAAATCTTGCACCAAATGTATTGTAATCAATGAGCATTCTTTCTTGTTTTTTTTTACACAATTTTTCTTCCAGGCAAATGAAAACACATGCTGAAAGTCTAGAGTAGATTTATGAAAATTTCATGACATATCTGTATCAGCTAAAAACTTGTTTATCCTTAATTGTCAATATATATGTTACAGATGGTAAAAGATGGCAATAATGTGTATACCATACATTTTGGGGCAAATTTACTATTATTCCCCATAATTAGCTTGACCAAATTCGCAATTCAATGAGGATTCGACTATCGAATGCTTATTGAATTGTTTTAGGCTATCATTTTGCTTGGTATCTGATTTTTGTGCAATTCAAACGATCAAAGGCTCCGATCGTACGAATGGTATTCGAGCAAATTTACTATTATTCCCCCAAAACATTTGTTTCTATTCAATATTCGATTAGCATTCGATTTTCAAATGTTAAACGAATAGTTCTAGGCTACCTTTTATTCGATATTCGATCATTTGACGATCGAATACAAATTTATTCGATCTGCCGAATAAATCATTCGACTGAACGAATAAATCATTTGATCATTCGAATGATTCGTACGATTCGAACGATCGAAGACTTCAATCGTATGAATCCTATTCAATCTGGACATAGCCTCAGAAGCCTATGGGAGTGCTCCCATAGGCTTCTATTGCAATTCAGTAGGTCCAATCTGCCGAAGTAGGAAATCGAATAAACTTTAAAATTGTAATCCTTCGCTGGTCGAATGATCGAATGATCGAATATTCGTGCATTTGACTCTATTCGAATGTATTTGATCGTTCAATCAGTCCCTATTCGATGATCGAATATGCCAAAATTCACATAGTCGACCAAACGAATAAATCCTACGTTCGAAATTCGATCTAATTCGATCGAACTTCGAATCCTTCACGTGAATATAGTAAATCGGCCCCTTAGTCTCTGAAGCCTATGGGGAGCTTTTCACGAAAATTTCGTACGATCGTTGTTCGATCGAATTTCATCGAACTTCGATCATTTCATGTGAAATTTGTAAATTTGCCCCTAAGTGTAACTTGTCTTGGATTTGTGCACTGGCTCTGTCAATATACAATTCTCTAACTCATTGCCTGTGATTATTCACTGTAAATGACTGAAGAATCAACATTGTATAAGTTTCCAGCCCAGGGGTGCTAATTGGCAAATGTATTTGTTTTCCAGTTTCAATTATTGCAGTGTTCCTTTTTTATATTTGTTGTGTTTTAAAAGTTCCAGCAGTGTAAAAAAAGAAAATAGAAAAAAAAGTGAGAAAAGTTTAATTTTGTTTGTATTAAACTAAAATTCCCAAAGTGTATCATCCCAAAAGCTAGCTCCTAATAAATGCTTGTAAGAAATGCAACATTTTGAGACAACTGCTAGAAACAACTTTCATTACAATTTACATAACTGAATTTTTTTTAGTTGAATAGACAGCTGCGGCGTAACTTATGAATGTCAAACTTTTGTAAGGTGAAAGTCCCTCAGAGAGTATCATGCTGGCACTAGACTCTTCATTAATTTTATTTGCTTTCAGATAATTTTTTATGCCTTGATTTACATGCTCAAGATTTAATTTATGATAAATGTTTCAAACAGTGCTATGCAGGAGATGTAAACATTTCAGCTCAAGATGTCCTGTTTTTGTCTTCTGTCTGCAGCTGCATAGCCATCTCAGCAGTGCAAAATTAACCTAGCATGAAGTCATAATACTAATGATCTGTTGTACATAAACAGTATTGTTTGTTTGTGTATTTGTGCAATATCAATATTTTTAAAACAACTTTAAATTTAAACAAACATGGAATATCTAACAGTTATAAACTAGCCTTTCATATTAAACCTAAAAGAAAAATATGGAAACTCCAAATATATTTAAATATTGCTGTGGTGAATTTTCACTAATAAAAGTAAGCTACTGGCCAATTTTGAAAAATATTGCTGTATGCTATTGGACCATTGCAAAGTGCTTATTTTCAGATGCCATGATATGTCCATGATATTTAATGTTGTACAACATTGGATAACATGGTAGGATATGAAAGAAAATGAATAGGAAATATATTAATAGCACCATAGTGTATGTATACTATGTATACTGTAGATAGATAATTGGCCCTTGGCCAGTTTATTTAAGGATTCTATACTGATAAAAACAAAATATACAGAAAATAAAATCTTAAGCCTGTCTGGCTCTAACTAATACACTGGTGGCTTCCCTGCCTATCATGGAGTGAGGGTCTATTATAGGCATAAAGATTTTTGCCTTTTAACTCACAAGTTCGGTGTGCGAAATCCCTCTATTTTCATGCCTTTAAATCATACAGCATACAACGCTGCAACATTCCTGCACACGTCTGTGAACTCTGGTTGCCAAACAATACACACTTTCTACTGCAGTGAGTCTGAGCGGTGTTTTTCTAATTTATATAAGTGAGGGTCTATTGCCTGAGCCCCTACAGAAAACCCCAAAGTTTTTTCCTCTTACAATTATGAACAATCACAGTTGTGTTTTGCATTTCCTGCATTTTCCCAGTATTTACTCACAGAAGCCGCTGTAGGACATAGGTTACTTGGCATTGTCCTCATATTTATCTTTTAAGATTTAGAATAATTCCTTGGCATGCATGCATTTAATTTTGGGTATCCCATCTATTTTGTATAACTGCTATGTGAAGGTGTTTACATACAGATGTGTTGCAATTATCATCTCTAACTTTTAGGATTCATAAGATGCAGCGAACTGAACATCTCTTTAAGATAACTAAGGTCATTGGCTTGAGAATTACCTTCTACTTATCACTGATTGTACTTTGGTGCGATGACAGAGAGTACAGCATATCTGATGGATCTTCTTGGCTCTATTATGTCATTGCTTCGCTTAGCAGAAATTCTTTTTTTCTGTGTTTCCTTACATTTTAGGCATTTGCCATTAAGATAAAATACCAAGTGATTTGTAGATGTGAATATAGATATAGAATTAAGCTGCATAGCACTGCACATAGTAGCTTTCTTTAATTTGTTTGTCATCATATTTTTATTTGACATTATACCTTCCTCAATTACACTTCCCTAATTAATGATTGTCATATCATGAGATGAATGACAAATCTGATCCATAAAATGAGATCCATATTCAGTCCTCTTATGCTATGGATTTTGCTCTGGTTCAAAGTGCAAACTTTTCAGCATGTTTTGTCATGGGGAATAATATAGGGCAGTCCAGTAGAGAATAAGAGTTCAGTCATCTTTATTAGTATTACACTTGACACATATTATGGATGCACCAAAACCAGCATTTGGGGGTTTGGCTTAACCCCTAAATTCTGGGGAACGGATTTGACAAACCAAAATGAAATCCAAACTTTCAGCACCGGAAATTTGCTGTACATGGCCATAACATGTTGATAGTGGGTGCGGCAAATTTTTACTGTTGTAAAGGGTTTGCATTCTGTTTGGTCATGCTCTTGAAATTCACCTGAATCCGATTCCTGCTAAAAATGACTTGAATTCCGTCGAATTCAGAACCGAATCCCTAACAAATATATATCTATAGTTATATTTGAGTCCTCATAAAAGAGCCTATATTGATGATATATTAGAAATGATCAATCCATAAAGATCATTTGCATCTGCCTCTTGGATTATATTAAGAGAGAACAATCAAGAGTCATACAAAACCTCTGGACACACTAAGGGGCAGATTTAGAAAGGGTTAAATTTGAATATAAAAAAAATTAGAAATTCGACAATAAAATTTTTGGGGGGAGTAATTTTCGATGGAATTCGAATATTTCAAAATGACCAATCGCATTGTTCGATTCAAACACTTTGAACGATTTTAATTTTTAAAAAAAATTGATTTTCCAGAACTTAGAAAAAATTTCAGTAAAGCTTCCAGGAGGTCCCCCATAAGCTAAAATGGCAATTCGGCAGCTTTAAGGTGGCAATTGAAGTTTTTTAAAGAGACAGTACTTCAAAATTTTAATTTTTTAATTTTTTAATTCAAATCAAATTTTGAGCAATAGTTGAAGTAGCCCAAAATTACTTTGAAATTGAAATTTTAAAATTTTTGATTTTATTTGAAAATTCACTTTGCCCCTTAACTTGTGAGAAGGATTTGTTAAAAAATTATTCCTGCAAATAAAGATGCAACAGGTGCAGAAAAACAAAACTAAGTGGTATATTTGTGAACATTGGTATTTTTTAACAATTATTTTTTTTTTAATAAATATTGAATAATAGTTTAATAAACACATTTTCTCAGACAGCGACATTGTGAAATACTTAAGAAGTCTGTAAAATAAAATGACATCTTGCAGACTCAAATGTTTGTGAATGACACCGTTTGAATATAAAGATGCAATGAATAATCTGTTATAATATCAGATTGTCAAAACTAGAATGCAAAACTTCTGCATCAAAATTTTTTCAAAGTCTTGAAGAAGTCAATGGGAGCTGTCCTAGCTGAATTTGAACTAGTTATTAAATTTAAGTTTTTTAAATTTTTTTAACTACACAGAATCAACACCACTGTGAATTTCAAATGTCACCTCTCTGAAGAGTTGCAGTGTGCCATTATGATTGGATTGTTGGAAGAGTCTATTTGCCGAGAACTCCCTTACACCAGTCAGTTGAACTGAAGAAGCTGCTTGGATGAGCAGTGAAACGTCTTCGTTAAAATATCTCAGCAAGTCCAGTTGCTTTGAGTTACTTTTTATATATATTTAAGTTTTTCAAGTTTTTTGTGCTTGTATACTAACTAATAAGTTATGAGTGATTTTTTTACTATATTTTTTTACTAGATAAGGTAACAAGGATTTATTTTTTTGAACTATGAAGTAGAAAAAAAAACTTCCAATCCAAATCCAAAATCCAAATTTTGATAAGTAGCCCTCCCAGTTTGCAGAGAGTTTATGGCCATAGATTTTTCAGCTTTATGATAAAATGATCTCTGAGCTGAGCAGGCTTGATAATAGGAAAAGAGTCTAAACATATAAGTTTTAATTATGTATGATATGTATGTTGAAAAAAATATAATTGTGAGCAAACCAGCATAACTGCCAAGATAATGTTCACATTTTTGTAAAGATGAGGCAAGAATTCCCGATGATTTATGTTGCCATCTTTCAAATATAGAAGCAGGAGAGATGCCAAGAGATACCCAAAGAGAAAACTACACAGAGATTAAACAGAATACACTAAAAAGGAAGGGTCTTTCATCTGCATGAAAATACATTTTGATCCAATTAGACATATGATTGATATCATTTGTGTGCCAGTGATAAACTGTCTGAGGTACCTGTTGGCAGATATTTATTTTACCCATGATGAAAGAGGTCTATTTTAAGCAAGACAATATGAACATATAAGATTATTTTAATGTGATCTGAATCAGGGAATGAAAAAACATGACAAAAAGTTTTAAATGTTACAGGTATTTTTGTTTTGTATTTTAGAATTATAAATGTTGTTGTGCAATTGAGGTCTTGGGAGGTGGTCCTAAGTAAACATTGTAAAACTGCTGTAGAAGTCAATGGGAAGTGCACCGATGCTACTGGACCATTTCCATGTTAGAGGTTTTTTGGATTATTTTTTCTCTACAATTTATCAGAAAAACACAAATTTTTTAAGATTTTCAAGGTAATCATATTTTTTTGGATTGTTCAGCGGTCACTGTTCAGTTCATTTCTACTGTTTATCATCTGAAATTTTAATAAATTCAATCACAATCATTGTTGTAGACTTTGGGTTGTGGTGTCAAAAACCTTTAAACCACTAAAAACTGACCATTAATAAAGAAGCCACAATTTATTGTGATCCAAATAGTGGAAAGTTTTCTTATCAGGAATACCCAAGTTCCTGAGGATTCTGAATAGCAGGTCCCATACATGTAGAGTAATCTTATAACTTAACTATTTATTATTTTATGAAATGCTGTTTTAGGCTTTGCATTGAGCTTATTCAATAGATATTTTAAAAAGACTTTCAAAATATAGGGCTGTGTATGTTATGCAGAATGATATAAAAATGTATATTGTGGACTATTATAAAATGCAGCTTTTAATATAGTATCTTTGTAGCTACATAAATAGTAATAATCACTTTGCATCTTGTACTTGATATGTAGATTAAATTAATTACTGAAGTATTTATGAATGTATTTATGAGTGGCTGATTATATATGTTAATAGTCATTTATTATAACAAGCAGAATGGTGCATGTTATGTTAACCAGTCCTACAAATGAAGCCAGTTGTCTTAGATTGCTGCTAAAGTTCTGGCACAATGTGAGTTATTATGGATATTTAGCAGGTCTATGATTCAACCCCTTTTTTTGAAAAGAAGGTGAACAATTTGCACATCACAGCTGGATGTCAACTTTCACAGAGAGATATAAAGAGAGAGAAGGAAAGTGCTGCATGTGCGGTTCTCCTTTTGGAAATATTCAACCACAGCAACTGACTTACAGCATTTCCTTCCAATGTGTACATAATAAACTGTAAATGTAAAAGAAAAAGGTTATAATTAACATTAAGTTAGAAATTGCTTTTCAGCTGTGAATTTGACAATTACTATGTACTAACAGAACACAAATCCATAAACATTTTTTTAACATAAATCTTTTATGTTTGTAGTCAGAAATGTTGTTCCATAGAAAACCTGTACATTTAGGTTCCATGCTGTTATTTTATATATTATTATATTACTAAAGCACTTTAAAAAATACATTAATGTGCATATCTGAGGCTTTACTCTGTTAATAATACGGTGGCAAAAATAGAGAAAACATCAACATGAGTCGTACTTAGTTTTGGAATGTATGTTGTAATCACAATTATTATAACAAAGCTATTAAACTATTAAACTATTAAATATAGGTTTATCTTGGGCAGAAAAATTGGTAGTGTTATAGGTGGAAAAATGCCAAGTTTACACTTAAATAATCATGCATGCATTTGAACAGAATTACAGTATATAAAAATTTAAACTAGCTAGTGTGAAAAACATATTTACTGTATTAATGATTTGTTTTATTATTTTGAAATGTGTACCAGAAACGTCAAATGAAAGATAGCTGAACACTAGCCACTGTACTGTAAAATTTTGTTTTTGAATATGAAAAACATAACCTGGTTTTTCTTGATGTAAATGTAGTTCTCTCGTCATGTTCTTCTCATGGGTATTCTGATGCTACTATACATAAACCTATGGATTGAAATCTATTACCTTTAAAAATGTGCACAATGATATAGTGTCACTCGAGAGTTAATACTAGTCTTGTGATTTCATTATGCTATACCTGTGTTCCACTGCAAGCATTGCAGCAACAAGAAAATGTAGGTCATTAAAGTCTATTGTGCACATGTGTGCTTCAGTTCCTTCACTAATCGGCTGGTGTTGTAAATGTGTGCCTTTATTCTATAGCACCATAAAGGGAGAAAAATTGAAGTATCATGAAATGATTTATCCAACAAATCTTTCCTGACTACAATGCACGGAATTTCAGATTTTCTGGAAAGGGGGTTGTTCCATAATTTTGCTCACCATGTGGACCCTTCACCCCAATAAAATATTCAAAATCATATTTTATCACACTAGTCAACCAAAATGAACATTAATTACACTATATAAATTATTGTAATCTTGTTTTCTTCAGTCTGGAAAGTCATAATTATAGCTAGCGGGCAGGATCCATTTTGTGGACACTGTTATTAAGGCAAGCCTTGGATCATCTCAGAATCTTGTTTGTGCACCAGAATGGGGGACCCAATGTCTATCCCCATGTCCTGGCTACACAATTAAATGGTTAAGAGAACTGGGGGAATGTGTGGGGAGCAGTGGCATCTAGGAAGTGCTGAATGGAAAGTGAAAGTAATTATCTGCCCGACTCTATGCTGCCCTAAGGCATAGAGTGGCAGACAATATTTGATTGACAGCTGAGATTTTTAAATGAGCTTAAAACAGCTATGAATGCTTTAATAAAAATTTGAAATTGGATTTAATGTTTAATTTGAAAAGGACTTTAAACCTACTAAGAAAATGAAAACATTAAATACGCCTAAAAGTATGATTTTGCCACCAATATGGAGTCATGCAGCTCAGTTACCATCAAGTACAAGGTATGATTTTATTAAACAAATAAAAAGAATGAATTGCTTAAAATTTAAATCCTGAAAGGTACTGCTTTATTCATATTGAGAATGAATTGCTTAAAATTTAATTCATGAAATAGACCTGGAATTGGAACCTTTCTGGATAATGGATTTCAAGATACTATGCACCTGTAAATAAAAAATGATGTATGCCTTTTGCAGGTTACAGCTCCACAATAGTCATTACAATTAATTAATTACAGTACAGACAAGGTTGCCTAATGCAAATCACCCAGGTCTATGCTATATAATCTTTTGTTATACTGAGCTTTGAAAATCAAGTTTGTAGCATCCCCAGTAACTTACAAGTAGAACCTCTTTTTAATTCATTTTGCTTTGGTTCAGAAATCAACTCTGACTTTGAAAAGATATCAGAATTAGCTTTGGTATTATGTTGGTCTATATTCTGTCTATATTCTGACAAATCTGATGCATTTGGAAGATCATATCAGTCTCAGCCCATACTCCACTACACAGGATATGTTATCAATTATTGATCTGTGTTATATTTGATATTCTACTTGTGCATTCTACATAGTGATTTTTAAGTAGTGGAAACAATACAATCCACTGTTTAAAAGAAATGGATTGCTAGGTAATATGTAAAATCTGTGTGTACAATAAAGTTTTCATTAAAAAAAAACATTTACAGGTTACCTAAAATTGCAGAACTACCAGTAAAGCTTTTGTTTTGACATAACAAAATGACAAGAATAAGTGGGATTTTACAGAATAAATAAGATTTTTTTCA
Organism: Xenopus borealis; assembly: GCA_024363595.1. Classification (NCBI taxonomy): domain Eukaryota; kingdom Metazoa; phylum Chordata; class Amphibia; order Anura; family Pipidae; genus Xenopus; species Xenopus borealis. Next base: position 98,129,040 of record CM044440.1, read on the forward strand.
TTGTCATGTTTGCTTAATTTTGGTAATGATCAAAAAGTACCAGAATTTTGCATTTATGATGTTTTGCTGCCATCTTCTGATAAAGTGTCCTATAATATGATTAAGAAAAATCTTATCTTCCTTAAAATAATTAAGACAACACAGTAAGGCTTAATCAATAGGTCTAAGGAAATTTGTATCCATGCAATTTTTCAGCAATTTCAGCAATCACCAAATCAATTTTATTTTAATTTTTGTCAGTTGCAATAAATAATTAAATACATTTGATTTTTTTTACATATGCTTGTATGTCTAATATCTCTCTCTTCCTCTCTCTCAAAACCACATGTTACTATGTGGCCAAATGTTTGTAGCAAGCTGAGTTGCAAGAAATAGAATATGGATTAATTTTAATTGTATATTTATGTGAATTGTTGAACATTAAAGAATGTAGTGTAAAAGAAAATCATTTGAACTAGCAAGGGAAATGAGACATTTTGTATAATACTCATTCTGTAGTATAATATTCACCTATCCTTAAAATATGTAATGATGCAAGAAAAAGCATTTTGAAAACTTTTTACCTTCTAAAATTACCATTAAATAAAAGCTGCACAGAGAACCATATTCTTTAGTCTAGGCTGAAATAAAGAGTGGGAGTATCTCTTCATTCTCCCACGGGAAGTGTCACAAATCTTATTTGTTTGTCATCAGAATAACCATCACCAGCCATGTATTTCATAGAATGGAAAACATGGGGCAAAATATCTTCTGAAGATATCCAGCTGTGGGTTTTATCATGTCAAATAGGGGTTATGTAATAAAAGGCACTAAGTTTTCCCAAGGGCAGTAACCTATAGCAACCAATCAGCAGGTAGCATTCACTAGTCAAGCATCTTATTGGTTGCCATGTGTTACTGCCCCGGGCAAACTTAGTGCCTCATATTACATATAGGCCATGTGCTTTATAGAATACAGAAAATGCATAGTGTTTAACTGAGCAAGTAGGTACTTGAATATGCTGTTTGATGTAAACAGGAGTCTGAGATCATAATCATAAATAATATTGTATCCAATAAGTATGCTTTATAGGATATACAGTATGCTCTAGTAATGGAGTTTAGTCACCAGATTATATGGGTAACTTAATTTGAAATCAACCCTGAACAGTCAATACCTTATGTGCGGTAGCTATACATAAGCAAATTGCTGTATCATTGAACCTAATTAGAAGCAATCAATGTTGCAATATGTGTGAAGCAAGGACAAGCCAAAATGCAATTAGTGAGAGAAAGAAAATTAAATTCACAGAACTTCAACAGGGAATAGTGGAATCCATACTAGTACTGTACATTCCTAGCTAACAATTAGTAGTGAGATCATTACACCAAAATCTGGGGGTATATCCTCTGCCGCAGATAAATATCAATTTGTCCTCCAACTGCCTGTACAGTGATACATGAATGAGCAGTATTACCCCTGGAAGCTTAGTAGCTTTATTTAATTATACTGGGAATATTCTGATTCTTTTAAGCACAGCAGAATAGGACTGCCAAAATAATGTTTTCACTTTCTGTTTTTTTTTTACCTGCTTTAAATTATAGGCACATCTGAATATTAAATTGCTGGGAGCTTTATCAAACATTTTTCTATAACAATTAGGTGATTCAGTTATACAGAACAAATGTAGCCTTGACCTTTTCTGCATAATAGCCGAATACTAAAATGTTTCATAAGTAATAAAGTGGAATGTTCAAGCGCATTCCAGAAGAGGTATAAGTGATATGATTTATAGCAAGGTAAGTTTTGGGTCCTAATTGTGTACTTTGGGTTAAGCAAATTTGTCAATTTTGCTGCATGGTCATGGTTTGCTCTATGCCTTGTGCCTCAGGCACCTCCCGAGCAAAGTGTAAAGAAAACGTTGCACAAGAGGTAATTCTCCACCCTCATATCTGTTTTCCAAGTGACTATGCCAAATACTATCCCCCCATGAGAGAAATGCAAGAGATCAACCCGTTTTGCCCATGTATGGAGTATATCCTTCCTGAAAAATAGCTTTACTATGCATGTCATGCCAGAATACATGCATCCCTAAATTCACGGGGTTAGCTGAAGGTCTAGTGGAATGGAGGGACTTGCAGCAATTTATCAATTGAGTAGGTCAGTGGACAAAATACAACAAAATGGCCAGTTGTGGCAAGTGACTAAATCTCTTTTGAGAATTGAATTTGGGGAAAATTGTGGCAGATTATTTTCTTCCATGGAACAAATAATTAAAACAAGGGAAAAAACATGCAAAAATATTAATAAATTATCCTTATATTAAAAATGAATTAATTAGATTTTTGACCTGCCTATTATGTTTATCAGTGGCAGCTCTGTAAGCCACAACCCTGACTTTATAAACTGATACAGTTTCATACCTTAATTAAGCTTATCAGAATTAGCAGAGTTTCTAACACAAGGGTGTCCAAACCTTTTGCAATGAGGGCTGGATTTGGTGACCTGAAAATGTGTGGGGGCCAACTATTCAGGGCTGAACTCCATGGCCGATTTGCACGCGATCCGATGCGCTGAGAAAAAAAAAGGGGTTCATGGAGTTTAGCCCTTAGCCTGACATTCTTTGAAAGATTATTATTTAATTGGCATACTGCTGTTAATCAGCTGTGTGGGGCTATGGAGTGTACAATATATTTGCCCTTATCCCCATGTTTGTTACTCTCATTCATAATTAATGAGGAAAAACAATTGGCAAATTAATATATCTGAAGCCCTGGAATCCCCCCTCCTCCTATATCCTTTGTGACATGATGTTTCTTCAGGAACAGAGAATTTCAAGCTGGGCTGCATTCAAATCTATCCTGGGCTACAGTTTGGACACCCCTGTTCTAACCCTACAAAATATTTTCTCAATAGCAAGTAACCCCCCCCCCCCCCCCCCCCCCCCCCACCACCACCACCACCACCTAATGATGATCAGGCAACAGGGCATGAGCAAAGATAGCTGGGGAAATAGAAGACAGCATATAGTTGTTAAATGCCTAATACCATTACTATCTACAGTAAATCAGGTCACCTATTTTATCCCTAATCTTTATAAATCTTTATAAATGAGTCATGTGATTATATAAACTACAACTGTAAGCAAATAATGTACAGAGATGGTGCTGAAATAAAATATTTATGCCATGTCGGCATAGCAAGCAATGTACTCTGAACTGCAATCCAAGCAGATGATGCATAAAATAGTTCCATTCAATTGGATTTCCTGGAGACAATGATTTATGTGATTAAAGATGTGAAAAGAATGTGACATTCTGTGCAGTGATTACTGCAACCCTTACAGAAGTCAATATGAGTTTGACTCACAGTACTATACACTGCTTCCGAGCATGTCTTTCTCTTCCAAGTAGATTATTCCCCATAAACTTTACCTATTGGTGTTGCCATAGTTACACTTTACAGCACATATTTCTAATAATATTTTTACCTTTCAAACACCATGACCTAGAGTATAAGACACATAATATTAATGTCTTTAATTTTTACTGTATGTAACAGAGAAATCTGAAAAAGAAACAATGTTATATTACTGTGTATGAGTTGGCATTATTAAAAAGAAAACCACAACTATATGAAAATTAACTTTTACTGTCAAGGCAAAGCTGTAATGTGTAGTTCATTCAATGTAATACTTGTAAATGTATATATATATATATATATATATATCCTTCAAGAAAGTAGCCACACTCTCAGGACATATGATGAAATGAAGAAGTTTTATTCAAATGAAAAACACTGACGTTTCGGCTGATGTGGAACTGCACCCAGGCAGAAGTGACAATCATTAACGTGAGTGCCGTTATCCTCAACATTATAATTATCCCTTTGTAAAATGTATAATGAAGCAGTAGAATTCTTAATGAATCAGATGAAATTGAGCGTAGGA
>CM044440.1:98141497-98158738 GCA_024363595.1 Xenopus borealis
AAGTGGCTGCATCTGTATGTATAAGAACATAATTAATAGTACAGTTTAATACATATTTTATACAGTAGGTCATTTTAATGGGGGCCTATAGGTTGGACACATTTTAACTTATCCAGTGATAAACACTGTTTTTGAAATGTTCCTGACCCAAATTACCTCACTAGGCCTTTACAGCCATTAGCAGTTGCCACCTATTGAAAATTACAATTCTGTATATATATCAACTTCTGGTGACATTTTGCTATGATGGTTAAATTACTTTTAAGTTATATGTTTTAAGCTGTGCTATTTTTGCTTAAGTATAGTATTCAAATCTTTCCATTTGCAGGCAAGAAAGATGAAATAGAGGCCAGCTGCACAGTGCAGGCTCGTGAATATATTTGTATTTTAGATAAATGATAATATATGTTAAGGGCAGTAAAGTCACAGAATAATATAATTAAACTATGAATAGTGGAAGTAATTATTGGGTATGGCTTTGTCATTGACAGAAAATGTGTATCACAGTGCTCTGTGATTCAATGCAAAACAGTGAATGTCACCCGCGTTATCAAAATAATGCAATGATCTTTTCACCTCTCTTTTAGAAATGACACTTTTACATGTTTAATTTGGGCACTTCAATAAGTGTCCACTACAATTTGAAATAATGCACTTGAGAAAAGATATTCATATGTAAATGCAACTAATAGTCTTACTCCTATACAGCTATTTAGTTAGATATAATGAACAAGTGATCCCTTATCCGGGAAATTGTTATCCAGAGTTCGGAATTACAGGGAGACCATCACCCAATTTACACAAATAATTTTAATTATTTTTACAAATATTTTTTTTATTTACTTTTTTTTCTGTTAAAATACACAGTATCTTGTACTTGATGGTAACTAAGCTGAATGAATCCAAAATGGTGGCAAACTAGCACTACAGGGCTTGAATTTTTACATAGCAGATCCAAATACAGAACATGAAAGATCCCTCATCCACAAATCTTCAGATGCCAAGCATTCCAAATAATAGATCCGTTTTTCGGAAACCCATAATCCAGAAAACTGAATTACTGAAAAGTCTCCCATTGACACTTTTATAATTAAATAATAATAATTAAAAAAGATTTCCTTTTTCTCTGTAATACTAAAACAGTTCCTTGTACTTGATTTTTTGGTAGACTTAAGGTATGAAGATCCAAATTAAGTAAACATCCATTATCCTGAAAACCCCATGCCCCAAGCATTCTGGATAGCAGGTCCCATAACTGCAATGCCAAGAATGTTATTGTTAGGCTAGGATTAATATGCTCATCCTGGATTAGCAAATTGCAATTATTTTTAAAATGTCATGGCCTGAAATCCTTTTTATTAGAGTTTGTCAGTAAACCCAAACTGGTACGATACAGCTGAAAAGCCATACATAAACTTTTCATTTATCTAGTACACATTAAATGAAGACACTGAGAACCCAGGGTGGATTTGAAAAGGCGGAGTTATTAACAATTAATTACATAAACTGTAAAATTACTCAAATGCTTGCCAGTAGATATTTACCAAGTGAATGGACCACCTCCATGCTGTCCATCCTTGTGCTACTGTACTATTTGGACAAGTTAAAAGCAACACCTTAACTCCAGGGACCATTTCCCTAGCAAGTACCAACCAAACTCCTATCATATGGGGTATACTGAATACTAAACTGCCCACACTACTGAAAAACACGACCCTGAAAACTACCCTACCTTGTCACTGAATTTCAGGGAGGTGGAATGTTGCACCAACCAGCCACTAAAACAGACTGAGGACTTTAAAGCTATGCACTTCCTTTCCTTTCTTGCTGACCATTACCCCCGTACCACTCACAATTTCCTTACTACTACTCTGGGAAGCAATATCATTTCTGTAAAGTGTATCTAAATAAAAGGAAATAAAATTATAAATAATGTTAAAACCACTGAAACATTTTTATGGACATTGTTAATTAAAATTAAATTTTCTTTTTTTATGCAAAATAAAATTCTGTGAGTAGACAGTCGTGTACATCTTTACATCAGCTGTATACTTTATATTTAAAACATTCAGTTATTCAAGAGTCATTGCACTAGTACTAGATGTTGGGCATGGCTCCATGAAGGCAGGATGAAAGTTCATTGTCAGTTCCACCTTGCAGACAATGCACTCTGGCATTGATACTGGAAATCCAAAATCTAGTAATCCATTGGCAAACTCTGAGTTGGCTACATGAGCAAATGAGTCCAGAGGCATATCGAGAGCCTGTGCCTAGGGCAGCAGCTTTAAAGGGACGAACCTCAGAAGCCTATATTGTAAAAGCCATTTCCTATGCTATCAGATACTTCCCCATGAAATCCAGCAGCAGAGGTGAAGGGTAGGGGGTCTGTCCTGCGGCACACATGTGGGAGTGATATCAGAAGGACTTGACTAAAATACATCATAAATAATCACAAATTCTGTTTTGCAGATTTACCTGAAAAAACAGTGAGCATGGCAGTGCATCTCTATTTAGTTAGTGTTCTTCTTTCTTTAGAAAATCAACAGTCTGTAAGTGCAGTACTATATATTTGAAAGTCTAGCAGCAAAATTGTAAGGGTCACTGCAGTTGTGGTGCTTCATATTTTCCTCCAGTCAGTTGCACAAAAATTCTCATTTGTTAGAGGTCCTAGAAACAACAGGCACTCCTTGCAATTCCCTATAGTTGTGCTAGGAACCACTGCCTTCCTCCTGCCTTCTGTTGCAAAACAGAAGCTGGTGCACTTATTGATGCAGGTGAGCCCTGGAGCTTTTGCCAGTGTCTACATCAATATGCATAGTGCAAGTGCAGGTGACACAAGATACTCGCACAGAGAGCGCTAGTAATGACAACTTCTGGACTCACAATACAATAGCCTCCAATTTGCACTGAAGTGTGAGTGCAACCATGTCAATTTAGATGCACTGGCCATAATTGCATCTGTCGCAACTGCCCCTGGTAACTGCAATGATGATAAAATTCTAGGGTAATAAAAATGGCAATTGTATTTGGAAATGTGTTTGGCACACTGCATTTGCGGAAAGTAAATGGCCCATATTATTCTGTTACAAGGAGGGAGAAATGACCATAACGATATAAAACACTATACCTGTTATTTATATTTAATTTCTTTAGGTTGCTCAGTTTATAATATCATATTACATTGTCTTTTGTGCTTCATGACAGTCTGTAGTGTATCTATTTGTGTTCTGCATTTGTGTTCAAAGACTGTTGCTGTTTTCAAATGATAGCAATAAAGTTTATGGAAATTTTAATTCATCTCCCGAGGTACATGTTTGGCTTTTCTGTACATTTTCTCTTTTCCTACTCATATTGCAGTTTCTAATCATGCTTCTAAACAGAACAAAACTATCATTTCCTTTCATCTCTGTTCTCCTGTTTAATTTTAAAGGAAACTTAGGGAGTTAAATTAAACTAATGAGTTGAACGAGCTCACTTTCAAAGCTTAGAAACATATGTACAATAAAAGGTATATTGAATGCATTGTAGGGCAATTATTCTTTAAAACTTAACAGAATTAGCAAGAACAGCTAAATTGCTGTGTAATGATGCTTAGCATTAATGCCTTACTTTCTCTGCAGTAACATAAAATTGTTAAATACATATTTTTTCAGTGTCATTAAATTGTAGGTGACTGATATTTCTTTTGTAGTCATGAAAGCACATTGAAAGTCAATGTGATTTATGTATGGTTCCTTAACCCTTTTAAGCAGGGAAAATAACATACTGCAAACAAAGTTGTATGTACAAAGTTTAAGGTTACACTACAGTAAAAACACCTACCTAGCTATGAGTGCAACACAAATGGTTCTTCAAGGTGAAGACATTGAGGTTGTGGAATGCCAAGTAATGTTGTGATGGCAGACTTCATTAATACCTCTAAGACAGTGGTTCTCAACCTTCCTAATGCTGCAATCCTTTAATATAGTGACCCCCAACCATAAAATTTTAAAATATTTTTGTTGCCAGCACAGAGCGGAATGTTAGGAAAGTACAGGAGACAGCGTGGCTGCATAAAGGTTTGTTTTCCGTGCGTAGTGCAGCAAAAAGTTTTTGCCACACCCATTTTGTGGCCACACCCCAATTACCATGTAAATTTTACAAATTTTAAATGGGCAGGGAGAGCTGTATGGCAGTGCCTACTAAGGGGATATAGAAAGTTGTAGTGCAACTGGCTTCCCTACACAGGTTACTGAACTACAACTCCCAGCACCAACTCCCAGCACCCGGAGAGCTACAACCTTGCCCCAGGGCTAGTGGGGAGAGAGATGAACCTGCTCCTGGAACCCCTTAAGGGACCCCTGTGAAAGGGGTCCTGACCCCCAGGTTGAGAACCACTGCTCTAAGACCAGTTTGGATGATGTCTTGGACTAGTATAATATCCAAGGATACATATATTTTCATATATGTGAGTGTAACAATAGGTCTGTAAAGGTAAATTTACTGTACATAATGTTTTACATATGAGAGTATATCAATGGGTCTATATAACTGTGTATATTTATCCACTAGATGTTATATGAAGTGTTCAATTTGATGGACTGTAAACTTTTGTCAACCCAAATCTCACTATGAATCAAATCAATTTATAAATAGTGACGGGCGAATTAATTCGCCAGTCGCGAATTTGCGGCAAATTCCCACGATTCGCCGCCAGTGAATAAATTAGCAAACCGCCAGCGAAAATTCGGCTGCCAAAAATTCGCTGACATAAAAAAAAAAAACGAGTTGCGCGCCGAAATGACGCGACGCGTCTCAAATGACTCGATGTGTCAAAAACAGCGTGTTGAAATTGACGCAACGCGTGTCAAAAACGTGCTGCGGCTCGTTACGTGAATTTTTCGCCAATTTGCAAATTTCGCTGGAAAATTCACAAATTTTTCGGCGAATCGAAACGTGATAGATTCTCCCATCACAATTTATAAACTATCATGCAGGTGATCCTAAAATTCAATACAAAAATAAACATTTTCTTCATAGTGTGACTGGAATGCCAGGAGCCCAACAGAAAACATAGACCATAGGCCCACTTTCCAAACTATTTGTACTTTATTCCTCACTTAACCTGTGTATTCTACTAGTCTGTTTACTTTGCATAATTCAATCTATCATTTCATCTATGTTGCCTCTTTGTTTTCATATCTAAATAAGCAATAATAATGAAATAGGCCAAATATTTAGGAGCAGGAGGACCCACTATCACCTGGAGTTTTTCTGGTATCCCAGTTGGCCAGTCTGACACTGATATTTTGAGGAATAAAAATAATGCCTAACATAACAAGCAGTGTCAATAGCATTTAAATATTGCAACATGGGGAACATAATTAGGTGGACTTTATTCTTCATTCAGTCCCTGTGTTTCTCCTCTACAAGTCTGATTTAACCTACACAGGTCTTTACTTAAGCTGTGTTCTTGACAGTATTTCAGGATATATCAGTGATTGCCAGTTTTCAGAAATTGTTTTGAGTACATTGGGAGTCTGAAGAAATTATTTTGCTTTACTGGAAAGCCTTTTGGGGTCTCAAGGGCAGTGACAAATAAAGATGTATGTGTAGCGTGAACTCAGAGGAAAGAAGCTGATTATTTTTATCTTGTGTGCTGAAACTTTTAGACTGGAACTCTTAGTGCATTAATACCAGAAGCTGCAATGAGTAAAGTGTTAAAATTATGCCATAATGGGCTCCAGTTAAAAAAAAAAAAGACACCAATTTGACTAAAAGACATGCCCGTGTAAGCAGATTCTGAATTAAGGAGAAAGACAGACAGGTATCAAAATTTCAAACTGTATTTATTGATCGTTGTTAGAATGTACGTAGGTATATCTTTATATTCATGCACCGCTCCTTAAACATTGATCAGCATTTTAGTGCTGTAGCTTGGAGCAAAAATTCCCATGAGTCTTTTGCTACATTATATTTTCCCCAGGCTATACACATGTACAGTTTTTGAATAATAGGGCAGCTGCTTGACTTGACAGTGACAGTGTTAGAAACCTGTTATCCAATCAAAATATACTCAAATACATGATGACAGTTTGAAACATGAAAAGTAATTATATCTTTATATAACATTGCAAAAAAAAAAAGAAATTGGGAGAAGTGGTCATTACATCTTGAGGCAGCAATAAGGTCATTGTTAAACAATGAATAAACCTCACCCCCCTTAAACCTTTTTCAAAGTGCCAAATCATCAGCAGGGCATTACATGGTCAGTAATAAGAATTATTATGTGCACTGGTAATTTTAACAATGTGAACATACTTGCTTGCCTATTTTAATCCCTTAAAAATCTGTGGCTAAACAGGACAAAAAGGGATATGAAGCTGGTAGATAAATAGATTAGCAGTGCACAGGTATTCCACCTTCATAGTGGAAGGGGACAGTATAAGGATAATTACTGTACACTGTTTGGCTCCAGAAAACAAAAGCCATATATTTTTGAGGTTAAAACAATAGGCAAAAAGGTACTGTATGTTTAGCACAAACTCTTTGTAATGAACTCATTCTGAACAAGAGGTATAACTGCCCCTCTAAGTGTATGTGTTCTTATGGTTAGTTCCTGCAATTAATCAGTAGTAACACAGGGCTGAAGATCACTTACAGAGGAGAGATGCAGCTTTCACCATTCCTGCAATTACCTTTTGGAGGTGTAAGGAATTATCCCTCTGCTGGGTTTGAACCTGGGACCTCTTGTGTTCTAGCCTGTTCCCTTACCTTTCCCCTATTCTGGCAGGCTAGAGGCATGGGCTCACCTAGTATTGAGGTCCCTATGGTTATCCCTTGTGCTGCTGATTAATCCAGCTGCTCTGCACTAACTGGCAGGTGCAGCCTATTCCCTAATTAACCCCCAGCAGAGGGTCCTTATTTAAAGCATGAGCTGACCTCCCCCCACTGCCAGTTCATAGTTCTACAATCTGCTGGTCACCCGGTTCTATGTTTCTAGTTTGACCTTGTTCTTTGACCTTGTTCTTGGATTCCTGATTCCTTGTTCCTGCTTCTGTATTTGGACTTTGTTTTACCTTGATCTCCTGAGCCAGTAAGTTGCTGTATCTTCTGTTGCCAATAAACTTTCTGCAAGCATCCTATCCAGTCTACTCCCTCTAACTACCCTTTAAATATTAACCCAGTGGCCCTTCTGGTTGTTTGTGTGGGGTTTGGGCCACTGAGCGTGACAGGAGGTTTCTTGAAGTGGCTTCAGAAGAAAGTTAAAAACCCAAAACTATTAGTATCACTCTAGGTAAGAACATCGTGTCAGACAATTACAATTGCAGTCCTTAAATTAAAATGTACTGTGTCTTTAACCTTCTTAAGTTTACCCTCCATAATTTATTAAATGGGGCTTGTCTCCCAGACATAAACAATCTGAATAATAATAGTAATTTTCAAATTATACATGAGACTCAATTTTTTTTTAATTTAATAAAACACCCATACCTGCTATAATGTTATTTAAAGGGGATCTCTGTATAAACCTAACTTAAGCCTTTGTAAATAAACAAAATTTCAAGCAACTTTGCAATATACATCAAATAAAAAATATGCAGACTTTTCATGATTTTTAATGGTTTGGAACAGTTCCCTAAGCCTAGCCCCCCTGCTCTTCTGCTGATCTGACTAATATGCTGAGCTGGCTGACTACTGTTACTTTGTATCAGCAGCCATCTGTCCACAGCCTGCATCGCCCATGCACACGTGATTTCAATAAGGAACAGAACATCACAGTGCAATGCATTGTGACTTATGTAACTCCTGAATGCTGTTTGTAAGCTGTGGTTAGTCTTCCCTGCTAGGATTTCAAATGATGCAGAAAGATAAGTACTGTTAAACAGCTGAGTTTCCGCATAGATAATGGTATGAAATATTGGTTTGGAAGCTGGAGTTCCCCTTTAAAAACCTTAGCTGTCAATCAAATATTACCTGCCCCTCCTCTATGCCTCAGGCACTTTCCATTCTGCACATTCACAATGTCAATATACGCTTTACATTCCAGCTCCCTCTTCAATGCCTATAATTGTGTAGCCAGTGCCTCAGCATGGCCATTAGGTCCCTTATTCTATAACAAGATTTTGGGAGGCTGGGAGGATGCAAAGCTTTACAGAATGGCAGCTGCCTGCTTGCTGTCACTGTAAATTCCAAGACTGAATTAAAAAAAGATAATTATTTTAAAAATTAAAAAGTAAAGTTTATTTGGATTGGAACTATAGAAAATTATTTTAATAATTTCATAGGTGGAAAGGTCCCCCTTTTAAACATCAGTGCTTCTGTGTGAATATCCAGGATGCATGCACTGTTATGCCCAACACATTAATTTAGAATATAAGATGTGAATTATGATGGCTTTTTCTAACATGACCAGCTGTAAACTACAATTACACTACTTACAATACAAAACTTTTACATACTTTTTTATACTTTCATTTAGGACTAAAACTTCTGTGTGGTGAATTCCCACCTACAGTCATTCAATCTCACCACTGACTCACAGAGCTTATTCCTCTACTGCCATAAAACCTGTTAATAATCAGGCCAGGATTGAATCTATGTAGAGCTAAATTTAAATGTAGCAGTAAATGAACCTTACATCGTTTGATTTTTTGATTTTGTATAATCAAAACTGATTTATATAGAGTAGCAAGCCATATAATTTGTAAGATGGTCCCTTTAACTATGCACAATGCCTATTGATTAATGCCAGTGAGCCAGACTTGGCACAGCAGTGTTGATAATGACTGTCAGGGCTCAGTTATAGCTAATTTGACACAGCCAAATGACAGGAAATATTAAGCATCAGTTATAACCGCAGCAACATACCAGTCTCCACTCATAGCTCAGCAAGTATCCATGGAAGGCTACTTGCCCTACCAGCAAAGAGATTATTTGCACAAATAGAAATATGTTATTGTGTCATATTTCTAATCCAGAGTTTTATATAGAATAAATTAAGTAACTGAAGTGAATGACAACATGTGAGTATGTTTCTTTGTCACATCATGACCTAATGCTGTATAATTCAGATCTATGCGGGGAAGCTATATCAAATAACTCCAGATTTTATCAGACAATGCTATATACTTTTTTCATAATAGATACTGTACATTTAACCAAATACTTTTGACATTGTTGTCAGCTTCATGCCACAATCCTTGAGCTAGCTTACATTAACACTACTAAATATATATATATGCAGCAATAATGCATGAAATGAATATTGTTTCTTATATTACCAACTGCTGAAATGATTCTTCTGATCACGCTTTATTTCATTAACCACCAGACCCCTACAATGATAGCTCCATATTGCCTTCTGCAGCAAATTTCCCACCTGTTTCTAATTTGCCAAGCTTTCAGAGCATTCATTAGCTTATTTACATCATATCCCACTGTTGCAGTTTAGCTCCTGTGTCAACAACAAACTCATGTTTACGACTGCTATTGAAAAATATCACTCAGAGACCTCGAAGATAGCATGAAGGACTGGAAGTTGGAAATAAATGTTGAAATACGTGCAGATGGTTAGAGCCGAATAAGGAAAGGGAGAATTATATGAAGTATGATAAGCAGCTGATCCAACAAACTATTTAATATCCGTATATGTACATTTAGGGGCAGATTTACTAAGGTTCAAATGGTAAATGCGATTTTTTTTTGGTCAAAAATCACAAAATCAAATTTAAAACCACCAACTCAAATTTGAATGGGAGATTCATCACACTTCAAATCTGGTTCTTATTCAATTATTCTCCACCTAAAATCTGTCGAGTTCATGTAGAAGTCAATGGCAGAGGTCCCTTGAACTGTTTGAAGATGTTAACGTATTGATGAGCCAAAGTTTGCTTAAAAATGACACCCCATGGGAGAAAAAAAATCTCTGGGTTTTTCACTGAGGAAAACGTAATTCGAATTTGATTGAAATCTTTGGGTTGGGACTTTTTAATTGAATTTTAGAAGTTTTTTCATAAAGAACATACCATTTGAATTGTGAATAAAATCTAATTTTTTATGGTTTTAAAAAAAATCATATTACTTTAAAATTCTGCCTTTGATAAATAACCCCCATAAAGGGAAATTATATATTATAAATCTTTATGTAAAGGTTTCATATTGTTCTTCTTTCAATTCTAGTTGGCCCATAAGTATCACTATTACTCATAACAGTACAGTTAAATGCAAATCACTGTAATATAATTTCAGTTTATCCTGAGAATTACCATAACATAAATAAGAAAACATCACTACAAAGCCTCTTCATTTACCTGGAATCACTTAAAAGCATTAATTATGAAATATATTGCCCTTTAATGTCTCATCAAATATATATTTATTTAACTATAATGCCTAACAAATGTTTATTGACCAGAACTAAAAGTTGTATTTGATTAGCATTTCTCTAGCGCTGGTTTTTGTGGCCAACGCATGATTCTTGGATTCATGGAGACAGAACTGTGTTGGATTAAATGATGTGGATGATCCAGCCATACATTTCTGGGAACTAATTAAACAAAGTGAGCCAATGCATGTGTGACCAATAACAACAAACTGTAAAAATTCTCATAATTACCTGAATGATCGCTCTGCCAATTATCTGTGTTCTTTAACTACTGCAAGTCAGAGCCAGTAGAAACTGCACACTTTAAAAATGTTATTGCCTGCTTTGGCCAGATGGGCTGAGGCTGAAATTTGCAACCCATCTGCCTACTGAGCAACTATCAGTGAGAAAAGTCATCCAAAAGGGAGGTAGAGAAAGGGGAGCAATCAAATAATTGATGGTTTGTTTATGTGCTCTAAAACACAGATTGTTCTGAGCAGGTTTTTGTCCATAAAGCACTGTACATTCTCAAACTGATATTTCTCTGAAACCAAAGAATAAATTTATTTATCAAAGTGTTGTTCCTAGGTTTAGCAATAATTACCTGCAAGCACTGCTTCATAGCAATAATGAACAGAAGATATTACAGCATGTTGCTCATTATATTAAAAGTGTTTATGACTTCCAACCAGGTTTCTCTCTAATTGGAAATAATCATCTTTTCAAATTGACACCAATTATATGAAGGGTTTTTTGGGTTGATTCTCACACTTGTGGCTCACAGTTGTATATACTGTAGTTGGTAACTGCTGAATTAACAGTCTTGTTTTATTTGTGTGTTTTTCTCATTACACTTACAAATGATATACAGGGCTATCAAAACTCAAAATATAAATGCAGTTCAGTACAACAAATGTATTCTTTTAACAATGCAAACAATGTATTTTTTTGTAACTTAAGTTTTATTAGATGTAACAATGTTGTTTAGACATTGAATAAAGCAAGTAAGTACAGGCAATACAATAATACCATACAAAGCAAGTATAGAGGTCAGTCAATGTCCATAGAGTTGGGGGAGCACAAGAATAAACCAACTACTATTGTTCCTAAAGATTGGTGATCTTTTCAGATTGAAAAGCTTCTTGCTTATACGTTTTTAACAATATCAACAATGAAAGTAGGAACAGTGATAGAGAGATGAGTAAAAATGAACAAAGTGAATGTGATAGAGATTCAACCTTTTGTTGCCAAGAGTTCCAAGGGCACCCATATTTTAAAAAAAGTGATGGCAATTGCAAAGCAAAACATTGCATAGTTGTTGGCTTATTTCACCAAGAAGGAAAAAAAAATCCATTAATTGTTGTAAGAAGTAGCAACCACTATTAAAAAATATATAAACAATTTCAACTTGTTTATTAATGACCTGGATGTGGGCATTGAAAGTACGGTTTCTATTTTTGCAGATGATACTAAATTGTGCAGAGCTATAGGTTCCATGCAGGATGCTGCCACTTTGCAGAGTGATTTGTCTAAGTTGGGAAACTGGGCAGCAATCTGGAAAATGAGGTTCAATGTTGATAAATTCAAGGTTATGCACTTTGGCAAAAATAATATAAATGCAAGTTATACACTAAATGGCAGTGTGTTGGGAGTTTCCTTAAGTGAGAAGGATCTTGGGGTTTTTATAGATAACAAGTTGTCTAATTCTGGGCAGTGTCATTCTGTAGCTACTAAAGCAAATAAAGTTCTGTCTTGCATAAAAAAGGGCATAAACTCAAGGGATGAAAAAATTATTATACCTCTTTATAGATCCCTAGTAAGGCCTCATCTGGAGTATGCAGTGCAGTTTTGGACTCCAGTCCTTAGGAGGGATGTAAATGAGCTGGAGAGAGTGCAGAGACGTGCAACTAAACTGGTTAGGGGGATGGAAGACTTAAATTATGAGGGGAGACTGTCCAGGTTGGGGTTGTTTTCACTGGAAAAAAGGCACTTGCGAGGGGACATGATTACACTTTACAAATATATTCGAGGACATTATAGACAAATATCAGGAGACCTTTTTACCCATAAAGAGGATCACCGCACCAGAGGCCACCCCTTCAGACTAGAAGAAAAGGACTTTCATTTGAAGCAGTATAGGTGGTTCTTCACAGTGAGGACAGTGAGGTTGTGGAATGCACTGCCGGGTGATGTTGTGATGGCTCATTCTGTTGATGCTTTTAAGTGGGGTTTGGATGATTTTTTTGGACAGACATAATATCAAAGGCTATTCTGATACTAAACTCTACAGTTAGTATAGCTATGGGCATGTATGGTATGTGTTTGAAAGAGGGGAGATGTGTGTGTGTGTATGTATGCTGGGTTTTTAATTTGGAGGGGTTGAACTTGATGGACTCGGTCTTTTTTCAACCCAATTTAACTATGTAACTATGTAACTATGTAACTACTTCTCGTAGGACCCAGCAAAGTAGCAGCAGAGAATCTCTTTTGTCTTTATTTTGCTTCCTTGGACATTTTTGTAAGTGGCCACTTCCAGCAATTTCACCAACATCACTAATAAATACATACATAGGACCTATGACCTTTATGTAACCTCCATATTTAAATTGACGTAATTGCTAGTACTGTATGTTATGAAGTTTCACTAGTATGTTATGAAGTTTCACTAGTACTAGAGAAATTTCACTAAGATATTTTCTTGGTAAAAAAATTCACTAGAGAATATACACCAGTATTCATTTGACTAGATGAATTTTCACATTGTGATGGGTACTAGTAGTAGTACCGAATTAGCGTCTGACATAGTTCCGCAAAGAATGGGGAAGCATCCCAAAGCTGTAACCTAATTAAATATACCCCATAGTTTGATAAGTGTTGATTGGATTATGATATGTCGGCATACTTTTAATTTTCTAGTTTTCTTAGAAAAACAGAAATAAAAAGGTTAATTCCCTTGTAAACATTTGCGCAGAATCCTAGCATTTCACTTTCTCCTTGCCAAAATACCGTCTTGATACTATTTAAGAACCTGCTATATTCCTGAGAAATAAAAAGTGACCATATCCCTGCCAATATCAAATAAACCCCATATGGTTATAATAACTATTCACTTCCCTCCCAACATGATTGCATTTTCTGACAAACGTGTCTCTTGACCAAAACTTGCACTGAAGACATTAATGAGCATGTGAATGTGCATTGTTCAATATTCTTTTTTTCTAATTGCTTGCAGATTTGGCAAGTCAGTCATAAATGTATTATATACAGTATTAATTTTAGACTATAATTAGGGTTTCCATATAACCCTAATAAATGAGACCTATTGTGTAAAAAATACTTATTTAAATATAGAAGAATTGTGCTCAAAAAAGTATTGTTGCAGGCTACTTTATTAAATATTTCTGCAAAAATCCTAATAATCCCTCACTTCTCTTCAACTTCCTGCTTCCTGAATTGGCAGGCTGCACAGAGGAGCTGGTGGCTCTCAGCTCATTGCACTGTAGGACAGGAACCAATCAGCAGTTAGCAGGTAGCAGGACCTGGTAGGGAACTGAAGCCTGTCTTTGCTTGTGTGACTGCATGGCTGTGATTGACTGTCCCCCTCCTACTGTGCTTCTAGCAGGGACCATTAGGACATGCCCACCCCTCAATCGAAACACAGATAGGGACCAGTGAACTATTATAGGGAACTCCAAGAAAGGGGCTATTTTTAAAGATAATATAAATTTTTAGCACCATGTAAAAGCAACAAAATAAATAAAATTAGGGTTTTTTCATATATCCTATATGTTTCCTTTAAATTAAATCCTATTAAATCCACATCATACCATACATAGCTGGTTAGCAACTAAATTAAATGCATGTTGCATGGCTGCAAATGAATCAGTTAAGTCTGCAGCATGTAGCTAGCATTATTGCTAACTAGCCATGAAGGATTTAGATTCAATATCTGACCAGTATTAAAGGGGTGAGGAGGCCACTCTTTCTATAATACTTTCAATATAATCTCCATGGGACAAATAATGACAAACACATTTCCAAATGCAATGCAGTGTGCAAGTGTGTAATTGCTAGTGCACAGATAGTTCACTCATCATGTTGTCAAAATTAATGAGTGGGAATGATATTACATAATGTTAAAATGGCATTAGTGTGTGATTCTTTTGGGCCAAATCTGTAGCATCTATTATATTTAAGAGATTTGTATTTTAGTGCATTGCTCAGCTATATTTTTTAATTCATACTTTTATATTAGGCTCTTTAACTAAATTCAACAATGACAAGTGTGGTTTTAAAGAATGTGAATTTAGTTAAAATTAGACCGTCAATAAATGGACCTCCACATCTGTGCAAGATGTGGAATAAAAAGATGGCCTTTGGCTCTTTTCACACAGACCAGAGAAGTCTGCAATGATGTCTTACATTAGAAATAGTCAGTGTACTGCTGTATAATTTAAACAAAACTACAATATCCCAGCACCCTGGTGAAATACTTCAACCTTACTTCCACAGTACTTTTAAATCTCAGTTTCAGACTGGTAGTTAACTACAGCACAACTATGTTTAGAGAAATTTCAGTTGTAATTAGCCCTGCAAATCAGTTTATGAGAAGTTTTTGCGGCTTTTACATTGACCATTTTTGGAATCATTAGGATTTTATATACATGGAAAAATGACAAAACAATATTAATAAAATGTGCAAGATGCTCAGTATTAAGTCTAAAAACAGATTAATGAATTGTGGCTAAGACCACTAGTTTAATGGCCAAATATAATGTTGCTTGCATGGTTAGCACTATAAAATATGCCATAAAATTTCATTTCAGCTCACAAATAATGAAAAGAAAAAGCATTCCATGTGGAATAATTAAGCAAATTATTTTTTTTATTAAATTCATTCACATACGCAACTTTTTCAAAAATACAGCTCAAGTACTATTAAAATGTATTTTATATATTTAATATACATTTATTACAAAATGCCCCTCATGTTAGCTCCTGTTTTTGGTATGACTATTTTAATCTCTGCACTGGATTTTATATACATAGAAGAACATTTTGATGTAGGGGATTGAACTGACTTTTCTGTGTCCTTTTTGTACTCTCATTACAAAATGGATTTAGCTTTAGCATTTTGTTTTCTTTCTTTTCAAGTTAAGTTTACTTTTTTCGGAAAGTTTGTGACTTTCTGGCACCATGCGCCAGAATTTCACAAAGTTTCCAATTTCTTTCCAAACTTTGTGACTTTTGGCACATGCACAGTAGATGTGCATTGGCTAATGCCTCCTACTGTGAAGACGCCAATGGGTCCAGGAAGAAAACCGCTCAGGGGAAGATGGCGCATGTGAACTCCGCTGGACAGGACCTTGAAACAGGGATAAGTAACAAGTTAGGGACATTTGCACCAGGGGGGTAGGCTGGGGGGAGGAGGGAGGGGGGCCTACTCAGGGGAGGGGGATGGGGGGAGGGATTTTTCCACCTAGGGGGTTTAATTCTCCTTTACAATAATGTTTATAGATTAAATCAGCAGTCTTGGAAGCTAAGATTTAAAATCTTGAAAAACAACTCAGAATAACCTATAATAAGACTTGTGAGGCTCCCATAGTGGTCTGAAGTCAATTAGTTAATTGATATCCTTGGAAGGATGAACTTATGCTAGATGGGTATCTACTGTACTGTGCTCACTAATGTATATGCGAGTGTCTCACATAAACCGAGATGGATGCTTGGATCCATATGTTTGAAAATTGCTGATGACCAAGGGGATATTTCTGCTGCTAGAAAGCACTTATTCACTGCCTGGGAGCAGAGGGATAATGTATATTCTATACATTGCCATTACCTGATGAGACTTATGAAACTGCACTTACTGATATAGAACCTTTTCATGCCAAGAGAAAATGTTGTTGCTAAAAGAAATAAATTCAGCCAAGTTAGACAATGTAATGGCTAATCCACAGAAGAATTTGTAGCAGTTTTGAGAGAGCTGGTTGTTACCTGTGACTTTGTGAATCTAACAGATGAAATGCTAAGAGGCCAAACTCCCCACGTATTAGAAATAGACTTCTCCTAGAGCAGTATTTAACCCTTGTAAAGGCTATCACAGTTGCTAGCCAAATTGAAAAAGCAATAGCAGAGACTACAACTCTCAGTCAGGGAACTGCTGGGAATGCAGTACTGTGGCCTAATAATGCACAGTCACAGGCAAACTACTGTACAGTGCTAAGGAAAGGGATTCACTGCAAAACCATGCAGCAAATACAAATATAAAATACTGCTTTCGCTGTGGTTCAACACAACACACTGCAAATTATGTTACATGTTCTGCAAAAGCTGTACAGTGCCGTAAATGCAAAAAGGTAGGTAATTTTGCTAAGACCAAACGAATGGCTCAGCATAGGAGAGAGAACTCTACGGGCCAAGACGCAGCTGTCTTTCTATACCTAAAAGATAAGGGACATATCTTGGATAAAGAAGACCAATGGTTTGAAGGAGGCGTGAAAGAGGTGATTAATGTCAAAGTGGAGAAACCATCCCTGAATAGAGGCAGGGGCCTTCCACACCACCTGTCTGCTACATACAATGCTGTTCTCACATCTGTACCCCAGTGGTTTCAGAAGACTTCACACATCTATTCATGCAACTCTCTCACAGGTAACATCTGTGTCTAGGAGTTGCATGACACATTGGTAATCCTATCACAGTAACGACACAGAATCAACACCTCTATAAACTTCAGATGTCACCTCTTTTAAGAGTTACAATGTGCCATTGTGATTGGATTAGTGAGAGTTTATATGCTGAGAACTTCCCATGCCAGTCAGTTGAACTGAAGAAGCTGGTCGGATGAGTAGTGAAACATCTTCAATGATTACTCAGCAAGTCCAGTTGTAGTT
>CM044440.1:98169045-98221007 GCA_024363595.1 Xenopus borealis
TTTTTTTTGTAGCGAAAACATATAACATTCCATAAAGAGTTCCCATAGTGTTACTTACTCTCAGGGTCAGACTCGCCTGACGGGCCAGACCCCAATCATGAACTATTCAAAAGTTTAAAAAAACTGCACATGCAGGCACCAACAATGGAGCGTGCGTTGCCGCAGATGAAGAAACTAGGATCATTAGTTACATAACAGCAAAAAAAAAAACAAGAGTTGTGCTCCCTGAATCTTTTACAAAGAGTCCAAGGTTGCTTCAGTGTCTGTGTGCTTACTCCCGGTGTAAGCGGAGCAGCACAAGAGCAGAACCCTGACAAAACCCTTCTTTGTATGTTATTCATGAGTCATATGACAAGCATTTTAGGAAAGGACCTTTTGAAATGTAAAGTGTCTGTAGAACTGGGTTCACTGTGCTGTAGATCATCAATAATATTCATATCTGGACATAAACATCTATCCCAATTTAGTCATTGCATCTTAATTTCTACCAGAGTTTGATTTTCCACTTTCTTTGCTCTACTACAACCTGAAATCACCCAGAAGTACTGTGACCAATAGCCAGTGCTACCTCTGTAACATTATTTCATTAGACATAGACCTGTCCCCCATTGGATGATCTACAGTACTTACACTTATGTTTAATAGTTTTTGATTTGGGGAATGTTTTCTCTATATTTTATTAGCTGTATCAGTCATAACAGATATCTATTTAAACATTCTGCTTTTGAAATATCAAGATTTATTTGTATAATTTTATAAAAGGATTTGTCATTTTTCAACAGATCTTACTGATTATAAAAAAAATAAAATTCTGCGTGCCCAACATGCTAACATATTGCACGTATGTAAGTCATGCCAATGTTATACCAGTACAAAGACAAATAACATTTTTACAATAATATGTAAAAGGTAAAGACCCCATGGGTGTTTGCATTTCCTTACAATCGTTTCTTAGCAATTGTTCATGCCTGCTGCTAACACAAAAGCAGAGGTTCCTTTCTCACAGTTCACCTATGTGCTCAAATTATACATTATACCATTTAAATGACATGCATATGGTTGGCCTGAGGTATCAATCCTACAGCTGCACAACTGTTTATGATTAATGAGTAAAGTTTTATCCACAATGGATTCTCATAGGATATTTTGTTGCATTATTAATTTAAAAAATCAATGGGCACCTACTAAGCATATGGGCTTGAGTTATTATTTGTTACCCTTGTATTGTTAGATAGGGTTCATGTAGGGAGATACCATTAATAGAGATACTGTGCAGGGAAGAGGATTCACTCCCTGCCAGGAATTGTAGAGAGACAGGAGAGACTTAAAAGAAACCTGACCTTAATACAAGTAGGGTTGCACCTAAAATAATTCTTACCAGGATGTGGGATGCATCTGGTGATAGGGGCAGATTGCTAACTTTAAGGTGGCACTGCAATGACATAAGTGGGTGAAGCAATGTCATGAGTATCTAACACGGGGATCCATGGCTGCAATGCTCCATGCACAGGCACCATTTAAGCCTTTACTGTATTATACACTTGACACAAAAACCAAGGCAACTGCACACAGGTTCACAGGGGCACACCAGAACCAAATGACCTAGAACTTACAGTTACACAAGTTACTAGTGATGGGCGAATTTTTCGCTTCGCCGAAAAATTCGCGAATTGGCGAAAAAATTCGCGAAACGAGTCGCGCGTCACTTCCGACATGCGTCGCGTCATTTTCGGCGCACGTTGCGTCGTTTTCGAACGCGCGTCACGTAGTTTTAAATGCGTCGCGTCAAAAACGACGCGCGACTCGTTTTTTTGGGGGAATTTTTGCTGGCGTTTATTCGCCATCGGCGAATCGCGGGAATTCGCCGCGAATTCGCCCCTGGCGAATAAATTCGCCCATCACTACAAGTTACACTTTACCATGGATATCTCACACAAAGTGTGTCTTCCCTGAAGCCTTCAGGATCCTTCTCATGTTGACATACACTAACAGAATGCTGTTAGCCATTAAGGGGGGCCCTACTCTCCTAATAAACTAAAAGTGTACTGAAGGAAACTGAGCCCCCCTTCTCTAAGAATAAAGGTAGTCTTGATGTTTGAATCTGACATTTGATGATACTTTAATATGGGCTACATAAATATGGATAATATACACCTCAATAAGTAATCCCACCATTGACATTTCTAATATATATACTGTTTATATATTTATTTATTTATTAATATACAAGCACCATAAGCAGTTTAAGAACTGTTTTCCAGATAAGGAATCTTTCCGAAATTTGGATCTTCGAGCTTTATGTCTGCTAAAATTCATTAAAAATAAAGTGTAAGATTTATCAAGGGTCGAAGTGAAAATTTGAATTTCAAATATTGATATTTTAATTTTCAATTTTTTTGTGAAATTCGACTAGGCAATAGTGCAAATTCGATTTGTGGGGGTTTTTTTTAAATTTGAATATTTTTTTTTTTTTAATTTCAGTTACCTTAGTTTAAATTTAAAATTTTTTATGAATTGCAGTTGGTTGAATTTCGAGTTCATGGGAGTTCACTGGAGTTTTAAATAACTCCTATGAACTCGAAATTCGACCCGTGTTAAATGTGTCCCTATATAAAGCCAATAGGATTGTTTTCCAACCAATATGGATTCATTCAGTTTTGGTACCCTCAAGTACAAGCAACTGTTTAAATATTACAGAGAAAAAGGAAATACTTTTAAAATTTCAATTATTTGATTAAAGTGAATCCTATGAGAGATGGTCTTCCCGTAATACTGAGCTTTCTGGATAATGGGCATCTAGGTCAGGGATCCCATTCCTGTACAAATAAAATAACTTTCATTAAATCCTGAAGCATATGAGTTCACAATCCTGCATCCAATATCACAACCCCAACTTGCTGAAATGGCCCTAATGTCATGGGTCTGCTCCTTTGTCTGGATATGGCTGTTGCCAAAGGTGACAACCTTATCTCAGCAGCATGCACTCTCTCTGTTTTAATATTAAATTCCCCGTCACAAATGTATCTGCTTTACAAGATTGTGTTAAATAAAAATATTTGAGATTATTAAAATTTATTAACATGGTAGCAACATGTAGGAACTTACTCATATGTAATTAAAGGTGCTAGTTTGTCCAAGTGCAGCAGTCCATAACAACTAATAAGATGTTTGCTTTTACACAGGTAACCTATATATGCTAGAAAGAGAAAGAATGCGAGAACAGATTTGCCTTTAAAAATAATTATTGCAAAAAATGAGTTGTTAGTACCACACTTTGCCCAAAATATGTAAGCTCACGTGCCAAGTCAAGGCCCCTCATTGTACGTGAGCCCTACACTATCCATTAACATTCTAACCCCTATATGTAATATAAGGCACTAAGTTTGCCCAGGAGCAATAACTCATGGCAACCAATAAGATACTTGCATTTTAACTAAGCTGAAACTTTTAAATGAGTTTTTAAAAAGTACGGGTGCTTTACAGAAAGAAACAACTTGGGTTCCATGTTTAACTTGCAGAACTTTTATTATACAGCTGTTATATGTGTGGGTGACAGGTCCACTTTAACTGAATCAACTAGGATCAATAAAATAATAGAATATAAATATACAGTACAATTACATTCAAGATAAAATGCTTCATGTTAAGACACCAAAAAAATCTGTGGCTGGGTAAGATAATAAAATATGCAATATAGGGCAGATGAGGCATTGCATCATATTCTGCAAATATTATATCAGTGTTCCAAAAGGTAGTATTAGACTGAAGGAGGATTCTCTACAGAGGAATTTAGCTAGCACACAATGACAACTGCAATAGAATCTCCCTGAAGATCATGTTAAGAGTTGTTATCAGTGTTGTCTTTTTATATTAAGACCATATTGACAGGTGCCATGGAAACTGTTGCCATTGAGACCATGGTGACCATGGTGACATTTTTCCCTGAAAAACAGTTTTTTATGTGGATATCAGTGTTGGGGTAACAATTATCATAGAGACAATGGCATAGAGACATGCATTTATGTTGCCTGTTTTTTTAGTTGTTCATCTTGCCTGAAAAACAAACCTATATTTACAGAATTTTGAGTTGCTTTATTTAACTCCATTTCTACTGATACCTTCACAGAAGTTAAAACATAAAGATAGAGTGAAAATATGAAAGTAATGCTGAAATATTTTCTTTAAAGTGGTTGTGTGTTTTGTACTTTAAAAATGCTTAACTTGTGGAGTGTGATTGTTGTGGAGTGTGATATCCTGTTCCATTTCTTTTTTATTAAATTAAGATTTTAAAGCTCAGTTAAATCCTTTTAACTCCTTGTAGTGAGCTGCAGTGTGCCAGGCCACTCTGATGAATTGCATGCAATTGCATGGAACATGAGAGGGCTCATGAAACGCTAGGGAACTGTGTAATTAAAAGTTGCATTGAATTGTTATTATTTCCAGGGTTGCTTCGGGGTTTGTGCCTACATACTCAACTGACTTGCATGTTCATTTTAACATTAACCCCTTTCCTGCTGTATATCATAAAACTTATGGTGCCAACTGTCAAGTACCTAACTGCCAGTTTCATAGATTTCACTTCTCTGGCTTCTTTGATCCAAGCTGCACAGTTTATTGAGTGGCAACACATGCTATGGCAAGATCACAACACTCCAGGGAAGGGGTTAACATAAATGTATGTGATATTCTTAATTTATTTTATCATTCTACTTCACTTTTATTTACCTTGTGATTTTTTGGGGGGAGGGGTAGGTATCAATTTACTCTTTGCAGTCCCTTCAACTCACAATATCAACAGTACCCATGTACAACATAGACCAGGCATAATTAATTATATATACAGTATGTGATGGTGTGTTTATTCTTCTTGACATTCTCATATTATTATTGAGGAGGCTCCCATCCTATGGTGAGAACTATACTCCTCCTGTTATATAACTGCACTATTGGCTAGTTCTTTGACTTTTCAGTAATCAATGTCAGGCATCACTGGAGAATTATCACCCTAGGGATCTGCTAGTAAATAAATTAAACTGTGTATTGAGATAATGCATTTCTCAGGAACAGTGTTTGATGCATGTCTGTATACTGTAAGTGAAGCAGTTGATGTCAGTCTCTAATCATTTTCATGGACCATGGAAAAAACAAAACACAATTCTAGTAATGTAAGTCTGTAACCCATATAGAATAACCCTTAGACTGGTCTAAGCAGGAGTACATGTTATGTGGGTAATCACAGAGTAACACAGTGGGGTCATACTGTGATTCTGACAGATCCATCTCTGTGGATAGCTAAAACATGGATCCGCTGCTGTATAAATGTCTAAAAAATATCAACTGTTGGTGAGGCATAAGGAACTGGCAAGGCATGAGAAACTGTGAACCATAATGAAGTGTCCAGAGCTTAGTAGGTTTGCAGGAGACTCTAATTAACTATCATTTTTTTCCCCCTACTATTCCTCTCCATTAGGTACTGTAGCATGGCAGTGGTGTATTTGACATACCTAAAGTCAGTAGTAATTTGAAAGGCTTTAAATTAAAAAAAAAACTTCAAAGCTTGCAGTAGCAGTATCAGTGCTTCAAACAAAACCTAGTGTCAACTGCAGTCTCATTTATCCCCTGTCTAAATGAGAAATGTAATAAAAGCCATTAATAAGAAAAATATGGTCAGCCATGATTTTTTTCTGCATTTAATAAATATATGCTGTATATACAGTGTGTGCATATATATATCATAAGCAACTTATCAGCTAGCAAAATACACTTTGCACATTTTAGAGCTTGCATTAAGTTAAAAATGGAATTGTTGAATTGTTGTTTGCCAATACATTTTTTTCAATGTGATTTTATAAAAGAATTATAACATATACATATACATATACTGTATGGAAGTAGAGACAAATTGGTATTCTCTGGAACAGCACCTTGAACATTAAAAACACCAGATGTTAACAGCAGAGTTAAAATATGCTAGGGAACACTGTTTACAGCGGGCTCTCTTACATGCTCTTGTGCAGGGTCAGATTTAAATATAAAGTGCCCCTAGTCGTCATCCCCCCCCCTCCATTTGCTCCCCTCTCACCAACCTCCTAATCCCCTACTCTGCTTCTTCTGATCTGGTGAAATAGCACATCCATTGTGGACTGGAGATTCAAACGGCTGTCAAAATCTCCTGCCTAGTCCCCAGTGGAGCAGGCAGCATGCCACTCCTCCCTTCCATTTTTACCACCCTGTTCTTGGGCTTTTGTGTCCTTCCCACAGATCTGGGAATTCAATTACTTTTATCACCGCACTCCCACAATTTACTCACACTTCTTAACGTGGTGCTGGATGTCCGTAGGCCTGGCAAGGTCCCTCAGAAACAACAATGTAAGAAGAATCGGATCCGCACACACATGCTCTTGCAGTTGGGGGGATTCCCCTTTTATTTTCACCAAAGATTCAACGTTTTCGGGGGGAACAATCCTCCCTTCCCACAGATCTGGGCTTGCTCTTGTGTGTCCGGGGGTGCAAAATACACTTGAGTTAAAAAAAGTTTCTGGACAAGAGCACAGTTCTTACCTGCCACTAATAGAGGTACTTTATATTTGAGGTCAAGCTGCACCATTTTGCGTCCCTCAGTTCCCCTGTCCTTTTGCCTGCACCAATGGTCAATGAACCCTTTTATTTCTAAAGGTCTAGTTTAAAATAGAAAGTGCCAGATAACACATTTTTTGAGAATTTCTGGAAATTGTGCCTGCAATCATCCAAGCTTTGAGATAATAAAGCGTTGCAATTAAAACAATGCAAATGAGTATTTATGGGTATTCTCTGTTTTTTCAAAGGGTCTACATAAGTGCATTAGTCTTTTAGACAACATCATCCACAGAGGAGGCACAACACTCTGGGCAGCACTGCTCTAATCAACTAAACGCTTTGAATTTCCCGGAATAGTAATTCAGTTCTAAATTAAGATGATACATTATCAAGGTTTGTAGGGAAAAGTTATTCAAATATTTCACATTGGTGAGGAATAATTAGTAACTAAGTGCAATTATTATGCATCGATTATTCCTGCAACATACTGTATGTACAACAGTTTTAGCACATACTCTCTATTTAAGAGACAGAACAATGAATCATACAATTCTTAATGATTGCCTTGGCCTTGGTGTTATTTTCTTTTGAACAATAAAGGATCCAATCCAGGTGCACATGCATAACCCACAATGTGCTTATTATTTTCAGTTACAAGTGCCAAGAATTTTTTTCAAACTCCTTCAGAGACCAAACTGCACATAGCTAATTTCTGTAATGACATTAGAATGGCTCTGTCTCATTTATTCTAGGCACTCTTTTCACTGTATGCTTTCTGCTTGGAATTACAAGCAAGTCACACTCTAGCAAATACAAAGCAAGCAATAGCATTATCAGAGTGTGGCGTCTGAGTATATCCCGGGTGCCTAGCTGAACACCAGGATTTTATGTCAAGACAGCTCATTTTGTATCTTACACATTGCAAAAAAACTCTTCAGAGCATCTTTATGGCTATAGAATATTTTAGGTAATTCTTGAAGATCTTGTAGGATTATTTTCTAATATCATAAATACTATACAATGTATAATTAAAAGAACACATCTTCCTGTGTATGGGAATTTGGTCAAGGAATAAAAAAGCAGTGTTATTTCCTTGTCACATACTATTGTGGAAGGGGATGACAGAGATATACTAGCTACACTAAAGAGCACATTTACTAAGGGTCAAATTTCGCGGGTTAAAAAACCCTCAAATTCGACCCTCGAATTTAGGTCGAATTAAAATCAATCAAATTCAGTTAAGGCATGTAGCAGGGATTAAAAACAGAGAACAACAATATTCGTGCAAATTAAAACCTCAAAATAAGTATACGTTGAGCAGTAATTTCCATTTACAAAACCCTGCATAAGAGTACTATGCTAATTGTTTTCTAATAAAATGCTCTTCAGCAGAAAGTGCATGTTATAATTATACTAATGAAGTCACTGAATTGTTATTCATTTAACATTAGAACATTATTACAGCACCACTTGATCTACACTTAGGAGTTATTTACAGGGGATGAAATAAACCTTCCTTGTTTTCCGAATTTGTGATTTACAGGCATTTCTGGACTGCAAATTCAATTCTACATTTTAGTATTACGATTCAGAGCAGGTTATGAATCTCTTTTTTCCTGACATCTTTGTGTAATTTTAATTTGGTTACAATGCCATTCTATTTTATTAGTTGTCTCGTCAATTTCTAAGGGCATAACATTTCAGAATGCAAAGAAAGGTAAGAATGGAATAAAAGATGGAGGCCTCCTTGAATGCTCAGTAAAGATTAATGTGTTAGAAACAATTTATGTAGCATTCAACTTCACCCTTTCATTACAATCCACAGTACAACGCAATGCAGAGACTAGATGTCCTACATATAACAGAGGAGCATACAGTACATAATACATATTATTAATGTAAGGGAAAAAAATGTAGAAGTCAAAGTACTTAGTAGAACCATATCTAAGGAAAAAACATGACCTATTTATCTGCCTTCTAAATGCTGTACACAACTATACACTCAACAGGGACAGATAATGATGTATACTGTGGTATAAGTTACCAATTTGGAAAAAAAACATATATTTGCACCAAATGCATCAGTATTGATAAATAAATGTTAATTCTACATTTTCAAGTTCTTTTTAAATGAATGTATTTTGGCTGTTGTCTAGAAGCTGATCATTTAATTGGTACTGACAGAGCACATGATGATAACTGGAGATGTGATCTATGGATTCTTACCATGAAGACATCTAAAAGCATATAGGACTCAATGAAGCTATGGCTTACAAAACATGTCAAGGATTCGCCCACCACTAGTGATGGGTGAATTTATTTGCCAGGTGCAAATTCACGGCGTAAAAAACGTGACACAACTCGCTGGAAATTTGCAAATTTATCGGCGAAGCAAAGCGGGATAGATTCGCTCATCACTACCCACCACTACTGATGCTTGCTCTGTGGGAACCTGTCATAGACCATATAATTACATAAAGATTGTAAATTAAAGATCAATTTATCTTGTTAAAAGTAATTAGATGTTTTAAAATACTAACCCTTTCTTTGGGCAATGCAACTTAATGAAACAGCTTTATCTGATACTGAGTAGTTTTTCCATGAAAGACAGGAAACAATTTGAACATTTTAAATTAGGAAATTGTTTTATTATATTTTTATAATAATAAATCAGTTTTAGGATTTGTAACATGTGTGGTTTGTACCTATAACATATTATTACAATAACAAAATGTACATACAGTAACTATCACTAATAAAATAGACAAAGTCATGGCAGCATAAATAAGTATGTAATAGCAAACTAATGTATACACTTTCTTTGCCTTGGAGACTTCTAGCCTAACTCATCCACTACCTGGATGAGGTAAATTCCTTGTCTCTCTAATTATACTATTAGGAATCTAATGAACATGTACATAAAAATTGCTGAATAATATTTATTTAATTTTTATAAAAGGTAGAATACTTGGATGTGATGATCATAAAAGTGAAAAAACTCCTTGAAGCTGATTTATTTTGCATGCAAAGAGCTACTGATGAAGTGGGTGCTTAATTAAAGGGCATGTGAAGGCAAAAAAATGAAATCCCATTTTCACTTTCTTTAATGAAAAAAAATCTATCTCCGTTATACTTTAATTAAAAAATGTATACTGTTTTTTATAAGAAACCTGACTGTATGCAGTGAAATTCTCCCTTCATTTGCTGCTATGGATAGGAACTTTCAGACGGTCCCTAACTACTGTGCAGGAAAACAATCATACTTATGAACAGCAGGGGGAACCCAGCCTTTTAGAATAGTGATGTGCAGATCGTAATTTTCCCGACCTGGACCCGACCCTAACCCACCATACCTCAGCCCACGACCGCATCCGCACTCAGGCCCGGATCTGTGGAGAGGCCACTTAGGCCTAGGGCGGCAAATATTAGGGGAGGCAAGCCGCCCAGCTGCTCTATGGGGAGCACCGGGGATGTGATGCTCCCCGGGGCTTGTGCGCAGGCGCTATCGATGCAGCTTTTATTTGGACATACTATGTGACATTAATTCAGTAGTGGGTGTGCAAAAACTAACGCGTTTCATGCTTCTACTCTCTGCACTACCTCAGAGTTCAGTGGACATCATGTGTTAGCGTGTTTAAATATGGTAACAAATTTTTGTCAATCAAATTTTAAAGGTAAAGTGCAAATGCATATGTAGTTAAAAGTGACAATTCATTAAACTTCATAAAAACCATCAATTATGATAATATATATGCACTATGGGGCAGATTTACTATTGGTCGAATTTTCAAATAGAAAAATTTGAAACTCGACCATTGAAATTTTTTGGGGTGGTAATTTTCGATCAAAAACTAACTATTGGAACGATTTTAACAAAAAAATTGGATTTTTCAGGGCTTTGAGAATTTCTAAGTAAAGCTTCCAGGAGGTCCCCCATAGGCTACAATGGCAATTCTGCAGCTTTAAGGCGGTGAATAGTTGAATTCAAAGGACTTTAAAGAGGCAGTACTTCGAAACCGTGATGTAACCGTGGTGTAACCGTTTCAAATAGAGACATCAACTCAACCTTTTTTTTGGATAATAATTTATAATAATTTTCCAACTAATATTGTTTGGTGTTCCTGGTTTAGTTGGTAGGTATAATGGTTGTTTTTTGCGGGAAATGCTTGCTTTTTGGGGTTTATGATCAGTGAATATTATGGCTAAGTAGGCGACTGGATTTGAGACTGGCTCAATGTGTACAGTATGTGGGCCCTGCAAACTAATGACAATTGGTTACCTGGATTTACTTGTCTGTCTGTTCCCTAGGTGTTAAGTCATTAGCATTCCAGGTAGCTCTTAAAGGTGCATGATGGTTATTCTCTGGCAGGCATTCTTAAAAGTTTTCTTTTTGTTTAGTTCATTGATTACAAGTTAGTTTTGGATTTATTTACATTTGTATTTATCTTTTAATAAAAATGTTTAATCCTAAACTGACTGACATTCTTTGTCTCATTTAAGAGCTTAAGGGGGAAGAGATATGTAGTAGGGTATCATTAATATCCACTTTTTTACCTGCCTCCATCACCAGATGGGTAACCTAGTAAGGTTAATATTACTGTTATTTTTCTTACCCAACATTTCTAATTTTTTACTGAAACAGAAGGTAAAGTGGACCTTGCTCATAGAAGTTAGACATCTGTCTATTACAAACTGTGTTAGGTATGAGTTATGTTACATTATTTCCATAACAAGGTGAAACATTATTTAGAAATATGAAGAATACTTCCAGAACTGACCATACAAATGCTAACTGGTCATAGAAATACTGTTCAGCAAGGTTAATACTGTATGTGTCCTACTAAAATAAACTAAAAATATTGATGTTTTGTAAAGCCAATCAAACAAATATAAGAGCAGAAAAAGACCATTAACTTGCAATGAAAGTAAGAGGAAGCGCACTTACCAGGGCTGAAAATAGCTTTTAAAAAAAGCAAGGATAGTTTTATCATTGTGTTTCTGACAGTTTGATAAATCTCACAGCCAACTTTAGAATAGGTTTGACAGGCTTCGTATCTTGCCCTTTAGCAATAAAACTTTCCAAAAGATTGTAGTTATCTCTTTGTCTTGAAATGCCCTTAAATCTTCAGTTCAATCACTGAAGCTATTACCTTGCATTGTAAATTTGTCAATATTTTATAACATTACTCACAGTTTTTTCCTTTTTTATTATTTCCCAACTTGCAAGTCAGAGGTGTAGTTATAGCCCACAATATGACCAGCTACCAGCAACTTTTTCCCCTCAAGGTGATTTTCTGAAACTTTTAAAAGGTGTTACTAGAATTACCAACTAGTGCTTTAACACTTAAGAAGATAATATTTAACCTTATTTGCAAATCTATTTTAAACTGACAAAGTAGAAAGCTATGACAATATATTAAACTAAATTGATTTAAGTTTTAATAAACACAAGCACATTTATCATCACCTGCATTTATTTATTTACAGCAAATTAGTGCTAGCAAATTATGTGGCGCTTTATATTATTTAATAACAAACAAGGATTTTACAAAAATTAACAATTGCAGAGGAAGAATGGGATTAGAGGTCCTTACTCACAATCTAAATCTAAAGGGTTAAGGTGCACTGAAGTTGAAACATAAGTCTTATAGAAACAAACTGGCAATTTATAATACTGTCTGAACAATTAAGATACAAGGAATAAGCCACCATAAACAGGTGGGTCTTTAGGGAGTGTTTAAAAGGGGAGAGTCTGAAATCTCAAGGCAGAGAGCTCCAGAAACAGAAATAAGCCAGAGAGAAGTCTTGCAGTTAAGAATGAGATGAAGTGATGAAAGGAGAAGAGAAGTGAATGTCAGAAGCAGAGCATTGGTTACATGAAGAAGTGTGCCCTGATATCAGAACTGATATCAGAACTGAAATATAAGGAGGGGCATCATTGTTAAGGAAGTTTAATGTTAGTGATAATAATTTTAATTTGAATCTAGAGGAGAATTGGAGTCCGTGAAGGGATATGCATAGGGAGTGTGACTGATGTGAAGAGGTGAGATGAATGAAAGAGTCTAGCAGCAGCATCTTGTACAAACTAGAGTTTGAGAGGAGGTATTTTGGAATTCCTGCTAGGATTAAGCTGCAGTATTAAAGGTGGGAAATAAGAAACTGAATAAATGTTTCAGTTGTATGTTAGCTGAGGTAAGGTTGTATTTGGCCATTGTTGCACAGATAAATCTGACGAGATGTAGCAAGTCTTTGTATGTGGGACTTGTTTGGTTGATTGAAAGGTGATGTTATTGACTGTAGGGATGCACCAGTATTTTGGGGTTTTTGAATCCTGAATCCTTCATGAAAGATTCGGCTGAATACTAAACAGAATCCGAACCCTAATTTGCATATGCAATTTATGATTAAAGGTTTAAATTGTTCACAAGATTAAAACATTTTTAACTTCCCCCTTTGTGTGATAAAAAGTCACATGATTTTTAGGATCCGGATTCTGTTTTACAAGGCACTTGGATTCGGCCAGATCCTGCTGAAAAAGGCTGAATCCCGAATTCTGTGCATCCATATTTGACTAAGAGTGAGGTCTGAAGGATAGGGAAAGATGTTGTAGGAAACATAATAAATGCTGTATAAGTAAGATCAGTAATAATCAGGTGGCGCTGAAACATCCATGAGGAGACAGCAGAAAGACAGTCTATAACTAGAAAAAGTGTAGAGGAAAAGAGGTCAAGAATAGACAGGTAGAGTTAGGTGGCATTTGCCCAAAAGTTGGCACTGATGTCCATATGAATAAGTTTTCCTGACTGAATAAGTAATATACAGTAGAGTTTGAACAACAGAGGGCATAAGACAGAGCCTTGAGAAACTCCAACAGAAATAGGGAATTAACTGGAGGTAGAATTAAAGAGAGGAACAATCAGAAAGATAACATTTAAAACATGAAACAGTAGTGTCTAGCGATAAGTGAATTTTTTATTTTTCTGTTCGCAAAACCACAAAAAAAACTCAAAAAGATTTATTTTATTTTGATATAGATTGTAGACACATGGAGCACTTAGCAAGGGCTAAAATCAATGTTTTATTGGTACATCCTTAAAATCATGGAGCATACAACAGTCACAAGCTTGAAGCGTTTCGTGGTTCTCACCACTTCCTCATAAGCATGATCTGCTTGAATACACCTGAATATTTAAAAGAATCCCTAAACACACCTACTAAAAACATTAACGCCTTAGAGATCTAACCACTTGTTAAAGCTCCAAAGCAAATATAATTAAAGGGTGAAGTCGTGTGTGATAGAAACGTAATAGTTAATTAAGACTGAGAAAAAAATTCTCATATCAAACAACCATTATGTTGAAGAAAACTTCACTAGCCTAGTACATGTTAATTCTAACTATAATACATAATTAATAATTGGTAATCTCATAGATGTATTTGGCCAAATTTGATAACAGGACACTAGAAACGAAAGACTCCTAAATGTAAATATAAATAGTTCAATTTGTCAATCTCAATCTCTATTGTAAATATACTGTAAATAAGGAACATTTTATATCAAACAACATAAATAAATTAATTGAATTAATTCATTTACCATAAATTCAATACTTCATTTATAATACACTGTATATTACCAAACACTTCCATGTTGGAATAAATACAAAAAATCAATAAATAAATGCATAAATAAACTCGTAAATAAATAAATAAATAGGTAAATAAATGAATAAATCTCAGTATAAAATCAGGGGGAGAGAAAACATTGGGAGAAAAACATTAAAGGAAATGTGTCAGCTCCCAATCTCAATTTAAACCCCCATGTGTTTGTGTTTCTATAGTTTTAAGTTGGTATATCCAATATGTTTCTAACCTTGACAACATTTTATCTTTATCACGCACTTATGCCAAACTTTTATGGGTTGGTGGGAGAGGCACCATGTCTTCGTGGAAACAAATCCCTATCGTAAGTATATCATCTAGTTTTATAGATATATCGATGATATTATAAGAATCTTTAGTCTCTTTTTTAGATTATTGTAATCAAACTATACAGGGCCTAACAATTTACACAGGAAACACACGAAATCTTGATTAATTTTTTTGGATGTGGTTTTCTCTTTAGAAAACAATTTGATTACTGCCACACTTTATCGTAAACCGATAACACAAAACCCTTTGTTACATGCCCGGGGTCATGCCTCAGGGGTATTCCAGTTGTCCAGTTTTTGAGGCTGTGCCGTATTTGCTCCAGTTGGGACACTTTCCAAGTGAAAGCAATGGAGTTTTGGGACAGATTCCTAGAATGGGGATATGATCCTCTGAATATTAAAACAGCTGATGAGAAGGCAGTCTTCATGAATAAAACTGAACTTTTGAAAAAAGAACTAAATGTAACAAAATGACGTCATTGGGGGACTTATACTAAGGATACATTTTATATACAGTGTAGTATTCGTAAACATTGGGGTATTTTGCTACAAGATCCAATTCTAAAACATGTTTTGAATGAAAGTCCATTGTTTATATTTCGTAAGAGTAAATCCTTGGCTTCATGGTTATCCCCTAGTTTATATGAGTTTAAGGGACACATTAGTAATCCAACTTGGCTAAAATATAAAGGGATCTAAAAGTATGGCCGAAGTAGATGTAAAGTGTATACGGTTATAAATGTTTCAAATAGTTTTACAAGTACCAATACAAGTTACCCTATGAAGCAATGCTTCAATTGTAAATCATGTTGGGTTATTTATTTGGCAAAATGCAGCTGTGGTGTTCAATATGTGGGTAAAACCACTAAAAACATTAACGCCTTAGAGATCTAACCACTTGTTAAAGCTCCAAAGCAAATATAATTAAAGGGTGAAGTCGTGTGTGATAGAAACGTAATAGTTAATTAAGACTGAGAAAAAAATTCTCATATCAAACAACCATTATGTTGAAGAAAACTTCACTAGCCTAGTACATGTTAATTCTAACTATAATACATAATTAATAATTGGTAATCTCATACATGTATTTGGCCAAATTTGATAACAGGACACTAGAAACAAAAGACTCCTAAATGTAAATATAAATAGTTCAATTTGTCAATCTCAATCTCTATTGTAAATATACTGTAAATAAGGAACATTTTATATCAAACAACATAAATAAATTGAAATGACGGCATTAGATTTTTTTTCTATCGGCAGCTGAAAGACACAATACTAAGTCTGCAATTGCAAAACATATCATTGAGCAACATGTTGAAATTTCTTATTTTTCATTTCAGATTATTGATACCCTAAGCCGAACATACGCCGGGGTGATAAAGATAAATTGTTGTCAAGGTTAGAAGCATATTGGATATACCGACTTAAAATTATAGAAACACATGGGGGTTTAAATCGAGATTGGGGGCTGTCATGTTTCCTTTAATGTTTTTCTCCCAATGTTTTTAGATGGAGAGCTGATAAAAATCAAACAAGGGAGTTCCAAAAATTCTGCCAAGTCATCTGCTAGCTTGTGGTCAGCTAAAAACAGGTTTTTGTAGCAGAGAAAGACTGTATTGACAAGCTAGATAATATCTATCAGAATCACGAAACTTGTACTTTTCTTGGAGTTTTGACCAAGACATTAAGGATTTCTTAAGTGGATAAAATTTCTCTTTATAGAAAATACAAAAGCATCAGACTTTTCATAATCTGAGGGTTTGAGTAAAAGTTTAGCTGGCATAAAAGGGGTTTCTGTATAACTGTACATGTGTAGAGAAAATAAATGTTTCCACACAAAAATAGAATCACGATAGATCGGATTCCCTTTAATATCACAAGGAACATCTTCCCATTTGTTATGTAAAACAGACAATATATCATAAAAGGGTTCTTGAAAGATCTCAATATCAGGGTTTGTAAATGTATTGCCTTGAGAGATCCACTCAATAAGATATCTGGTGAGGGCTGATAAATGAAAAGCTCTGAAATCAGGAAGGTTTAGTCCTCCAAGTTTAAATGGAGCTCTTAACTTATAAAGGGCAATTTTGCTTTTTTTACCATTTCCAATAAATGTATTTAAAGCAGAGTCAAGTTTCTTAATATCATAATGTTTTACAAGCTAAGGCAGATTAATTAATGGATATACCAGCTTGGGAAATGTCAAAGATTTAAAAAAGAGTGCTTGTCCCTTAATATTAAGGGGAGAATTGGCCCATTTTTTACACATGGAAGAAACCTTTTGACAAGCTGGAGTAATATTCAAAGAATATAAATTATTTAAATCTGAAGGAATTATCAATCCTAAATACTTGATTCTTTGGGCTTTTTAGTTTAAATTTCTTAAGCAGAGAATTTGAGAAAGAACTATATACTGTATATTCATTACATCTAATTTCTCAAAATTTTTCTAGCCAGAAAAAGAATGAAAGTCTTGGAATAAATAAAAAAACAACCTTAAGTGAAGACTCAGGTTTTTTTTAAATTAATAAATTGTCGGCAAAAGCTAATACCTTAAGATGTTTACTATTAATGGTAATTCCCTTGATTGACTTAGATCGATCAAGAAAACAGATTAGCGTATCATGAAACCTCTAACTTGTAGATATCTTATACAACATTTTAGGAGCCAAAACATAGCTTCAAGTGTTCTCTTAATAAACTATGCAGAAGCTGAACATGTATTAGACATGATGGTTTTTGGAGTTGTTCATATATGTTCTAAAAAAAACCTTGAAAATTCCAAGTTCATTCAACAATTAAATGTGGAAGGAACACTATATGGATCACTCTAGGCTGAAACTCGCATTACATGTTAACTTTATTTCTAGCACTTGAAGAAACAAAATATTATTGATTGTTAATTTCAATAGGTCATTATTATGTTGTTTTTCAGGTTATTATTAACTTATATATCCACTAATATGCAGAGGAAATTAAATAAGACTTACCTGTATTTCTGAATTTTAGTTTTACTTTTCCCATAAAATGTACGTTTCTTTGCTGGCTGTATTTAAACAAAAATAAAATAAAAATAATGTTCTATATAGTGCACCCTATATAGCAGTTATGGTTACCCTTTTT
Organism: Xenopus borealis; assembly: GCA_024363595.1. Lineage (NCBI taxonomy): Eukaryota > Metazoa > Chordata > Amphibia > Anura > Pipidae > Xenopus > Xenopus borealis. Next base: position 98,186,679 of record CM044440.1, read on the forward strand.
TCCACTCTATTAAGTACTAATGTGGATACATTTTCCTGCATGGGCAAGACACATTCAATTTTATACCAAATGAAGTAGTGCATGACTGGTTTGTGTCTGATTTAAGAGCAATAAATGTTGATATGTGAAGGTTATATCTTCATATAATTTTGTACCAAGGCTATAAGAGGGAACCATGCAGATAAAAATCCATGTTAACAATACAAAAAGCTTTCACAGTCTGAGTGTATCATTTATCAGTGGAACAAAGAAATGGATACATAACTTTAAAAAAATCAGGCAATGCCAGTGGAGCATCAATTTTAGGATGAGGTTGTGTGAAAAATCAGGGACACTTCTAGAAATCCATCACTGATCCCATTTCATTTATATAACACTTTGTAATATATATTGCCTTTTATTTATTTATTAGAAGTGTCCGTTATTTTAAAGGGATCCCGTTTTAGAACATAACATATGGACAGCTGTTCATAATTGTAATGTGTTTTAATCAAAGTTCAGTTCTAAATTCGACATTTTGGGATTGATTCAATTAAATGTGCTCTGCCTACAATTGCATAAATACAACATACTGTATGTCAAGTTCTTAACTTTTAAATTTTTTCAGGTGTAAAATAACTTCTGGTTACCCTCTAAAGCGCCAACGCTTTCAATCAACATTTTGTATTGGCTCATCACAACTTAAACATCACACCCAGACATAGCAACCCTATAAAAAATAGTTGTTGTTCTGGAAAAATTATGGGAATGTCTTTGCTCTCCATGCTGCAGGTGCTTGCATGCTTCAAGTCTGCTATTCCAGGTATGTGTGGCCTTACAAAACATACACCCATGTGCATTACAAGCCAACCATGTTCACTTCACTGTGTACAAAAACAACCTCAATTTCACTCTTTTTTTCACACTTTAAAATTTTTCCAGTTGCACAATCAATCATATACTTTATATTACTTTATAAAGTACCCCACACTAGCTGAAAAGGATTTTCTCCAGCCTCCCTAGCTCCATCTGGTTATTCAAAAGGTATTGTAGTTCTTTTCTGTGCATTTTCTTTACTTTTAGAAATCGAAAGTGTTTGTGTGATTCATGTGTGGCCCCAGACAACTTTTCTTTTTCCAATGTGGACCCGGGAAGTGAAAAGGTTGGACACCCCTGCTCTAGTAGGTGTCTGGAGAGCCCTTTTACCTTTCCTAGGTATCTCCTCTCTTAGCTACCACTTGATTACTTGACTGAAAGGGGATATTAACTCTACCTGTGCTGGGTATTCCTCTACAACCCATATCATGTAACACCCTCTTGGCAACCCCCATGGAGCCAAGGTGGTACTTTCTTACCATTTCAGGTCCTTTGTCCCCTTTGCAAGGTAAAAGGGTACTGGGAATTTCTTCTCCTGATAGTACCTCCACCTAATGGGATCTGGGAATATACCTGTGGTTGCACCCATTAAGAAAAAATTCAAACACACATATTTATTTGTAACAAATATAACTTTATGATTACAGGCAAAGTAAAACATTTCTGTTTAATACATGCATTCAAATAGCATGACCCACTGACCGGGCAGTCAAAGTGTCTCAGTCCCTTTTCACCAAAGAGCTCTTAAGTTTCCCAGGTAGCAAGCATGTAGAAGTCCAGTTTTGCATTTAGGAGCTCCAGACCCTCCTGGTCTAGCTTCCAGGCTTGGGACTGCCTCAACCTAAGGAATTCTAAATTCTCATATTTTTTAGTATACTTAAGTTATGAAGATCCAAATTACAGAAAGGTCCTTTATCCAGAAAACCCCAGTTCCCGAGCATTCTAGGTAACCAGTCCCATACCTGACCTATCAATATTTGTGTTATGTTTTTTTTGTTTTCCTTGCTTTCTTTTTTAAAGTAAAATAGCAGGTATATTTTATTATATTATAGATGTTTCAGAACTGACTCAGCATCACACTAAGAAACAAGTGAATAATTCTACATGCCGTGTATTACACCTTGTTGCATTGTAGTAATGGGCTAAACCTTTATCAATAATAATAATTGTATTAATTAATATTAATACAAATATACAGGATCAATGATTAAACCTTTGCTTGTGAGTAATAACTTACACACACACATACACGTACACACAAGTAAAGGTATCATTTAAAAACATTTACTTCTTATGAGAGTAATTACAAGAATAGCCAGTTCTGCATCAAATCAGCACAGTTGGGGAGCCCCACAACCTTTGCTTCATCACCCTCAGGTTCCTGAAAATCAAGGGATGATCCAAATCCTGGCACCAACCCATGGGTCCGAGGCAAAGCTACCCATCCAAGAATGAAGGTGTGCTTTATAATCAACAGCTAGAGAGACCTTAAACCCTTAATGCTGATCTAGGCAATATTGTTAGCTAAAGGAGGTCTTCAGCCGAAAATGCTATTCAATGCAATTCTAAACGATCAGCAAGATATTTGTATCTCTTTCACCAAGATTCAGTTTGTTACTTAATCTTCTACTCAGTCTTGTCTGTCTGCTGTCTGTTTATTCATTCTTAAAGATGTTTGCTGGGCAACAATGCCTATGTTTGCTATAGAATATTTGCCCAGCAATATAACTACATCAGGGACATTGGACTCAAATAACTATCCCAAAATCTGCTGAGTTATAAATCATATATAGTAAATCATTTAAACAAATTAGAAAATATCCACCATGCTACATGCATGAATATGAAGGCATTGAGAGATTTAATTGGAACAATTTCAAGCATGCTGTACATACGGTTGAATTTAATAAATACACGTCACCTTAAGCAAAATGATGTATGTACAGCTTGTTAAGAGTAACTACTTACAGGCACATGAATGATTCTCTTATGGGATTACAGTATCTATGAAGAAAATCTTTTTACCTGTATTAAGCTCTGTTAATGTTTCCTAAAACAAGATTACTGCAAATGCTTTCCATAAAGCCATTGCACAGAATGTTATTGATCACATAAAATAACTTAATGTTTGAATGGAGTCAGGTCTAATACTGAAGGCCCATGCAATATTCATAGATATTTCTGCTGGCAATGGTACAAAAAAACACTCCAGTTCTTTTTTTTAACTGCCGGTAAAGGATACATTCTTACAATATTATGAGCTCTTTTCTTTTCAAGTGGTAATGGCAATTACTGTTCATAAAACGAAAGAGGTGTAGTTTCTATTTACATTTTTTTTTTCCACAGGACTAATGATTTGCTTAATTTGTAAAGTTCCCCATAGAACAACACAAACAAAAACAAATTTTTACCTTTAAATCAGCCAGAAGACATAAATGATAAATGTTTTGTTTGTTTAAACATTCTTCTTACTCTTAGGAAAGTGCTAAGAAAAGGCAATAACATTCTGACAGATGAAAAACATTCAGAATTCCCAGTTTGAATTTTCATAACTCAGCCAAAAATTGTTAAAAAAAACAATATTCTGAATTCCTAAGATGATTTTTAAGTAACAACTTTTTTTATTATGTAGCTGTAGCATTAGTTGCCATGTAGCAATGTAATCTTGCCTCTTAACATCTTTTTTTTGCCTACAGTTTATTATTGACAGTTGTGCAGGAGTGCAATATCAGCATTATTGCTAATGGAATACCTGTATACTGTATGGTGGTTAATGGAACAAGTACATTCTCTTGTCTAGTGTAAGAGGTCATGCCAGACAAATTTGATTGCTTTTTATGATGAGGTAAGTAAGATGCTGGACAGTGGGGGGGCAGTAGATGTGATATATTTGGATTTTGCCAAAGCGTTTGTTACCTTGCCCCACAAACGACTGCTTTCTAAACTAAGGTCTGTTGGGCTTAGTGAAGTCGTTTGCACATGGATAGGGAACTGGCTACAGGATCTGGTACAGAGGGTGGTTGTTATTGGTACATTCTCTACTTGGAGTAAGGTTCTTAGTGGGGTCCCTCAGGGCTCGGTGTTGGGTCCACTTTTATTTAACTTGTTCATTAATGACTTAGGGGAGGGTGTTGTAAGTAATGTATCCGTGTTTGCGGATGACACAAAACTATCCAGCCCAATTAATTCCATCCAGGAGGTAGCATCCTTGCAACAGGATCTTGACAAACTGGCAATCTGGGCAGCTAAGTGGCAAATGAGATTCAATGTTGATAAATGTAAAGTCATGCATGGGATGTCATGCATGGGATGTAAAAATATTCAAGCCACTTATACCCTTAATGGGACTGCACTAGGCAAATCCATTATGGAAAAGGACCTTGGAGTCCTTGTAGATGATAAACTTGGCTGTAGCAAGCAGTGCCAGTCAGCAGCATCAAGGGCCAATAAGGTCTTGAGCTGTATTAAAAGGGGCATTGAGTCACGGGAGGAGGGGGTCATTCTGCCACTTTATAGAGCACTTGTAAGGCCACATCTAGAATATGCTGTACAGTTTTGGTCTCCCTCACTTAAACAGGACATTATTGTATTAGAGAGGGTACAGAGAAGGGCAACTAAGCTGGTAAAAGGTATGGAAAATCTTAGCTATGAGGAAAGACTGGCCAAATTGGGGATGTTCACGCTGGAGAAGAGGCACTTAAGGGGTGATATGATAACTATGTATAAATATATAAGGGGATCATATAATAATCTCTCTAATGCTTTATTCACAAGTAGGTCTTTCCAGATGACACGAGGTCACCCATTCCGTTTGGAAGAAAAGAGGTTCCCCCTAAATATTCGGAAGGGGTTTTTAACAGTGAGAGCTGTGAAGATGTGGAATTCTCTCCCTGAAACTGTTGTACTGGCTGATACATTAGATAACTTTAAGAAGGGGTTGGATGGCTTTTTAGCAAGTGAGGGAATACAGGGTTATGGAAGATAGCTCATTATACAAGTTGATCCAGGGACTAGTCCGATTGCCTTTTTGGAGTCAGGAAGGAATTTTTTCCCCCCTCTGAGGCAAATTGGAGAGGCTTAGGATGGGGTTTTTTGCCTTCCTTTGGATCAACTAGCAGTTAGGCAGTTAAAAGTAAAAAAAAAAAAAAGGTTGAACTTGATGGACGCGAGTCTTTTTTCAGCCTAACTTACTATGTTACTATGTTACTATGTAAGGTAAAATAATGACCTTCAATCCCAAGGAATATTAGTATAAGAAGCCATACCTAGCAGACATTTATTTTCAATCTCATGGATTTTTTTTAGAAATATCAAAGCACTATCATCAAAGCCTGTACCAAGTTACATCAATAACATCTATGGCATCAGCAAAATATATTCTATAACTCATATTGCATACATCAATGTCCAAAGCTGACTAGATCAACTGTACTGCCATCACCTGGTTAAACATTTATTATAGTGACATGCTGTTTTATCTTAATTTTTTTAAGGTCTGCTTCTTATTATAGGGATAGAGATGCAGAAAAAAGGGGCTTATTGATGTACTTTTATAGTTGCAGATACATACAGGGTAATGTAATAAAATGTCTTCTGTTTCCAACCTCTAGTAACCCATAACAAGCAATCAAATGTTTGTTATGATCAGTAAATGCTACCCACTGATGCTATAGGATAATAGACAATCTCAAGATCAATTATGATATTATCCCCATGGTATTTTTGTAAAACTCATATTATGATTCCTGTGAGTGTGCAGAGTTGTCTTCTGGAAAAAAACAAACCATTAACAGAAATATATAATCTAACTGTTGTACATTTCATTAGACCAGTAGAGTCCAAAAGATAGATTAGGATCTACCAGTAGACCTTCAGTTGGTGATCAGTATATCTGATCAACAAACAGCTTGACTAAATGACCCTTCTGTTTTATTCCTTTCATTCAGATATTTATTCTTTATTTATAGTTGTAAATGTTCTTATAAATTAATATAATATTATTTATAATGGAACAGTAGATCATAGTGGGACAACATCACTAAAAGTAGACCCTGCATTGCATGATCACATGATCGTGAGAGTTCAAGTTCTAAAACCTCCTAATGTACCAATTACCACAATTGATGTGTTTGTGGCAGATCAAACATACAGCTCTTATATGGTGCAAAAGACAGGTTTAGAATTGTCTATTTACTTAAATCTCTTCCAGTAGTACGTACAGTATTTATATGGAAAGGAGTTTTCAGTGCATCCACAGTTGGAAATCACTGGACATCCCCTGGTCTCACAATTCCTGACCCAAACCAATATACAGTATCTCACCACTTGTTGTTTTCCAGCACTCGTCACTCACTTTGTTCTTTGTTAAAGATGTTTCATCTGGCAAATATAGATTTTGTTTCAATTTCTATGCTAACGCAAAAATGGAGGTGCATTCCAACCAGCTGATCGCATTTTCCACGCAGGATCTTAATAATACCCTTTTTTGAACAGAATGAGTTTTGGTCCCTTTAGGAAATACAATGCTACGTGTTTCGCTCAGAGCTTTATTAGGCATTTCCTTTTTATGATTCAGGTCATTAAAAACCCCACTCCATTTTTTCATTGATTCTTAATCCAGTATCACAATTTCTTAAAGGGAAATTGCAATTAATATCCTATAAATATATACGGCAACTTCCTTAGAAACAAAAAAAATAACAAAGGGTTCTTTATAAAATTATTTATTTTAGAAAGGGTGCTAGTTCAATATAGTCTTTAAACCCAAAAGATCTTACAGTATGAAATTCAAAAATAAAAATGTTGTTCCATTTTAATTAATCTATTGATATAAAATAGATTAATTAAGATGAAAAAAGTTAAATTTTTAACTCTCATAATCAACCTCTGAAAAGTCTATGCCATTATACTACAAAAACAACAAAGATAACTTGCAATAAACTCTCGATCTGCTTGCTTGGTTTAGACTATTTTTTGGTCTACAGATGTGGTGGTTCCAACCTTGATTGTATTTTTAGTTTTTTGCTGAAATTTATTTGGAAACAGCATAGTTGTATGAACTGTTTATCCATTTTTAAGGTTCATTGATTATTTTTATCTATTTATGGTTGTACTTATTAACTGTTTTAAATTGTTTATGAATTAGTAGACTGGCCAGTGACTGATTATTTAAGCTATGTATTATATTGGTATGATAAATTAAAGAATATAAATGGTAATTCCACTCTGTGTGTTTAAGATATTTTGATTCCATCACTGGAATTTTTTTGTTGGTTTGAGCCCCAACATGTGAATTGAAATTTGAAGTTATAATACTAAGAAGTGGTACAACTGATTGACCATGACAGACATTGACATATGGACTCCAGTAATTAAATTCATGTATGCAATTAAAGATGACTTAATGGAGGCACTTGGTTTAGAACCTCCCACCGATATTGTGATTAACTGTGTCAGCTGCCTGCACCATATAGCCTGTTAAAATCTGCTCTATATATTCAAGGAAGTAATAAAATCAGGCAGTGGCATGATATGTGAGCTCTCTGTATAATTTTAGAAGCATAAAATTAAAATGGACAAATAAAATCAGAACAACAATAGAGGACTGATGCAGCTGTACAAAAGGGATATGTAATGTGACCAGACAGCACAGACCTAAACAAAAACATTCTATGCGCACATTCAATTCTTTATATTCTCTCAGTACTGCTATCTGTAATCCAGTGTACAAAAAGAGTAGGAATATTGTATCATTTTCTTTCATGTGAGAAAATTTAAGTTTAAGTAGCTTTTTTCTTTAATATATAAACCTAAACTTGATAAGCGTAAGACACATGGAAGTGAATTACATATTACAGTGTTTTTTTGTTAGGAATACTAAAGGCCCATATGAAAGTTAAAAATATTGGATTGCAAACATGCACCTTTGCTTACTTAGTGATAAGGATGATAAATGGCTCCTTATTGTACAAAGAAGAATAAAAGTATTAATGATGTCATTTCTGCAGTTGAATATATTCACTTTTTTCCAGTCTTCTTTCTTTCTGTGCTTAAATGTTGTTCTCCTGATTTTATCATTTTCAAAAGACCTGGGATTCATTTAGCAAAATACTCCTCAAAGTCATAAATAACTATTCTTCCAACCTTTTCATTGTGTCCTGTATTTTTATGCAGCATGTACAACTAGGAATGACAGAATATTGTGTTTGGTTTATCTATGTATTCTTTGTTATTTATTTATTCTTTTATTTTTAGTTATTTATATATATGTGTGTGTGTGTACAATTGATCAGTTTTTATTGTATTTTATTCTTATAGGGGAAGCATAGCCTTCTAAATAAAAAGGATGGGTCATAGATAAGGGTTTTCTAAGTACAGGGTTGGACTGGGCCCTGCCACAATTTGTTGCACTGCCCCAACCTCCTTCTCCTGCTTTTGAAAGGTGCGTGGGCAGGGAGACGGCTAGAGGAGGTTTGCAGAATTGGCATGGGGGCCGTGGGGGGTTTAACATCAGGGGCGGGAGGCATGGGGGCCCTAAGAATGCAGCCCTGTGGGCCCCAGGCCCCCCAGTCCGACCCTGTCTAAGTATATTCAATTCAATTTATAGTTAATATAAAACAATGGTTGCTTTGCTATCAGTGCAAATCCCTGGCAGTGCCACTGCCCTTTGCAATATGTGATAAAAGTTGTGATGCTATGATAATTCTGTTGAGAGCCTTTTGCAAGGGCTTGAATGAAACTTCAGAAATGCCAGGTCCCTTGTTTTAATTTAATAAGAAGAATGTTTTAGTGCTATAAGTATTATTCCTGCCTAGACATTATACTAACTACTTCTGTGTGACAAATACAGCATCTAGGTCTGTCTTATCTGCATTCCACAGTTATATCCACCTTCAGGTCATGCTTGTATCTTTAGAGGTCTATGGAGGCAATCTGTTCCAATAAATTCTAATTTATCTAGTGTAAAATTATAAAAAGTCTCAACAGGACTGCTTTCACAGAATCTGGAGTCTATGCACAAATATAATTTTATGTTAGTTTTCACTGCAGAATCTATTGATAAATGTAAGTGTACTGAGTCTATTCATAAATATCAATATACGTAATAGTGTTGGATAAAATATTCTGTATAAACAGATAAAAGTTGCCCTAAAAAGAAAATAGCTCAGAGTGCTTGTGTAAACCTTTTAACCTCCATACAAGTTGCCTACAAGTCTCCCTCTGCACAACAAACTGAATACATCAGATATAAATTAGGTTAATTATTACTTCACCAGTAGTGATGGGCGAATTTATTCGCCAGGGGCGAATTCGCGGCGAATTTCCACAATTCGCCGCTGGCGAATAAACTCGCGAATCGCCAGCGAAATTTCGCTTTGCGAAAATTCGCCAGAAAAACGAGCCGGAAGCGACGCGCCAAAGTTGACGCGACGCAGGCCAAAAAGGGTCCCGCGACTCTGGAAATTCGTGAATTTTTCGGCGAAGCGAATCTCGGGAGATTCGCCCATCACTATTCACCAGAGGAGAAACACTTCTATTTTTGTTTGGATAGAAAAAATAACTTTTTTTAGTAAGATGTTTTATTATATTGGTACATTTTGCTCCCATGGGAGTCTTTACATGAGTCTAAGCAGCCATGCTGGATATACTAAAGATTGTGGGACACCAGGAGATCAAGGGGAGATGTAATAAAAGTCAGTAACAGTAAAAATAGTTGCAATGCAAAATGTATGCCTCCGAACAAACAAATTTTCCTTTGCACAAATTTAATATAGCTTTTGTGAACCCTGAAACCTTTTAGTGGCCACTCCAACAGCAGACAGAAGATTGGGAATTTCATAGTTTGCTATAGTGTATGTCAGTGCTGTCCAACTTCTGTGCTACCAAGGGCCAAATGATTTCTGTCCTACGTGGTGGAGGGCCAATAATGGAAGTCAGTGTTGACTCCTCCTTTTAAACTACACCCACATTACTACAAGAACTTTTAAGATCATTTCCACATTAATTGTGGTAGCACACCAAAAAACCAAATTGTTGGTGCTCACTGCAGAGATATGCCTCATCGCTCATATGTGAAAAAAGCAAGTCAGCCATATGCCTAATCCTCCCCTTTGGATAATACAGAAACCCCTCAACATATGATTAAACACCTTAGGAACCCCTAATAACTATTTCCAAAGGCTACCAAACAACTAGAACAACCCCCTACCAAGCTTACATCCCACAGTTAGCATAGGGCAAACACAGAATGACACACACAAGCAGCACTGGACAATAAGAGTATGACATGCGCAAACAGCCCTGGGCAAGCAGAATATGGCACGCACAAGCAGCACTGGGCAAGCAGAGTATGGCACACACAGGGAGCATAGGGAAGGCAGAATAGAGCAGGAGACAGAGAAACCCATCAAGATCACTCTAAGATGTACTACATACAGTGACACAGTGCTGGTGCCCCATTAGCATTTTGTATAAAGTGTGAACAGGTGAATAATGTGGGCCGTTTAAATCTGGGTCTCAGGTGTGAACAGTACATGGCTTGTGAACAATAGAGGTGTTACAAGTGTGAACAATGGGAGGTCACAAGTGTGAGCAATACAGGGGATTAGTCTGAATTTAAATCTTAAACAATGCAGGGGCAGGTTCTCTCTGTAGTGATACCTTTTAAAGCTTACACATGGTAAGCAGACAAAGCAGGCTCTCACGGAGGGCAACAGAAGGGGGGGGTCATGGGCCACAGCTCTGGTGTATGTAATAAAACTTATTGCAAAGAAGGTTTTGTTTGCACCAGAAGATTACACCACCTTCAAACATGTCTCAAAAGTGCACAATGGTATAAAAGACTTTATTACATTCCTTCTAAGTGACGTGTCCAGGGTCACAAGGAGTTACCACATCGATTTCAACCAAGCTGTGCACTTCTAGAACAAACTCATATTATACAAAAACTATTTCCATTTAGACTTAGTAGCTACTCTCACGTGACAGGTATACAAACAAGTCCTGTTGGATTCACACACAGAAGACACAGGGAGCATGAACATCGGAGTGTTTCTCCCAAGAGCATGCTTCAGGGCCAAAGCCCTTGCACTGGATGAGATACTGGAGAGAAAGTCTACAATTTAAGATCTTCTCCACTTCATACTGTTGTTGGCCATCCATAGAGAAAGCAGAAGGAGGAGGAGAGAAGCGATTGGAGATTGCTGATTTCACCAAGGAGACTTGGAATACATTGGGAATCTGCATCTCTGGAGGAAGTTGTAGTCAAATAGCCACAGGGTTGATGATCTCAGAGATGGAATACGGACAAATGAATTTTGGACCCAATTTGTGAGAGGAAATCTTCAGACGAATGTTCCTGGAAGAGAGCCCTACTTTATCGCCAACTTTATATGGTGGAGGGGATTTCCTTGTATGGTCAGAAAATGTCTTATGCACCAAAGTGCTTTTTTCTAAGTTAGACTTAACTGCAGCCTAGATAGAAGACATACAGTATGGGCCACTTGATAATCAGCGGCTGGGACGTCAGACAGTAGGAAGTAGGAATGCCCCGAATCGACTTTTTTGGATTCGGCCGAACCCCCAAATCCTTGGCAAAAGATTTGTCCGAATACTAGTGATGGACGAATAAATTCGCGAAACGCCAGCAAAAATTCGCCGCCGAAAAATTCGCCAAAAAAACAAGTCGCGCGTCGTAAACGAGTCGCGCGTTGTAAACGAGTCGTGCGTCGTAAACGACGCGACGCGTTTGACGCGCGACTCGTTTCACGAATTTTTTCGCCAATTCGCTAATTTCTCTGGAAATTCGCAAATTTTTCGGCGAAGCGAAACGCATGAGATTCGCCCATCACTACCGAATACTGAACCATATCCAGACCCTAATTTGCATATGCAAATTATGTTTGGGAAGAGGAAAACATTTTTTACTGCCTTGTTTTTGTGCTTGGTTCACTTGCTCCGCTGCCCTATTAGTTTGGGGGTGAGACTGCCTAGGAGATCTGGAGAGTGATACCCAAAGCTTTGCATAAGGAGCACCAGAACCTGGATACAAACTGGGATCCTCTGTCAGAGACTATTTAGCTGGAAAACCATGCAGCTGTAAAATATACTGGATAAAGAGCTGGGACAACTCACCACAGAGGGTAGTTTTCGCAAGGGGATAAAGTGTGCCATCTCGCTGAAGCGATCAATCACAACCCAAATAACAGTATTCCCTTTTGAGGGTGGCAACTCTACAATGAAGTCCATACCTAAGTGAGTCCATGGACAAGAGGGAATGGGTAGTGGTTGCAATAACCCGCTGGGGCAAGTGTGACTAGATTTCGTAGTGGCATAAACTGTACAGGCAGCCACAAAGTCTTTGACATCTTTATGGAAAGTCGGCCACCAGACAAGACATTGTAAAAGTTCGAGAGTCTTTTCAGGACCAGGATGACCAACCTGTTTAGAGCAATGAGTTTGTTGCAGAATGGAGAGAAGTAACTTAGGGGGTACAAACAGTAGGAGCAGTAGACTGACTAGACAGGATTTGCCCAGCAAATTGGGGAAACAATGAAGCAATGATTCTGGAAGGAGTAATTACTGGATCTTGTTCCTCAGGAAGACAATCCACATAAATGAAGCTTCAAGATAATGCATTACCTTCCGATTCTTGGTCCCAGAAAGGTAGGTCAGGACAGAATTGAAGCGGGAGAAGAACAGAGCCCATCTTGCTTGCCAGGGATTTAATCTCTTGAGAGACTAGATAAATTCTAAGTTCTTATGGTTAGTGTAGATTGTGACTGGATGAGGAGCACCCTCCAAGAGATGGTGCCACTCCTTGAGAGCAAGCTTGACTGCCTGGAGTTCCCGATTTCCAATGTCGTAGTTCTGCACAAGAATGTAGCTTCCCATCCATGGAGTGTTTCTGAGAAAGGATAGCACCAGCCCCAACATCAGAAGTATCTACTTCAATTAAGAAGGGTAGGTGCGGTTCAGGATGACAGAGTACAGAGGCAGAAATTAAGGCATCCTTCAGGGACTGGAGCAGAAGCCAAAGAGCATCACAAGGTATTTGTAATTCCCATCCCAAGTATTGAATGATGTCTTCCATTCGTCACCTTCTCAGATTCTGATGAGGTTATATGCCCCGTGGAGATCCAACTTGGAGAAAGTCTTAGCCCAGCCCTCAGCTGGTCAAACAGTTCGGAGATAAAGGGCAAGGGGGTATCGATTTTTCACAGTAATTTTATTAAGTCCCCGGTAGTCAATGCAGCGCATAATCGCCATCCCTCTTTTCAACGAAGAAGACACCTGCCCCTGATGGAGAGGTAGAGGGACAGATAAAAGCCCTGCTGGAGATTCTCATGGATGTACTCTTTCATAGCAGTGGTCTCTGCAGGAGACAAGGGATAAGTCTGACCATGGGGCGGCATTGTTCCAGGAAGGAGATCAACAGGGCAGTTGTACTGTTGATGAGGAGGGAGGAATTCAGCCGATTTTTTACAGAACACATCAGAGAATTCCCAGTAGACAAGTGGTAAGGACTGAAGTTCCATAGAAGAGATGGTTACTTGGTGGAGAGGAGTACCCAGTAAACAGTGGTCTTGGCAATACGAACTCCAAGGGGAGACTTGACCAGAGGACCAATCAATAGAGGGATTGTGGAGTTGTAACCAGGGTAACCCCAATACAATTGGAGAGGAGGGACACGTGGCAGCCATGTGGTGGCCATGGGCACCGCCATTTTGGGAGCAACGGAGGTCCTGGTAATGCTCCAGGCGGCGTTCGTGACCTTGCCACAGAGAGTTTGTGCAGGAATGCAGCCAGAACCACTTGCTGCTTTTGGGGTGCCATTATGTAAGTTTAAGAGAAGGATCTGGTTATTAAGTGTTTTCTATAGTTATAGATATAGATATAGGTCCACTTTTGCAGAGATATGAGTTTGGGAAGTCACAGATCTCATTCATCCTCCAGGGGGTAAGTGCCTGAGAGTGTGCTATTATTATTTGAATGTAATATTTGATGGTCTGCTTTCCTTTGTTAGATCACCAAGGAGGCATATTTATCATCCCAGGAAGGTTATGCCATGGGAGTGTTCTATATGCGATAACCCAGCAATGCATAACAAGAAAGAATGCCTTATGTGCTGGGAAGCAATGTCGGGCAAAAGAGCAGATTAGCAATGGAGCTCTATGGAAACTGGTTCAAGAAGTTGATGGCTACTGTATGTCTTTGAAGGGCCTGGTTGGTACAGTGACAGAAAGTATATTATAGAAAGTGGTGCTTCCTTCATCTGGAGAGGCTGATCCTAAGACTTTAATGGAGAAGAATGTGTGTCAGCCAGGTTTAAAATTGTTTTAGATGAAGATTTGGTTGAACAGCTGATCAAGGTAGGCAGTTTTGGAACTGGAAGAGGGATGCAGAGCAAGAGAAAAAGCAGGATAGGATGTTTGTCTTCAGGGGAGAAAAGTATTCCAGTCCAATAGGTCCTGAAAGTTATCATTAAATACGTGTTTTTTTAACCAAAATGTAATATATACACTCGTGTTGATAGCAGTAAGACAGGCTATAATATTCTCAGGTAAATTAGTAGAACTCACCATTTGTGAGATGAGGTCCAGGTGCACCGCCCTGAACCATCAGCTTAGGGAGTGGATTACTGTATAGAAAAAGGCAGGCACTTGCATAGACCAATCTTCCAGGCAGGCTTAGTCAAATCATCAAAGTAGTTTATTTCTGTGCACAAGGAGAAAAGAAAACTTCTAATTCTAATCAACTTTCCAATGTATGTTTATAGCTCAAGTGTCTAAGGGGTTATTTATCAAACTCTGAATGAATTTTTATAAAACAGGCCTTTTTTAAAATCATGAATTTTAATGAATATTAAAATTCGGCATCTCAAACCTTCCAGGTTGCACATAAGTCAATGGGAGAAGACCCATTGATTTTTTGTGCAATTCCACAATGTTTCTGAGCTTTCGGGTGAAAAATCCAAAAATATTTTAGTTTTCAGATAAGACATCCAAAAATATCATGGAAATCTGAGTCTTTACCGCAAAAACATTTTTGGGAAATTTTTTTAATAAATAAGACTAAAAAACCCAAGCGGATATGCTGAGATACATGTTGGAGACTAATAAACGTCAGCTTCAGTCAGGTGACTCTTAGAAGTTGTCTCTCAAGATATCCAATTTGAATTTGTAAAAATGCAGTCAGAAATGTATTTCTGGAGTCAAGTGTCCCAAAACCATTAGATGTCCAGTTGGTGATGGCAGACATCATATCAGACCTTCTGAGGAAAAAAGTTTTATTTCAGTAGTGCTCATATGGCAAAGAAGACAACTATTTTGGAGGGTAAATTATTATTTAGTACACTAAACATTATTTCTCAAAGTCTACAGTTAAATGACGTGTTCAAGGATCATCAAAGGTTTCTCAGGTTCTCAGGGCTAGGAGAATATTAACAATATCGGGCACTTCCCTTTGGGTTAGCATCTTCCACAAGAACTTTTTAAAATAAGTCGACTCCAGTTATAGCTTTACTGTGACTTCAATTATTTGGATTACCTCATGTTAAAAGCATTAAGCAAGCTGGATTTGAATTATTATTTGCAAGTCACCCTGGAAGTATTATCAGAACATGGATGGTTGGGGAATTTTCAAAAGTTGCAGCTGACTCCTTCTCAGCAGATGCTTTTTCCACCCCAAAGTCTGGTTACTGCTAGGGTATTTTCCATTAATGCCTACTGCCATGTACAATGTCAGACTGACAGGGACTGGCCCACTGGGGTTTCTACATCAGGTCCCCCAAACCCCCCAAGTCCTCCCTCCCCAGATGCAGATTCCCCTCTGTTCCCCAGGGAGCAGGCTGCTGGCTATATGGAGCAGGTCTTGGTCCAGGTTTTTTCCCGGTGTCCTGCTGGTCCAGTCGGACCTTGGCCATTTGGAGAGACAAGAAAAGGGGAAAATGGTATCATACTACTTACTGTAATTTTCCTTTCCTGGAGCAAGGCACTACTCCTCCCCATTACCTTAGCTCAGACAGTTTAAGAGATGGGGTGGGAAGCATCTTTTTATTCCACATTATGAGGGGGTTAGTCCATTAGTGCTCACTGCTTCAGTCCAGAAAAGGAAATTTACAGTAGTAATGATAGAATTTTCCTCTTTTTTGCACATAATTTCTCTGATTTTACATACATAATATCATATAATTTCCCAAGTTACTAGTGAGTGTTGCTTGACACTTTTATCTGGCTTTGAAACACCTTCATGGGCCTCAGCCATACAAACCTAGTCTATAGTTTTATAGTTTTAAAGACATTAGCAATGTTTAAACTGCTAATATAATGATATTAATATCACTACCTGTTCAATTAACTACAGTTGTCTGGAAATAAATCTCCTGAGGAACAAAGGTCTTGTAACGTTGCTCTATTTAGAAATTACCAAAGTAATGTGAGTTGACTTTTCTCTGATCACAAATTTTTAAAAACTAGAATCAATATGAATTTAAATTGCAAAAGTGCTTAGATGATTAGATGACTTCACATTTATCTCTTTTAAGCCCCCCACATAAAACATTGACTTTTTTTTCTAAAAATCTAAAAAAAACATGCTTTTAATGTTTGTTGGGTAGAACTCTGATGCTCACGGACTGCTGACACTACATATTTTGGTAGTTTGTTCTTTAATCTTTTCATTGGCATTTGCTATTTGTTGTGCTACTATCATACTACTATAAAGTTTATTGGGAATCCTTTCATACCATGATTAAAACATCCCTGCCAACATTTTTCTTCTCTGTTGGACTAATGTCACAAACTCATTTAGTGCCCTATACGTTTTAAAAGTGTACATAAAAATTGATTCAAAGTGCAATTATATTCATTCTAACTGGAGTTACAATATTTTCCAATCTATTACCTTTATATGTAAAACTGACTTCAAATAAAACATTTGAAACCAGAACTTTACAACCAAAATATAAGCTGTCTGGTTGCATTACCATTAATGCAGATAGTATATATATTTTGATATATGTTACCCCCCCCCCCTTAAAGATAAGTTTATTGTTTCATTTACCATTTGAATTTTACCATTTACCTTCTGAATAAATGTGATAAAACAGAAAGATGCAAAAAAAGAAATGGGCAAAAGTGACAACAAAATAAACAAAATAAACTAAATTGGAGCAAGGATCCCATAATGAACAGCAGAAACCTTGTAAAGGGCAATGGATCTAAGTGCTGAAGTTAATTAAAAGGAAAAATAGTTGCATGCAGTGAAAAGTGACTTTTGCAGCAGCTATTAAAATGAAATATACATAATATAATTTATTGTACATAGTATAACAGAATTCAAGGTTAATAATAATTAATTGCAATGTGTACTGTGAAAGGATAAACATGTCTTTGTGTGTCTCCCTCCTTAATACAGACCTTGTCTTCCTGATGTCATTGAATGCTTTGTCATGCACATAGGTCCCATTTCTGCAATCAATGTGGTGTGCTGCATTTTTATGTCTTAACTATCTACATGTATAGACATAGTGTGTAGCTCCTACTGGCTTCTGGCCACTGCTGCTCAAAAACTGCAGTCTTAAAGGAACAATTTGGTGTAAAAATAAAAACTGGATAAATAGGCTATGCAAAATAAAAAAAAATGTTTCTTATATAGTTAGTTGGTCAAATATGTAATGTATAAAGCCTGGAGTGACTGAATGTCTAAGAGAACACGACCCACCTTCCTGCTTTTTAACGCTCTAAATCTGAGTTAGTCAGCAACTTGAAGGGGGGCCACATGGGACATAACTGTTCAATGAGTTTGCAATTGATCCTTGCCATTTAGCTCAGATTCAAAAGCAAACAGTTATGATCCATATGGCCCTGTCAGGGGAGGCCTATCGGCACCCTAGGGAGGTAGTCGGGACCTAGGAGGAAGCTTAGGGGTTAAAGTCCAAAAGAATGGTACAGGCAAGGATCAGGCAGAATCGGGGTCAAAGTCCAGGCAAGAGTTTTATAAGCAGGCAGCAGAATACAATAACGAAGTCCAGACAGGGTCAAAATCACTGAAAACAAGAGCATAACATAAACACCCAGGAACATGGCAAAAATTCCTATAATTGGGGGCCATAATGGTGTTTAGGGCGCCTTTAAATAATTGAATTTGGCGCCAAAATGGTGCAAACGCGTGACATCAGCGCGCCACGGCGCAGTGACGTAATTACACCAGCGCTGCAACCCACGTATTTTTGCACAACTGAACTGTAACTCTAGTAACAAAAGATACACTTTTAGTTACAAAGTTTGTACAAAATATGCATAAGCTGATGCGCCCCGTCAAGGCAGTGTCCATGCATCAGTCCTAACTAAGTGAAAAGAGTATTATCTTTTGGGGTAGAAAAACCATACCTGCTTTTCTCTTTATTTACCTTGATCTCTTCCAAAGACACTATTAAATGGGATTGGGAGAGCAGGCTGTATGTTGGAGGGCTGGGGTTCATCTTTTTCTATTTGCATAACAAGCCTGACCCAATTATCTACTTGTTTCACTATTTATTTATTTATTTATGTATTCATTCATGCTACCAGTTTTTGGGTATGGCTGGATTGAGCCACAGGTATTTTTAATAGGCTTTTGCCTTCTAAAGACATATATATTTATGGTTTTATACTGGTATTTTAAGTTATATTAAATTTTTTTTAAAAACAGGTTACTGTTTAAACTCTGCACTAGACCACCAGGGTTATTACGGGACTATTTATTAAAGGTCATATTTTAGTGATTTAGAGGTTTTTGAAACCATAACTGAACTAATTTTCTCTAAAAGAACGATTGTCATGGAATTTATAAAAGGATCCTAATATAAAAGTATGAAAAAAGGCTTCATATTATGCTCAAAAATACGAAGTCCTCTAAAAGTTTTTCAATAATTACGATAAAAACTCTGAAAAACTCTAAGGGGCCTGTATACTAACAATCAAATTACTTTTTTTTTTCAGGAATCTCTAAAAATTTATGGTATTCTGTATTTCATTAAAACACCAAAAAATCACCAAAATGTTTTTTAGAAGTAAAAACTGTGCCAAGTAAAAGTTGTTGAGGTTCTATAGAGGCCAATTGATGATGTGCTGATCCTGTTGGACCATTTTAATCCATTTGAACTTCTAGAGATTTTCAAATTATTTTGCTAGTTTTATCCAAAAAACAACTTTTTATAGCTTTTAGAGGTTTTTGTATTTTTTGGCATATCATACCAATCTTGTAATAATTTCCATGGCAGTCGTAGTTTTAGCAGAATAATGTTTAATCATGGTTTCAAAACCCTATGCAACCAAACAAAGCCCTCAAAACATATGTCAACAGTACCCTGGTTATTTGTTCAGCAATGTCAAAAGTGACCATTAAACAATCTGATTCTGTACTGTAACAGGGTGGGTCACCTTTAAAGGAGAAGTCAACCCTCCCAGCGCAAAACCCCTCCCACCATAGGCCCCCCTGCGCAAATGCCCCTAAGTTGCTACTTACCCCTCGGTGCAGGTCCTGTCCATGGAGTTTGCAGGAGCCATCTTCTCTCATGCGGTCTTCTTCCTGGATCCATCAGGGTTTGGTGGCACATGCACAGTAGGAGCATTTACAGGTTCAGCTCTACTGTGCATGCTCCGAAAGTCACGAAGCTTCAACTGGAAAACATAGTGACTTTCAGAACATGCGCAGTAGAGCTGAACCAATAAATGCCCCTATTGTGCATGTGCACACAAGAGAAGATGGTAAGTAGCAACGTAGGGGCATTTGCCCGGGGGGAGGTATCAACTGCAAACTGTTAAGTTGTTTGTTAATGCAATTTGTGTATCTTGCTGTTTTTTGGAGTTTTGGTTTGAAATTCAGCTTGGAAGCTGAAGTCTGATTGGAATAGCATACTGTCATTTGTTTTTTTGCTGATGTATATGTTATATAATCTCAGTAAAATGCTGCAGAAATATGTTAACACTATAAATAACAGATAAAAAAAAAGTAATTCAGTGACCATCTACTTCAGACTATAAGAAAAATATTCCTTTAAAGTCCATGGATCCTATAATCTGAATGTAGTTCTCTAAGGCTCCCTATTTTCCCTTAGGATTAATGCAGTCCCCGTAGGACTATACAATTGTACAAACAAGTTCTGTGGTTCCACAGTAATTTATCTTTGCAGGAATTGATGTAATCCTTATGAGACAGGAGAAGAGTTTCTTTCCCTTGCTGATTTGTTTTGCTTCTGCTTCACTTGCTTGGCACCTAGCAACCTTCTTTCCTTACTAACAGCACACAAAGTACACATATAATGTACAGCAGCTGACCCTGTTGAAGACCTTATAATTTAAAAGAATTAAATATGTTGGGGTATTATTGTCATAAGCGACAGCATTGTTTTATTTAGTGCCCTGTTTATACTATATATTGATCTAACTACTTGTATTTTGATAGCAGAGGATGAGCAGGGTGTAACAGTGCTTTATTAGCAGGTTCATACAGCCATTACACAACAGCAGTAACTTGAACTTTATTCCTTTTAAACAGTATAAAAGGTAAAGTATAACTAATGTGCACAGTGACCTCTACAGGCCATTTGTATAAACGCCACACTACTACAGTACTGTACATGAGGGTGTCCAAGTGGTCCCCAAAAAGGCACCAGAAATTATTAGTATTTTATAGCTTAATTAGGTGTACTACTTTACATGTGCATTTATTAAAACTCATTTGTTTTTCTCATTTCTATTTTTTTTTTAAATTGAACAAACTGCCAACCACGAATGCCCTTAATTTACTAATAAATCCAGATGAAATAAGTCCAGACAAAATAGTGCAACTTTTCCAAATTTGTTGCCTGAAAACCACAACTTTTTCTGCTTGTTGCACAAAAACCAGCATCAAAATGCCCAAAACCCTCGAAGATCATGAAAGCCAAAAATATGTTTCAGTTATAAAAGGGAAATCTGACTTCTACTGGACTTCGACAGTAAGCTGGAGTCTTTTTGAATTCAGATTTGTTGCATAATAAATCCTGAAAAAGCCTGAAAATTTTGGAACTTAAATAACAGCAAAGAACAGCAAAAATAGTGAAAGAGAGAAATAAAGGGAAGTAAGGCAAGGAAAGAGCAAGCACAGTTGTGTTCCCACACTTTTCCCCACAGTCAGTTGCGATTTCTTTAAAAAGACGTGCATCAAACAGCTTTATTTGCACTTACAGTATGTATGTATTTTCCATTATTTCCAGCATTCATATGGGGGTGACTGACAGTGGAAACCAAAAACTACTGTTGTTAGGCTGCTTTTGTATTGTTACTTTGTAATCCTTATACTTTTTCAAGCCCTTTGCTTTATATTATCCAGTCCATCATTTAAGCCACTGCCGGTAAATTGGACCACAGTGACCAGATACGTAGCTGCTGAAATTCCAAACTGGAGGGTAAAAAACAAAATTGTTATACAAAAAAAATATAAAACAGTTTCAAACTGGAATAGCACTGTCTACATGATTTCAAAGGTAAATTTAATGGCAAACTACCACTTTAATGGCACACCAAATATCGTTTGCAGGAAGAATGCATATGGTATTCACACAAAATACATAGGAATATTATTCAGCAAACAAATTCTTTAAAATTCAGTAGACGTTACCAGCCAAACTGTACATCAAACCTTTAAGGGTTAAATTCAAGAAAGTCTGCTGGGCTGCAAAGATTTATTTTCTATTAACTTCTACTGACATGAGGAACAGTCCTGTGCTTTGTTGTCATTAATGAATTTTCTCTTGGCGTTCATTTAATACATACTTAAATGGCTTTGTTGCACTGACACACATAATTACTAGATGACTTTATCTCTTGGAAAGTGTATAATCAAATTTTAATGGGAAAAATACAATGTCAAGAAGTAAAAAAAAAAACAAATTTCTCTTTGTCCATAAACAAGGAGTGGTACTGGAATAGTGTGAGACATATGTGAGCTATAATAGGAAAGCAGGTAATCTACAAAATTGTCATAAGGAATCCTCTACCTTATGTGTGGCGGTGGCATTAATTGACATCAGCGGTGTTTCTAGTCTATATGCCACCCTATGATTTTAGCTATCCGAAAACCCATTAGCTCCGAATTGCAAGAAAGCTGTCTCACATGGACTCCATTAAAATCAAATAATCCAAATTTTATAAATTATTCCCTTTTTCTCTGTAATCATAAAACAGTACTTGATCCAAACTAAGATATAATTAATCCTTATTGGCAAAAAAACCTGCTTATTTGGTTTATTTAATGTTTACATGATTAAAGTAAGGTATAAATGCTATACTTTATGTTTAGAGCAGCTGTACAAGCCCAAGGGAACTACAGTGTAACTATCGGCACCCAATATCAGAACAGTTGGCAAGCACCCTGGTCTCGGCTTCACCAGTAGTGTGACCGCCTTTGACTTCGAGAAGAGCCCTCAGCTTACTGGGATGCCACCTGGACTTAACGAGAGGTGCAAGGCAAAGAGTTCTGGCTAGCAGAGGGGCACGACTGTTTTGTCTTTGGGCAGAAGGTTGTGGTACAAGGCTTCAGGCAAAAGAGTAGTCAGATCAAGCCGGGTCAAGGCAGGCGGAGAAGAAACGTAGTCATGCAGGCAAGGGTCAAAACTGGAATCGGAGTCAGATATCAAGCAGAGGTCAGGATACAGAAGTCAGGATAATCGTAAATGCGAAGCAAAAAATTTCCTATTTTCCCCAGCCTCTCCAATCGATACGGCCTGGTTTTTGGAAAAGAGGTCGGCACCTCTCCAATAACTTATGACAAGGCAAAAATTACCAAACACTCAAGGCTAGTGTAGCAGGGCGAATCCCTGCGTGTTTATTCAACGTCAGTGATGTAACATTTCGGGGACGATGTCTGACAAAGGGGCACGCCCCCGAAACGTTACATCACTGACGTTGAATAAACACGCAGGGGTTCGCCCCGCTACACTGGTCTTGACTGTTCATTTGTTGCCTTAGGATAATGGTAAAGCCAGGCAGGGTCAAACACAGGAATCTTTTGGCACAAGGTACACGGCACCAGGACGAAACCTGTAATTTGAATTTTACAAAATGTCCCTTTAAATACTTTAAATCTGGCACCATTGCGCACTGACATCACAATGTCAGCACGCATGTGCCTTTAACTACAGAAAATGTGCACCTCACGCACTAGGGACAAAGGCAGAGGAGCTGCGAGGCTTACCTGAGCTTAGCCAACTCCATATACTGTAGTGGGGGAAAGAAATATGTGTTATTAGCACAAAAAACTTTCACAGATACCTTTGCAAAGATTGGTTACCATGTTTGTGTCCTTTTTTACCAATTACAGACCTCAATGACTTCCTCACAAAGGTTGCAACCAAATGGCTGTTCGCAGTGTATGTAATAAAATTTTGCAATTGCAAAGGGTTTTTTGTGTCATAATATTTAATGAAACTCCAGAGCAGGTGTTAACGCTATGTAATATTCGCCGGTGAATGTTTGTTTTTTTCATTACAAGTAGCTCTAAACATTCACAAAAAACGCAATTTTAAGTAACAATTTAAATTACATTGCCCCCAAATACAGTAATTCCAGAACCAGCAAATGTATTTTTTTAGTTGTAATATTAGTGTGTAGGCAGCCACCTTAGGTTACTTAAGCACTCACAAGGGGCGGTATACTTAGGCTTGACAATAGGGCCCAGTGGGGCCCTAAACATTGAAAAAGTTTTAATACCACCAATACCATCTGGGCCAAAGTTTGAAGTCAGGAAAAGTGTGGGCCAAGGATTAGCCAGACCTACAGCTGTTATGTGTGAGAGATAGTTTAGGGCATTCACCACTGCAAAAATATTTATCCTTTATTAAGCATTCCTGATGCCTGATTAAATGTATCATGAACATAAAAACTTCATTTATAGAGAGAGAGAGAGAGATTGCAAGGGCTATCTCTGAGCTTGGGAACAAAAGATCCCACTAGTTATGTGAATAAAGAAAATTTAAACAAGATTACTTGCTGCATTCTTTTGTTGAGCTTAAAACCC
This sequence comes from Xenopus borealis, assembly GCA_024363595.1. Lineage (NCBI taxonomy): Eukaryota > Metazoa > Chordata > Amphibia > Anura > Pipidae > Xenopus > Xenopus borealis. The sequence goes on from CM044440.1 coordinate 98,210,574, forward strand.
ATCACCTTGAATTTTCTGGTTTAATGTTTAGTTTTAATACATGTGACTTCAAACCATGGGGTCAAAGTGGTCTATTTAAAATATGAATATTTGTGTATAGAGAGGAAGAGATACCATAATATATTTGTTAAGATTGAATTTTTTCAGGAACATAAGAAAGAAGATACTGAAATTAAACCCATAAAGGCTGCATAAAAGTTTATCTTGAAATGAGAAAGCCAAACCCATCATATATTTATGTCACAGATAATATTCTCATAAACCATTAAGGGTTTTATAATTACAATAATTAAAACTAATTAGAGTGCTACCTGCTGCTAAAAACTTCTCTGATTCTGATTGCTTCAAAGACAATGCACTGAACAATTTAAATTACAACTGCTTAGCAATATCTGTCTGTTGCATATTAAATACACACCACAGAACACATTGCAGATGTAATTGCATATTGATTGGCAGCAGACAAATTCCAGTTAACAAAGAACCACCAAATGTGAAGACACCACCAGAAGAAGTGGATATTGATACTAACAACAACAAAGTACTCTAGGCAAAAGCAAGTTTGGGTCATATTCACAGTTCAAATTAGTAAAATAGATATACAGTATATGCTTGCCTAGCCAAACAATGTTTGCAGTACATCAGAACAATTCTGGAAATAAAAGGCAATTTTTCACAGTTTAGCTTTTACAGTTAACGGGAAAAGGCAAAGGCTTGCTTATACAGAGTTTATTACAGGGGGTGGTAGTAATAGTAAAAGTAAGCCAGTGATCTGAGAGCAGTATAACCAATATGTTGCTCAATACACAATTGTTTGTGCTGTGTTTTATAAGTCAATAAAAGATGTTGCAGCTGGCTACTAAATTAAAAGAGTTTATACTCTTTTGAGCTGCTTTTGCTACAACAGTTTATAATGATATAACTGCTGTCTAGGGTAGACAATGGCCAGGCAATGGTAATTCTTACTTCTGCTTAATTGTTGACATTGTTGGACAAACTACTAAAAAGTTCTTTGCAGAACTAGGCAATTGTGTGCCCTTTTTATACATTTGTATGCCAGTTTTATTTTGCCTACAGTTATACAAAAAGGTGAAGTAAAAGAGCTATTTAGTACTATAATCAGACAGACCTTAGGGGGCAGATTTACTAAATTCACATATATTCACATGGGGGATTCGAATATTCGATCAAATTTTCAAAAAGATTCTGATTCGAATTTCGAATATGCAAATTAGGCAAATTCGACCATCGAATATTCGAATTCAAATTATTCGAATATTTGAATTAAATTTTATTCGAATATTCGAAAATTCGATGGTCCAAATTGCCGCTCCGTGTGAACATGCGCCGGCGCTTTTAAGCCTCGCCGGTGCCTAGCTATTCGGGGAGATTCGGGGGCGATCCGTCGCGGCGAGAAGTCGCCAGGCGACGGATCACCCCCGAATCTCCCCGTCTGGACTAAGCCTAAGATGCCCAGACCACACTGAGCATGTGCATGTAGTCTTGTCTTGCAGAGATGTATAACAAAGTTCCAAGATGACAGCCCCCTGTGCCCAACTTTGAAAGCATAAATAATTTGTTTGATTAGACTTGTGGTGCAGTAAGTTCATGTTTATGTTTAGTATACAAAATACAGCATTTACAGCCTTATACTATTTTAGACTTTCCTTGCCCTTTAAAGCAGCTTCACAACAAAACACCATGGCTATACTTTAGATCAGCCTCATCGGTAAATACAATATATTTATCTTAATAAAATTGTCTGTTTCACATGATGGGAGTTCACCCCTCTTCTGTTATTCATTTGTAGAACACTGAATTATTGAGGAGTCACTGCTGAACTTTGCAATGTATATGAATGGTACTATGGGCTCACAGTCTATCCATACAATCACATGATCTTGTGACTGCTGCCATTATTATTATATAAGTCTCTCTCCTATTTTACAATTGTATTTCTGAATTTTTACAGAAATTTTACACTTTATTATCAAGTATAATAACTGTGTTTTATTTTTCAAAATGTTTAAAAAAGGTTTCTTGTAGACCTAACTTAATATTAGAATCATTCTACTCAGATCCACACATTTCTATTCTATGCATCAAACCTTTTAATGAGTCAGACTTATTTGCGACATATACTGTATATTCATAAGCTATAAAAAGGTATTTTAGATTATTCCATATTTATTTATGTAATAGTTAGCAACATAATTGATTTGTATTCCAGCCTTTCCTCACATGATCACATTTGTATGATATGCTTTGAAAGTACTGGCCTTTTGTTTGTAAAGGAACAAAAATTAATTTACAAAAAAATCATGAAATCTGTAAAACAAGTCATTTCCACCCAAAGGAACCTGGAGTGGAAACCCCATGAGTAAAGTACCTCTCCTCTAAATATTAATTCAAATATTTATCCTTTAGGAGCATGTTTCCTAAACAGATCTGCCAGGCATTATGACAATTACTTTTTCTATTTCCCAATTCTAACTCTTTAGCAGAATATTCTCAACTCAGACCAAGAGTTTTCATGAAATGATCCCATGCCTTAGCTTTTGCTCAGAACACAGTGTTTGTACATTTGCTGTATGTGTCAGGTGCTGTTAATTTAGAATATAAATATTCTTGATTCAACATTAAATGCATTTTTTTACCCCAAAGTTTGATTTCTTTCTCAGTCATGAATTTTGTTACTTACTTTTTTTTTTAAAGAATAAATATGGAGCAAATATATATATATATATATATATATATATATATATATATATATATATATATATATATATATATATATATATATAAAATATAGATGTTATTATTATTATAATTATGCAATTCATGTTGCATTTTTCCCCCATCATTTTGAAAAAAACTAGTGAAAAAAATGTGATTGCCATTTTTACTGGAAGGGGGGGCCTGGGAAGTGCAAGTTGTACCCCTCAGCTTTACATTACCTACATAGTGAAGGTCCAAGAATATTTAAGAGAATGAATAAGACTAGGATATGATGATTATTATTCATGTTATGCTATTACACTTAGCAAATTTACTATTGTTCCCTAAAATTAGCTCGACCAAATTTGAAATTCGAAAAGCATTCGACCATCGAATGCTTATGGAATTGTTTTAGGCTATCATTTTGCTAGCTATACGATTTCTCGATTAATTTATACGATCGGATACCAATCGTTCGATTTCACAAAAAAATCGTGAAATTTCCTTCGAGCTTCTGAAAAATGTGTACGATTCGAACGATCGAACGCTCCGCTCATCATCATACGAATCGTATTCGAGCAGGACTTAGCTTCAGAAGCCTATGGGGACCTTCCAATAGGCTTCTATTACAATTCGGTAGGTTCAATCTGGCGAAGTAGGCAGTCGAATAACTTTAAAATTTTGATTCCTTCGATCCATATCCGATCATTCGATCTATTCAATCTATTCGATATTTGATGATCAAAGAGGCCAAATTTGCATATCCGATTTCACGAATAATTCGTACGATCGGTATTCGATCGAATTCGATCGAACTTCGATCATTTCACGTGAATTTCGCAAATTTGCCCCTTAAATTAACGAAAGATTGCACATACTGATGTACATTGTTTGACAGATACTACTATCTCTGATTTTATGGAAAGAGACATTGCTTAGGCACCTATATATTTATGGCGCTGTGAAAGCCATTTTCTTTTATACTGTTATTTGCATTCAGTGTACAATTATTTACTGAAAAAGTCTAATGTGTTATGTATGTATGTGTTCTATATTTTATATAGTACATCTACTTAAAATCAGCATGCATTTAAAATCAGTATGAAACTTTTATTACTAAATGCAAATAATATATGAATTCACTATAAAAACATAAATATTGTAGACATTTTATCTAAATCTGGATTGGAGTTCCAAAATACCAACACATTGTTTAAAAATTAGATTATATTTGGAATCAGAGGTTTGTAGCGTCATTAAATCACTCAAAGTGGCAGATTCACTATTGAATTTACCCTCGAATTCGACCAATCAAATTGTGGTCGAACTGAAATCCTTCGAATTCGATAGTCGAATTCGAAGGATTTTACCGCAATTCGATAGAATGAACGATCAAATAGAAATAGTTTGATCGATCGTTAAAATGGTTCGAATCGAACGTTTGGAAAGATTTTAACCATTCGATCGAATTTTTTTATTCAATCTAAAATAATTAAAACCAATTCGGTAGGTTGAAAATGGCAAACTAGGCACTCGAATAAAAATTTCAGGGGCAATTTATTCGACTGTCGAATATTTGAATAGATTTCGAATCGATTTTCGATTCGATCGAATTTTCAAAATTCAATGGTCGAAGTAGTCTTCAAAAACATTAGAAAATTTGAATTAAAATCTTTTTGAAAATCTGATCGAATTTCGAATCCTTCGTGTGAATTTGCCCCAAAATATTTATCCAAGTTACTAATTCTAACCAGGATACAAACAGCTGTAATAGTTCAGCTATTGTTACCGTTTAGTAGCCATTTGGACAGACTGTAGTTACCATAACTTGTAACAAGAGTTCTAATACAACATACATTGCTGATTTCAGTGTCTGAACTGTCTGCAGTGTATGCAATCATAATCACAGGCGAAATTGTGTAAAACGTTGAGGGATTATCGGTAGTGATGGGCGAATCTATCACATTTCGTTTCCACCTAAATTCGCGAATTGTCGAAAAATTTCACGAAACGAGTTGCGGCATGTTTTTGAAGCGCACCGCGCATCGCGAACATTAGATGAACCCAATAGAATTGTTTTGTCTCCTGCTAGGATCAATGAGATCTTATTAATATAACTTGTAACACCTTGCTTGTAGTTGAACCAGGGACCTGGTGTACCTGTGATGTCTGCATTATCACTGTGTTCTGTAAGCAGACAGCTAAGGCCCTGGTCCCCTATTATTGCTTTCCATGTAATTGCAAGTAAGCATGATTTGTTTCACCTGTTGTTAATCTGGTCACAGGTGTGCAGTGTAAGCCAATAAGCTGCCTATAAAACCCCTACACTGCACTGACTCATTACCCAAAAGAGGTCTATTTCCTGATAGTTCTTAGGTGTGATTCTTGTCTGATTATTTGTTCCTGACCTTGCTGTTTGTTTTTGACCTTGCTGTATTGCTGCCTGAACCGACCCTTGCCTGTTTGATCACTTTTCCGGTTGCTGACTTTGTACCGTGTTACTGATTGGTTTTGACCGCAGCCTGTTTATCGTGACTACACTCCTGGTTCTTGATTTTGTAATGTCCCTGTCCATTCCATGACTTCCCTCTCTATTTCCTGTTCCTCCTGTATACATTTTGGTTCCCTTGCCTGCCACAAACTTCCCTCTGGTGGCATCTGAGTTAGAGTCCTGCAGCAGGTCGGGTACCCACTGGTTACCCGCAAAAACCTGTGGTACCCTTCAGGTTACAGATAGAAGTTCCAAGTGCGGGTATACATGCGGGTTGGCGGGTATAGATGTGGGTCGGCAGTTCTGCGGGTCACTGGTCGGGCCGCGGGTCTTCTCAATAGCAATTTTTACTCCTTTTTTCTGATCACGCCTACTTCGTCTGATGTCACTTCCGGTTTATGACAGCACTTCTTGATTCTTACTCCATTTTTCAACCATGCCTACTTCTGATGATGTCACTTCTGGTTTACAATGACAGTACTTCCCGATTCTTGATGGTCAGCGGGTCCCAGATTGTGTTACAGAGAAGGTACTTGCGGGTTGGGTCAGGTAGAGGGTCCAAGCAGGTAAGAATGCGGGTTGTGGGTCCGGGTTGCAGATTGCAGGTTTTTGAATAATAGATCACAAACCTGTATACACTTCCCATCAGCACTCCTATTCTGCCTGGACATAACCAAATAACAGTGTGAATAAATAATAGGATCAGTAAACATGACATCTCCAACTCATATTTTTTTTAAGCCCCAGACTGACTTGTGCACTGAATTCAGCAATTCAGGGGGACACGTCCTCCCTTCAAGTAAGGTGCAGACATTTCATATGAGGACTGTTCAAATCATTAAAGGAAAACTACTGTATACCCCCAAAACAATGTAGGTCTCTATAAAATGATATTGCAGAAAAAAAATCATATGTAAAACCCCCTTCATGTAAATAAACCATTTTCAATAATAATATATTTGTTCAGTAGCATGTGCCATTGGGTGATCTTAAATACAAAATTTCTATTTTAAAAATTAAGGACAGCCTCCTGGGATCCTAGGATTCAAAGGTGCACACAAACATACCAAACAAACTATAAAGTTAGGTCACACCAGACAATTAACAGACAGTGGTCTGTGTTTTTCAGTGATCTGTTGCTCAAGTATTAATTTTGGGGTATAGTTTTCCTTTAAAGGACTTGTTTGAAAAACATTAGAATGTTTTAGCTCTATGAGCTTACATCAAAGGGAAGTTAACCTTTACAAAACATATTGTTTCTTATTACTTTTTAACCTTCCTAAACTCATCATTATGCCTTAAACCCTTACTATCCTCTTTACATTAAACAGATTGTTTATCTAAGTCTGTATGAGGCAGTCTCCTCAACCCTTGTCACATGTTTGGAAAACCACATGGTGGCTCTACTTAAGCTGATCAGATAACCTGCACTGCACTGAGGAGCCTCAAGAAAGGCGAAACTGGTCTGCAGTTGGGGATCTGATCAGCTATTATCCTGGCTTTAGCTTGAAAACCCAGTGGGTGAGCTTTAGCCAATAGGATAAACCCATGCAAATGGGATTTTCTTGGAGCTCATTTGGAATTCATTCCCAGAATTCCTTTTGTTTATCTAAGTCTGTATGAGGCAGTCTTCTCAACCCTTGTCACATGTTCATTAAACAGATAGAAACCCCAATCTTTAATGGATAGAAAAGGCAACAGCCTATTTATTACACCAATGCCAAATTTTGTAACATTAAAAATCACATCATTTAATAATTACATTAACTTTAACTTAACAACAATAAGTGCTGAAGGCTGCATTTGTGGAGCTATACCAGCCCCCACCCACAATCAGGGTCCTTATGCTAGACCTCTATTTTTCTCCACCACTTACTGCCTGCCTATGACCAAGATCCCTAGCCTCAGACCTAACCTTACACTCATATTAATCCTCACCAACTACCCAGGTCCAGGCTGTGACGTCCTTCCCCTACTGCCATCCTCACTGGCCCATCCCAGTTGGATTATTAACATAGGGAGGCTGGTTGCTGTTAAGGTATAATGGTGCATGTTCTTTCCACTCTGCATAATCTGAACCCTAACTTCCACTCTCTCGCCAATCAGGTCCTAGAACTACACTAGTCACAATCCCTGAACTACAAACAGTCCCTGGGCCTTTCTTAACCTTGTCATGGCCCCATCCCCTCAACCCTGCCTTGCTCTGTCACAGGCCCCTTGAAAGGTGAAGCTTAAAAGTTGCCATTTTCATTTATTTAAATTTTTTTATTGTTCTGTACACCTAACAGATTTAATTTTAATTAAAATGTGGAGAACTCAAATTTCTGTATTGGACAAAGTAATATTAACATTATTATTATTAACATGTATTTATATAGTGCCAACATATTTTGCAGTGCAGTGAGAGTAGTGAGTATTTAATTAAAACTAAAATTTGCTAACTTCTTGTGCAGCCATGCTGAGGTCTCTTTAAGTAATTCAGCTATTCATTTTATAGCAATATACATACTGTAGGTTTTTTGATAAAGCCCAAATATAGTGGGTAAAATGCACAATTCATTTTATTTTAGGCAGGGCGTTGGAACTTTGCTTAAATCTTCAAACCAGGAGGGGACTCTATGGGGGTAAAGGGGTGTTATGGTTGGTGTGGATAGCAGGGGTATACCTAATCATCTACAATAGAAACTGCCAGATTATGCTTTTAGGCTGCAGTTTGGTTTACAATGAATTGGTTAGGCAGGTTTCATACCCGCTCCCACAACAGCTTATTCATTTGCTGTCAGCCTACTGTCTCTAGTTCATTCCATCCCCCCTCCTAACCTCAATTTTACTTATTTTTCTTTTGGACATTTGGACTTTTTACTATATTTATTAAAAGTTATGTTTTAATTTACTCATGTGAGTTTCTCAGATAAAGTAAGTGGGAAGGTGCAGTTATATGGGTCAGTTTTTTTCTCTCTTCTACATGAGGTCATTTCACTGGACCTTGCACACCATCTCTGTTTCTCAAATTAATGGACGGTGCTCCCATTTTCTTATTTTTATTTTCCTGAATCTTCATGACCTGAATACTAAAGAATGAAAAATGTCATTATTATGTTTTGAGATCACATTTTTTTTTAAATGATAAAACCAACAGCAATAAATGAACTGTGAGTTTATATGTAATTTGTATGGGGGTCTAGATAAGGCTGACCTGCTGACCCAGAGCAATTGCCTTCTTTTTTTCTTCCCCAAAATCAGAATCTGAAAGAACTGACAATAATAACCATGCATTCATGGTGTGGCTTGTCTTACTTTTCTTACAAAGTAGCACAAACAGTTCTACTTTTACTTTTGTAGGAACAGGTGTCCCAGTTTTTTTACTGTGCCATCAAATGAAACAGTGTGGTATCTGTCTCTGAAAAGAGTGACACACTGACAGTTGTTGTCAGCAAGGTGCCTAATGACTGAAAGCAGTGCTTGTCTCATAATGGAATTCAATAAGGCATAAAAAAGAAGCAAAATGCCAGCATTGTGTAGCTCTTGATAGTAGGTGGCAATTCATTTTGTTAGCTGAGGAATCAGATAATATTTGAAAACTAATATAAAATACTCACAGTCAAGGTAAATGGGGATTGTATGAAAAAATCTATTTTTGCTTTGACCTGTGTATCACAAAGCAGCTCACAAATAAATAGCCTTCCCTGCTGCAGGTATTACGATTTCATGAGTGAGGCTGAAATTCAGGTTTTGTAACACATATTTTTAACTGTTTTGTCTTACTGCTGAGAGTGCATGGTGCATTATTGAGCTCCAGAGCTATCATTCAGTTTAAATAGCAATAGTGCAGAAAGAACTTTGCATACATAGCAGTTCTAAATGGGTTGTTAGCTCTCATTTTCTCCTGCTGCTTAGATGCACTTCTATAAGCATCTTCTCAGCAGTCTGCATCCTGAGCATGCTGTGAGTCGTTTCACCATCAGCATGACTTCCTCTCTCCATCTCTCATCTTTATTCTGTCCTCTGAAGAAAATAGAGAGTTAAATGTGCATTAGTACAGGCAATGATCATATGTTTAGCCGAATACTCACTGACCATTTCTGCTATTCAATTAGTTAAGCTGTCACTTTAAATAAAACCGAGTGCTCTGTTTGCCTTCAGTCATCTGCTTCCGGTACATTTGCAGACACCACAGAGCAGATTGCTTAAATCATATAAGGAAAACAAGGGCATTCCAACGGGGACTTATTTATCCAGTTTCAAAGAAGTTTAGGAGTAATGGTGTATTAAACCTTTTCTCCACCACTCTGGGCCATATTAAGAAACATCATATGCAGCGGGTTGCTTGCAATAGAGGCTTTTATGCCATTTAATCTTTTTATTATACTGTTTCACTCCACTTTTGTGCATTTATATTTAGTTTGAACTCCTCAGAGAGTGCAGAACTTTGTATAGCATAGAACTTCCCTAGCATAGAGTTATACTATGCAGTAGTTGCATATAAATAAATACATGAGACATTTAAAGGGCCTCTAACCTCAGTAAATTCTGTTTAATTCAGCATTGTGCAGATTGTAGAATTCTGACAAAAAAAAGGAGTTAAAAACAAAAATCAGTTTTACCAACCATTATTTCATGCAGTGCGCAGGAGGGTTTTGGTCAGCTAATGGTTGTGCCTGTAGTTGTGCCTGTATTACAGATGAGAGGAGGAGCATGTGCCTTGGCAGTTTGGTTAGGTTTGGTTAGGGGTATCAGGATTTAAAAAGGGAAGCAACCACATGTTCTGTCTCTTCAGTCCCCAGTTGCTGGAGGAGGCAGTGTGCTAAAGGGCTTGGGACACAGTTATATACCAGCAAGAAAAGTAAGTGTAAGGAAGGATATGAAGGCACTCTCTAGGAGGCAGGATCAGGATAGTTAATGGAGCAGCCAGAGACTCCAAAGAGGGTAGTAAGGGTTAGTACTAGGGATGGGCAAATAAATTCGCGAAACGCCCGCAGAAATTCACCTTGCGAAAATTCGCCTGACGTGCGTCAAAAACTATGCGACGCGCGTCAAAAAAGATACGTGCGTTGTTTCGCAAATTTTTCACCAATTCTTGAATTTCGCTAGAAATTCGCTAATTTTTCGGTGAAACGAATCTGAATAGATTCACCCATCATTAGTTAGTACCTTGTGTTGTCAGTACCACTAGTAAATGGACTCAAATGGTCAGGCTCAGGAAAAGGAAGATTTTGGAATAATAC
>CM044440.1:98236174-98247559 GCA_024363595.1 Xenopus borealis
TATATATATTACTATTACAGAGATAAAGGAAATATGTTTTAAAGATCTGGATTAGTTGTGTAAAGTGGAGAAAACCTTCCTGTAATTTGGAGCTTTCTGGATAAAGGGTTTCTGGATAACAGATCCCATACCTGTGTGTGTGTGTGTGTGTGTGTATGGTTGTGAGTTTATAATAAAAATAAGAAGTAAGAAGTATTGGTTTTTGTTTGATTGGCAATATTAGGCTAAAGAAATAGCATATTTGTTATACACGCACCTTTTGTTCACCTTAAATGTTACAGAAGTAAAAGCTTAGCTAATACGTTACAGCTATAACCATTAATAGCGAGGTGTAGCAGAATCAGGCAACACAAACATCACTATGAAGGATAGCTTCTCGTTTTATCTAATGCAGCCTGCCTGAAAAAAAATGATTAAAGTATATCATAATGTCAACAGAGAAAATCCACAAAGAACCAAGGGTATTTCTGTCTATCTTTAATCAGAGATGGGCATATCCAATTGCACGGAAAAGTTAAAAGGTAAGAGAGAATAGGATACACTTGCTGCAGAATATTGGTAACAAAAACAGTTTGATAAAACAGACTCATATTAAAGTATAATTGCATTCTTTTAACCTGATGGAAAAGAAATGGTCAGTAGTCTGAAGCTGAGGAACCTGCACTGAGGTATGGCGTGAATGTACAATTCTTGTGTCATAAAAAAGGCAAAGAAAAGCAGAGATGTGCTTGAATAATGCAGCAAAGGAGGGATTTGGAAGGGCTGCAGATGAGGATGAAGTGCAAGTTTGGGAATATTTATTGATTGCTAAGAACAGCTGTAAAACTAGGATGACTCAGCCATAAACTCAGTTTATTTCCCTTTCACGGAAAAAGAGCTATGCATTTGTGGCCGAGTTTCCCTCTTTGTTTGCTTATCATCTAAAGTTCCAGGAGAACTAAAGATCAAACACACCAAAGATGAATTTCCATTTTCTGTTAAACTACAGCCACTAGGAAAATTAACTCGACTGTGTCTATCAGAGTGCAAAGTTGATATCCTTTCCATGCAAGGGCAACTAGCATGTTATAAGTCGTCTTTTTTTGCTGTTGTTTTTTTTTTTTTTTTTGCTCCTCATTATGGAAGGTTTTTTTGTAGTCGACTGCTATGTGAACCTTCTGGGGTAATAGTGGGATGAAATTAGCACACAGCAATTTACAGCTACCGCTGAGTGTCAGCAGGTAGTAGTTAATTGAACACCAGTTCATCTCTAATTACCATTCTGTATGATTCAGAACATTCATTCTGAAATGATAATTTCATTTTAGTGCTATGCATGACATCTTAAAGTAGGTCTAAAGAGACTCCAGATTTTAACTTCCTCATTATACAGAAATTAGTGGATCTTTTGAGTTGAAGAAGAAGGAATTTATGGAAGGAAAAACTGGGTTTTACAAAAGGCTTTTGATCTGTGCTGGGCTGTAAACTCTCCCAGGCAGGGCCCTCTGCCAGGCCCGGATTGGCAATCTGTGTCTTCTGGCAAATGCCAGAGGGGCTGCTGTAAAATGCCCTAGACACTCACTATTTAGTGGGCTGGTGGGGGCTGTTTGGGCCTTTGTGTGGCCTGTTGGGGCCTCTGGGAACCTGAAATGCCAGGGCCTATTTTGATTCCCAGTCCAGACCTGCCCTCTGCCCTCTTTCAGTAACAGGGATTATTCAGTTTCTTACTTTATACAGTATGGCAAAATACAGATGAAGTCACTTTGGGTTGTGTGTTAAATGCGTTGTGACTTAACTCATCTATCCCATTTATCCCACTTAGCACAGAATATTGTGTCACAGCATCCCATCCAATAAAAGAGTTCACCATTGAAAACAATGGTGCTTTGGTATGCTAATGAAAAGGTTAAATGCATTAAATGAGTTAAGATAACTTTAGATAACACAGTTTCTTCAATTAGCCCTGAGTCACGATGCATTTAACTTACAAATCCAAGTGACTGCATCTGTATTTGCCCACTTTATGGCTATTGTACGTAGTATAAATATTAATATGTTCCTAAAGTCCCACTGACAGCTAAAAACCACTGTTTCTTTTCATAATTATATATTACTTGCCAGTCATCGCCAGTCCTTCCCATATGCTTCTTAAAGGAAAGCAATGACTTTTTCATGCTGTGTCATCTATTTCATTTATTTACTTTGCTGATTTGTATAGGCTTTGGCATCAACTGGTTTTTATAGCACAACTGAAAAGGCTGGCTGACGTACTTTGCTCACTATTACATAATTAGCAAACAACACAATAAAAGGCTCTATGTTTCATTTTAATGGAGTTGGGACTAAATATTTTTTAATAGTACAATATACACAAACATAATATAGAAGTTAGTCAATGACACTCAGATGCTTATCTGGCTGTATCATTCATTCCTGCCATGCAATATCTAAATAACACAACGTATTTCTATAAAAACCTGCACTTGATCCTTAAAAATTTAATTTACAGTCATGCATAATGGTACTCACTCGGTCGTGCAGAGAAGGCAAGAGCCCAACTTCTTTGTTGAAAAGGGTATCTGAGTTTCTGATTGTTTATTTATTTTTTTCTTTTTAGTGTAATAATTGTGTCTGGAGAGTTGTTGTTTAGTATGAATTATCACTGATTGCTGAGATTTTTTATGAGGTTGACAGTAACTGGGTTGGTGGATTAGGTTTTTATGTTACTGCTTTATTTTACACCAAGCAGTCTCATACAGAATTCATTATATTTGTTTATTTTCACCCTTATTTTGAACTTTATTAGCCTAGAGCAATATAGCTATGAGAAGGCTTTATGATTTAAAAAGCTTGACGGCATAGAATTGAATAGTCAAGCAGAAGTGATGTTCAGCATCACAAATGGTTTAATGCAGGCTCAGCTTAAGCACACACTATTCCTGTTCAATTCTTCATTTTTATCAGTTTCTTGCAAATGAGAGGTTTCTGTGAGATAACAGGCCATGCATGTATTTGTGCTTAATGGAAGATTACATGGATTGTGTAATTGGGAGTTTTAAAACTATAGTTATGCAACTTTCATTGCAGAGTAATACCTGTACAGGTAAAGTTTTAGGCCTGATAGTTACTCTAAGTGGGGACAAAATAGCAGCTCTAACTTACAAGGAGAGATCAAAATCTGTAAATAAAGATTCCCTGGGTAGAATAACCTTTGTCAATATCTTTAACTGAGCCTTTTTTGGATCAACTGCTTAAGAGTATAACATGTTGAATGTTGAAATGACACTATTTACAGTACATTTAAAGGGATCCTGTCATGGGAAAAAATGTGTTTTTTTCAAAATGCAAATGGAAAAATCAATTTTTCAAAAGAGAAAACAGATTTTTTTATATTTCATTTTGAAATCTGATATGGGGCTAGACATATTTCCCAGCGGCCCCAAGTCATGTGACTTGTGCTCTGATAAACTTCAATCACTCTTTACTGCTGTACTGCAAGTTGGAGTGATATCACCCCCTCCCTTACCCCCACCCAGCAGCCTAACAAGAGAACAATGAGAAGGTAACCAGATAACAGCTCCCTAACACAATATAACAGCTGCCTGGAAGATCTAAGAACAGCATCAATAGTAAAACCCATGTCCCACTGCGTACTATTTAGTTACATTGAGAAGGAAAAACAACAGCCTGCCAGAAAGCAGTTCCCTACTAAAGTGCTGGCACAAGTCACATGACTGGGGCAGCTCAGAAATTGACAAAATGTCTAGCCCCATGTCAGATTTCAAACTGAATATAAAAAAATCTGTTTGCTCTTTTGAGAAATGGATTTCAGTGCAGAAGTCTACTGGAGCAGCACTATTAACTGTTGTGTTTAAAAAAAAACATGTTTTCCCATGACTGTTTAACCTTCTGTATTTATCCTTACAGTACTTTTCAATTAGTTTTAATGAAACTATCAATAGTTGTTTGTGCACAAGCACAGCAGGCACTCACTTCTTAAATTTACTACCAGAAGGGGCAGGATTATACTCTTTCCTCAATCCAAATGCTATTTTGTATTTGACTCTTAACTGATGCAATGCGTCCTTTTTGAACTTTAGCACATTACAGTCTTTTCAATATAGCCCTGCAACAAGTCTCTACACTCTGTTTACACACAGAACTATGGCTACACTATACTATTACAGTTAAAATCATGTACAAGGTACTGTTTTTATTATTACAGAGAAAAAGGAAATCATTTTTAACATTTTTAATTATGCGATTAATATTGAGACTATGCGACATGGCCTTCCTGATCCCATACCAGTACAGGTAAAGTTTTAGTCCTGACAGTTGCCCTAATTGGGGACAAAATAGCAGCTCTGACTTACAAGAAGAGATCAAAATCTGCAAATAAAGTTTCCCTGGGTAGAATAAACTTTTTTTTTGAGAAAATCATCTGTTTAGGAGTATAACATATTTTGCATTGAATGTTAAAATGTCAACATTTAGATTTAATCACCTACTGTATTTATCCTTACTTCATTAGTTATAATGAAACCCAAGGGAACTCATCAACAGTTGTTTTTAGCAATGTTTGAGGCACAAGCACAGCAGGCACTCGCTTCTTAATTTTACTACCAGAAGGGGCAGGAATATACTGTTATAACTATTTTGTATTTGGATCTTACTGGCACAATGTGTCCTTTGCAGTCTTTCGATATAGCACTGCCACAAGTCTCTATACTCTGTTTCAGAGTACACAGGCCTATGGCTTCCCTAAGGAATCAGCAGTGCTGTATTCTTGAGGGGTGGGGTGCACAGGTGCAGAGGACAGATATTCTCCTGGCCATTAGTGTTCCTAAGATTCCTCAAATTGTACCCTTTAATGATCTTAAGGTTCGGCAGTTAATAAATTGGCCCTTATAGTACATATTTATGCTTTATGTCAGATGCTTGATATTACCAAACCATTTTTTTTCAGCAGAAGCAGTGCATACTGTACATGGTTTTGTTTTACATTTGATATTATTTCCGTGGCAGTGCATTATGATGGTGAAAATGCTATGAAGGGTAAGTAAAAAGCATTTTGCTGTAAACAAAAATCTATGTGTTGTGGGAATTTGGCAATATGTTCTTAAGACAATCCTCTAAAACATTTTCCAGAATACTAGTTTATAAAGTCTCTTTCAGTAATACTCACCACTGCTGAAAGCTATTTTAGATCTGAATGTACCTGTAACTATCCAAGCCAATTTGAAAAGCAGACATAATTTAATGTCTCTAAAGTTAGCCACGGAGGATAAGGCAGGTAGAAAAGGCTGACACCACAAATTTACTGGATAGACAGAAATAAGATAAGGGAAAGACAGAGGCACAACCAAAAGCCTGTTTAACAGAATAGTGCAGGGATTCAGACAGATTGTGACAGTATTTTCATTAAAATTGCACTCTAACTTTTATAAACCAAGAGAAAGCAAACTTATTTAGATAATGTTTGGGCAATTATAATATAGAAATGTGTCTGTGGTAGATGTAGCCATGTAGAATGTGCTGGAATAAGGCTATCATCATGGTAATACACTGGTTAATAAAACGCTGTGAGGACATACTGCAATAAAAAGCAGGATTAATATTAATCTACTAGTCTCCTTCTCCCCTCATAGCAAGATTGTATTCTCTGGCAGGTTGTCTGATGAGGTACATATAAATGATGTGGGAGCAGATATGTTCTTGTTAGGTATCCAACATGGAATGTAAAGGCCTTTGTAGTTGGGTGGTATCTACCACATCAGGCAGTAGCTGATCATTACAGCTTAATAGCCAAACAGTATTAAACACTTAATGCAGGCACAAGTCTGAAGAAGTGATAACAATTGCTTGTCTGACCACATGCTCCCTTTATACCCAAGGGTTTAGTATGTGGCATGTCATTAGCCCAGAAAGTTATTTTGTGGTTATTCTGTCAAAATTTTCTCTCCTAATCTTCACTCAAACATCCCCCTTACCAAACTATATGCAAATGTTTTTGTATTCTTGATAACAATGTGTGATTTTCCATATCATTGTGCTCACCCATTTCACCTTGTCATCTCCTGCTTCTTCAGCCTTTCAAACTGGGGTCTTCAATTTCATAACAACGTAAACAAAGGTCCGGGACCAGATGGTATTCATCCCAGGATACTTAAGGGGCTTAGCTTTTTTATTGCCAAACCTCTTCACTTAATTTTTCAGGATTCATTGTCTTCTAGCATGGTGCCAAGATACTATTGAATTGCTAATGTGGTGCAGCTATTCAAACAGGTAACCTGTCCTCAGTCTTAAAAATATAGGCCTGTTAGTTTGACTTCAGTGGAAGATTCAAATCCCAAAAATTCGATCGAATCGAATGATTCAAATAGATCTAATAAAAATCTATTCGATCATTCGACCATTCGATGGTCGAAGTACTTGCCCTTTTAAAAAAATTGAATCCCTAGTTTGCCATATTAAACCTACCGAATTACTGTATAATCGATGTTCGAATTTGAAGGGTCACAATTCGATCAAAATTCGATGGCTAGAAATGCTGTATTTTGTATACTAAACATAAATATGAACTTACTACACACCACACCCAATCAAACAAATTATTTATGCTTTCAAAGTTGGCCACAGGGGGCTGTCATCTTGTAACTTTGTTATACATCTTTGCAAGACTAGACTACATACACATGCTCAGTTTGGTCTGGGCTTCTTAGGGATCGTCATAAATAATCAAAAAACAAAGCTGCTTGAGTTCTGCATGGCTGGTAAGTAAGGCAGGGGCTCCCCCTGCAGTTCATGATTGTTTCCCTAACAGAAGTGAGGGACCGTCTGACAATTCCTATCCACAGCAGTAAATGAAGGGAGAATTTCACTGCATACAGTCGGGTTTCTTATAAAAACGGTACACATTTATTTTTTAATTAAAGTTTATTGGAGATTTCTTTTTCAGTAAAAATTTTATTTTTAATTTCTTTTCCTTTCCTTGCCCTCAAATGCGACAAATAGTAAATCTGCCCCAAAGTGATATGATACTGTACTTAAACTCATTGCATGCTATGAGTTTGGGCCAGCATGTTGTTAACAGATCTTTCCACAATAATTAAATTGTCTTTTATTAGGAAGTGAGTAGTAACCTCAACTCTGGAATGACTATAATCTACTTGGACCTATAAATATAAATTATAAAAATAATTTCTGAATACAGCTTTTGATACAGTACCTCACAGAAGTTCAATGGTTAAATTAAGGAATTTTGGCATGGAATATAGTATTTGTACTCTATAGAAAGATAGATTACAAAGAACGGTGGTAAATGGAACACTGTCTAATTGGACCAGTGTTGTTAGTGGAGTAGTGCAGGGTTCAATGTTGATGAATACGAGGTTATTCACTTTAGTAGAAATAATATAAATGTGAGTTATTCACTAAATGGCAGCGTGTTGGGAGTTTTCTTAGGGGACTTGCAACTAAACTGGTTAAAGGACCAGTAACACCAAAATTTGTTAGTACACAAGAAAAAAACACCAAGACAAATTATACTTTAAAATTGCAAAGTCTTTATTAAGAAATAACTTACAGAAACTCTGCTTCCCCTCCTCTTCAGATAAGGCGACAGGGTGACCATCCATGGAGAAGGAAAAAAATACCACTTCTTTCTGTTCAGTGTGGTGGTGTCTCCTCACTTCAGGCAGGCTATTTGTTACTCTCATTCCCAAAGCCTTGCAAAGCCGGATCCTACTAACAGCGTGCATGAAGCGAGGAGACACCACCACACTGAACAGAAAGAAGTGGTATTTTTTTCCTTCTCCCCTCTCTAAATAGATCAAATATCTCCACATGTAAGCCACCATAAAAACGCAGCAGTAGTGCCCGCAACCGATCAGGTGAAGTATTCCCTGTGTGGGTAAAAGGTGCCATTTAATGTGAAAGGATTTAGTCAATGCTGCGCAAATAGGGATCTTAGCTCATTCATATTTACAAGGGCGCACTGATGTTTCCACATACAGCTGAATCTGCACTTCTGCCATTTGTTGCTTTAATGAGCGTTAAAGGCCGCAGGTTGCACAGCGGATAACAGCAGTAGTAAGGCAGAGCCAGACACATTTTCATGGGTCATTATAGATAGATAAGTCGTTATCCCAGATCTATGGAAATGGAAGGGAAGGTCCTGACATTAAAACCGGCCCAATAGAACACCATAGGAACTGGCTTTGGGAATGAGAGTAACAAAATAGCCTGTCTGAAGCAAGGAGACACCGCCACAGGCCACCATGGAATGTTGGAGCTAAAGGATCCAGCAGCAGAGAGCCAGGGAGGGAAATCAAGCAACGCTCAATGGATGGTCACCCTTAAGCTTTTCTGAAGAGGAGGGGAAGCAGAGTTTCTGTAAGTTATTCCTTAATAAAGACTTTGCGATTTTAAAGTATAATTTGTCTTGGTGTTTTTTTTCTTGTGTACTAATGAATTTTGATGTTGCTGGTCCATAAAAAGGATGGAAGATAAGGGTAGACTGTCATGGTTGGTGTTGTTCACTCTAGAACATGGGGACATGATTACAATTTATAAGTAGATTTAGACAAATAGCAGGAGATAGATTTAGATAGATAGCAGGAGATATTATTTTCCATACAATGGATCACTGCACCAGAGGCCACACCTTCAGACTAGAGGAAAATAACTTTCATTTGAAGCAAAGTACTTGGTTCTTCAAATTGAGGACAGTGAGAATGGGGGAATGCCCTGCTGGGTGATGTTGTGATGGCTGATTCTGTTAATCTCGGATGATTGGGGCTTGGATGATTTTTTGGACAAGCATATCCAAGGCTATAATAATGCTAAAATCTATAATTAATATAGTGTAGCACTATTTTGGGCAATATTAGACCAATAGAGGTTAATGTCGAACTAATCAGTAGAGCAAGGGTTACTCTTGTCTCGAACACACAAGGATGGACTTTGCTATATGGAAGGTATGAAGGAAAGGTGTAGTTGAACTATAACTCACTGTACTGTGTTAAAATAAAATAATAAAAACTCCAGCAGGTTCTTGCAGCAACAAAACAGAACAAAGTTTATTGTCCAAAACAATAGATCCACAGGGTTATACTCACAGAGACACCGAGACAATATGTTAGCAGAAGTTCATTATGCCAGGACAGTTCAGCAAAAGCAAAACACTGTGTGAGATCATGTGGAAACAGCTAGGGAAGTTAAAGGCGCACAAGGTTGGAATGCCCTGTCCATATCCCATATAGAGTAAAGGATCAGGAAAAATAAATATAAGCCTGAATCCCTATCCAGCTGTGGGCCCTTCACTTTGGTTAGACTCACAGCCTAGGGGAGAGCTACTCATTGCTACAATCCTTGTTGAAGCACAGATGGCTCATGCTATTTATCCCCTCTATCCTACTTTCATAGAAAGTGCTATTAAAAAGTTAATCTGTCTCTGGATAAGCCTCATTCACACATAGTTATACTGGGGTTTGTTGAAACCGACTCATACATGGTGTATCAACGCGTTTCGGCTCATGTGGAGTCTGACGACGGCTCCATGTGAGCCGAAACGCGTTGATACACCACGTATGAATAAATACACTTTGCTACACAGCTGATGGACTATGCCGTGAGTGCTTTCTTTGGACTTGTGTGTATATATATATATATATATATATATATAGATATATATATATATATATAGTTTGTGAGTATATGGTCGGATAAATTTGAGTGTGTTCGCTGGATTAATTTGAACAGGTTGATGGACTTAATTGACTTTGGTCCAAACCCAACTTAACTACGTAACTATGTAAGTCCCTGCTAGGGTTGCCAACTTTCTGAATATTATTTAAAGGCAGGTGAGGGATGGGCACAAAAGGGTGTTGGTGCTGGCATAAATGTGGTGGGTTATGATGTAAAGGGGCAGCACTATGAAGACATGGCTGGCAAGGGCTAATCTTAAGGGTATTTCAAACTGGCCATGGCCTTGGCAGGTGTTTAACTGGTTAAAATACTGGCTGGGTGGCAACCCTAGTTCCAGTTGAGATTACTATCTAAGTGCCTATCACATACATTAGATTTATGAGGAGCATATGTGTATGCTATTTGAAGAATCTGGAATGCCCAAAAGAAACCCAGACATTTGGAGAGCATACAAACCCCTTGCAGGCAGTGCCCAAGCTAAAATTGACAGCAGCACTGCAAAATACTACCCACTGAGCCAACATTATTGTTCTATTGTGTGGCCTTAAAACACCTTTGTTGCTGTTAAGAACACAGTTTTGTTTTCTTATTCTCTTTTTAATTTAAGGGGTTTCCATTTTTTTCCATTTTTAGTAACATGTATTTCTATAGTGCCAACATATCATAGCACTAATAATTACTTTACTTTGCCAATACCTGTATCTGCAGGGTAAAACATTATTTAATGTGGTTTCTACACTTTTGGGGTTTCTGGTAAAACTTGGTTTAAAAGTTCAAAAATATTTTTTCTTAGAATAATGGCATTTTGATCTTCAAAAGAGCTTTAATCAAATATAATTTTGTAGACCTTGATCTCAGTCTTGGTCACTGGCTGAGCTCCAGGCTTAACGCAGCCTCCACATCAACTTCCTCTCACTTTAAGTTACATCAAATGATACTTCTCTCCGAAAGCTGACCCCTTGTCTTCTTTTTCAGACTCTACTATTCATAATCTGATCACAAAACACAGCAATAATGCTAAGATTCATTTTAAACTAAGAAAATTAACTGGTAAATCAGCAGATTATAACTACTGTTTAATGAAGTATCTAAAGCATCTGATGGACTCATTGTTCTAAGCTGAAACATGAGCATTTTGGGATACATCATTTGATAAGTGAACTGCTGATCTGACTTAAATTAAAATACTTTTATTAAAATGCAGATGAAAATATGGCAAATAGCACACAGAAGTGTGATTGTCTCTCATACTTTGACTATTTGATTCAGTTAAATTTAAGCTCCATTAAATTCATGAAATAAAATTCGTTTTGCGTTTTTTTGTTCTGCAATGCTTCTAATCATGCTTGAGGAAACCCAGTCTGTAGTAATATCACCGGCAATGATATATCTGGGAAAAGGTGCTCTACATGAGCAAATGTTTATATTAACATACAATTTTAGGTCATGTAGCTGGTTTTTGTTTTTGAAATGGACTATGAAACAGGATGTAAAAGTCAATTTACAGGGGCGGTCCTTAGCCACGCTGGAGACCGGACGCAGGATCTAAGAGCTCCTCTATCGGATCCCTAAAAACCCAACATTAGCTACCTGAAGAGCTGCTAAACAGAGCCTGGGTTACATACGAGTGACACCGCAATATGGGGAAACGCGGCACACGAGCACAGCGCACCACAATGTCACCGTATCTACACAAGA
>CM044440.1:98252301-98287357 GCA_024363595.1 Xenopus borealis
AAAAAAAAAAAGTCAATTTATAAAAACAAAAATATTTGTATAAGAGTTTGGAGAATGTATTGGCCTAACATATACTGTAGGTAAATACATGAAAAGTTCCTACATGAAAAGTTGTACTTTGGGGTAAAAATGGCTACTTCAAGCAGTTCTTATGGGCAATTTAAATTTGCAGTAGAATTATGGTCTAATGGTAATTTTTTACTGTGATCACGTCTATTCTGTAAGACGTATAACTACAACTACAAATCACGTGGCACCCAGTACCTTATTTCCACAACTTGCACTTTCTCAATGATGGACAAGCTAGGAGTATTAAGGGTGATACTTATATGCTGCCTACCTTACCTTTTATAGGGGTGGCAATGGTCAAGTTCAGCGCTTTGCAAAAAGAGTTGCACCTCAAGTAGTAATAGGCAAGTAGGGTCTAGACAAAAAATGCCACATTTTGAACTTTGCTCAGTTCTTTGTAAAGGAGACCAATTTCTTACATTTTAAATTCAATGGATTCTGGGTGGCACCAGACAAAAGCATGGGAACCAGTTAATTCTTTGCTGACCCTATACAGGCTGGGATTGTCAATATAGCAAAGCTGCTCAAGAGGGTATAAAAGGAAGACTTTGGAGATTCGGGGGAGAAAAGTCAGGAAGGAAGAAGAAAGGGATATAAGACTATAGGAGTTATTTGCAAAGTGCATAGAACAAGCCTGCTGTTGTTGCGCTCTGGGCCTTGCTATGAATGAGCATTAACGGGTATGCATGTGAATTTGTTAATTATAGTATAATTAACATAGTATAATAAAAGAGACACAGAGGAGGGCAATCATCCCAAAGAAATTTTATATGTGTACCAAAAGCAGCATCAAAGTTTGGGCACTGTGTGCAACATGCTTCTATGTTATCATGACATCTGAATACAAATGGCAAAAGCCTCCTAAAATTCTCCTCCTGTTATTTCCTTCCAAGACAGCAGGAAGGACACAGACTAGTAGCGGTGGGGACATGATCAGTATCCATGCAAATCCATACCAGACAAAAAAAAAAAAGTTTCTTGTCTCTATTCTTTTTAAGTTTAATTTTAGTAGCTATTCCTTTTTAAAGAGGTCAACTGCTAGGGAGAAATATTTGATTTTCACCAGGCAGGTAGATTTCTGATATTTTAATGAATTACACTATATAAGCCCATTCATGCAATATCATTAATAGATCAATGCAAACAGATCAATTTAAAATCATTATGTATCACTCTTCATATTGGGAATAAATGAAAACCATTTTGAATCCCATAATAAGCTATGGGCAATGTTTACATTTTGTCTAAAGTTGTTTTCAAGTAGGTTTGATCAGTAATGATAGCAATGAAATCCAAACAGCAATCAATCCATAATATATTAATTGTGCGTAGGCCATTGCAGTAAGAGCTACTGAAAGGTATGAGAATTTCCTAGCGATCACTGATAAATTGGCCTCCACTTTTTGACCTGTTGTAAAAATCAAAACATTGTGATAGTACGTATATATCTAAATCACTGCAAGTTTACTTGACCTTTAGTGAATGAAGGAGGACTCTTCTACTTAACCCAAACAGGAGAGAGAGAGTGGGATGGATGTCCCTGTCAATCTGATGCAAATATTTTATATTGCGTTAACAACAAAAAGCCTGCACAGAAGAGTTTTCACACCATAATTGCACCTGTGTGTCACACCCATGCTGATTTCCATTAACTACAATGGTACACAATTAGCAGTACTGCCCTGTAGTTTGGGTCCACCTCTAAATACCATGTCATTTAAATCAGTGATTGCCTTCAGAGGAGTAGAAAGGCTATAGCATGGTTTTCTTAAAGTCAAACCTCTCTTAAGATTTGTTCTGATCTTAGTTGCTATTTTTGTATTTTGCCGGTGCAGCTGTTTTTCTGCCTCCATAGTAACTTGGAGCCCTAAATGTTCTCAAGGGACAGATAGGAGAATAGAGAATCCTCTTAGGGAAAATCTAAACTGACGATTAAGGCTACTCAAAGAAAAAATGTGCACTGAAATCCTGCAGTGCTGGAATTGTCTCACTCAGCATAAATGTAGATTTCTCTGAGCTTGTTACCTTCAGTGTTTCCTTGCTCTAATTACTGCTTCCATGCAGCTTGTTATAGTTGGGCACTTACAGGAACTCTAATTCTATAGATCAAAGAGGGCTGCACTGATGTTATTTTGTTTAGGAAAGATTTAAGAAAAGTTTCTAATTTTTTTCCTAAGCGGAAATGTTCCTAAAAACATCAGCGCTGCCCTGATCATATAAAGCCGGGAGCATGGCCATCATATTTTTGTTTTTAAGAGCTTTGTATTATAATCTTAGCCTTTGTTATTTGGTGAAGTATGTGATAGTAGTATCTGGGTAGTAGTAATATGGGTGCTACATTTTTCCAGCATAGTTACCCACATGGACAATATCAGAAGTTAGTTATTCTATGATCAGTCTGCTACTAATTACAAAATGAAAAGCCAAGATCTGATTTGACATTGATAATACTATCAGAGAGAACTTTATCAGCATGCACACAGAATAATATAAAGACACTTCTAATTTAGAACTGACCAAGGCTAGAATGATCTAGGTCAGGGATCTGCAACCTTGGCTCTCCAGCTGTTAAGGAACTACAAGTCCCACAATGCAATGAAGGAGTCCGTCATGATTCATAAAGGCAAATGCATTGTGGGACTTGTAGTTCCTTAACAGCTGGAGAGCCAAGGTTGCAGATCCCTGATCTAGGTTTTTAGTTAGACTGACAAAAGGAGTGGTGGCAAGCTTTAAGAATCATAAATCTGCCATGGGACCTTAAAGGCAGAGCCCAAATGTAGTATATCTTATCAATACAACAAATAGTTTTCTTTCTGTCTCAGCAGGATTTACTGCTCCTTTTTTACCATATCTTTGAGATCAGCTTCAGGCAATGTGAGAGGTAAAAGAAAAATTATGTTATTAGCTCTGAAAGACCCAGTGACATTATGCATTAATTGGGGAATAAGACAGAGGCAATACAATTACATAGTAACATAGTAAGTTAGGCTGAAAAAAGACTCACGTCCATCAAGTTCAACCTTTTTTTAACTTTTTTTTTTTATTTTAACTGCCTAACTGCTAGTTGATCCAGAGGAAGGCAAAAAAAAACATCCAAAGCCTCTCCAATTTGCCTCAGAGGGGGAAAAAATTCCTTCCTGACTCCAAAAAGGCAATCGGACTAGTCCCTGGATCAACTTGTATAATAAGCTATCTTCCATAACCCTGTATTCTCTCACTTGCTAAAAAGCCATCTAACCCCTTCTTAAAGCTATATAATGTATCAGCCAGTACAACAGTTTCAGGGAAAGAATTCCACATCTTCACAGCTCTCACTGTAAAAAATATTTAGGTGGAACCTCTTTTCTTCTCAACGGAATAGGGGACTAGGGATGGCGCGAACTGTTCGCCGGCGAACTTGTTTGCGCGAACATTGGCTGTTCGCGCTCGCCGGAAGTTCGCGAACGTCGCGCGACGTTCGCCAATTTGGGTTCGCCTTAGTTGGCGCTTTTTTTTTGCCATTTCTCCCCCAGACCAGCAGATACATGGCAGCCAATCAGTAAGCTCTCCCTCCTGGACCACCCCCACACCCCCTGGACCACTCCCCTTCCCTATAAAAACCGAAGCCCTGCAGCGTTTTTTCACTCTGCCTGTGTGTGCTGAAGAGCTAGTGTAGGGAGAGAGCTGCCTGTTAGTGATTTCAGGGACAGTGGATAGTAAGTTTGCTGGCTAGTAATCTACTGTTCTTCAAACAACTGCCATCTAGCTGTGTGAGCTTGTTCACATTCTGTCTAAATATCCATAATATTACCCTCTCCAGAAAAAGCACCTGAGTGACTTTTTTCAGGCAGCCATAATATATTTTACGTAATCCGTATCCACCGCTGTAGTAGTGTATACGTTGACCTTGTAGCCATTATTTGCCCTGTAGGCATTTTTTGCCCAGTGTGTTCTTCAAACAACTGCCATCTAGCTGTGTGAGCTTGTTCACATTCTGTCTAAATATCCATAATATTACAGTGTCCACAACCACCTGAGTGACTTTTTTCCCTTTACAGCACAAAACGCAGCGCTGTGTCAACAATGGATTTTTCAGATACAATTTTGCCCTTGATCCCCCTCTGGCATGCCACTGTCCAGGTCGTTGCACCCTTTAAACAACTTTAAAATAATTTTTCTGGCCAGAAATGTCTTTTTTAGCTGTTAAAGTTCGCCTTCCCATTGAAGTCTATGGGGTGCGCGAACCGTTCGCAATTTTCCGGAAGTTCGTGAACATGTTCGCAAACTTTTTTTCCGCGGTTCGCGCCATCCCTATAGGGGACCTCGTGTCAGCTGGAAAAATTATACATATATAATATAACTACAGGTATGGGAACTGTTATCCAGAAACCCATGATCCAAAAATCTCTGAATTATTGAAATGCTTTCTCCTATAGGCTCAATTTTAAGTTAAATCCTATTTTTTTATTAAGTATTTACATTTTCTCAGTAATAATAAAACAGTAACTTGTACTTGAACCTTTTACCTTGTGCCACACTAAGATATAATGAATCCTTTTTGGAAGCAAAATCAGCCTATTGGGTGTATTTAATGTTTACATGATTTTCTAGCAGACTTAGGGGCAGATCAATCAAAAGTCAAGGTGAATTTTAGAATTAAAAAAAAAATTTGAATTTCGAACAATTTTTGTGTTCCTTGACTAGGGAATTCGATTCAAATTTGCAAAAGATTAGACAATTCGACAAATTCGACCATTCCCCATCTAAAACCTGCTGAATTGCTGTTTTAGCCTATGAGGGATATCCTAGAACCTATTTGGAGTCAATTAGTGGAATTCTAAGTTTTTGGGGAGGAAAACTTAGAATCAAATGCGCTTAAAATTTGAATTGATCAATTCTAATTAGATTGAAAATTGACCCTGCCCCTTAAGGTAGGAAGAGCTCCAAATTACAAAAAGTTTAATTATCCGGAAAACCTCAGGTGCCGAGCATTTTGGATAACAAGTCCCATACCTGTATACTGTACATTATGTTTATTGTTGGTAGTATGCAATTAAAAAAAAAAAAATCTTATTTTAAAAAGCATTTTGGAGGTTTTTCTATCTGTAGTGGCTAGATTAACCACAGGACTGCAAGTTATCCTCTCAGTGCATTTGTTTGATTAAATTCAAAAGAAATTCAAAAGAAACAATTCTCTTCTTGCCTTTGGGATTTGAACAGTTCACTGTTTTTCAGCTATAAGTGTCAGAATGGGAATTTCTTAACATATGCTGGAATTGCGGAGAAACAAAAATCATCAAGCTCTTCCACTTAAAGTTACTTCTACAGCCTGTGAAATTACTGGCATTTCTCCATGGAGATAATTGATTTTCATAATTAATCGAAATAATTTTTTTTATAAATCAATGGGATTTATTTACTGATAAATGAGATACATATCCAGAACAAGAATGTTTACATAGAGCCTACTTGTAAAGACAATAATAATTCCTTATTTAAACATTTCTTACAAGTAATGTATAAAAAAGGTTTATAGTAACAAGAAATACATTTTAGACTACAAAAAAAAAACAACAAGAAACATCAAGCAGTGTTTTGCTTTTAAGCTAAAGTGGTAGCATATAAAAATGCAGTGTTGGACTGGTCCATCGGGATGCCAGGAAAACTCACGCTGGGGCCAGATGTCTGTGGGCCCACATGCTTCTAATCCTTTCATGGTCATTTCCTATTTATGTATGGTAAATAAAAAGCTAAATTGATGTAAGAATATAGTATGTAAAGAAAAGAGATTAGGATAATAAATAGGATGAGGGAGGAGAGGAGGGAAAATTATTTGGAGAGTAACTCTAATTTGTCCACATTTTTTTGGTGGGCCCCAGCATTCCAGTCTGACATGTAATTATACTCAGTGGAAAGCCCAATATGATTTACAAAAAGGATAAAGTTTAATTCTCTTCCTAACGTATCTTACTGCCAATGGTAAAACGGCGTTTCTTGCTGATAAGTAATGGTGATACCCAATGATTACTGTTACTTACAGCTATAAAATGTTCATCAACATAAATACACTGCTGTAAATTAATCTACTAAATTAAGTTTTGTAATAAATAATACATTGTTGTCTTAAAAAAAGCCAATGTTTTTATTTGGGGGAAGGGGAAATGTACCATTAACTTGACAGATCTTACTTCATACTTTAACTTTTCCTTCCTTTTATGAATACACTTTAGGTTTCCAGTAATGCCAATGTCAGTAAACAATGGTTCCCTTGCTTCCATGTATACTATTTGGCAGAACAGCCTGACCAGATGCATTGGTACTCATGTCAAGTCAAAATGATGCAAGTACAGTACCTCTTTCAATACTGTCAGAGTATTCCAATTTGTGTCCATTTGAGATCTTGAATTTGTAAATAAGGCCTTTTATTTCTCTTCTGTGACTGAAAGGTAAAGCATATCAGTGGAGGAACTGTCCCAAGCCTAACTCATGCAATGAGATGATATTGTGTTGTTTCTAGAGTTGCATAAGCATATATTGTGCTCTGGGCACAAACCTAGTCCCTATGGCAATGCCAGATATTTGGAGATAATATTAATCTATATTCATAACATGATTGTATTCCATTGCTGTTGACAAGGAACTCCTTTGAGAGAAAGGGTGGCATAAACCCACATACCCAAAAGGCTGAGCTCTGCTTTTTTTGTGTCTAGACTGGATGTGATCAGTGTGTTCCTATTATTCCAGAACTTAACATTTTGGGGGTTATTTACAAAACTCTGATTTTTTCTGGTCGAAGCTGTAAAATGCGAAAAGTCAGAATAAAAAAGTAATTAATCTTAAATCTACCAAGATCATGGAGAAGTCAATGGCAGATACCCAATTTACAATTGGAAGATATCTTGATCTGCACTGGGTTTCGTAGAATAATCCAAATAATTTGTGTTTTTTTTGGGCGCCAAATCCAAAAAAAGGATTATTCCAATTTTTTTCCTGCATCAAATTTTTTTTAGTCATTTTAAATTACAGTAAAAAAAGTGTACACGAGTTTGGTTTAAGTGGTTCTAAGACAATTGGGAGAAATTTTTGGATTTTAGTAAATAACCCCCTTTGTGTTAGGAACTCCTTCCAGTCATTAGTTAAAGTGGCATTAATTTGGATATCTTAGATTCTTCTTTAATGTGTATAATGATTTTAAATCTAGGGGGCTATTTATTAAAGTCCAGTTTTTTTCTGGTCAGCTTTTAAAGGGGAAACCCACCAAAACTCAAATGGTGTTAAAAAATCAGAAATAAAAGTACTCCACCTGAGACCTGCCAAGTTCAAAAAGAAGTCAAAGGAAGAGTGATGTCCCATTGATACCCTGATCTGTGCTGGGCTTCATTCAATAATCTGAAGGTTTTGTGGTTTTCAAACGTCAAATTTGAAAAAGTCAGCGACAAATCTAAAAAATGTGTTTCCCGCATAAGACATTTTCGGAAAAATGTATATAATTAAATTTTTAAGATGTTGATACATAATTCCCATACTGTAGTTATCACTGCACAGATGGGGAGGCACATTTATCAAAGGTCGAATTTCTAATTCATGTGAGTTTTTTTTTATCAAATTAGACTAGACTCAATTTGAGTTTTTTCTTCTTCAAAAAAAATATTGAATGTCAGGAAGGCTACTAACATGTCCAAATTGGTCCCTGGACCTTTCCCAATGACATGAACTCAGCAGGTTCTAATAGGTGAATTAGAGTTCAAATTGCCAGAGTGTGACAAATTTCGATTTTAATTAAAATTAAAACTCAAATCGATTTTTGGATAATTCACAATTTGAATTTGAGAATTTGGACCATAAAATTTTTAAATTTTCAATTGCACCCTTAATGATCCTGCCCTGTAGCATGATTTTATTTTAATATGTACTACTCACAGCAATACCACCACTCCAAATGAAATTAAAGGTGTGACATTTTGGTTTTGTGAACAGTAAACGGAGGTCAACCTATATGCCCGCTTTGTGCAAATTTACTATGTGTATTTACTGAATCAGGTGATCAAGTTATGTTAAGGGGGGTTTTGCATGGGCTTTAATACAGTATAAGTAAGGGATTTGTTGTCCAGACACCTGTTATACAGAAAGCTCTGAGTTACAGGAAATAAGTTATTGGATTTTTTAAAAGTTATTTCCTATTTCTCTGTAATTATAAAACTCTACCATGTACCATGCAAAATGTCACTTGGCAGCAGCAATTCTATTGTTATGCATTGTTCAGTTGCTGAACAAGCCACATTCAAGTACTAAAAGTCATATGGTGTATGAATATTTAGAAATGAATTTCAATAACAATAACAAACCCTGAGGCAAAAGATTTAGCCTAATTGTTTTATAAGTATTGCTTTATAACAATGACTTTTTCAATATAAATGTGAAAACTGTATTTTGTTAGAATCTGTTGTTCTTGATTATTTATTAAAATAAAAGACATCATTATTATGGACACTGAAAAAGTTATTAGTTAAAATGAAAACAGCAGGATAAAATCAACTGACTGAATTTTGGTTTTAGAGCAAAATGCCCCCCGTGATTACTGACAGTTAATAAAATAATTTGAAAAACGTACAAAAGCTGACATGCAGTAGTTAGATGAGAAATGCATCTTGTAGAGAAAATCATCTTCAAACTAAAATCATTTAAATAATGTATGTAGACTGATACTTTACAAGCAGCAGAAAAAAAATAATAAGCATATAATCTACAAATACCAACATTTGTCAACTGGAAATACTGGAGCTGGACACCAAAAAAAGAAAAAAACTCTTGCTTGGCTGGTATAAGAGGATCCTAATTTACATTATTCAAGGCAAAAGTCAAGTGTACGATTTTGAAGGAAAAAGTACAAACTGTGTTCGCATGAACAAGTATAAAAAGTTAGAAAAAACTCATTGAAATAACATGTTTACATAAAGCCTGATGCGTGTCATTCCTACAAGGCATTTTATCATACGCTGTGTATATTTCTACCTACGCAAAATCAAAACACCGTTTGACTTCAAGGACCAGTCCATACCTAAAGAATTTATAACACAGCAGGAGAACTTTGCAGGTGAAAAGAGAGAGTGTTAACTTTTATTTAAGGGAAAACAAAATTAAACAGTAAAATTTTTTTGTAAAAGACAAAAAGAAGATGAATAGCTTACATGTAACAGAAAGGAATCACTACAAATGAGGGAAACCACAATATAAAATCATCAGCCATTTAACATAATACAAAATTATCCATAGAAAAGTAACACTGAGGGGCAGATTTACTAAGGGCAGAATTTTCAAAGTGAAAAAACTTCTAAATTTTCCCCTCAATGTTTTTTTAAAGGGCTTTATTGATTGAAAACGGACCAATTTCGATTAAATATGTGCATTTTCGATCGAATAAAAATCATTTGAATCATTTGATTGCATTGTTCGAATCGAAGGATTCGAAGGATTTTGCACAAATTCCTTTGAATTCTTGGAATTTAGAAAGATTTTCAGGACAGGTTCTATGAGGTTCCCCATAGGCTAAAATGGCAATTCGGCAGCTTTAAGGTGGCGAAGTGTCGAAGTCGAAGGATTTTGAAGGGCCAGTACTTTGAAAATTTTACTTTATTTTCGACGTTTTTTTTATTCAAATCAAATTTTGCTATTCGATAGTCGAAGTAGCCCAAAATTACTTCAAAATTCTAATTTTTAAAATTTTATTCAAATATTCGCTTTGACCCTTATTAAATCTGCCTCTAAATATCCACTGCTAAATAATTTTTATTATCCACTGCTAAATATTTCTCTACTCATTGCCATCAAAAATATCTTATAATAAAAATAAATGTATCTAGACAGAAATAAAAGCCTAGCAAAAATGCTTCTTGGTACAAGTGCCACACTGAGGGGCAAATTTACTATTATTCCCCATAAATCCTACGAATTCCCTCGATATTCGATAAGCATTCAACTATCGAATGCTTGTCGAATAGTTTTAGGCTATCATTTTGCTTGAAATTCGATCTGATACCGATCGTTCGATTTCATGAAAAAATCTTACTTTTTCCTTCGAGCCTCGAAGCATTCGATCATACGAATGGTATTCGAGCAGGACTTAGCCAAAGAAGCCTATGGGGGGTTCCCATAGGCTTCTATTGGTATTCGGTAGGTTCAATCCGGCGAAGTGGGCATTCGAAGGATTTTAAAATTTTAAATCCTTAGATCGTCGAATGATCGAATTATCGAATATCCGATCATCCGATCTATTCGATAATTCGGTATTCGATGATCGAAGAGGCAGAATTTGCATATTTGAATATCCGAAAAAATCGTACGAACGTAATTCGATCGAACATATTCAATCCATTCACGTGAATTTTGTAAATTTTCCCCTTAATATTTTCCATTTGACTACTTGAGTTAGGAGAGGTTAACAGAAAAATTTTATATGCTCAAAAGGAACAATTTTTCATTTTTGCAAATGTTATCTAGGTTTTGCAAACACACATCCATATGACTCTTCATCAATGGAGAAAAGACTGCAACATAGGTGCTTATTTATTAAAATCCAAAAATGTCTAACTAATTTCTTAAAACCACTTCGAGCCAAACTAATGGGCACATTTTAATCAATAAATTCACTTGAAAAAATCTGGTATAGGAAGAAACTCGATAATCTCTGATTTGAAGCCCGAAAATTCTTTGGATTATTGTATGAAACCCAGCACATAATGTAAAAAAACTTTTTTGAGAAAGTTAAATTTGTATCTTCAAAAATGCCACTTCTAAGCAAGCCATTAGAATCAACAATATAACATTGTGAATGCAACTTTTTGTTCTTATTTATGCAAATCTTTTTTCAGTTCACAATTTATATTACATCCCCCCCCAAAGTTTTTACGTCATTCTTGAATGCAGTCTGTTAAACTCAGTCTTGTGTGAATTGTTGAAGAACGGATTTTATATTTTTGAAATACATTCTTCTTAGATATTTCTTGCAAATCAAATGCATTTTTTCCGAAAACAAGAAGACTCGTATAAAGGCCACAAATACCAATAGATCGCATTGTAGCTGGAGATAAACCATGACAAACGATGTGCTGAAATAAACAGATGGCAAAGTCATTGCTGAACAAGATAAACTTTATCACAAACAGCTTGAGGATCTTTTTGTACAAAAAACACTTTCTCCGTCAAGGGACAAAAATTTCTTATACTGTATAATTTGTTACTTTTTAAAAGTAATTTAACTGAACATAGTTAGGCCACTAGTATCAATTCCCAGTTATGTTGTTTTGTTTAATGCAATACAGAATATTTCACTCTACTGGAGCTTTTATACATTAGAAACGCATTATAGTCCCTTAAAATATAATAATATAGTAACACGAGTCCCAGAAAACCGTATTCCACATAATATACCACTTATTTCTTGAACAATGCAGTTAACTTGTTTCACCAACACTTTAATGCTGTTGATTAAAGACAAATTTTATCCTTTTGCTATTTTCCATAGTGTTCGGATTGCAATTAAAATGTGTGCATGTGCAAAACAATAGTGCTCATTTACTTTTCATGGTCCACTGGTATATTACTACAGTGCATGAACCACATTGTGTAAGCCATTTAGTACATATTACTAAACTGTAACCATACCAGCCACCTTTTTTTATCAATTAGGCTTAATTAAAAGTATGCCTTCAATCCTATTTTTAAACATGAAGAAAAATAGATTTAGAGCATAGTTTACATAAATGTGCCACCTACACGTGTCAAGCCAGCCTTAGACAAATTTAGAATAATTACAGCAGTTACTAAGAGATTTCGCCTATTTTTTTTTAACTCTTTGAATTACGTTCTCATTTGCCTTTGGTACAGTACTTACAGCCACATTAAAGGGCTCAAAATATGAGTTCAGATTTTAATAAACATAAACTCACCCATGGTCTATTCATTCCTCTGGGATTTTTAGAAGCTTATTTATCAAATGGTGAGTTCTA
The DNA here is from genome assembly GCA_024363595.1 of Xenopus borealis. NCBI lineage: Eukaryota > Metazoa > Chordata > Amphibia > Anura > Pipidae > Xenopus > Xenopus borealis. The sequence continues at coordinate 98,264,355 of CM044440.1, forward strand.
ATTTTCACCTACTCATAAATATACTTCTAAAAATCTCATAGGAATGAATGGAATGTGGGTGAATTTTTATTTATTAAAATCTGAACAATTCATCATTTCCTGATATCTGAAAAGTATATATATGTAGTGATGGGCGAAACGGGCGCGTTTCGCTTCGCCGAAAAATTCGCGAATTTCCAGAGAAATTCGCGAATTTTTCGCCGATTTCGCGAAACAAGTCGCGCGTCGCGTAATTTTCGACGCGCGTCGCGTCGTTTTCGACGCGTCATTTTCGGTGCGCGTCGCGTCGTTTTCCGGCGCATCGCGTCAAAAACGACGCGCGACTCGTTTTTGAGCGGCAAATTTTTTTGGGCGAATTTTTTGGGCAGTTTCGCGAATTTATTTGCCAGCGGCGAATCGCGGGAATTCACCGCGAATTCGCCCCTGGCGAATAAATTCGCCCATCACTAGATATTTGGTATTACTATATATTTTTTAAACCAACACTCAAGAATAACAAAGAAAACGATGCCTGTCCTGTAACAAAATTTTATAGAATCTGTAAATAGTATTGAAATATAGAAATCTATATAAAGATAAATAAAAATGATCAGTTACCATTACTTTCCTTATCATCCCTTCAGGGGGTTACCTAACTACTAGTGGTCAGTTTAGTCTTGTTTTTTATCAAATCCAGTCTAAACTGTTCATATACAACTTTTTTACTTTTCAGCGGACAGCTAAAAACAACTGTAAATTTTAAATCTGTCTCTTTCTTGCTTTTCCTTCTATCCTTTTTGTATTTTCTCCTCCTACCTACAGCCCTGATTATCCAAATTATCTGGAATCCTGTTATCCAGAGAGCTCCGAACAGCCATCTGAAAGGTCATCTCCCATAGGGGCAAATTCACTAAAGATGAAGCGTCTAACACTAGCGCATATTCACCAGCGTGACGTCATTTTACAACTCCGCCAATTTATGAACAGTGTCCCAGACGACAATTCGCTAGTGAAGTAGATAGACTAGCGCTAGCGAAACTTCGCACCCTTACGCCAGGTAAAGTTGCGCACTGACAAATGGATGTAACTAAGCTAATTCACTAAGATGCCCATTTTACTGAACATTACCTCTTGCGCTAGACTTTACTTTGCCAGGTCAGACCTGGCAAACTTCAATACAATAGATAGAATTTTGAAGAAAAAAACTTGAATCCCAAAAAAGCGCTGGTATCTTTTACTTTTTTTAGGGTGAAAAATAGCGTAATGTTTGGGGGGTTGCCCTCCTCCCCCCCCTACATTTCCTAACATATGGCAACACAACTATATAGGGGGCACATGTTTAGGGCAATAGGACAACTTTATTTTATTTATTAAAGGTTTCCTGGGCTTGTGTAGTGTAATGTAGTGGCTGTCACATATACTTCTATTATATCTTTAACTTCACGCCGTATGCAAATTAGGCATCGCTAGCGTAAATGCTCTTTACCTGGTGAAGTAACAGTAGCGCAACTTTATTAACGTTCATCGAATGTTGGCGAAGCCAACGCTAAAGCATTTTTGGTGTTTAGTGAATTTGCCCCATAGACTCTATTTTATCCAAATATTGCAAATCTTTAACAAGTATTTCCTTTTTCTCTGTAATAAAAAAATTGTATATTGTACCTCATCCAACTAAGATATAATTAATCCTTATTGGAAGCAGAACCAGCCTATTGGGCTTATTTAATGTGATTCTCTAGTACACAGGAGGTATGAAGATGCAAATTACAGGTCCTTTATCTGGAACGTCCCAGGTCCTGAGCATTCTAGATAACAAGTCCCATACTATGTACCATATTATGAACCATGCTTATTTAGTTTGTTTGCAATGTAAAACTCCCCAAAAATTTTAATAAAATGTAGTTGTAATATTACTATATTATTAATTATTTATTCAACTAGACTATAAATATTCACCTATATCTTTAATACCTATATATGTATAACTTACAATACCACCTCAGCACACAGATCTTTTAAATGCAATTCCTGCAACTTACCTTTGAGCTTTCCCAGCTCTGAGGGCCTTCACAAATTTCACAACAAATCATCCACCCCATTAAAAAAATAGTTTGGGATCTGCTATGATTTCTTCAGTTTTCTGGGATTCTTTTTGATGATTTTTGTTGTTTATTAGCGGGGTCTGATCCACTCACCGCTATAAAATAGGATTACAGTGAGCCGCAATACTCATCTGTAACTTCTGTAACAATAAAGCATTGAACTCATCCCCTGCAGCATAGAGTTAATCAGCCCAAGTATCTTGCTGGTTTGAATAAACAAATGAAAATATGATTCAACCTTTGCATGCTGACTTACAGAAATATTGTTTTATTGTTGAATTATTGTGCATCACTGGGTTTCATTTGAGATGCAATGAGACATTTGTGTTATGTAACCGTTAATCTAATTTATCAGAACTATAAAAGCTTATAGTTGTCTTGTGAAAATTCCATTTTATTTCAGTAAACCCTTGTTTAACTGGAAATACTCTTTGAGACATTATTACAGTTTTTCTTATTAACTCAAAGCCCAAGTTTACCCTGTTCTGCGCTGTATGAGGAATACAGATCACTCTGCAAACTGGAGAATGCCATCAACAACAAAACGTCACACCATGCCATTCATATACTGTAACTGCAGTAGATGTCAGCCTTTATCATTTCCCTTTTTACCAAAAAGCAAAAGTCAATTTAGCCCTTTGATATTTGTAGATAAATATCTTGTTGTTTTCAGAGTTAATCAGTTTGGTTTTGGTGATATTATTCAAACAATCAACGTATATAATTTTTAGAAGGACTATAAAATACAAGGACTAACCACAGCAATCCACAACTAATTAAGGATTTCCAACTGTAACACAACTATAATTGCTAGCATCTCTGCTCAACCATTGACAAGCACATGCCATCAACAGGTTAGGTATTTATCAGGACATGCAGCTCAGGAAAATTACTTTTTGCTGCAGAGTTTTCTTTTTAATCACACTGGTAACACATATGTGCATTCAAACTGTCACATGCTTAAAGGAGAATCCAACCTGTAAGTGAAAAAAACCCTCCCCTGTGTAGGCCCTGGTGACATTTCTAAGCAACATTTTTATTGTGAATAAACTACCCTCTTGTAAAATGTAAGGATATTGACCATTTAAAAACACGAGGCCGAAGGTCACTTCTGATATCCTCATATATTGCAACAGGGGGTACTTTATTATTATACACAAGTTTCAGTGATGTCATGTGACAGAAATGAAATCACTAATCTCCGATTATAACCAATGACATCACTAAACATAGTATATAAGCATATAATTTACAGGATATTCATGGCCCTTGTTTATTATAAGGATATTGTATTAGAGGTTCCATGACCATTTAAAGAACAGTAACACTAAAAATGAAAGTGTTTTAAAGAAAGGAAAATTTAATTTACTGTTGCCCTTCACTGGTAAAACTGATGTGTTTGCTTCAGAAACACTACTATAGTTTATATAAACAAGCTACTATGTAGCAATGGCAGATATTAAAAAAAGGCTATATGGCTCAGGGTAAATAGTGGATAACAGATAGCACCATTATGTTCTACAGAGCTTGTCTGCTATCTGCTGTGTAAACTGAATGGTAATAGGTGAATAATCAAAAGACAACAATCATCAAAATATTTAACTTTTTAGCTTCTCTACCAGTAATATGATGTGTGCAAAGATGTTTTCTTGTGAGTAATGAACTGTGGGCAATGCCAGTACCTGCACAGGTTACAGTAATGCATGAACCTGCGAATATAGGACTACTGGCACCAAATAAATGATTGGTCTATGGCACGGTTAACAGTTGCTCCAAAGGGAACATTCCATAAACCAATATAGATATTTATTGTTTATGTTAAAACTTTTTATATGAATTCTCAAATATAAATTCTAGACCTTATCTATAAATGAATATTGTAGCTTTGTCAGTGCTTCTTACTGAGATACGTGTGGCCTAGTTTATATCAAATCAAGTGACATATTTAAGAATTTTACCTACCTGGTATATATATTTAAGTAATTATTGACCTTTTACATCTCTTGCCTTGAACCACCATGTCATGATGGTTTGTGTGCTGCCTCAGAGATCACCTGACCAGAAATATTTAAACTCTAACTGTAAAGGGAAGAAGTGTTGAAGCAAAACACAGATCTCTCTATAGTTTTTTGGTATGTTTGCGTGCACCGTTGGATCCTAGGATCCCAGGAGGCTGTCCTTATTTTTTAAAATGGCTATTTTCTATTTATGATTACTCAATGGCACATGCTACTAAAAAAGTGTATTATTATGAAAATGGTTTATTTACATGAAGCAGGGTTTTACATATGAGTTGTTTTATGCAATATCTTTTTATAGAGACCTACATTGTTCGGGGGGTATAGTTGTCCTTTAATACATTTCTAGATACAATTTCTGGTTGGGTTTTAAGGCTATTTTTTTTGTAGCTAATATTCTTTTTATAGTTGCTAATGTGTGTAATTTAGCACAGTGTTCTGTGTATTATGTTCATTAAACAGGAAAAAGCTGAGCAATAAATGAAGTAATGAAAGATGGGATGCTTTAGAGAGAAATTCATCTCAGATCCTTCAAGTTTTCCAGGTATAACAATTAAAAGGATTAAAGTTTTGTCGATTAAAGTTTTGACGGATGGCTTATGAGGCATTTAAGCAAGAAGGAAAGTCTAAATGATGTGGAGGTAGCCAAATTTTAGGCACCCCTACATTGACTGTAATCATTTATCTGATACCCAGCACTGCTGTTAAAAGAAACCAGCAGGGGGTACATTTTAGCAAGCTCCTCAGAGCAATCCTTTTCCTGCTTCTACCTTCTTTCCACGGGTGCACAGCAGAGTGAAAAGCTGAACTTTAACTAAAATCTGTTTTTTTCACTCTACTGCATGTGCATCAGCACAAGGGCATTGAAGAAAAATGAAGCTGAATAAGAGTATTACCCAGTGTTACTCGCTCAGAAGTAACCAGAGTTGGTGCTGTTTCTGTTAAAAGAAGCAACACCCTGGGGTATCAGTTAAGTGATTGAAATCACTGGGGGGTCCTAACATTTGGCACCCCCAGTGATTTAGGCTTTCCTTCTCCCTTTATAGTTTTAATAGTTCTCCTTCTAATTGTCATACCTTGACAACTGGAAAGATCTGAGATTAATTTCTTATGAATGCATTTCCTCCTTTCTGTCCTTTAAGAAAATGTTTTATTTAGCTGCATGTCTTACACATTTTTGAGAGGCAGACTTCAAAGGGATATCGTTGGCAACATTGGCCTTGTAAATTGTGCGGTATCATGCAATTACCATAATTAGAATATCCATTTCATAATAATTAAATATGGTAGTGCAGTATTAATTATACACATCGGCTTTGCAGGACTGTTAAATAAAAAACCTGGCTATTGATTTAATGTTCTGCATGTGTATAAGCTATTCTTATACTGTTTTTAATGAAGAGGTAAAAAACTGAGCTATATATTGTAAAGAAATGTTTTAATGCTGTTAATACTGCATACTAACTACTGTAAATGTTTAGAAACCCCATCTGTCTAGCAGAATAGTATGCATTTAAGATGTATGATATGGGCTGAAGGGGTTCTGCTGATCTGCTAAGAAAATTTTGTAAACTTTCCAAACCTGCACTTGCAACTAAAGACCAGCTGCAAAGCCAGTATTCAGATGTTGAGGGGCTGGGAGAAATCCCTGGAACACACCACATTTTTACAGACTCCACTGTTACCCCCTGTGATACACAGATTTAGCAAACTACCATATTCTATTGCAGAACAAAACATGTACTATTGGCAGTCTGAAACAGCAAGGTGTGATCAGCAAGGTGTGATCAGCAAAGTAACCAAACCCACTGCTTGGGTGAACAGTCTTGTTATCACAGAAAAGAAAAATGGATCGCCGCAGGTGTGTTTGGACCCCAGGGACTTAAATAAAGCTATATTAAGACAACACTTCTTCATTCCAATACCTGAGGCTATAATAAGCAATATAGCTGGAAAGAAGCTGTTCACTATCCTATATAAAAATATGGATACTGGCAGACAAAACTTGACAGTGAATCAGCTGACTTGTGCAACTTTAACAGTCCATGGGGATGGTACAAATTCCATCTGCTTCCATTTGCCATCAGATCTGTAATAGATTGTTTCTGCAAAAGAACTTTTAATCCTTTGGGGATATTGAAGGTGTCCATATTATTGCTGATGACATGTTAATTACCAGCAACTCTAATGAGGAACAGTTTATAAAGAGTCATTATTATTATTATCATCAACATGTATTTATATAGCGCCAACATATTGCAAAGCACTGTAAAGTAAATGTGTTTATACATCCCATGAAATATATTAATAAAACATATGTAGTTACATATATCACATTAAATATCGGTACAAAAGGTGAGGAAGGCCCTGTGCAGAAAGAGCTTACAATCTCAGGGAAAAGGAATAATACACAATGTATGGGAATGGGCAAGATCAGAAACTGGGTGAGAGATGTGGTACTGTATGTGGTATTGCATTTGGTAGTTAAGCAGAGTGAGGGCAGGCTTCTCTAAATAAGTGCGTTTAAGATATTTTTTGAAAGCAAAAAGGTTGGGAGAAAGTCGGACATACCTTGGGAGAGAATTGCAGAGGAGGAGTGCAACCCATGCAAAGTCTTGAATTTGAGCATGTGAGGAGGTAATGACAGAACAGTTGAGGGCCTCATCCAATATGGTCTATTTTCATAGTTCCTAGGTGTGATCTCTTATTGTTCTGATTTGTTCCTGGCCCTGCCTGTCCCTGACCTGACCTTGTCCAGTCCGCTGCCTGTCCTGAACTTTGCTGTGTACTGACTATTGTACTATGATATTGATGTGTCTGACTCGGAGACCTCAACTAAGCTCTCGTCTCTTGAATCTGTATTCCTACTCCTGACCCAGCCTGTCCCTTGTCCATGCACCTTGTTCTCCATTCCACTAATAATGTTCGGTTCCCTTAACTGCCTAAAACCTTTACCCTGTTCCTCTCAAATTAAGACCTGGCAGCAACCAAGTAGAGGAGGGCTCCTTGGCGCCAGTTCTGGGTTTAGGACTCCGTTTGTGACAGAGAAAGTCAGATGCAAAGCTGTTGGTACTTAAACAAATGTACAGCACTGGTTAGCCAAATCAGAAAAGGTCAGCTGAAAAACTAGTTCAACCATATTGGCATTTGAGACACAAAATTCATATTGAAGATGCCTTAATAATGCCAAGTTACAAATTCATCATCTCTAAAAGCTGCAGGCCACATATGATTGAAAGACTGCATGTAGCACACCAAGGGAGCCAGAGTAAAAGTGCAAGCTGAAATGCTCATGTACTGACCATATATGAGAAAAGATATGGAACTAGGAGTAACACATGCCAAGAAATGCTGCCCAGCAATGTGAAGGAACCACTACTTACTCATGATCTACCCAACATGCCATGGACTAAGCTTGTTGCAGATATATTTGATCTCTATGGACTTTCATATCTACTTGTGATTGATTACTTTTCAAAATATCCTGAGGTGCTCCGACTGTAGACAAATCAGCACACGACATGACATGGCATACCACAGGAACTAGTTTCTGACCATATACCATTTGCAAGTCATGGAATAATTATTTTTGCTGATACATGGGACTTTAAACTTACTTTTTCAAGCCCAGGCTATCCCCAGTCTAATGGCATGGCTGGACCGGTAGTCCAGACAAGTGATGATTGAATCTGTCCCGTTTTGTTTCGGGACAGATTCCTAAACAGTATTGTCCAATAAATGGAAATGCTCATCTGCCATCCTCTCTCTAGTTTTAGTGCACATACAAGAGGATTAAGGATGAAGCAAAATACTGAAACCTTCTCTGTTCGGGTAATGAATGACATGCAAATGCATGAATGGGAATTAAAATCTTCTCTGATTTCTTAGTAGCATTTGTGCTGTACATATGTTAGAACTCAGTTGCATCTAAAAATATGTTTACCTGGACCAACACCAATGATGTATGGAATACTACAGGACTTTCCTGGGCAATATTGCTATATTATGTAGCCTGAATTAGATCTGACTGGAATGGCAGATGATACACAGTAAATACAAATAAAAATGCAGGTATGTGACATCTTATGCAGAATGCTCAGGAACTATGGTTTTCTGGATTTCTGTAATTTGGCACTTAGGTCTACATCAAAATAACTGAAATATTAATTATTCCCAATAGGATTGTTTTGCTCAATAAAGATTAATTATATCTTATTTAGGATCGAGTACAAAGTGCAGTTATTTAAACATTGAAAAGGGAAATTATTTTTAAAATGGACTTCCCTTAATTTGTAGCTTTTTCAGATAACGGATCCCATACCTGTATAATCAGTGAGAGAAGATCGTAAAATAAGAGAAGGGAAGCATTCACCATAACATCTGAGAGTTGGGAGATCGTTACTGTAACCCTGTTTTACTTACTTAAAATAGGTGAAACACTGTAGGTGAAAAAGAAGAAAGCAGGCTTATTTGAAGCATCCATCATACAAATCCAAACATTTACATACTGAAATGATATGCTATGTTATCCAAATTCAGCAGTATAAGTCACTTTTATAAGAGGATATACAGAAAAAAAGAGCAAACTGAGCTGATCTGGTGCAAACATATTATAGACAACAAATCACCAAATTCAGTTTAGAAAAAAAAAGATTATGCACAAAGTTTTATTTTTCTGGAGAACTATAACATTCACTTTAACACATCTGAACTTTTCCTGTGCAATCAATTATATTTCTATTGTTGTACAATTCAGTCAAGCAGGTAATTAGTATGCTTGTTGATACCTTTGTTTTTTGTTGTTAGCTGCATAATAAAAATGTTTCCATTTGCAAATGTACTACGCACCGTCATTAATTATGTCTACAATAATTGCTGTAATATTGTCGGAGGCAGTCTAGAGGAGTCTTTTAAACAATCATACCCTTATAAAAAGGTGTTATACTCCATTGATTCATAAATGAGCACAAACACTTATCTTGAGTGAATGTAAATGCTGGACATCCTATTTGGATCCTTTACAGCGCTATGAAATGTGTTGACGCTATATAAATACATGTTAATAATAATAAATATTAATAGACATATTCTCTACCCTGTGCCTTCCATTGGCCCTTGTGTACTGTCACTGATTTTTATGGTGTCGTTCTTATTTCTATTATTATTTCTATATGTACACTGTATACAAAGAGCCAGCATTTCACAACAGAACTGCTTTCAGATAAGCTATTGTTTCTCCTTCTCAGTGTAACTGAAGGAGTCACAATGGCACTTGGATTTTTACTACTGAGTGCTATTCTCATGGAACTGTTATCCTGTTTCCTATCCATTGTTCTGGTGATGGGCTGCTGGGGGGAAAGGGAGGGGTTGAAATAACATCAACTTGCAGTGCAGCAGTAAAGACTGACTGAAGTTTATCAGAACACGAGTCACATGACTTCTGGGAAACTGACAATATGTCTAGCTCCATGTCATATTTCAAAAGTAAATATAAAATATCTGCTCTTTTGAAAACCAGATTCTGCACTGTGTTTTGAAAAAAAAAAACATTTTCCTTTGACTTTAAGATACTTTGTCCGCATATATCTGAATGAACCTCACAGTATATCAGAGTCTGGTGTTTTCATCCTCGAATAAAGGATGTGTCTGAGGACCTCAGAAAATGACTTTATAAGAATATCTCTAAAGTGTTTGGACTCCACCAATCAACAATCAGATAGATTGTGTACAAATGGTGGAAATTTAAGTCCATTGTTAGCCTACCCTGAAGTACTGTAGTCAACCATCAAAGATAACTCCAACTGCAAGGTGTTTAATAGTCTGAGAGGTTACAAATGTACCCAGGGTAACTTCCAACCAACTGAAGGCTTGTCTCAAATTAGTGAATGTTGATGTTCACAAGTCCACCATCAGGAGAACACTGGAAAACACTGGTGTGTATGGCAGGGTGGCAAGAAGAAAGCCTCTGCTCTCCCCCCCCCCCAAAATATTGCTGACCATCTACAGTTTGCTACAGACCATGTGGACAAACCAGAAGGATACTGGAAGAATGAATTCAAACTTTTTTGGCTTAAATGAGAAGTGCTACATTTGGAGAAAGAAAAACACTGCATTCCAGAGCATACACTGCATATCCTATCTGTGAAACAAGGTGGGGGGGTATGTTCTCGTTTGAGCCTGTTTTGTTGCATCTGGGTCTGGATGGCAATCATTGATGGAATTATGAATTCTGAACTATAGCAGAAATTCTAAAGGAAAATATCAATGTCTGTGAACTGGACGGTGGGTCATGCAGCAAGACAACAATCGTAAAAACAGAAGTCTAAAGAATGGTTAAAGAACAGTGTTGGACTGGCCCACAGGGATACCAGGAAAACTCCCGGTGGGCCCAGGTATCAGTGGACCTCTTGCTTCTAACAATTTGGCCTATTTCATGTTCATTCCCTATTTCTTTATGTGGAAAAAGAGGCTTAATAATGGAAGAATTGAGTATAGTAAGTAGATCTAAAAGAATATTAGAATAAAGAGGTTAAGTGTGGAGAGAAGGAATAATAGTTTGGAAAGTTGGGCCCCTGCTCTAAGGTTTTCTGGTGGGCCCCTGGCATCCCAGTCCGACACTGTTAAAGAAGAATAAAGTGAATGTTCTGGAATGGCCAAGTCAAAGTCCTGACCTTAATCCAATTGAAATACTGTGGAAAAACCTAAAGGGAGAGGATTAAATGAAGAAACCCACCAACATCCAAGTCCTGAGGCTGTTCTGTATGGCGTCGATGTGCAGATTATTGCTGCACAAGGCGGTCACACCAAATACTGTGCAAAATAAATGGATACTGATTCCTTAAAGTTTGCCACACGCAGATGTGTTATTTGATTATTTCTTTTAAATAAATGCATGACCAAATATAATATTTTTTGTTTCATTGGTTTAACTAGGTTTTCTTCATCTACTTTTAGGACTAGTTTGAAAATCAGATGATGTTTTAGGTCACATTTATATAAAAATACAGGGAGTCCTTGAGTTATAAACACCTGACTTACATAAAACTCACACTTGCAAACGGAGGCTATTACAGTAACATTCTATGATTTTCTTTACTTCTCTTTCTTGACTTTCTCTTAACATTAATAAAACACCTGCACCAATCCCCTCTGGCATGTGTTGTATACTGCAGAGCAGGGAAAGGTAAAAAATAATATAGACAAAAAGGTACAAATAAATACTGTATTATGTTAAGACAAACATCTGTATAAGTTGCATTTAATAAGTAAATGTATATATTTCAACATACATACAAATTCAACTTAAGAACAAACCTATAGACCCTATGTAACTCCTGGGACTGCCTGTATAGAATATTTTAAAGGGCTCACAAACTTTCAAGCACCACTGTGTCACGAGCGATCGCCGCTCCTCTTCCTTGGCGAGCGCTCGTCAGCTGTCTTCATCCGGGCGCGGCGCGGGATCCAATATGGCAGTGCCCAGGGCTCCACGTGGGTGCAAGGACGCTGTGGCGCCAAATTCAAAAATAAAAGAACGCCGGAGACCCAGGTTCAATGCCCAAGTATAGCTCATTGTAGCTATTGTGTTCCTGGGTCTCCTGTATTGCCTGAACTTCCTGATATTGATCTTGAGCCTTTGACCTCTCTTTTGGATTTCCCCTGTATTGTACTTTGCCTGGACTCGCTGGAAAGGACTTCCTCCTTGATCCTTACTACACCCCCTCGTGGGAGCCGGAGGCCCCCGCTGACACACTGTACATTTATTGAAACTTTAGAACTCAATGTGTACTCAAATTTTTTATAATTTGGAGGTTGCAATATACAGTACATTAAAACTAAATTCTGAGGGCCTAATGGCTCTGTGATAAAGGTACTTATGACTACAAATATCAAAAGTCATGGGTAATAATGTACAGTAAGAGGCCTATTTATCATGTTGCTATATCACCAGTCATCACTGTGTAAAAAACAGTTTATCAAGCTGTGTATTGATTTTCAGAGATGATGCCTCTCTGTAAAATTCCGGTGTAGTGTAAACAGAAGCAGCTATAGGAAAATTTGACATTTTTCCACTCTTCTTCTGTGCTTTATTCTGCTAAAACTTACTTGCTGCTTAATTTTGTCCCTTTGACTTTAGTGAACTGTGCAAGGTTTGAATTATAATTTAATAACAGAGTTAAATCCGGCATTCGAACAGCATGAAATAAATTCACACCTTGATATATTCCCCATTTATTTTATGCAGATTTTTACTCTGTTTTCTTGTCTTGTAACTGGAAAGTTGCATGCCCATTTTAATGACAGTTTATAAGACATGGAACCATAGGGTTTCTAACCTTCACAGTTTTAATGTCCTACTTGTTTGCCTAGTTGCTGGGCAAAAGCCCATTTATTTAGTTATACTTATTTGTATATATCTTTCATTGGCCACACTTAGGGGCAGATTTACTAAGGGTCGGATTCGAGGGTTAAAAAACCCTCGAATTCGACCATGTGAATAGTTAGGGAATAAAAATTCTCCAAATTCGAATTCAGATACTTTTTACTGGTATTCGATTGGTCGAACGATCGAATAGTAAAAATTCAATCGATCGATCAAATCTTTCGATTTTAATCATTTGATCTAATTTTTTTATTCGATCAAACTTTTTGAATCCCAATTTGGTAGCATTGATCTGGCGAACTAGGCAGAAGGGGAAATACTTCGACTGTGGAATAGTCGAATATTCAAATAAATTTTTATTTGAATCATTTGAATCAAATTCAATCAAATTTTCTAAATTCAGTGGTCGAAGTGGTCTTCAAAAACATTTGAAAATTCTAATTCGAAACTTTTTGAAAATTTGAACTTCGAATCCTTTATGTGAATTTAGTAAAACTGCCCCTTAGTGTTTAGTAAGGGGTGGTCCTTCCTCTTTGTCCTGCAACTACTGAACTGATTAACTGTGCCACTGAGCCTGGGATCAACACAAGTAAAGATTCTGTCCTAGAAGGACCCTACCTCTAGAGAAGTCTAAAGCATGTGCTCCACCCAGGAGGATATGAACCAGTAGCTCTCCCCTAGGCTCTGCTTGCCTTAATAAAGGGAATGCAGTACTGATGAGTGAATCATGCTATATTCTATCCCTGTTCCACATCTACTATAAGAGATTCAGAGGTATTGAGGTATTGACAACATAGAAGGTGAACTTTCCAACTCCCCTAACTAATCCTGCAGTTGTGCCACATTTGCTGTCTCTGTTAACACCTGTGACTGTACCTGGCATAGCTCACAGATTATGGGTATTCAGTCCCTGTGGTTAATTAAACTGAATAAAACCCTTTTAATTTGTTTTGGAAATAACCCCTGGACTATCCTCTATACTATTCTTTTACATTTTGCCAGTGGCATTGAGTCCTTTCCACTTAGCAGAGGTCCATACTGCTGAAGTAGGGTCTAATGTAATCCATGCACTACCAAACTAGTTAGTCTTAGTCTGTTTAAATCAAATATGATTTCAAATATTTGGTTTCTAAAGGTTTTGGGTAGTATAACATAAATGTTAAAAAAATGTGAAGCCTTAGATGCAGAGCAAAACAATATGGGCACTAATGCACAAGTGTCTCATGAATCTCTCACAAATTTCAGCAGACATTTTAAAGGGGAACTAAAGTCTAACATAGAATAATGCTAGAAATATTGTATCCAGAAGCCTGATAAAACAAATGATTTATGCTTTAAAAGTTGGCTGCAGGGGGTCACCATTTTAAAACTTTGTTAAATCGTCTTTGCAAGACCAAGACCATGCACGCGCTCAGTGTGGTTTGGGCTTCAGTTGGGAGGCTAAGCTTAGGGGTCATCAAAATAGCACAGGTCTAATAATAAATGCATTGGGTATGCAAATACGAATCTCTACATGGACACTAGCTGCTCTACAGGAAAAGAAAACAAAGCTACATAGTCTGGGAAGTGAGGTTCCCCCCTGCTGTTTGAAAGTATGATAATTTCCCTGCAGTTAGGGACCATCTGAAGTTTCCTATCAGCAGCAGTCAGAGTAAGTAAAACAAAGGGGGATTTCACATTGTAGATAGAATTTTTCATTAAAAAAAGTAAACATGGGATTTTTTTACCTTTACCAAGAGTACACAGAGAGTGTGTGTGTATATCATCCCTGACAAACCAATGCACACAAGAATAATAACGCCATTAGCATAAGACTTACTTGGGACAAAACAAAAGAGCCTACTGATGCAATCAGCTAGTGGAACCCTGGAACTATCACCACATCCAAGTTGGCAAAGTTTTTCCAGAATTTAACTAAATACATTGTCATCTGTGGCCTTTTTCTCATGTCTAATGCATTGGAACCAGTGAGTGTTCTTCTAAAGCCAAATGCATTGGAGCAAATGGGCTTTTTTCTTGTGCCATAGATAAGCAGAGGGAAGCAGGTGCACACCTGGACTCTCAAATAACTATTTGGTGCTTGGGGTATAGTAATCAGGTCAACGAATTACTCCAGCACATGTTTCTGCATAAGGGTTAAGACCCGTGTTTAATGTCAGACCCGTGTTTAATGGCTGACATTAAGCCCGGGTCTTAACCCTTATGCAGAAACATGTACTGGAGTATTTTGTTGACCTTTTTTCTTGTGTCAAATGCATTGGAATCAATGGACTCTTTAATTGGCATTCTTTACTTACATCCCCCCACCTTTGAAATTCTTACTCATCTAAAAAAACCATGTACAATCTAAGCTCCTAAGTATAAAACAAAGGTCATACTTTGGATCTGTATGCATTGTTCCTTCCAATCTGTGTTTGTTATCTGATGACCCTAATTTTACAGTTTTTACATTTAAAACTGAATGTATTTATAAAAATCCGAATGCTTAAGGCATGAGTCATTTCTAAGAAATACTACAGAGTGAGCTGGTTTCTATGCAACCATGGAAGGCACATATCAGCTAGCTTCTAATTCTATACTTTGATTTTTTTTTTTCCTGTTCTTGCAGGATTTTGTAGAAATGTTATGCTATGTTAAGCTTAGAGTGACTAGATCATCACTTTAACCAGGTGCACAAAAATGCATCCTAATATTGTCCCTCATTACCGAAGATGAAAATAGGTGCAGGGTATTTAAAAGAGAAGTTTTTGGACAGGTTGTTCCTAAGTCTACTGGGAGATCTATGTTGCATAATACATTTACTTACACAACTACTTTTCTATAGGTATCTCTTCATCTGAGAAGCATTGCTGAGGATGTGCTTTAGTCCATTTAAACATCAAAAATGTACAGTGAAAACAAATTAAAAGTATAATGAAGGCATGCCAAGTATTCCCAGGTGCATTGTGCTACTTTTTCTAACAACAAAATAAAAAGAATAGTGTAAAACATAGCTACTCATGTAAGTACTGTCATTTTGGGAATATGCCTGTGTACCTAAAACCCATATCGTCAGTGAAGGTGCATTACATGGATAGATCAGAGTTGCTCAAAATTTAGGCCATGGCACTGACAGTCAAACCTCTCGGCAGTCCTACCCTGACAGGTAAAAGTTTCCTACCCTGACAGGTAAAAGGGTGCCCTTATTAGCTTATTAGAGTGGAGCAATTTTATTATAGGCTTTAGTTTCACTGTAATATTAAAGGGGTCATTAACTATAAGAAAGGCAACATCTAAAAGGCAAAAAAACAGACACCATTGTTTTTACAGTGGCTTTTCCTTTCCTCCTTTTTCTCCTTTGTTCTCTCTCCAATCCCTTCTTTATCACAAAGAACACTGGTTTAGACACAAGTACTTTGTGTGGGCCTCTTGGATATTTTAGAGCTTTTTACTAGCTGTTTAGCATGAATAGCTGCAATGTCTCAAACTCATTAACTCACCGGGCACCTGAGATACTTAATCAATCAGCAACTATATTGAACAATACATATAGTACAAGTCCTAAGAACGCAGTCCTAAGAACTCAGTACACACTGCCCTAAGAATTCTAAATTATTGCACAACACAATCTGCTATTCACACTTCTAATGATGTCAAATAGAAACAGACATTTCTTTTTCTTTTTTTCTACTGTATTTGATTTCCTATGAGAAACCTGTCTCTGTAATATCCACGGGGGAAAAAAAAGGATCTGAGAATGTATCCGTAATATTCAACAGTAGTTTCCTAACATCCACATCTACAGATACTAAAATAATATTACATAGTTGTCCTTGTTTTGCATTCTTTAGAAGAGAAGCCATGGTAAAGCAATGTAAGGTAACGATGAGTCATATGTGTCATGCTGGTCGAGATGGAGCATTATATAATCAGCCGTCAGTTTCAGATGCAAGCAGACTGCATGAGTCAGTTGCCTAACTGTGCTTTCTGTAAAACAAACAGCTTATGATATATATATATATAAAAACTGGTTCATAAGCGAAGCAGAGATGTTGAAATGATATAAAAACTTGAAGATGTATGTCAAATGATTGTCCTCTTATCAATTAAAACTGGGCATAAGAAAAACTTCCCAAGGGTACACTTTATAAATTTTCTTTACTGGCCGCAGATTTGTAATTTATAAAATTAAATTACTTTGTAATCTGTTTATTATTTCACTTCGACCTGATTTATGTATTTTTCACAGCCCAGTAATTACACTGGTAAATAATACATATGAACATTTTTAATGCTGTTGTGCACTACTGCTGAAAGTCATGGAGAGTCAGACAGAAATATAAGAGAAGCTATATTTCATTACAGAACTACAGTAAAGGAATGCTGGGAATTGCTCATTGTAAAGTAAAATGACATGACAGAACAGCAAAACTATATTTTTCTGAGCAATTCAGTATTTTCTTCCAAGGTGCTTTGTACCAACAGAGACCCAAGCCCCTACATTACAGCAACAGGTTAAAGTCCTTACACTGCAGCTGCAGTCCAGGCCAAGTATACAATTTTATTTTTGGCAGTACCGTATATAAAGTGTATGTTGCTGCTTCGCAGACATCACATACATTTTACAAGAATCTTGTGGAGAGTAGTGATGGGCGAATTTATTCCCTGACAACAAAAAATAACGAGTCGCGCTCCAAAAATGACGCGACGCACGTCGGAAACAGTGCGACACGTTGCAATCGACGCAACGCTCGTCGAAAACGACACGACGCATCGCAATTGACGCAACGCGCGTTAAAAAACGTGCCGCGACTCGTTTCGCTAATTTTTTCACCAGTTTGCGAATTTCGCTAATTTTTCAGTGAAACGGGATAGATTTGCCCATCACTAGTGGAAAGGCATTGGGGTTGCTAAAATGTAAACAATAATTGATAAGGTAAATAATCAAGATTGCTTTAACTGCTGTATTTCTGCCTGACAAAACCAAGATGGTTTAAACAAAAGGGCCCATATACTGACATTGGACTCAAGTGAAAGAGCACTAAAAATACTTAAGCAATTGCATCTGCCCTTGAACTATGAACACTACACTAGCTTCTTTTAGGAGTGCTATCTCTAGGGCCATGACCTTTTAGAGGCATTGTAAGGAGGAATATGAGAATAAGAAGCATACAATATGTTAAAAGCTGATGTGGTCAAGTGGAATGTAGAATTGAGAATTCCTAAGCAACCTTCCATTTGACAGCACAAGCATCTTGCTAACAGCATCAGCTGCCTTCACATCTAAGGACTTTAATTGATATCCAGAATATGGAGTTGAAAAGTGGGATAGTATCCCTTTTTATTATTTATTATTGATGTTGTAATCACGAATGATACCTATTATATGGGTCTATTGACTTAAATTTAAATGTACAGTATAATTAATACTGCACTGTGATTGGAGGATTTATGATGAGAGGGTGGGGCTTTTGTACACACCCCCATGCACTCACTTTAAGAGGACTACTGTTGGTGTAACGCAGGGCTTGATAAAGGGCCTGGTAGGCCTGAAACGTTGCCTTTATTGTGGGCTGAATAAATGATGCACTTGAGCACTTTTTGAAACTTTAAACAGTGTGCTGCATACTCAAGTAAAGTCTTACCAGTGACCTATAAAGAGGCAAAATTATGTTTTCATGCTATGAGTTAATTCTCTTTTTATGCAAGAACTTTAAGACAGAACTTTATTTGGTTTAGCAGCCATAGAATGACACCGTCTGGAATTAGACAACTTGTTATCTACAAAAATCCCTAGAATTCCCAGACGTTTCTTAAGGAAACCCCCAAAACAATTTACCATTTAATATATGACTTACATTTATATTATTTCTACTAAAAGTGCATAACTTTGCACTTATAAATATTTTCCAATTTGCTGCAGAGTTTTCCAATTTAGTCAAATCACTCTGCAAAGTGGTAGCATCCTGCATGGAAGTAATTGGATTTGCACAATTTCATTCCCTCAGCAAAAATAGAAACAGTACTTTCAATGCCAACCTCCGGGTCATTAATAAACAAGGTAAAAAGCAAAGATCAATGGACAGACCCCTCCGGTACTCAGCTGACAACACTGGTCCAATTAGAAAATGTTGCATTTGCCACCTTATTTTGAAATCTATCCTTCAGCTAGTTCTCTATCCAAGTACATATACAAAGTTTCAGGCCAACTTTCTGTGTGACACTATATCAAATGCTTTAGCAGGTAGATTACATTAACTGTCATTCCAAAGTTGAGGTTCTGCCTTATGCCTTATTAGATTGTAGACTAACTAGCCTATAGTTTTCAGGCTGAGAACAGGAACCCTTTTTAAATGTCAACACTACATTATCAATTTGCTGGCACCATGCAGTGAATCCTGAAATATTAAGCAAAGAGGTCTGTCAATCACAGAGCTAAGCCCATTTAGTACCCTGCAACGAGCACCATCTGGTGCCCAACCTTTATCTACCTTAAAATGTTCAAATCTCTTTTGAATTTCTTCCTGAGTGACCCATCTATCAATACTTATATTATTACAATTGGGTCTGTTGAAAAGAAACCTTTCATTAGTTGCTCTCATCAACAAGCACCCCTCTGGTTATTGCTTCATTTTCATGAACAAGGTCATTTATTTTCATAAAACTACTACTTTTTTGGTAGTAGTTTTGCAGGATCAAGGAAGTAAATTTCCTGATAAGTCTCTGTATAATTTGCCTGCAATAAAATTTGTAACTTTTTGCTTGTTAAGCCTTATGAAACCAATTATGTCCATATGGGAGGCCTGCAAAATAATGTAATCATTAAATCAAGTGCACTCACTATACTTATCAAACCCACAGCAGAACATTAACTTTTTTTTGTAATATGGATTGTGTAAAATACAATTTAAACTTTCATTTGACAATTTTGACCAATTTGACCAATTTTTACCATTTTTTGTTTTTAAATGAACTGATGCATATATAAAATTGTCTGGCACATCTGTGCAATGCAACACATCAATAATCAATAATAGGGCATGTTAAATGAAGGGGACCTGAACACAGCAACTGCCAATCTCTGTTCAAATAATAAGTCATCCTCCCATCTAAAAGTCTAGATTTGGCTTTCCATCATCAGTAACTTCCTACTCTGTGGAAAGACATTTTTTGTCTGCAAAGAATAAACATGCAAGAGCACAGTGCTTGCAACAGATATGGCAATATTCATTTCTATGATAATCACATTTTCTTTCCAGCCAAGATAGCAGTCACACTCACCCAATTAAACAAGAACCTAAAGTTGGCTTTTCACTGAAATGAGCTATTCTGTCATTTTGCATGCCACTAAGCACTGCCTTGCCATACAGATGGGTGTCTCATACACTTTCCAAGTACTGACTAGCTTGCACTTGTAATTTGAACATTGCAAACTCATTACTTTAAGTATATGCCCATATGACTGTCAACTGGTTTTATTAAAATACTTCTAAACTAAGGCTGCCTAAAGTATTGTATAGTTCAAAAACACGGATATATGGTAGGATATCTCAACAGAAAAAAGTTATTGTCTTAAGTTCACAGTGTATATTTTGTAGTGAGTTGTTTTAGCATTAGTTTATAGCAATAACTAAATACAATGAAGTTGACATTTCTGTGTGACTTTAGTAGTGCCATGCTAAATCTGTATTGTCCAGTATGGTACAATGAGCATTTCAGAGCTAGCTGCATTATCCATAGCTCTAACTGGACAGAATCATTTCCTTGGGGCAGGCTCGAGGGGCACATTCGCACAAGAGCACATCACATTCCAAGAGCCAAATGAGTACTGTCAATCTTTTTCTCATTCCACATTGCTATGTATATCCACAATGCTCAGATGAAGTGCCAAGTCTATGACAAAAAAAATCAGTCTGCATTCCTACATTCCTATTTTTATATACTGGGACAGGTTCAATACATTTTGACATTTTGAGTAATTGATGATTTAATACCTGTGCATTGACATTGCTCTTGCCCTGGCTTAATATTATATTTGCAACACTGCTTGACTTCTGAGATCTGAATTCCTGGTCAAGTGGCCTTGCTTGTTCTGCACATGGCTACTGTAAGGCATTGATGGATCCTAGGCCCAAAGATCAGTATGCCATGGCAAGGACATCCACCGAGAAAATTCAAAGCAAGGTTGCAGCATACCAGGACTTTCAGGGTCATCATATAAGCAACCATATGATCATCAAAAACTGCAATCAACCCCAGCAGAATTTAGTGTATGGCACAAATATATGGATCAGGTCTTTAATATGAATAGTCCCTCTGGTGGCACTTCAATTTAAACTTCCTAAAGGAGCCCAACGGTGAAGAAAACATATGGGCCAGTTCTATAACACACATATTAAATTGCATATTTTCTAGTTCTAGCTGGAAACTGTAGAAAAGATGTAACAACAATGATAATGTTGATTCCTATTTTAGCAAATTAGCTCCTAATTTCATATTAAGTTTAGTGATTAATAGCTGTTGATCCATTCATTATTCCTCTAAATCTGCACATGAATAATACTCTATCAATTAAAATAATGAATTAAAATTATCTCTTCCCTTTTTGAAAATAAACAAAGACATGAGATGAGCTGTTTCCATTTATTGCTATTTTGTAGCACCTAGTGATTATAACCCCCTGGAAGTACTATTTCTTAAAATGGCTAATTTGTGAACACAAATGCTATGTGCAAAGTGCAAAAACAAAATTAAATACTATCTGTAAAAATAAGTCAAATCAACATGACTTGCTGTGTTTTTCCTTAAAGACATTTTACCAGTCATCCACTTTTTCAATTCAGAATACCTTGTACTTAGGAGCTTTCTTCAGTATACTGTATATCCTCTGGAATGTTGCTCCAATCAGCATCATCTGTTTATCATAATCCACAATGATGTCATTAAGTGAGGTGTTGATTGTATTAGCAAGATTGGATCTTTAATGTGTTATTAAACCTTCCACTGAGAGGTGCCAAAACAGCATTGTATGTGGCAGACAATAGATGTTGCATGCCCTCCTCTATTCAAACGTGGTTTTTACATATATTACTTCTTTAACACCTCTTCTGAACCAGTTTCTCTTCTGGTCTAGAATCTGGACTTGGCAGTCTTCAAACGTGTGTCCTTTTATGACATCTATTGTCTTCCACATAAAAATGCTGTTTTGGCACCTCCCCCTTGGAAGGTTTAATAATTCATCAAAGCTCCAATCTTGCTAATACAATCAACAATTAACTTGTGGATTATGATAAACAGATTGGAGCAACATTCCAGAGGATATATACTGAAGTAAGGTCCTATGTACAAGGTACTCTGAATTGAGAAAGCCAGTTGGATGACTGGCGAAATGTCTTCAAGGAAACAACACAGCAGGTCCAGGTGATTTGGATTTTTGCTACAGATATACCATGACCTGGATGAATGAGTATCTTCACAAAAAAAAATCAGATACTGTTTTTCGTTACATACCAAGAGAGTTACTTTCCCAGAATTCTAGAGTAACTGCAGGAGTCTGCAAAGCAGCATTCTCATTTGTATTGTGTCATTGTGAGAATGTAGGGGTGTGAACATTTAGACACGCTCACATATTATTGGCAGGCACATCCCCAGTAATATGAATGCCTAAATGGGTCCTAATGGGGACCTCGTATAAATGCTCTGCTTATGTCCCTGTAGTTCTCAAGGTGTATGCTAGATGGCACTGTGCCATAGTATAAAGGTCTTGGGAACCATGCAGTCTGGGTCCAATACTTTAGCCCAACCATGCAGGCTGGAAGGGAATGGGTAGTGGAACCTAGTAGATTTGGTGCTAGTAAAGTGGATAGCTATACTCACTAATAAATCAATCTAGGAGTGATAGATATGTTATACAGATGCTGCTACTTGGATTTGTGTGTTAAATGCCTCATGACTCAGGACTAATTGAAGAAACTGTGTTAATGCATTTAACCTTTTTACTAGCATACCAAGGCATCATTGTTCACAATGATGAACACTTTAATTAGATTGGATGCTGTGACACAATTTTCTGTGTTATGAGACAAGTGTGAAGTCTGAGTTTAGTTATTCTGTGTCAAACACACAATCCAAAGTGGCTTCATCTGTATAGTTGAGCAGCTCAAGGCTCAGACGAGGAGAGTTAGAGGGATTAAGATCCCGGGTATTAATAACCCATATAGGGACTAAGTGCATAGACTTAGGGATGATAGAATATCCCATAGGTTACACTTAGGGCACAGGATGAAAGCTGGGATACCTCTTCAATTGCTGTTTAACTACTGCTGATGTGTCCCTGGCCTTCAGGGATCCAGTATAACTTTGGTATTGTGAGTATATGTTTCCTTTGTACTATATGTGCTCTATGCTCCCATGTGGATACTTGTTCCTGTGAATAAATACTGTTTCTGGTTAAGCATCAAAGAACCACTGGCGCCCAATTGGTGTGCAATAGCACCTTGGTTACAGTTACACTCCACCCTGCCTCCACACCATTGGGAGGAC
>CM044440.1:98304287-98325457 GCA_024363595.1 Xenopus borealis
GGGTGGCATCTCTGGGGTAGGTCTGTGACTTCAGCAGCAGGATTACGGCATGGCTGATTGCTGCACCATTCAATTGAAAGTCCTGTATGGATTTCCTAATGTGGAAAAACAGATAGGCAGTTTTCACACAGATTCGGGGAGATTTAGTCGTCTGGTGACTAATCGCCTGTTCTTCTGGGTGACAATCTCCCGAACTGCCTTTGCGTATCTTGCCTTCCGTATTAATGAAAAGCCACCTGCGCTAAGCACATGCGGTGCTTCATTTTCCGAAGTAGCCCGAAGTTTCCACTTGAGGCATTATAGTGGAAGGGAAGACGCGCAAAGGCAGTTGGGGGAGATTGTTGTCCAGAAGAACAGGCAAATAGTTGTCAGGCAGCTAAATCTCACCGAATCTGCCAGCGTGTCATTGCCATAAGAATTGGATTTACTTAGGAGGAACATTTGCTGTTAAAAGTTCATCCTGTGCCTCCATGACCAGGATTTCCATATCTTTGGTAAAAGTATAGGTTTCTATGTTTTTCCCTTTTTGTTTTTCAACTGTTTGTAATTGTATTTTTGTATATATGTCTCTTTTTGGTAACATTTTCGTTGCACTGTTATACCTTTTATACTATAAAAAATATTAAATATTAAATAAACTTAATATGTTTTTGGTGCTCTAAACAGACCTAGTGTGTACCTGTGAGCTTTAGCCCTCTGCATGCTATATGCTATTTAACCATTTGAGTGCTGGTTGGAAGTGTGTTTCAATTGCATTGACCCTTTCAGTACTAGAGTACCTGGTTTCTCTCAACACCAGTGTGAAGTCTGAGAGTGGTGGCAGCCAGTTTGTATGTGTTTTGTGGGTGTTGGTTGGTGTTTGGGTTCTTGTTTTGCTATTCTTAAGTTGGCCATACACTATAAGAGCGGATCTTTCCCGGCATGGGCTATATTGGGGCAATCCAAACATTCGGTCCTAGGGCTGAACTCTGGCTTACAACCAGAAACAATGGGCTCCGACAGGTCGGTCCTCTGAAAAATTAAACCTTCCCGATCGATATCATGACTGGATGTTGATTCCCCACACAAGGGCATATAAACTGCTGAATTGGTCTAAAGGACCGATATCGTCAGCTTTATCTGCCAGTGTATGGCCTCCTTTACCTGTGTGCAAGGGATACTTATACAAAGCATTTTACTGTATATATCCCTCTTTCAATACAAGAGTTGGTTTGTCTGAGGCTGTTGAAATTTAATAGGTAAGCAGTAGCATTTAACATGAAATGAATATGCAAATATGAATACTTTGACAATAAATATAATATGGATTATCTATATTAATTGTTATAACTGAACATATAAATCAGTGGTGCCCAAAAGGTAACCAATCATGAGCAACTAGTAGTTTGTGAACTGGTAACTTGTTTAGCAGTATAGCACAACAGAGATTTCACCACAGCAGTTCCATTAGAACCCTACATTATTCTGATTTATAACAATTGTTATTTTATTTAGGCAATATGCAATGCATTTTACCTCGATATAAAAGTTTTCTGGAACAACTTCACTAAAAGCAGATTGCATGTTGGCAATATTAGAGCTCCTCTGGTCTAAAACAACAATTGTTATGCGTTTTGTTACTGCAAATATGTGTTGGCTGTTCTTAAAATGCCACCTAAGCAATGCATGTTTGCCCAAGGCTTACTTCAGGTAATTGTGATGAATCTAATTTCTTATGGACAGATGCCATTAATTTATAATTAAATCTGCAATGGGAATGTAATCTATACATGGCAAAGGCACCCTTAAAAAATTTAGTACATTATATACTTTCAAATTGTTTGCAATACTGGTGCTTCAAGGTAGATTTTTCAGTGAACCATTATTTGGGGAATAAAAATAAAATTGTAAGTAGAATGTTCAAAAAAGCTACATTGCTAAAAAAATATTTATAATGTACATTTTAATTGCAGCAGCTGCTTTTTTAACACCTGCTTGATAATGGCATGTCTTATTCTTAAAAAAAGTTTGAATTTGAATTTTTTCCCTACACCAACTATTATTACATTTTCCTCTTTTTAGTTAAATGAACATTGAACTCACTCGCCAGATTTTGAAAACGCATTTCAAATGTTAAGCATGTCACCATTTGTATGATTGGTCACATGGAACGCAACTTAGATTTGAATGTCAACCAAGCTTACAGTATGCATACATGCTCCAACAGATTTGCACAGTAAAAAAAAATCTTATTTTTTTTGGCATCTGTTGATGGTTCAAAGCCATAATCTCTTGTTAAACCCTCTTAAGCAAGAATTTATGTGACTGAAAATGTCACAAATAAGAATGTTTCCGCCTCAATGGTGTAGCAACAAAGATTGTGTTGAACATATTTCTCTGTTATAATAAAATATTTCAGATATTAAAGGGCAAGGAAAGGCAAATAAATAAAATCATATTTTTACTTTCTTCAATGAAAAAGAAATCTATCTCCAATATACTTTAATTTAAAAATGTGTACCATTTTTATAAGAAACCTGACTGTATTCAGTGAAATTCTCCCTTCATTTAGTGCTGTGGATAGGAATTGTCAGACGGTCCCTAACTTCTGGCAGGGAAACAATCATACTTATGAACAGCAGGGGGAGCCCCTGCCTTACTTACCAGCCATACACAACTCAAACAGCTTTGTATTTTGATCATTTATGATGATCGCTAAGAAGCCCAGACCACACTGAGCATGTGTATGTAGTCTTGTCTTACAAAGATGTATAACAAAGTTACAAGATGACAGCCCCCTGTGGCCAACTTTGAAAGCATAAATCATTTGTTTGATTAGGCTTGTGGTGCAGTAAGTTTATGTTTATGTTTAGTATACAAAATACAGCATTTCTAGCCTTATTCTATTTTTACACTTTCCTTGTCCTTTAAAATGGAAAGCTTTGCATATCCAATTTCTTCAAATAGTTTAAGATGCCTCCTTATAGCAGCATAAATAATTCAACTGTTTTGTAATCTATACTTTATATATCCCTTTATAACCCCTCTAAAAAGGAGCTACTAATATCATAAACCAACATTTTGAACTTTAAAAAAATCAAAGACCACTCCCTGATCCACCTTGGCTATTATACCCAGATGAGCCACCAATCTTTCCTGCATTGGTAAGCAAATTAGAATTGCCCCAACTATAGAAGGACCATTGGGAGGTATGTAAACTCCCTATATGGCATATACCTGTTGCCAGTAATACCTTGTACTCACTATTGCCACACAAGAAAGCATGAGGGTGCTGGGATTCGTCAAAAAATATTTTATTTCTTTTTTTCAAGCAAAATTCACTCACGCATTAGCAATAATTCTTCCAGAATAATAATTCTTCCTTACACACAGGTTGCCTGTGTAACCTTTCCACTCTGTGCTAGGTCTGTTCGTTAGGTACATGTCCAAAGAAATCCTCACCATAAATCAATCATCTTCCCATGGTAGACACAAAATTTCTCTGAAAGTATATACTTTCTAAACTCCACCCCCAATAACTTACTAGAACTGTACTAAAACGCTTATCTGCTGACTAGCTCCCTCTAGAGGCCTCTGTATTGTAAAAACAACTGTTAACTACTGTAGATATCTCTATGCCTCTTTCTAGTTTCCTTATATCGACCCAGAATTACATTTCCAACCCCTTAGAGAATTCATATTCATTGCCTGCCCCTGAAAAAAACTCTTCAAAACAGTATACACATATTCAAATAAGGAATATTTTGCTTTCTATAAACAGTGCATGATTTTTCGCGTTTATATTAGCATTAAGGTGGGATGTAACAAAAGGAATACATTTTGCCCCAGTGCAGTAACTCTCAGCAACCAATAATATGTTAAAACAGGTGACCAGTAAATGTTACCTAATGATTTGTTGCCATAGGTGACTAGGCCAGCAGCAAGCTGTGCACCTTTGATTACATACCCCCATATTAATGCCCTTTTAATATCACCTACCTTTACATTGGGTGGGTGCAAGAGGGCAAATTGAGCATTGCAAATAATGCCTCCGGTGTTCTTTGTGTCCTTGCATGCCTTTCTGCTTGCTCCCAGTTTATCTAGGCAGACCAGTGTCAGTGGCAGGCACAAGTTACATGGAGCATGTGTGGGGGCAGGTACCTTTGTGAATATGTATACCATACATATGTATTCAAAAACACATTTCCAACACAACAGCTGTTTACTGAAAAAATGAGTAACTCATCATTTATGAAAAAATATATCACGTCCCACAGTTCCTTATCAATATGTTTTTATACTGTGGCTTTTATTGTTACAAATTTGTGGGAGGGTCTTCCGTCTTTTAAACTGGTACTCACCACCACTTGAAAATGTAACCAGTAGATTTCATTCACATCAGAGGCTTTCCATTCCGGCACACATTATACACTCCAGCATTTACTTCTTAAAAGAGAAGGAAAGGCAGAATTGACTTGGGGGTGCCAAACGTGCAGCATCCCCAAGCGATTAAACTGATGAACCTTGAACCCTGGGCCGGTGCTCCTATCAGGCGAAATCTGCACCAGCCCCGGGTTATAGAAGCCAAACTTTAACTTTAAAATCAGCTTTGCGCATGTGTCAGTCCGGGGTAATGTGCATCAACGCGCATCTGGAAGTACTGATCTCTGTGGTGCTCGCTTCTATAACCCGGGGCCGGTGCAGATATCGCCTGATAGGAGCACAGGCCCGGGTTTGAGGTACATCAGTTTAATAACTTGGGGGTGCCTATGTTTGGCAACCCCAAGTCAATTCTGACTTTCCACATTGAATACCCAATTTCCTTTGAACCAGTTTCTCTTGAAGTAGGTACACCTTCCTTAAGACTTTGGATCCCACCTAACCGCCTAGTGGTCCGGTATATGCTCCATCTTTATCTCTCCATTCTCCAATAGTGGCCTTATACTTCAAGGTGATACCCCTCCACTCTTCCAGGTTAGGCACTTGTTATCCAAATTCTGGCCTGAAGCCTTGGTGTCCTTCCTAATTAGTCCTGGTTCCCTCACTTATGGATTGCCCATAGGAAACTAAATGTACTTCCTCCTTGATGAGGCCACAACTGCCCTTACTAAATATCCTCACTGCCTTTATACACCTAGTGCTTGCTCACTTTAAATCTTTCCTGCTCTAACAATCATTATTTTTACCTCCAATTACTTCTTCTTTCAAAGGTTTTCAGTGTAAGCATATAACCATTTTCAGTTTATCAAAACTGTCAGATTTCCAGCCAGTCTGTTAACCCTTCTCAAAGGCAGTCATTATCCTAGTGAATGATGCAAGGAGCAGCCTTGTCCACCATCTGTAAATTTACTGGCGCTTGGGATTGGGTCACATTTTCATGTGTCATTAGGAAAAGAGAGCAAATAACAAAAATATGATTTACTCATGGCAGCAGTAAAGGCACTCAACAGCTGTCTCAGAGGTCAATTTGGTACTGTGCCAAGATAGCAGCCACAGATACAGGGCAACAGACTAACTGTTCATAAAATTATCATACTTTATTATGAAGATAAAAAAAAATATTAGGAATCAGTCAAAATGTTTCTAAGGAAAACTTAACAAACGGGTATTACAACAGATGGGGTTATGCTATAAAAGTTTATTGCTGTTTTTGACACTGGGGGGTTATTTATGATTGCTCAAGCTTCAGGCTCAAGCAATCCATAAGGAAACCCTAAGTGAAGTTCTGGGTCTGATAACCTCTTTAATCTTTGTTTTTTCCATGAGCAGAAATGCTCAGCAGCTCTAAGCTGCCAAATCTTCTTCTTTTTTTTAAAAAAAAATGCTTGTGGGAAAAAATGAAAGTTGACAAGGTTGTCGGCCATAACCGAGCATTGTATTTATTAACTCTCAAGGTGTTTCCATTAAAACAGCTCAAGCAGTCTTAAATAAACCCTCTACATTTGTCCATGTGAAGTAATCCAAAGCAACCAATCAGGAGGTAGCATGTATCGGTCACCTTATTAAAACCAAGCATAAGTAATGGTCAAATATATTCACCTGCAGCGAATTCCTGTGATTCGCCACAGGTGAATAAGTTCATAAAACGCCCGCGCGATTTCGCCTGCCAAAAATTCACCAGCGTCTCATTTTGGATGCTCGGGTCCATTTTTGGACAGTGGCGCCCATTGCCGGCATCAAAATAAAAAACAGACGCCGGTGTCCAAAAATGGAGGCGCTCGTCCAAAACGAGACATGGCAGTGTTTCGTGAATTTTTCGCCATTTCGCAAAAAATTGAGCGAAGCGAAACACCACCGATTCGCCCATCACTACCAAACATCTTATTTGTTGCTAGCATCAAACTAGTACCTTTTACTACATATGGGTGTGGTGTTTGTGCAAAGGTGCCTGTAGATGTCACTGTGCACAAGAGTATACTGTGCATACACTGTAATAGCTATACTGCTTAAGGTGCTAGAGTTTATTTTACTGTTGTGTAATGGCTGCATGAATCTGCTAATAAAGCCCTCCTCATCCTCGGCTACCAAAACATAACAATGGGGACAAGACTTCAATGCGTGTATATAAAATAAGTTCAAAAACGGGGAAACAGCATATTTTAAACACAAATTATATAATTTAAGAGAGAAAATTTCTATTTAATGCTGTTACCCCATCATCAGACTATAACAGCATATTTACCTTGAGTTAGAGAGAACGCAACACTAAACATATGTTTCAATGCAGTGAGTAATCAGAAATTTTAAGCATGTGTCTAATTCAATGACATTAGTTAGATCTACAGTACTTTGATTCTAATTATGGCTATGCCAATTTATCCAGGGCTTGTAAGCCTTTTGGCCTGCGGAAAGGTGCTTAATTGGCTGCTGGTTTAAAAGGAAACCAGAAAAACAATACTAGGTTCATGAATATGATAATAATCCCCATAGCAGTGGAATGGCCGAGGCGAGGTTCCATCTTAATCACATTCGTTCTTCCTGCTAGCGAATAAAACAGGAATAAAAAAATTAAATTGCTGCCTGATTTTGCTTCATTTGTCTTAGCAGCTTGCTTTTTGCTGTAAGACAAGACCTGAACTGGGCCTTCATAAGAATATTCATTACTGCAATAACAAGACTGTGTACAAGGTGAATTCTTCCTTGACACAACATTTTAGATATGTGGTAATTCTTTGTATGACTGCATTACATGTAAATAGTACATTAATAATCATTCATTGCACATGTCTTTTTAACCTATTTATGAGTCATTTTATGCATATAATCCATGTATGCTTTCCAACAGAGTCTGTTGCCTTAATATTCACGTTTCATTACAGTCTGCAATAATGTTTCACAGTAAATTGAACTGTCAGTACAGAATGCACCTATACTAATCTGGCAATTCAGCCATTATCAAAATCCAGAGTGTAGCAGTGTACAACACTCTCTTGCATGTAGGTCAGTTATTGCTAAGCTTATTAAAAGGGGTAGGGAATTCTTTAGGAGAATGAAATGTCAGCTATCACGTTGTACAGCTCATAAACAACAAAGAATATGTAATGACAAATGGTCCTGTATAATATTTAAATGGATTTTGTCATGATTTTTATGGTTTACTTTTTATTTCTAAATTACTGTGAGGCTCTGCTGTGATTCAGGCCAGATTCTGGCTCTGCACCTTAACCACTGGGCCAGATGAGCAGCCGGTAGGGTTGCTCACTATCTATTACCTGGCCTTTACAGCCTTATCCCAGCAGCAGTCTGACTGGTGGGTTGAGGTCAGCCAATCAGGGTTGACCCTGTCCTATATAAGGCCAGCCTCAACCTCCTTGCCTGAGCCTATACTAGCACTATGGCATTGCCCCTAGCTAAAGGTTCCTGCTTTAGCCTCCTTTCCTTGCCTTGTCCTGCCTTACCTTGTTACCTTGCCTTATTCTGTTCCTGTCTTGCCTTATCCTTATTCTGCCCTGTCCTTACCGGACCTTCACCTGACCTTGCATTGCCTATTCCTGCTTTCCAGTCCTCTCCATGTGCTGTCTTATGCCTTGAACCTTGTCTTTTATCTTCCTTTGTCTTGCTCTGCCCTTTCCTGCTATCCAGTCCTTCTGCTCCAGTCCTTCTGCTTCAGTCCTTCTGTTCCAGTTCTCCTTCTCCAGTTCTTCTGCTCCAGTCCTTCTGCTTCAGTCCTTCTGCTACAGCCCCTTCTACCCTGCTCCCAGTCTGATCTAATTCTACATCTGCTCTGTCCTTTTCTGTCCTGTCCTATCCAATCCAGCCTGTCCCAATCTACATCCTCACCATTCTGTCTCATCATAAAAACAAGCATAAAACAATTGGTTCTTTGTTGGATAGGTCTGACCTGGGTGGCAAACAGAGCAGACAAGGAGTCTATGGGCATCATTTTCAAGCGAAATTTGGTGAAAAAATTGCTTCACTAATGTCAGAGACTGAAGTTTATTAGAGCAGTCACGTGGTTTGATGGCACCTGGCAAATGCACACCATGTCTAGCCCCATGCCAATTTTCAAAATAAATATATCAAAATGTGTTTGTTCTTTCTAAAAGACATTTCAGATCAGAAATCTGCTGGAGCAGCGCTGTTAACTAATTCATTTTGGAAAAAAAAACATGTTTTCCAGCAACAAATCCAATATGATGTAATTCATCCCTTCCCTGATCATTCTCTGTGGCTCTGTGCTATTTTGCCATACACTACATAAATTAGCACAATAAGTTAATAATAGTAATGATAGTGACAATAGCTAGTTGAAACACTGAATTCATTAATACAGTACCTGTGTGTTTTAAGAGGCTGATTTTGCTTCATGTAACAATAATGATTTTAGGGTTATCATTCCAATGTAATCATTGTGTGGGCTTTATAATGACCTTAGACCTCAGGATAAAGTCCTTGAATGTGTCAGCCCTGTATTACTGTAGCTAGCCTTCATTGTTGAACAGAGGTAAATACACTGCAGCAGTATCCTTGAAGGAAATATGCCTAAGAGATTTATTTATGAAAGGACAAGTGGTTTACATTGATATCTGTTGTGTTTATTAAAATGTGATGAACTAAATACAGTACTACTGTAATATTTTTCTACAAACATTTGTTTTTGCCTATTATCATATAAACCCATGTAATGGTGTACATCAACAGATAACAAGCATACTAGAGTGTATTAAAGTTAATTTAATTTTGCAGTCATTGACAAAGGGCCAGTCAAATATTCTCAGCACCATTATTCACACCTGGCAGTGGAACGCCTTAGGTAAGACAGAATGCATCCTGTAACGAGTCTAGATTATTCCAACCATAGTAAGATTGCCAGTAAGTTGCAGGTCTGGCTAATTGTCTGAATCCCTGTTAATTATAGCAGCTGGTATAATCAGAATGACAATTTTGTCACACTTTGTATACATCCAGGTGGAAACATTAAGATAGAAAAATGCTCCGTTCTCATTCTGAACTACTGTATGCATGATTTATCTAGAGAGTGAGTTAAACTGGTTTCCTGAATAGAGAATTGGTGCTTTTCTTGATGCTGGCCAGCAGATGCAATAATTAATCCTTGATGTGCTTTGTTTGAATGAGTGATCTGCTGGTGGTTTTAATCCACCATGCAATTTATCATGAAGGCAATGTAAAATCTGTCATTTCATAGCAAACTAAGATTGAAAGTGGGCACTTTCCCCATACAGTTTGTTAGATGAACATTGTAGCAAATGATAATGAATATATAGCTCTCAATATCATATGATATAGTTTTATTAATATAGAAATGCCATATTAGCTGTATGTTAAAAGGAGACATAAACTTGGCCAGAACACTGCATTTGAACAACATCCACACCCATGTAGTCATCAAAAATATATTAAAGATACATTATGTAAGAGATCAGCGGATTCCTCCTCCAGTTGTGTCTGCATTCCAACCAGCATCTGTGCCTGGTGTCATGTCTTCAGCATTGGCTTGCACCATGTCAATGTATTTCACATCTCACATGCTGTGGGCTCCCTGTGCTGGATGCTTGTGGCAATTACACAAGAGCATTTCGTGTTTATTCTGCACCTCCACATGGTTTATGGCAGAACTGCATTTGGACTAATCAGGCCACCATACTCCCATCACGTGACCTAGAGCAGTGCCTTGTGGGAGCTAGGATTTCCATTTTACAGTCCATGCTGTAGAAGAAGCACACACAGTTTAATCTCTCCTCACGGTAGCATCGCTGGTAAGCAAATAGTTGCACCAAAACACCTTCACAGCTGCCAGCACCCCCAGAGACATTACTGCTTATATGTTGATATTGCATTGTTCCTTACAATCCATTTATTCCCTTTTTCTGTCATTTATTACAGTTTCACCTATTTCCCATTGCTATCCAGTAAAATCTACAGACTTCAGCACTCTTTATTGAATTGTGGGGAGGTTTAGCTACATGTCAAACTACACACTGCCCCAGGGTAATACGTAGGGGGGACAGAACACCTGGTTTGGCATGGCTACAGGCATGATAGTAATCTGGCTACAGGCATGATAGTAATCTGATTGGCTGGGAGGAAGGAGAAATACCTGAAGCTTGCTGGGAGCCCCAGAGTACATCTGAAAAATAGGAAGAACAAGAATATGCCGGGTACTCACTTTTAGCTGGAACCTTGAGATGAAGAGAAGCCTCTCCTACACCTTCCACAATGAGGCAGACCCCGAAGTGCTATAGCAGGAACACTTCCAGAAATCGCGGTTCAAAATCGTCAGGCAAGGCAGGTCAGGAACAGGCTGAAGTCAGAAGGCAGGCAGCGTAGAGTCAATAACCAGAAGTCAGGCAGAAGTCAGTAGAGGAGAGTAACAATAGGAATTCCAAATATCAGGCAGGGGTCAAACGGATAATTCAAATAGTAAAAGGCTTAGAATTACTAAGTAGCCTATGATCACGTTGCAAGGAAGTGCAGGCCTCAGTGTTCTTTTAAGCACATTGCACATGCGGCGAAACTGATGTGCATGCACCGAAACGGACATGTGCCCCGGACAGATGCACGCATGATTGAATGGCTCCAGCCCACCCATGACGAGGATAGCCAGGGCAGCCAGAACGTAATGCCTTACAATGCCTGGTGTTGATGCCCAATTTCCAAGTTACAGAAAGGACTACTAGTGGCTGTAAAGGATCCCCTGCTGCCACTCCCAGTGAGGACAGATAAGAAAAACACTGTCCAGTAGAGCAAAGAGATACCTGCCGGGCTTGTCCAGGTGATAAGTTCTGGCTCCATCTTCATAGATGTCCTACTGCTACAATGCATCATAGGCAGCAATCGTCTGGTAACTACTATGCATTCACCATTGTGGAAACTGTATAGAAACACCAAATGAAGAATGTAACATAATGCTGGGGTAAATAATTGTCACTATGCAATAATTGTCACTATGCAATATACATAAAAAAATCAGCAACTAAAAACTGGTGAATTTATGTAGAAGTCAATAGGAGTTGTTTCAATTGTTCAATTTATGTTGTGGTTTTTTTTTGTTTGAGTTGGTAGGCCAATCTGGAAATGTTTTTGAATGTATTCAAATGTAAAAAGACTCTTTCTGATAAACAAGCCTCCCATATCACAAAATTATTGGTTATAAAATCAAATATTTGCATATTCAAATTCTTATACTATAGTCTAATACTCCTTCACTCTTAAGGCTAGGGCAGACAGGGAGATTTGTCATCCCCAGTTAAATTTGTACTACCAAACAATTTCCCACCTGTCTGAAAACATAGTACGTGGCACCTTCGGCAAACCTCACTGCCTGCTATCACCCTTATGCTTTAATACTCCTATCTATAATTGTGTATTCACACTCCTATATGCCAATGGTTTTATATTAAACAAGGGGAAGTTGTGCTTTTTTTTCTTTGTTAGCATTAAAGAATAAAGTTTTATACATTGCACATATAAATATGCCAGAAACACTAACATATTGCCTGTGTCATGCTAACCCTTAGTAATTATTTTATTACAGGTATGGGAATGGTTATCCAGAAAACCTGTTATCCATAAAGCTTCAAATTACAGAAAGGCCATCTCCCATAGACTCCATTATAATCAAATAATCCAATTTTTTATAAAACATTTTCTTTTTCTCTGTAATAATAAAACAGCACTTTGTACTTATTACAAACTAAATAAAGAATTAATCTTTATTGGAAGCAAAACCAGCTTCTTGCTTTATTTTATGTTTAAAAATAGTTAAATTAAGGTATAAAGATCCAAATTATGAAAAGATCAATTATCTGTAAAACCACAGGTCCCAAGCATTCTGGATAACAGGTCCACTACCTATACTTACTATATTGGTGAGTTATTTTGATAACCATAAACTGTAAAAAGTACAATTGCCTCTTCTACACACAAAAAACACATTTGTCTACAACTTGCAGTTGATGAAACCTTTTTCAGGCAGAGTCGGCAACTGAAAAGAAGGATTATGCATAGTGTGGACGTTGAAAAAATGTAATAACTTACTGTGAGCTTCAAAAGAATGACATAGTCCAAAGTTTGCCATTTATGAGAAGTAAAAAAGAGTTGGCTTTAGAATTCTCTCTGTGAGGAGCAGGGAAAGAATGGATTTGGTTATCAAGTTGTAGATAAAGACAGAGTAATTCAGAATACAAGAAGAGAATGCAAGAAAAGCCTAAATGAACATGGTTCACAAAACACCTTTTTGGAAAACAATTTCACTTTGACAGCTTGTTGGAAATGAACTGCTCCCGAAGTACATTTTTATCATACTACTCCCCTGAATTTGCAAATGACATTTGGATGACAATGTATCATGCATTTTAGCCTTCAGTAGAATACAATTTAAAATATGTCATTTCAAAGGAAAGAAAGATTGGACACTGTAACGCGCAAATACAAATGCAATAAATATGATTGGAATGGAGTTTTGTTTATATTCTGAAGTAGTGGTTGATTAATTTGTGAATTGGATTTTCTGCAATGCTAAAGGCCAGATTTTGGAATTCACATTTCTAGAATTTACCAACATCTAATTATGCCCAAGGCTAATCTAAAATAGTTTTACAAAAGAAGGCATTTCCTCTATTCTACAAAAAGAGATACATGGGGCAGATTTACCAAGTTCACATGGAGGATTCAAAGTTCGAATTTCAAAAAGATTCAAATAAATATTTAGAATATGCAAATGAGGCAACTTTGACCATCACATTTTCAATATTTGACCAATTCGAATAATTTGAATAATTTGAATATTCAAATTTAATTGTATTCGACTATTCAATGGTCGAACTACTTCCCTTTAAAAAAAATTCGATATGAGAGTTCGCTAGATTGAACCTACCAAATTGCTTTAAAAGTTTTTTTTGATCAAATGGGAAAAATTTGATCGAAGGGTTCAAATCTTTCGAATCGTTCTATTCGAAGTTTTAATCGTTCGATCAAACATTTAATCAAACAATTGAATTTTTACTATTCGATTGTTGAATATTCGTATAGCGGTAAAATCATTTGAATTCGATATTCGAATTTGAAGGATTTTACTTCACCCACTATTCACATGGTCGAATTTCGAATTTTTTTCAATTCAAAATTCAACCATAGTGTTCAAAGAAGAAACCATTTTACAGTAATTTTTTTAGCATTTTAAAGCTATGTTAAAAATTGTTGATTAATGTCAGTTTCTTTTGCACAGAAACATGTAAATTGATACATTTTTTAAAATGATAAATTGATATTACAAAACTGCTATTCCGGCTTTATCCTATTTAATGTTTTTGAAAATCTTATCTCCAATGTCACCTCCATTGCCTGTACTGGTTCTTAAGCAAGGAAGTCAAGAGATTATAAAGACACAGTGGTCATAATAATATGGGTTTACTTGCCAACATTTATTTTAAAATTACTCTTTGGATTCCGATAACACAGACAGGCCAAATGCATATATTCATTTAAATTTGATGGAAAAAGAAAACAAGATTGATTTGGGCACGTGAATGAGAGTGAATGGAACGCCTTGTCTGAAGATTTCGACAATAACCAGAAAACAGATGGTAGCCATAATCCATCAATTATTTTAAAGACATTGAGTTTCAAGGATTAGTTAAAAGAAAAATAACCAAAATCCACTTTTGAAGGGAATCTGGCTATTAGTTATCCGGCTACATGTGACATTTTACACATAATGATGGACTACAACTCTCAGGGTATTCCAACATATTACTAATGGACACTAAAGCATGTTTCTATATGTAGTCCAGCAACATCAGGAATGAATTATTAGTGCAACACTGTTCAATAATACTTTTTTTATAGCTTTCGAAGGCCACTGTTGCCACTAAATATGAGAAGAGCCTCTAGTAAAAATGTCATTTACAACCCGTTCCACTTGTATTATTTCCATGTCAATTGAGCTATTGAAACAATTTTTCTCCAGCATAGACCTGCATCATTTTAATCCCAGGTGCCTATACAGGTTTGTTGGTAAATAGGAGTGACATCCAATAAGTTTGGAAAATTGTTAATTTGCAGTTAGTTCTGAAAAATGTTTTCTATATTCCATTTTACTTTGCATTGTAATCTATTTCTTTTTATATATCTTAAATGTGCTAACTTACAATTGTTGTGCAATTATTATGCAATTATTATGTGCTGATATTATTTGTCACTGTTCATTCTCAAATGTCAATAAATATAATTGGAAAAGAAAGAAGGAGTAACATCCATTGGACATGATGACAGCCTAGATGCAAAGAACTTCCCCAGGCAAGGTCTTGTATGTGTGCAGGCTTGTCATGTATAGAATTTACTAGTGATTGGTTATACCTATCATGGTTGACCCCAAAAGTAAGAGGCAGCCAGGCTACTTAGCATGCACAGCTGTTATTCTATCAAAGAAATGTGGGTCAATTACATGAGCATGTGTCACCTCTTAGGAATAAAAGCAAATGGGCTTAGATTAGACCTATGTATAGTGCAGTGTGGCCCAGATTTGACAAAGTGGTATATTTAGTGGATTCCTCACCATTTAGAGGTGCTTCCTGTGACAGCTTTAAGCTATTTTTCAGGAAGGCTATAGCCATGGAACAAAGATCAGTGGAATCATTGTCTATGGATGAGTGGAAGAGAAAACTAACATGTGTTTTTAGAGCTGAGAAGGCTTTACCATCTGTCCATGACGGTAAACAAGAGGTGCAGTAACAACAACCCTTCTGGTTGATTTCAAAGTGTTTGTGACTCATTCTGAAAAGAGCAAATAGTCAAACTTTATTTTAATTTAGTCTATCCACCCCTCTTACAATATTACCAGGCACAATCTATTTTGAACTTTTAACATTCACCAAAAGCCTTCTTTTATATACTTTAGGATCTAGGGTTACACATTAACCTTACAAACCCATGGGAATATGGGATATAAGTTCCTAAGTTTACTTTTCCCTTTCTGTGGTCACAAATGTTAAGTAAGTTGTAGTATTTCAACAGCTGAAGATGCAAATGTTTGGTTTTATTTAAAATAATGAAAAATGTATTTTTATTTTTGTAAAAACACTTATTGATGTTTTGAAAGAAAATTTCTGAAAGTCTGTTCAGGCACAACTTCAGGCTTAGTAATTTCAGGTTAAAAATGCTGGTCTTTCTAAAGGTAAAATCCATTTCTCTAAGTACAGTATCTTTTTTTAAATAAATCATTTCACGTAGTTTACCTTTCTAGTAACAACAAAAAGATCAAAGGTGTGACATTATATTTCAGTGAAAAGTAAATTATTATTAAGTCAGCATTAGGGTGGAATGTGAAAATGCACTTCAGTGTCAAGTGAACGGCTTAATACAAGTCATAAAATGTGAAAAGAAAAATCATTGTTTATTTGTAGTAACTTTCAGAATATTCCATATATCAGTTATAGCTGGTAAAAGCCTCTAGCGCCTCAATACTGTTGTTCATCCAGCATCTGAAAATGCTAAATTCCATATAATAAATAAAACAAGTCTTCAGAATATGTAGTTTGTTGCCCATTTTTTTTTACTAAGTCAAAGAGTGAGGAAATTTTAAATTTAAGAATTTATAACCCAGTAGATCACTGTGAGAAAACAAGCAAATGTTTCTTTTCTATGCATAAGGGTGAAAATTGTGGTGCACTGTAGAGTCCTTCCTGTTCCTCATGACTGAGTTTCATAAACTCCTGATTGGCAGGGTATATAAGGTGAGTATTAACATATAGCTTCAATGTCATTTTATTCTCAGTTGATTCACTTACACAGTCACACATGCAGCTGCATTGTATATTTTTCCATTGAGTCCCTAAAACTCCAAAAATTTACATATCCCCCATTTCTATAAAAGAAACTACTCAGGTGCAAGGAACTAAATGGAAGCACTGAAATAAATACCATATTTTATTTCAACACAGAGTAAAATATACTTCTTCTAAATATCAAATATATTCATTTACATGTTTTATTTACAATTATGTTTTGGAATTCTACATTATTCTTTCTGCTATCACATTTTTTCAGAAAGAAAGATTTTAGGTAGATTTTTATTAAAAACTTAATTGAAACTCAAAAAAATAATACGTTTGAATATAAGCATTGTCTTGGCTGTAATTTGGGAAGTAAAAATACCAGCAACAGCAACGGCTTGGAAGTTTTATTTCAGATGGGCATCCTGCTATCGATACACAATGTTCTACAATTGAGTATTAAATGAATAAAGAACCACATTTACTGCAAGTGTCATTTACAATTTTCATACACGCCATATTTTTACCAGCCATACGTTATCGCAGATTTCCAGCATACCTGCCGATGCGCCGATGCAGCAAAATAATCCGATCGTACAAATTCATCGAGAAATCGAATATCGAGTAGTGATGGGCAATTTATTCACCAGGGGCAAATTCGCGGCGAATTCCCGTGATTCGCCGCTGGTGAATACATTCGCAAAACGCCAGCGAAAATTCGCCTGGCAAAAAATCACAAAAAAAACGTGTCGCGTGTCGTATTTGATGCGACGCGATGAAAACGACACTACGCGCGCTTCAAAAAAACCATGCGACACACGTCAAAAACGTGCCGTGATTCGTTTCGCAAATTTTTTTGTCAATTAGCGAATTTCGCTGGAAATTCACTAATTTTTCAGGGGAGCGAAACTGGGTAGATTCGCCCATCACTAATATCAAGCAAAATGATAGCCTAAAACAATTCAATAAACATTCGATGGTCGAATTTCGAATTTGATCGAGTAAATTTTGGGGAATAATAGTAAATTTGCCCCTTAATGTAAGCTCAACAGTGCAGGAACCTCCATCTTCTTCTCTTTGCAGTTTATTTTGAATGTACCTGTAGGTTGTATTTATTTTAATTAATTTATATTTTATTATTGCACCCATGAATGCATTGCACTTATATACACATATAAAATATATTTTATTTATCTGTAAAGCTATAACCTGTAAATCTATAACCAATAAACTTATCGTGTGGCCAAACCAGACACCAAGATGATCTAAAGTAAAAAACTTTATTTCACCTACCATTTCCAGCACAATGAATGTTGAGACAGATGGCCATTCTGTTAAGTACTGTGTTTTGTCTCTGTGTATAATGAAAAATACATAAGCCTTCTGTTACAAAGTGCAAAAAAGACGTTTAAGCACCTGTTTCAAATTATTCAGATACTATAAATGTTCTTCAAAACTGAAAAGCCTAGTGTTTTAAGAAAGTGTGAAGTGCCACAGTGAGACAAACGAAATTGGCTAGGCTTAGGTCCAATAAGCAGCGAAAGAGAGAATTATGCTTACAAATTTTGGCAAGCGGCATATAATAAAAGTGAACTTGCTCAACGCTGAATCTTATCACGGTGGAAATATTGTCAAACGGGGACATTTTTGCAAAAATTATAGTTCTGTATCCATACCGAGGTTTAACATTTTAATAATCTCTTTGCTCATATAGGGGTTTATTACAGGTGTTTACTCCAAATAAAATGCAGGACACGTGTGGCAATGTTCTAGTCTCAGAATAGGTCAGATGACAAGTCATTGTGATGCTTTGATGCACAAGGTCCCTATTTTAAACTGTTCTTATTTTCTTTCCCTCAATAGAATTTCAAGAGTGCTTTTGTCAAAGTGTTATGAAGTTGTCTACTGTGTAAATGAAATCTTTTACAAGAACATCTGCCTTCTTGATGTTTTTCTTTCTAAAAGACTGGTAAATTACTGTTAAATGCATATTATCAAATAATTAACCTGCAAATATGACTTGAGCTTGGCAGCAAGCCATGGGAACCAGATGCTGTCCCTGGTAGGTCTTCTTGAAAGCAGGTCAGAATTTCTGATCTAACTACTTCCTTATAGTAATAATGGAATCATAACTTTTAACTCATACCTTTTTATGAGAAGGCAAGCAGGGACTTCGATTCTGGGATGGCTGTAGATGTGATTTACTTAGACTTTGCTAAAACATTAGATACAGTGCCACACAGAAGGTTACTGGTTAAATTAAGGAATGTTGGCCTGGAACATAGTATTTGTAACTGGATAGAGAACTGGCTAAAAGATAGACTACAAAGACTGGTGGTAAATAGAACATTTTCTAATTGGACCAATGTTGTTAGTGGGGTACCGCAGGGCTCTGTACTGGGTCCCTTGCTTTTCAACTTGTTTATTAATGACCTGGATATGGGCATTGAAAGTACGGTTTCTATTTTTGCAGTTGATACTAAATTGTGCAGAACTATAGGTTCCATGCAGGATGCTGCCACTTTGCAGAGTGATTTGTCTAAGTTGGGAAACTGGGCAGCAATCTGGAAAATGAGGTTCAATGTTGATAAATGCAAGCAAATAGGGTTCTGTCCTGTCCTGCAAAATGATAGCCTAAAACAATTCGATAAGCAGTCGATGGTCGAATGCTTATCGAATTTTGAGTAGGATCGAGCCAATTTTGGGGAATAATAGTAAATTTGCCATATAGAATAGAAAGTTCACAATATAAGGCTGATTAGTAATTAATACAGATAGTTTCTACATGGCACCACGGAAATCAGTGCAATTAGCATCAGAATTTAATAATCAGCCCTGTAGCATCAGCTAAATGACCAACCTCATTTTCTGCTGGATAATTAGTGATGACCCCTAAGCTTAGCATCTCAACAGCTGCTCAGAGCCCACTGAGCATGTGAGTGTCACAGACACTTTCCAAGATGGTGACCCCCTGTGACAAGTTTGAAGTCCTGAATCATTGTTGCTATTGACAAGCTGAACCTTTAGGCTGGTGCAATAAGTTCACTATATAAAATATGCCATATGTAGCCATATTCATTTTTAGGGTTTAGTTCGCCTTTAATACAAATGTGTGTACCTAGTTTATGTATACAGTTATGGGATATATTGTCCAGAATGTTTGGGACCTGAGGCTTACAGGTTAGGGATTTTTCCATAATTTGGATTTCCATAGCTTAAGTCTACTAAAACATAATTTAAAGGTATTGTTTTGCTTCCAATTGGGATGGGTTGTATCCTTTTTAGGATCAAGATCCTGTCATCAACCCTAAATAGTTAGGTTAACTAGTGGAAGACTGCATCCTGGCGAGTTCACTGTAGTTTGTGAGGGATAGGAACAGTCCTGCCACCAAAACAGCTGAGGTACCTCAAGGAGGATGGACAGGGTCAGCACCCTGGAGGTACAGGTATGGGATCCCTTATCCAGAAACCATTTTATCCAAATAATCCAAACGTTTAAAAACAAATTCCTTTTTCTCAGTAATAGTGATGGACGAATTTGTCCTCACTTTGCCGAAAAATTCGCTAATTTCCAAGAAGCCTATTGGAGTGCTCCCATAGGCTTCTATTGCAATTTGGTAGGTCCAATCTGCCGAAGTAGGCAATCGAATAAACTTTAAAATTAAAATCCTTCGCTGGTCGAATGATTGAATTTTCGTCCATTCGACTCTATTCGAATGTATTCGATCGTTCGATCATTCCCTATTCGATGATCGAATATGCAAACATTCACATATTAGACCAAACGAATAAATCATACGTTCGAAATTCGATCGAATTTGTTCGAACTTCTAATCCTTCACGTGAATATAGTAAATCGGCCCCTTAATGTTGTATATATACCAGAGAACACCACAGCTTCATTGTAATCAGCTTGAAAAAGGAACTAAAACTTTCTGAAAGCTTGTTATGATTATATTAGTTAGCCAATAAAGGTATCACCTTTATACCATTTTGTTATTTTTTATTTCAAAAGGGTTGACCAATAACATTTTTACTGGCTAACATGGTACAGCAACTTTACCACACTTTTTTTAAATAAGACTTTATTCCACAAAGCAATGGACTGTATGTAATAAACAACATAAATGGAATGCTAACTTGTTCAAATAGGAATAAAAAAATATCACATTTCTCAATCTTATACAGGTTTGTGATCCATTATGAGGATGCTAATGTGCAACACTATGTATTAAAGGGGTGCTTGACCTTTAAGTTATATTTTAGTATGCAAGGCACCAAAGTGGGTAACGAAGGGTGCCCGGGACTGTGGGGAGGTGCTGGGAGTAGAGGGAACCATGGTACTGGCTGCATGGGGTGGAAGGATTGGTTGATGGCACTAAGGGTGGGCTGTAATAAAAAGGGGAAGTTGCTTACCCTCCTCCTCTTGCTGTTACATCATGGACACCAGGAGTGATGTGCAGGCTGGCAGTTTGTCTGGTCTCCCCTAATGACCCATTGCACTGTTACACTTAGGGGCAGATTTACTAACGATCAAATTTCGATCGAAAAATGGTCCAAATAGGTCAAAAAAGTCCTAGAAAAAATCTAAGAAAAGGTTCTAGGAGGTCCCCCATAGGCTAAAATAGCAATTTGGTAGCTTTAAGGTGGCAAAGTTCCAAATTTGAAGTTTTTTTTAAAGAGACAGTACTTCAAATCGAATTTTGGGCTATTTGATAGTTGATGTAGCCAAAAACTACTTCAAAATTCAAATTTTTTAAATTATAATTGAATTCTAATTTTCATTTCAACTCTTAGTAAATCGCCCCCTTAAATTTGTTACACTTATTAATAAAATTTCAGTGGATTGGTTTCCATTGTTTCCATTGGTTTCCAACATTCCGTTGTTAAGATTGTGTTATATATAACAAATATTATTATTGTCACAGCTGTTAGCAGATAATTGTTTTTTTTTTTTTT
>CM044440.1:98330253-98345596 GCA_024363595.1 Xenopus borealis
ATCAGACGGACGGAGCTCCTAGCAAACACGTCTGCTCTCCACCATGGCCAAGGACCGCCCTCAGCAGATAATTGTTTTTGGTCCTTGCCATTTGGTTATGGTCAGTAGGTTTTTCCCTTTACAGTGGTTGCAGTTACCACAGTGGCTGCAGTGGCTTGCATCTGTGGTAACATGGGCTTATTATAACATGGCAAGGACAGGGTTATTAAAGAAAGCTGTGGCCAACCTCCACCCACGTAAAGGTAAAAAAAAAAAAAGAGTTTTGTGTTTTATTTAAATGTTAGCTCACGAGCAACTGCCTCCCCACATGTTGAATTTTAAGCAACTTTTAATTTATTTTCAAAATGGGGGGGGGTCACT
This sequence comes from Xenopus borealis, assembly GCA_024363595.1. Lineage (NCBI taxonomy): Eukaryota > Metazoa > Chordata > Amphibia > Anura > Pipidae > Xenopus > Xenopus borealis. The sequence goes on from CM044440.1 coordinate 98,330,614, forward strand.
GACCCATTCTAAAAACAAAAGCTCTATAAGACTTCAAATGTATTGGTATTACTACTCTACTTTTTATTACTCATCTTTCTATTCACTCCTCTCCTATTCATTTTCCAATCTCTTATCTTATTCAAATCAGTGCATGGTTGCTAGGGGAATTTGGAGAAAAGCAATCAGATTGCTGAAATTATAAATTGGAGAGCTGTTGAATAAAAAGCTACATAACTCAAAAACCACAAATATAAAAACATGCAAACTAAATTGTCTTAGAATATCACTCTCTACATCATACTAAGGGGCAAATTCACTAAAGAGTGCAACTTTGCCAGCGTCTGCTTCACAGCCATTGCAACACTTCGCCAGGTGAAAATTTGCTTAGAAAAAACTGATTCACCAAAGTGCAAAGTTTGTCCTGCTGGTGAAGTTGCGCTACTGTTACTTCGTCAAGCAAAGAGAAGTTGTGTTAATGTTGACTAATTTGCATAGTTAAAGTTTAATGGACGTATATGTTGCAGCAAATACATTACATTACACAAGCCCGAGAAACCTTAATAAAAGAAAATAGAGTTGTTATATTAATAGCCCTACACATTTGCCCACTGTACAGTTTATGCTCCATATGTTCGGAAATGTAGGTAGGAAACCGGATACCCCAAAAAAAAAATTTCGATCTTTTGCAGCCTATCACCCTGTAAAAATGAAGACGCTAGCATTTTTCAACAATTTTTGGACAAAATCCCATTTACTCTATTGTACTTCACCTGGTCTGAGGGGGTGAAGTCAAGACTTACGCAAGAGGTAAAAAGGTACAAAGAGTAAAATTGTTATCTTAGTGAATTGTCGGGGTTACGTTCATTTGCCAGATCGAACATTCACCTGGCGTTAGAGTGTGAAGCAACACTAGCATACCTCTCTTGGCTATCAAAGAGGCGTCTGCATTTGTTAGTAAATCGGCGAAATAACAAAATTAGATCACGCTGGCGCTTTAGTGAATTTGCCCCTAAAAGTTCATTTAAAGGTGAACAACCCCTTTAGGACTACTAAACATTACATTTAAAACTTAAATAAACCCAATAGGATTAATTTGCCTTCAATATGGATTCACACAGTTTAGTTCCCATCAAGCACAAGGCACTGTTTTATAATTACAAAGAAAAAAGAATTCTTTACAGAAAAAGGAATTGTTTAAAATGCTTTGAATTATCTGCTGAGGATGGACTCTATGGAAAATTACATAATTTGGAAGTTTCTAGATAACGGGCTTCCAGATAGCAAATACCAAACTTCTACTCTTCATTATACAGTTTATTACATCACAAAATATACAGTATAGGGCATGTCAGAAATTAGATTTGAACAGTCACCTACAAGTTAGAAAACAAAAGCCTAGATCTGATTAGTTTCCATAGGTAACATCAGCTGTGATGTTTGTCTTCAGTGTTGAGAAAATATGAAGACAAATGTGAAAGACACCCAGCTCTCCAAAATACAACTACCTGCAACATCTCTTTGCCCAACCAAGAGTTTTATATTATTTTTGTTAATTATCTTTTTTATAAAGTATTTCCTCATATTGTCTCCTTTAAACCATTGCTCCAATTTTGATTCAGTATAGAATGTTAGTGGGGTTTTCCTACTTTGAATAAACTCAAAAAAAATCTAATGCTTGCTTTTTTATTAAAAAAAAAAGCCAAATACCGGTATGGGAAGCTCTGAATTATGGAAAGGCCATCTAACCTTAGCCTTATTTTATCCATTTAATCAAAATGTTTTAACATTATTTCCTTTGTAATAATAAAACAGTACCTTTTATTTTATTCAAACTAAGATATAATTAATTAATTAATTAATTAATAATTAATTCTTATTGGAAGACCATTCTATTGGGTTTATTTAATGTTAGCATGATTTTCTAGCAGACTTAAGGTATGAAGATCCAAATTACAGATAAATTCATTATCTGGAAAACCTCAGGTCCCGAGCATTCTAGATAACAGGTCCCCTTTGCATAGTAGACTCCAAGTATGAAGATCCAAATTACAGACATATCCGTTATCCCGGGAAGCACCAGGCCCCATTGACTTCTACATGAACTTGGCAGCTTTCAGGTGTTACATTCAAGCTTTGCTACTTTCTTTTGCACTTCATAAATATAGTACATACAAGGTTTTTTAAGCATAATTTGAATTAAGGAGTTTTAGCACCAAAAAATATAACTTGATGAAAAAATCCAAAACGAAACACTGATAAATCTCTTCCCCACCCAAGTTTCATTTCAGGAGTTTTATTTTACAGGAAAGCAGTAGATGAAATAACATGACTTAACAAGAAACACAGGGGTACAATTACTAAATTGATCTGGGAAATCCTAATGTATTCCCAGCAGTGTGAGTTGTACATTTTTTAACACTTTCCTGACAGCAAAATTGATGTGTTCAGGGGTTGGAAAGCATGTTTAGTTTAAGAACAGAAACCATTGCGACTCCTCAGAGAGAAACAGCCTATTCTCCTAACACTGCAATATTATTTTTTTTTAAATAATGAAAGCCATTGCGTTATCTACTAGATGTATCCATCTCTCTATATAACAGTGCATATAAAGCTCTGTTTCTGTTTTTTTAACATTACACCTAAACATAATCTAATAAAAAAATAACAAATATACAAAATGCTATCTCTAGTAAGTTGGGTTATTTATCAATGTCGTAAAACAATGTATCACTGTAAACCAATTATTTTCCATATTATGGATAGCCATAACAGCAGACTTAGTCATCACTGGATCCATCACGATTCATTGAAATGTGCACACTGTAAAATCTAGAGAAAAAGCAGAGCATTTTGCATCCCAAATGCATCTTACTACATTGAAACAAGCTGGATATAAGTAGAAAGAAGCATAAGCTTTATTTGTTAGAAACCCTCTGAGGATAATATCAGACCGTCAGTATCACTCGCACTTGTACTCTGCTTGAGTGTATGGGCAAAGCTGATAAACCAACTAGAATGCATAATGAGCTCAGCTTCTGAAGCAAACAGATTCAGCCTTTTTGCAGATCACAAAAGTCATTTCTGCTTCTGATTCCTAACTCCTAGGGTTGTTATGGGGTTTGGTTTCATGAATGATAATGAATCCCCAGAGTGACATTCTCATTGGTGCCCTTGACTGTGCTGTGCTTCTTTAATGGAGAAAGTCTTTTTAGGCACACCTTTAGAAGCTACTGTATAAGGTACAGAAATGTATTTTATTTCCTATTAAAGGGGATAATTCCCTATGTTTCATTTGCATAGTTAAACTGGTTGCTTGTTCTTCAATACCTACATGATAGTTTAATTTAAATGTTGATAAGTCAAAAAAATTATCTAGTTTGCAAATAACTAGAAGCTATTTTATGATATAATATCACTAAAATAAAATGAATACCTAAAAAACAAATTTTGTTGAACGTAATAATTGGCAATGTCCTTACAATGTTTCAAATCATCCCCCTTTTATTCTTAACCTTGGCTAAAGTATTCTCTATGGAAAAAGTATTATTTACAATTTTTCTTCATAAGGCACTGGTGGGTGTGTTGGTGGGTTGATGGTTGAAGTTGTAGGCTAGACTGTTTAAATCAAGAGCATCATAAGTTGCAGCTCAAGCCTTTTGACGCAACTTGCTATGTGAAGCCAGGTCAAGGGTGGCAGCTCTAGGATTCTTCAAAGTAAAGAGGTGCAATTGTTCACCACTCAGAAGAAGCAGCATGGATGCACTGGCAACCATTTGAAAATGCAGGATTGAATTAATTAAGTGTGTCCATACTGTATGTGCTTTCCATTGCACCTATTTTACAGCACCTGTGCTTGTGGGTCTGTTCATAATTGACCCATTGGGTGTGTAATGAACAAGAAATCAATAAGATATTAAGGTGCCCAGTAACAATAAAAGTGTTGCTTTGGGTGAGCCTTAGTTCTTTTATTAACCCTTCCTCTCTTAGTCAAAGTAAGCCCTGTTTCCTTTTATTAAAAGGATTCTGTCATGATTTTTATGGTGTAGTTATTATTTCTAAATTACAATGTTTATACTGAAAATAATTCACTCTACCATGTAAAATGTCATTTCTAACCAAGGAGGTATATGTTTTAGGTTAGAATATTAGTGTGTATGCAGCCATCTCAGGTCATTTTGCCTGGTCATGTGTTTTCATAAAGAACCAGCAGGATGGAAATGCTTTCACACTGATTATTGTTTCTCCTACTCAGTGTAACTCAAGAAGTTGCAGTGGGACATGGATTTTTACTAGTGAGTGCTGTTCTTAGATCTACCAGGGAACTGTTATCTGGTTACCTTCCCATTGTTCTACTGATGGCCTGCTAAGCGGGGGATGGGAGGGGTGATATCACTCAAACTTGCAGTGCAGCAGTAAAGAGAGGTTTATACAAGCACAAGTCACATGACTGGGGCACCTGCGAAACTGAAAATATGTCTAGCCCCATGCCGGATTTCAAAATGAAATATAAAAATATAAATTTGCTCTTTTCAAAAATGGATTTGAGTGGCTCCTGGGGTTTTCCAGTTAAGAGCTTCTTTTCTGTAATTTTAACCAGCATACTACTAAAAAATACTGAAACATTCAATAAACCCATTAAGATTGTTTTACCCTCAATATGGATGTATACAGCCTAGTAACCATCAAGTACAATGTACTGTTTGATTATTACAGAGAAAACGGAAAACAATTTGAAAGAATAGAATTATTTGCATTAAATGGGATGGGATATGGCCTTCCTTTACATCCATTAAAACCTTCTCACCGATCCATACTTAGTGCATTCATCAAAAGTGTATGCTGTCAAGGCACTGGTTATGCACTTAAATTAAAAGCATATTGTAAGCAGTTAAATCAAGGACTATGTAACCTTTTTAGGACTTCATACAGCAAATTATTTTCCAGTTATTTCATTCTTGTTTGAAGATTCTGACTAAAGGAATGTACAGGATGTTATACAGCAAATGATCCATGTCAATAGCTTTGATAGTATGTAAGAAACTGCCTTGTGTGAAAAGGATAAAACTGCAAATATCTGATTATATGGTTATGGTTGAAATAAATCCTTATTTGAATCATGTGTAAGCTCTTTCTAATAAATTGAAAAGACTTCCACTGCTGCAAATATAAATTTGTATGGCGTTTACAGGGAAACAAGAGTGCACTGTTATACAGGCTATAAGTGCACCAACTGTATAGAGCAAAAAATGATCAGTGATTTAATGCATTTTATGTACAAGCAAAAGTAGTGTTTTTTTGGTTCAAGCCCCCACACTGAAGTCAACCTTTTTGACACCCCCCCCCCCTTGGCTCATAACATGGTTACACAAATATTTGTTATTCTGTTTAGCCATTGTTTCAAAAACATATTCAGCAGGAGATCAAATAAAGGTTTATTTACCTACTTTTTGACCTGGGGTTTAAAAGGGCACCATGGAACAGTTTTTTTTTCATGTATTTTTTATCAATAGTCTCACTGATATAGCAAAGGAGATGGAAGGCTTTTAATAACTAGTGACTTTTCTTGCTGCTTAATGCATCTCCCCCATTGAGTCATATAACAAGATGCAATTATATTCAGTACATAATGTCAATAAGCGCTCTTCAGCATAGGCAACTTTATTCTGTTATTAGTTGTGAGTTAAAGCAGCGGGATCAGAAGTACAGAAATCCCGTTGCGCCAACAAATTGCAGCTGTGAAAGTGAAGACCCTCCATTTACATATTTATTTAAGAAAACGTAATCTATTTCTCATTTCCTTCCTAGGCTCATTTGTTTTTTATTCTCTGCAAGATGCTCCGGCCAGTGTGTCTATTGAACGATTATTTAAAACTGACATCAATTCCAAAGCAATCTGCAAGGCTAACCAAAACAGGGAGACAGAAATTGGTGCAAAGAGTAGAAAGCACACATGAAACATCACCTGCTCACTCGGTTCCGAGCAAGCGATGAGCTACACTTTCTGCTTCATTTAATCTAGTGTCTGTATAGATACTCCATAATTACACTGCTCCTTATCGCCGGCACTTATCTTTCACAGAAATTTTAACTGCCACTCGGCACAGTGAGCATGCTGTTAAATAAATTTTTCATTCAGTACAAATTTTGCTTTATTCTATGAAACTATTTTCCATTTTAATGTGAGCGCCTTGTTCAGAGTAAACGGATTGTTCATTGCTTGGTGCCTAGATTTGTGACTTTTTATCTGTTTTTTTTTTTTTTTGTACGTCTTTTAAATTGGATTTCATTGTAAAGGGGTTGGTCTGCATCTGCTGAAAGCTGCATAGAAGAAAACTCAAAGAGGTGGAAATTGTATCCAGCACAAAAAATGACATTAGGTTGTACTGTGAGTTATAAAAAGGAGGGTTGTTTTTGGTAGTTATGCATTTTATGTCATAAACCAACTATTTCAAAAGCAGGCAAGGATTTAGGGATGATCAGACTTGGCAGTGCAGGAAAGATGTGGTACTTATTTGAGGGATTTGTTAAATAAATCAGACTCAAACATACTGCTGTAAAAATTCCCAACCTTCAGCTATTGAAGGTGCCACCAGAATGAGAAAGAGAGTAGACCTCTGTTTGTATGTGATGCTGCCAATACATACTAGTGCAATGTGGGGCACTTATGTCCCTTCCTCACCCCTCATGGCAGTTTCAGGCATCGGAGTTCAAGGCAGCCATCTTCTTCTCTTCGGTAATCTTCATCAATTTAATGGCGTGTCTGTGCATGTGCAGTCGCACAATTTCCCAGTTCCAGACAACAGTGTATGCATTGAAACTCATGGACATTGCCGAAGAACTGGAAGAAGATGCGAAGATTGCTGAAGAAGAAAATGATGAACTCCACTGTCTGAAACTGTCACAAGGGTTGAGTAAAAAGTTAAGTGCATTTTCCCAGGGTAAGAGCTACAGTGGGGAGAGAGGGTCTATGGGTGGTGTGAGGTTTATTTTTAATGAAGGGTTTAATTCTCCTTTAAGTAAAGGGATTCCTTGAAAAATGTGGGTGATGTTAGTAGCATAATAATGAAATTTGAGGCCCCTAGGCTAAACTTTTCACAGGCTTCCACAAGGCTACTCCCATACCCAAAATTTAGAAATATACAACAATTAATCAGGGTCACAGGCTCAACTGAAGATACAAGTGGCCCAAGATCTAGCTTTTTTCAATTATTTGTATTTTCTTTTATACTTATTATCTGCTCAGCTGATCCTGGTTCTCAATGTGCATGTGTGGGTTGTGTGTGCTCAAGCCTTCTAAGATACATTGGGTTCTGCTTGCACTGATGCATCAAACCCAACAAGTCATAGAGAGCTCAGATGCATGCCACATATATGCTATGTTTTGTCTAGATGTCTATTCTTCTCCCAGCAGGTTCCATGTAGCCATCCTGTCTGTACCAGGCCCAGCAGTACAGATAAAAATTATTTTTTTAAAGAAAGTAAAAAAAATAGATGGGCCCTAAATCACTCTGTGCCCCCAGGTTATAGCCTAGGGTAGCCTATTGATTAATCACCCCTGAGTGGTGTGCTTTGAGCTTGGAGGAGAGCTACATAGATGGGATATCTCCAGGTATACAGGACCTCCTTGCTCCTTCAATCCCTTACTTATTCCCTTTACTTAGAAATGTCAAATGTAGTGTTATACACCACAATTCTGAAGAATACTGTATGTAAGAAGCAGCAGAACAATAATTCTATTTATACTCTACAAATGGATTAATTTACTCTGAAAGAAGCTAATAAGATGAACATGATGCAGACAAATAAGGCAAATGAGAGTATTATTTAATCTTACAAAACCATTTACTATGTTTCATCAATGATATTTGGTTGACTAGGACTTTTTCAAACACAAAGACTAGATCTAACACAATGCCTTGAAGTTAGATGATATGATAGTTATATCCATTTACTTTGTCCTGATGTGGTTAGTGTAGATTTATGTCCTTCATGTTCCACAAACCAATTTCCACTCACAATATAGTCTGAGACAGCAATGATAGTTTGTCAATAAAATGTTAACAGGGTTTAGGGTAGGGCAAGCGAAATGCACTTTACCAGTCACTGACAACCATATTGATGGATATAAAAAAGCTTTGTGCTTGACTGATTTGACATGTATTAAGCCCTATTCTGGGCCTGTTTGTATCCCATATGTCCCTTAAAAAGGATGATTGCAATACTGGCTGTAGGCACAAAAGTTCATTCTGTCTGTTGAGAATGCATTACAATCTTATTATGCATGCTTCCTGTAACAAAATGTGATATTACAGACAAAACACAAACCCTTCAAATGTTCTGCAATGGAAGCGTAAAGGGACGTTGGACGTGTTATTGTGAGGGATTCTATGGTGGGGAAGGTCTGTATCCTTCAGGCAGGGAATGTTCATTGTGCTGAGAGGTAACAGAAAGGGGGTGACAGAAGTTCAGGAACAGGAAGACAGATTTGTGGGGTAGTGAGTGAAGAACCAGTGACAGAATGCAGCAGAGACTGGGCTAAGGACATGACAAGAGCAGGTCTAAGTGTAGGAACAAGGCTAGAGAAGGATTAGAGCAGGGAACAGGAACAGGTTTGGAGCAGAACTAGGAGCCAACACATCAGAACTAGGAGCAGACAAACGTCAATTTAAAGAAGAAGAAAGAGGTCTGAAAGGGGGATTTCAACACTAAAGAGGAAACAGACAGGTCTGCTTCCTCTGTAGTGATACCAGTGAATGTAAGAAATTAAAATATTCAGGTGTAGGAAACAATTATCATTTTAACACAGCGACAGTATTCAGATGCACAGCCATATATTTCTAGGGATCATGATAATCATGTCCATCTCCTGAGGGCTTGGCAAAAAGAATGGAAAAGAATGGAATAATTATTTGACTGGTAATCAATTTTAGCACAAATAGCTGTAATATGTACACACCCTGTGGCTGAATGTGGCTGAATGTCAGTTTCTACTCTACCCAAACAATTAGAAGCACATTTATCAAGGGTCAAATTTCTAATTCATGTTTCCGTTCATGAGTTTTTTTGAACTCCCTAAAATTTGAATGAATTGGAAATTTGAATTTGTAAATTTATCAATAAAATCGAAATTCGAATTTGTTCAAACTCGATTTGTGTTTTTTCCCAGAAAAACTTGAATGTCAAACATCTCCAAAAAGAACTCCCTAGTCAAATTTGACAATTTGGACCATAAAAAAAAAGAAAGTTCAAATTCAAATTTACAGTTCAATCCTTAAAGGAAAACTATACCCCCCAAACGAATACTTGAGCAACAGAACCTTACCAAACTGGAATATATATTTGTCCTTTTACATCTCTTGCCTTGAACCACCATTTCATGATGGTCTTTGTGCTGCCTCAGAAATCACCTGACCAGAAATATTTCAACTCTAACTGTAACAGGAAGAAGTGTGGAAACAAAAGGCAGAACTTTGTGACCTAACTTTATAGTGTGTTTGGTATGTTTGTGTGCACCGTTGAATCCTAGGATCCCAGGGGGCTGTCTTTATTTTTTAAAATGGCAATTTTGTATTTATGATTACGCAATGACACATGCTACTAAAAAAGTATATTATTATGAAAATGGTTTATTTACATGAAGCAAGGTTTTACATATGAGCTGTTTTATGGAAAATCTTTTTATAGAGACATTGTTCGGGGGGTATAGTTTTCCTTTAATAAATCTGCCCCTTAATACCTTTTAAAGTATGCAATAAGGTGTAGATTATTAGCATCTATAAAGACAGAGGTCTCATTCAACTGCTTTGCTGTATCAGAAGGCATGCTACAGCACATAAATACATATGAGAACAGCACTAACACAGATACAAACTTATTCTCAGAATCAAAAGTACTTTAAGTCCCAAATGCTTGTTCGATTATGAAGCTTTACTCATAATTTATTCCATAGTTTTCCCCGCTCAGAAGTAACCTGTCATAATATTTTTTTCTGACATCCTAATTACATTCTTAAACTGCAAATCTCAAAGATTTATTTCAATAGTGGTTAGATCTGATGATATCAGATTTTGATTTCCCATCTGGCTGGTGAAATATCCACAGAAGGAAAGTTTGAACTCAAAAAAGGTAAGAAAATTAAAAAAAAAATATTGTATATGGATTTAATTCAGCTCTAAAGAAATCTGATAATTTTTATGCTGCGAAATGCAAAGCCTACAGATGAGGCAAAAGTCAAGAGGTAAATGGAATACATATTAATATATTTGGCTTCAGGCTCAAACAAATACATTTAAAATGCTTCAGCTGTCAGACAACCAAATCAGCATGCTAAAGTTGTATGGCATGACGACAGATTAAGAAAGCTGCAGAGAAACTCAGTCATATTAAATCCGTCGAACTTAATGCCAAAAAAGCATTATTATTTCCACACATATATTGTAAGAGCAACAGTAAGTAATGTACAAGGGTGGAACTACCTGACATGCTTGGGACTGCAGTGAATCCTTGATTTCCTTCTATAAACAGCGCCAAGGGATTTTTGTAGTTGTGTTGGAGAGAATATTCAGGTGTTATGTCAATAAATGACCCCTAAAATATTTGATCAGTATTAGTCAGCAAAGTTCTGTCCTAATCAATAGAAAAATGTTGCTGAATTATTTGTTGCAAGTAAGAAGGTTTAGGTTAAATGCATGCTGCAGGGCTGAAAGCAGCATCTCCCTATGTCATCTATTAAAGGGATTCTGTCATGATTTTTATGGTGTAGTTTTTATCTGTAAATTACACAGTTTAAACTGCAAATAATTCACACTACCATGTAAAATGTCATTCCAAACCCAACAAGTGTATTTTAGTTATAATATTTGTGTGTCGGCAGCCATCTATGGTCAATTTGCCTGGTCCTGTGCTTTCAGAAAGAGCCAGCACTTTAGGATGGAACTGCTTTCAGGCAGGCTATTGTTTCTCCTACTCAATGTAACTGAAAGTGTTGCACTGAGACATGGATTTTTACTATTGAGTGCTGTTCTTACTGTATATCTACCAGGGAGGTGTTCTCTGGTTACTTTCCCATTGTTCTGTTGATGGGCTGCTGGTGAAGGAAGGGGAAGTGATATCACTCCAAGCTGCAATGCAACAGTAAAGAGCACAAGCCAAATGACTGGGGGCACCTGAGAAACTGACATGTCTGGCCCCATGTCAGATTTCAAAATGAAATATAAAAAAATATGTTTGCTCTTTTGAAAAATGGATTTCAGTGTAGAAGTCTGCTGGAGCAGCACTATTAACCGATGCTCTTTGGGAAAAAAACATGTTTTCTCATGACAGTATCCCTTTAATGATCCAAACACATTCTTGTAGCATTACTTTTCTAGTATGAATGTAGATAAATAAATAGTTTTGCTATGCAAAGAGTTCCCCACATTCTTTACTTTAGCTTGCAGGCTTTCTTTTTGTCTTCCATTATCTCTTATGTCACTGTTGGCTTTCTTGATAAGTTCCACTGTTTAGTCAGTAAGCAGTCTAAGAAAAACTTTAATGATTGTATCCATCTCTTGAAATAATCTCAGTAGGCTATATTATGTCACAAGGATCACTCAACAGGGATAGATCATGTTAAATACCGGAGAGGTCAAAATTTCCAATTACTTCAGTGGGTTAGTTACCTATAAGTCATTGCTCAGCTAGGCAGATTTGTGTAATCTTTGCTAATTTACAAGTAATTCACTTATTGATTGAAGTTAGTGCAATGTAGCCATCTGAAAACAATCCTAATTAACTTATGACTCCTAATCATGCACAGATTAGTTTGCCCTGTTTTCATTACAACTTCAGTGTTGCATTTACTATGTAATTTTCAGTATCATTCAATAGTAACCACGTCTCATAAATGAAGGGGGCTGTATTAGATCAAATAAGCAAACATTCTATCATATAATTTGGTTCCAGATTAAGTATCTATGTTTGACTGAAAATCAATTTTATGATGCATTTCATCCACTACATAAGACTTCACAATCCATTGATATATCTTTGAATATTGTATTCCTGAAACAGAGCAGGCTCTGTATATTGAAAAGAGTTGCAACCTTTCTACCAGGGGCACAGACCATCCTGTAGTACAAAAAGAATCTTTGATGGGACAGTTCTGAAAAGTTCTTCACCAAGTTGGGTTTTGTCTAGCCCTGAAAATATTCTCTGCAACTTAGTAAATGTACTGACTTGGGATTTCAATTGAAGGAATAATGTATGGTATATCTCCCAGCAGGTATTATAACCTACACAATAAGGCTTAGTCCAGACGGGGAGATTCGGGGGCGATCCGTCGCCTGGCGACTTCTCGCCACGACGGATCACCCCCGAATCTCCCAGAATAGCTAGGCACCGGCGAGGCTTAAAAACGCCGGCGCGTGTCCACACGGAGCGGCGCGATTTTTAAAATAGCTCCAAATTGCCTCGCGGCGAGAAGTCGCCAGGCGACAGATCGCCCCCGAATCTCCCCGTCTGGACTAAGCCTAAAGACTCAGCAATTTCAACTTGAATTTGTTTCTATGAAGAAGCAATGTGCTTGAAGCTGCCTAGAACCCTAGAACTTACAATAAATAAGTGCAATTTCTAGCTGAGTCACAGGAGGCTTTGTATGGTTCAGCTCATAATGAACAGTTTTAGTACATCCACTACCATTTTATACCAGCTGATGGAAATCCTTCAGTTAAGGGACTATATAAGTGTTCCTCGTCCAGGGCTGGATTTACATAGCAGGTGCCCCTAGGCCCGCTGTCGCTTGTCACCCCTGTCCCCTCCCTTTTCTTTGCTTAAATTTTCATCATCGGGACGGAGCAATGGGAAGGAAATTTTAATTTCTGAACTACTGTGAGTGTGGTTGGGCAGCATGCCGCCCCTAAAATCCTGCCACCCTAGGCTCGGGCTTAGGTGGCCTCTCTACAAATCCGGGCATGTCCTCGTCCTCTCTGTTTTGGTAACCAAACTCTTTGGGAGTGTTTTGATATTTTTGCCCTGTCCTTGCATTAATTTGTTTGTCTTCTTCCATTTCTTTATCTACCGGACTCCTGCCCTGACCACTGACACATTTTACAGATTTGCCTACTGTCTACCACCTGCTACAGCCCCTGATCTTGCTTGGCTATTGGACTCATTTGTCTGCTGCCTAGACCTTACATGACAGCTGTTACCTGCCCTGATTTCTGAGCATGGTTTTCCAATGTTACCCAACATATAGACTCCAGTCTAGTGAACATAAAATTGATTATTTATAAAAGAAATGCAGAATTTTTAAATAGTTGTTGATAGAAAAATTCTTATTTCAGTATGCTGAAGCTTATATTAAATTTTCATTTTCACGATAGCTCTCCTTGTTGCAGTTGTTTGTGATATACCTCATTGTGATTGGATACAACCCCTTTAAAAGGATTGTTTGCAGGAACATTTGGTAGCTTATGAGTAAGTGCCCCAACAGGCACGAAACATGTTAGGCCTTTTTGTATGTTCCAATAAATGGATTTAATTTTCATTCCAGTTTGTCATGGATATTTTTCTGGAAGAAACACTCACAATTTTCAGATTTTTCATTAGAGTAGAATAGGGATACTGTATGTATTTAATGTATTCTGTAGTAGAATAGTGAAAACCTTTGGTGTGTTCTCTGCTTTTTAGAAATGTAGTATATATTTAGATATGCTTAAGTTTAGTTCTAGAGCTTAGGTTAGTTCTTCTTTCAACCTTACATCATCATCTTGGTCCTATCTGTAAATAGCTATTGCCTGCCATTCTGATTCTAGCAGGAAAAATGATTTGTCAGTGCTGTTGATTAATTGTCGATTAATTTATAAATAATGCATGGTGCTCTTTTGTGCATAAAGTGCTTTATATTTTTTAATAACCTGTTGCAAGATTGTGACCGTTACAAAGCCATTGAAGCTATTAATATGTAGTTGCTCTAAGGGTAAGCAGAGAGGTCTTAAATTAAATAATATCCACATCCATTTGTAAGCAGGTGTAGTGAGATCCAATGATGTCATATGAGGGCAAACACTAATAACCCCATTAGAGAACACACTGCATACTAATAAGCAAACACAATCCTTAATGCATGACTCCACCCACAGAGGCATCCATAAAGGATTTAACCTAAAGTCAAGAATCAATAGCTACCTTTTTCTTTCATTCCTTTGTAAAGCTGGCTATACAAAAAAAGCTGCTGAATCCAGACTTCAGACTGTTTAAATGGGTTGTGCGCCTTTAAATTTTAGTATGCTGCAGAGAGTGATATTCACAGCCAATCTGCAACTGGTTTTATTTGTTTATTATTGGTGGTTTTGTAAATATTTCACTGTTTATTAAGCAGCTCTCTAGTTTGCAATGCCAGCAATCTGATTGCTATGGTCCATATTACCCTAGCAACCACGCACTGATTTGAATATGAATGTAGATGGCCTGGATAGAAAGAGGAGTAATAAAAATGAGCAATAGCAATACTTGTGTAGCATTGCAGAACATTTGTCTTTAGATGGGGTCAGTGATCCCCATTTTAAAGAGTCAGAAGAAGAAGAAGAATTCAAAAATTCTGAAACTATAAAAAATAATAGTGTAGACCAATTAAGATGGCTTAGAATTGTCCATTCTATAATATATGAAAAGTTAAATTGAAGGTTACCCCCCCCCCCCTCTTTAATGGCATTTTTTGGTGCCTGTATGATAGTCTACCTGGCCAACAATGGGTAGGTTAGAAAATCCTATCAGACAAGGGCCACATTGATACATTGATGTGGTCCTCTTTTACCATTTCCATAGTTCCACATTATGATCTGATATTTGGACCAGGTGACCTGATTTAGTATGTTGATGAGCAAACTGGACAAAGATATGCTCATTTGGCAATCTCACTCCTTAAAATTATTGATTTGTCCCATCTAATGATAAAACACAGTGCAGGTATAGGATCTGCTAATTTCAGTGTTTTGTTTTCCAACATATACAGTATATATAT
>CM044440.1:98346662-98366289 GCA_024363595.1 Xenopus borealis
CCATCCAAATGTATTTAATTCTAATTAAAAATCTTTTAGCAGACAATAATAATTACAGAAAATAAACCTTATCTTTAAAATCCCACGTCCCTAGCAGATCCTTTACCTGCACTGTGTTTTATCATTACAATTCAAGTTCAGATTCAAGTACTTGTTATCCAGAAAGGTCCAAAATACAGTAAAGCAATTTCCCACCTATTTCAACAAATATCTTTATTTTCATAAGTATTTTTATTTTTTGGGCAGTATTAATGGCATGTTACAATAAACTAACACAACAATTCCCTTTCCTATATATAATTACTTAGACATATGAGGGATTTGCATTTAAAAGGAGAAAACTGGTGGTGATGATGATGATGTTGGTTGCAAGTTGGACATTCCTAAATTATTTATGAATTTCAAATTGAATGGCAATATTTCATGACGGTAGAAAGGGAAGGAATTCGGGAAAAAGAAATCATGCATTTACAGGAAACCATTGTGACTACTCTGATAAATCTACTGTCAGGCATTCAAATGCCACTGAGCTGTGGCCTTGCATCAATTAACATTTAATTTGACTTTTACAACCTTACTTATCACTACTCTTTATTCCTTCAATAATAATGATTGTTACTATTCAGCAGTGTCTATTTATGGCCTGCTGGCTATCTCACAAACAGGCTATCACATTAACCCCCCTAGCCACAGACAGTCAAGACCAATCAAAATCATCACAATGAGTCCCTTTAATCATTAGCACAGAAAGAGTTTATAAAATAAGCTCATGGTTGGAGCCAGCTGTGCTCATGCTAAATATGGAGTGAGACAAAAATACTAGGTCCAGTGATTATTCCCCTGAATGGTCCTTTACAAAATCACTTGGGATGCAGTAATGTACCACCGTGTTCACCTGGAAGTCCATGTTCTGTGCAGCCGTATTTCTTTTTTAGTTGATTCTATAACCTGTGTTTACTTGAACTTTTCTATTTTAGAAACCAAATAGCACCCATTATTCTGTGGAACTATACTTTTTCCTGCAGTTAAGCAAATTTCCTTCCAAACATGTTATTAGTATTAATCTAAAATGTGTCACCAGGCATTTTTAAACATCTTTGCATAGAAAGCAAAGGGAGCTTGTTGAAATCAAAAGCCAAGGTACAGATGTAGCTAGATTGCTTTGTGAGTGTAACCTTAAATAACTTCTCTCATTTAACTCAACGATTTCATGAAAATTATGTCTAATAAACGAATTGAATCTAACCTATTATGTAGGAGGACAAGATTGTGTTATATGATTCTTTGCAACTGGTTCTTGAGTTTATTTGTAGTTTGTCAGTTGTTAAAAGCAGCAGGGGCAGACAACTGAGAATAATAACGTACTCTGTAATATACTCAGTATATTGTGGTGTAACGCTTTTTTGGGCTATACAGCACAAATGAGTATAAGTTTCCAGCTAGTGGATGAGCATGGGTTACACTGTGACACTACACAGCAGGGCAGGGCCTTCGCTAAGTGGAAGCTATCCGTTCAAGAGGTATAAAATACACAAATACACAGGCTACTGTAGATAAAATAGATGTTGGACGCCAGGAGGTTCTTGGTGAAAACAGTAACAAAGGTTTATTATGCAAGAGGCAAATGACACCAGGTTTCAAATACTCACACAGGAGCTTGGAGCATAGCAGATGATTAACACAGGAGTAGAAGATATGTTAGCAGATTTCCATAAATGGCATCACAGTAGGAAATATTCCTCAGAGTCAGGTTAGTCAAGGTACATCAAATCCAATACAAAGTGCCTGTTGCTGTAATGTGACTTGATTGGAATACCAGGTAAGGCCAGATAGCTTCTGCTAAGTCCTAGTCCCTAGCACAATGATATCCCTGCATCCCTGTATCCCTAAAAGCATCACAGGGGAGCTTTGTAAGGATGATCTCTTCCTGCTAACACTCCTCGTTGGAACATAGAACTGTTCATACTAAATAAGATAACTATCTCTCTCTCTCTCTAGAGAGACTATGACAATACTGTTGTGTTTGGTAGCCAAGCATGAGGAGGGTATAAGAATGCTTTATTAGCAGGTTCATGCAGCCATTACAACACCACAAATACAATCCTGTTCTTGCTAGTCCTCATTCACGGGGTGACCTGGTCCCTGACTTAGGTCTCTAACAGTATAGATCCTGTTAGGGCATGTGGCTTACTGGATCCTTGTTGATCCCAGGCTCAATGAACAACCAGCTAGATGAAGAACCAGCAGCCAAAGAGGCAGAGGCTCCTCCCTGCACACATAATAAAGCCTTGTGGCATAGAGTAGTTAGTGCACCCTTTGACCAATAACTAAAGGTTAGTAAGAAGTGTTACAGGTATTTACACCCAATAACAGAAGGTGTACTAAAGGCAGGGGATTAACTCCATAGATGCTGTATAGAATCTATGGGTCCCTATAGTGGTATACAGCTATGTAGGAATTTCTGTACAGAGCACAAAATAACCACTCGTTGCACACACCACCTTTAGAGGAGAGGCTCACTAAGACAGTCACCCCTTTAAAGCTCTAATCATTTTTGTCATGGACTCAAGCTGAATGGCAAGACAGTGATTTTAACAATGTTCTGGATAATGTGTCAGTCTTCTATATGTAAAGCAGGTGAAACACATTTTTGGAGTAACCAAAATATTGCATAAAACAGCTCACATGTAAAACCCTGTTTCATGTAAATAAACCATTGTAGGGACCCGTAGGGTTAATTTCCCTACGGTCTGAACCACATGGTGTGGAAATCCCCTAAATTGAGCTATGGGGTCTCCTAGAGTCTTTGCAGGGGCAGGAGCCCTTGTGTTTGTGCAGCATGGACAATACCGGAGGATGTCACTAGGTGTTGCTTCTGCATCACTTTACTATAAAAGGAGAGCCATGTGCTCACACAGCGATTACTGATTACAGATTACTGTCTTACTACTGGATACTGCTTCACAGAGGAGATAGTGATTTCGGCTGCTAAAATGTAGAGGCAGTTGGCCCCTGAGGCTGGGGTAGCAGCCCCATGCCTAGGAGGTAAACAAGGAGGGTCTGGAGCTCCGGATCTTCCAAACTGGATTGTGTGTGCTCGCACTATAGACAGTGCTGGGAGCTCTAGATCAGCAATGGATCAAGCAAGTGGATGCTCGACTAGGAGAGCTTGGAGCCTATGAGGATGCCATCACTCGGATGCTTACTATGTGTGAGCTTGACAGCTCTGTGTGAGCCTCAGGTGAGTCTGCCTGGGAAGGGTAGAGGAAGAGTATCCGTTGTGTCTCTTATTGTGTCACAGGCTTTTTGTGTGACTGCCACATGGGAACAGAGCATATTTGGGCAATAGTTCTACCTGGGACCAATTGTGCTCATTGGGGATAAGGGACAGAGACTTTGTATCTGCCAATGGAGTAGTGCGGGACTTTGCCTGGCAGGGAATTACCAGGAAAGACTGTCAAAGGTATCTAAAAGCTGTTGAGTTCATGTAGAAATCAGTGAGAGTTGTACTAGGCAAAATTCAAGCTGTTATTTTTTTATTCAAAGTGTTTGAGGTTTTTTGAGTTTTTCGTAAGCTTGCAAATTATATTTTTTCTAAACTCACAAACTAAGGGTATTCAAGCTTTTTTTTCCACAATTGTATTCAGATGAGTTCTTTATGATCATATTTTTTTAATAAATAAGCAAGCATTCAAGTTTTTTGTAAATGTGATTTTTGATAAATAAGCCAAAAAGGATATCGAAGTACTATGATTATCACTCGGTCTGGTGATTGGGCCATCTTAAAGGACCAGTAACAAATTTGTTTGTATGGAACTAGAAAAAAACCACCAAGACATATTTAACTTTAAAATTCTTTTAAAAGTCTTTTTTAAGAAATAAAAAAAAAAAGTGATTGGGCAATCCATCTATTGCAATCGAGTGCCGCAGGGTGGATCGTCGCCCTGTCGCCTTTTCTGAAGAGGATCCCAAGCGGAGTATCAGTAAGTTATTTTAATAAAGACTTTGCGATTTTAAAGTTAAATATGTCTTGGTGTTTATTTTTTGTTCGTTGTATACAAACAAAAATTTTTTTTTTCAATTTTTGATGTTACTAGTCCTTTAAAAATGTTATCTACTGATGCTTCATATTGGTTAGTGTATGGTGCATGATCAAATGAGGAGTTGCAGCTCAGATCATTAGAGGCCTCTCTTCTTGCTGCAAAGATCCAGTATTGATTATTACAATGCACTGATCCAGAATTTGTCCTTAACCATTAGTAAATTAACCCAATGGTGACAATAGCGACAATAGTCTTATTTTTTTCTTCTTTCCTGAAGAGAAACTGCCAGTGAGCCCTGAAAATAAAACAACTTTCAAGACAGTCGAGGGAGGCACATTACCAGATTGTCTACAGGAAAAAAACATCTCCTGGGTAGCACTGGCAGATAATTGATTAAATGGTTAATAAAACAGTCAGAAATATGACCTATGTATGCCAGAAATAGTACATCTGTCAATAGAAAAAAGTTGCCTGGAATATGGTTGCAATTGATTATTAGGTTGTACAATATTTATTTGATTCAGCTGGGGCAGTTATGTTGTGTCACCTTGGAAACTTATGCATCTAATTACTGGTAGCTCGCAACAGCAGTGACAACTGTGTGAATGACTGAGGTATAATGTCTTACAATTTTATAAGGAACGTCATTATAATTAAACATATTTTCTTTGTCTCTGGAACAGGATTGTTTAACAGTATGATGGCAGAATGTAGTGTGCAGCATGCCACACAAACAAATCTGTGCAGGCCATGCATCCCCATTTAAACTGCATCCACTCAAAGTCAGAGCCACACATTTGTCCTCTAATCTTAAAACATTTGTTTTGTGCTTTTTTTCACTTCTCATATGGCAAAATATACTGTATGAGGACCTGTGTGTGAACAGAAGTGCAACATACAGTTCTAAATGCATATTGCCATACCAGAATGCTGACTATTTTCCTCACAACTCCAGAGTAAATGCAGCCGTGAGCTTAAAATGTTTGTAGTGCATTTGCTTAAATTAACAATTCAGTGTAAACATAAAAACTGGGTAAACAGATGGGGCAGATTTCGACAATGGGAAAAGTGTGAGAATTTACCGCTATTCGATATGTCGAACGATCGAGTAGGAAATATTTGATGGAACGATAAAATTGTTTAACCATTCAATCAAATTTTTTTTATTCAATCAAAAATAATGAAACCCAATTCGGTAGCTTTAATCTAGCGAACTAGGAAGTCGAAAAAAATTTAAAGGGGACTGTCGAATGGTTGAATATTCAAATAGATTTTTATTCGAATTATTTGAATCATTCGATTCAATCAAATTTTCAAAATTCACTGGTCGAAGTGGTCTTCAAAAACATTCGAATTCAACTTCGAATCCTTCATGTGAATTTGATAAAATGCCCCATAGACTGTGCAAAATAAAAAAATGTTTCTAAATAAGTTAGCCAAAAATGTAATGTGTAAATACTGTAATGACCGGATGTATAACAGAACATTTATTTGCCCAGTTTTATTTTTTATACTGAACAATTTATTTAATGAATGGC
Organism: Xenopus borealis; assembly: GCA_024363595.1. Classification (NCBI taxonomy): domain Eukaryota; kingdom Metazoa; phylum Chordata; class Amphibia; order Anura; family Pipidae; genus Xenopus; species Xenopus borealis. Next base: position 98,352,244 of record CM044440.1, read on the forward strand.
TTCAATGCATGCTATTACTGGATTGGTGTATCTCCCATACTTCCTGCAGAACACACTGCACAGAAACTTTATGTTAGTGAGGGGGACCTTTCCCAGTGGTCGTGTTCCCTGGGGACTAAAGTCCTAAAACAAAGCCTGTCCCTGGGAAATGGGTTTTAATTTCATCTTTACAATTTGCTCAATATGTAACTGATGTTGATTAACATTTCAAACCATTCAGAAAGGAAAGCCTGGAGTTATAAAAGTAGGAACTACATAATGAGGCATCTGAATGACGAGCAGTCAGATTACATTGATATATGTTTAGAGATTGGCTGAATCAGATTTAGCTGTGATTGGGTGAGAAGGAATGAGTTAAAGCATAAGATGGCTGGGCCCAGGGATAGAGAAAGAGAGGGATGTGATGTCTGGGGAAGAAACAGTTCACTTCCTTATCTTCTGAGCAAGTCCCCTCTTCGTTTTTTTTTTTTGCATAGTTTGTGAAATGTTAGGATTTTCTCTTCTTTATGTTCTCATAGCATCTATTAATAACCAAATCTAGATGTGCACTGTTATATTATGATTTTGGAACTGTTATACAGTATATGCGTAAAAATCTGCATGGTATTATTTATGTTAAGTGTCTGTCAAATGATTGATCCAGGGAATGTTTCCAATCCTCATTGAGGTCAAGAAGGAATTTTTTCCCTCTTGATCAAAACAGTGGATAAATGATAATTTATTTTAGGTTGTATTTGTCACAGCAGCGGTAGGACCTTGCCAGAGTACTGCACAGGTAAATTTAGAAGAGGGAGAAAGGAGGTTCCCTCCTGTGACCTCATAGTAGAATGATAGATACAGACACTGCTACTGCTTGTGCTAGGTGACAGCCTCCTTGGATTTCTTATCATCACTACACTGCAGATTCAGTACTGGCTCGTTGTGAGAGATGCAGATCCTGCTGGTAGCAAAGTTTGGGGGCCATCCTCTCTGTAGGTAGAGGCAGCTTAATACTCAGTGGTGATATAATGACATAGTGGTCACAAGTGAGGAACAGCAGAGCATAGTAGTGATCTCTTATGGAATTTGGGGTTTAGAATATTGCCTTGGGGTGCAGCTTGCAAGGTCCTATTCATTTGTTAAAATATGAATAAATATTGTGGCCATTTTATCCCATTTTTGGCTACTGGTGTTTCATTTATTTATGTACCAATGGGGTTCATGGAGGGCAGTTGGTTGGCAGAAAGCAAAGGATCAATAGAGGAGTCCCCTTGTCATGTTTGTGGCCTTGCTCTCTGCCACTATATCAGACTGATTCTAGGAAGTTTATCCCCAGGTGCCAATTATTTGGAAAAAAAACAGATAAAACAGTAAAATTATCTTGATACTGTTTATAACAATGTCATAAATATGCTAAAGGACTTAGTCTTATCAAAGCTCTTATGAGTAAAGCTTTCTTTTTCATCTATGGGATGTGATATATATACATATACAACCCTACAGTGTTGCGCCAAAGGACAACTTAATTACACTAATGCTGCCAAAATGATTTTTTTCAATTACTAGAGGAAATAGAATTACTGTTATTTTATTATAAATTTAGCACATTTTTTTCAGGTCAAAGTGTATCATTGTAATATACTAATAATTTTATTATGATTCATTTGTTATGTATTCTTCCTTTTTGTCTTTTTTGTCTTCTGACAGGCTGAGATCATTTTAATTTGATACACCTGGATTGCTCTAAAATCTGTATAAATTAAATGAACCATCCAAGCTTTCTACAGGTTGTTATATGTACAGGGTTCTGCTCTTTTCAGCTGACTCACAGAATTGTTCTATAACCTCTACATTATTTGTGAACACTGGAATTTAATTAATGGACATGTCTAACTTAAGGTGCTATGGTATCTCTTCAGATTCAGCAAATGAAATATTGTGCTAATTACTGTACCTCAGTTATATTGGTGTTTGTATGGTCTTATTACCTACAAATATGCACTGCAATAGCATTTATTCACTCTAGCAGTCTCTGCAAAGCTACCATTTTATTTGTGTAATAATTTTGAATTACTTCATTTTCCATTTACATTGTCCATCCAAAAGAAATGAAATTAAATTTACACAACTGGCTATTATAACTAAAAGAGATGCATAAGCTTCTTTGCAGAGTACAAGTATAATTACCATCTAGGGTCTTGTTTAATATTCAGAGCAACCAATACTTAGAAAATAGATCTTTCAAGCAAACTATCCCAAACCATGCCTAATCTTTGTATGCCCAGTTCCTTTTTCATTCTTATTAACACATTATGCAGGGTTTGGAGCTCTAAACATAATATTGATGCTATTATTGGTGCAAGCAGTGCAATATTTGGGTCCTAAGCCACCATAGGCCCTGGACTTCCTTAGCACATCCTCATTTCTGGAATTGCTGGCACTCATATGATGTACAGTATGCTATCATTTGCACTGGTGAACTCCTAAAAAAGGACTCCTAACCCCTCACACTCCTAACACACACACCCGCTTAGGAGCCAGATTTACTCATAAGTCTCTTGCAGCAGCTGGGGTATTAATTTGTTTTACCCAATAAAAATGTAATTTGTTATATAGGCACCCAAGAGCCTCCCCTCTAAAGCTGTCACCCTAGGCACTGACCCTCGGATGCATACATATAAATATGGCCCTGAGTGCCACTTAGATAAACCATAGAGGATTGCACCTCTAATAATAAACTTATAAACCCACCAGGTTTAAAATCTGCAGTGCTACATTCCTAGAGGCTGGATTGTAGACCACCTCATCACCTCCCCTTTCACTTGTTCTACTGTTATCTGACCACATCACTGGCTGCAAAGTCTCAAACCTGGGCCAATTCTCCAATTGGCACTACCATTCAGGTGGTCAGAAGGAAGGGGGAGTAAGCTTGTGGAATAATGGTAGAGCCCAACAGGCAGATCAGCCAAAAGGGACAAATCACCCTTTACCAGTGAACCCTTAGATTTTGGTGCATTTCACTCAGGGAGTTCTTGGTTATTTTAGACACCTTTATTTCACCCAGGCAGCTATTTCCCTTTTTCTATGGATGCCCAGTAGGTGGCAGATATTTCCTGGGACACACCAGGGAAGGTGGATACAGGTCCAGGGTCCAAGATCAGGTTAATATCTAGATAAGGTTAGCTAGTGATAATACGCTTTACAGGTGAGGTGATATAAAATTTAAATTGTTACTAAGGAAAATGTATTGGATCAGAAAATTAAACCCAAAAGGTGTAAATGAAGCATGGAGCCTGAAAAGCTTTCTATGAATATTTGCAAAGTTCAGAAACTAACACTTATTTGACTAATTTCAACCCCTTCAAATTAAAAACCAGCAACCACACACACACCCTCCACACTTTCACATAAACCATATATGCCCATAGCTATACCAACTGTAGAGTTTAGTATCACAATAGCCTTTGATATTATGTCTGTCCAAAGAATCATCCAAGCCCCTCTTAAAAGCATCAACAGAATCAGTCATCACAACATCACCCGGCAGTGCATTCCACAACCTCACTGTCCTCACTGTGAAGAACCACCTACGCTGCTTCAAATGAATGTCCTTTTCTTCTAGTCTGAAGGGGTGGCCTCTGGTGCTGTGATCCTCTTTATGGGTAAAAAGGTCCCCTGATATTTGACTATAATTTCCTCTAATGTACCTGTAAAGTGAAATCATGTTCCCTCACAAGCGCCTTTTTTCCACAGAAAACAACCCCAACCTGGACAGTCTTCCCTCTTAAGTTATGTCTTCCATCGAGTTTAGTTGCACTTAGTCTCTGCACTCTCTCCAGCTCATTTATATCCCTCTTAAGGACTGGAGTACAAAACTGTCCAGATGAGGTCTTATTAGGGATCTATAAAGAGGTATAATTATGTTTTCATCCCTTGAGTTTATGCCCTTTTTTATGCAAGACAGAACTTTATTTGCTTTAGTAGCTACAGAATGACACTGCCGAGAATTAGACAACTTGTTATCTATAAAAACTCCAAAACCTGTTCTGCACAATTTAGTATCATCTGCAAAAATAGAAACACTACTTTCAATGCCCACCTCCAGGTCATTAATAAACAATTTGAAAAGCAAGGGACCCAGTACAGAGCCCTGCGGTACCCCATTAACAACACTGGTCCAATTAGAAAATGTTCCATTTACCACCACTCTTTGTAGTCTATCTTTTAGCCAGTTCTCTATCCAGGTACAAATACTATGTTCCAGGCCAACATTCCTTAATTTAACCAGTAATATTCTCTGTGGCACTGTATCAAATGCTTTAGCAAGGTCTTAGTAAATCACATCCACTGCCATACCAGAATCAAGGTCCCTGCTTAACTTCTCATAAAAAGAAGTTAATTTAGTCTGGCAAGATCTATTACGCATAAAACCATGCTGGCACAAACTCATAGTATTGTTATTTGCTATGAAGTCCAGTATCCTGGCCTTTATTAATCCTTCAAAAAGCTTTCCTACCACGACATCAGACTAACTGGCCTATACATTAGCAATTCGCCAGTCTCTCTGCACCATGCCCGACCTCAATGAATTCTGAAAAATTAAGCGGTAACTATGTAATTTGTTATACCTCAAGTGAGTGACTACTGACTATACTATTGTTGAATACTAATAAAAAAAAAATGATCGCTGTATGAAATATCTGTGATCCAAGTTTACTTATGGTAGGAAGGTACAGAGTCAATAGGTGTCTCTCCCACACTATTTGGCTGAAACCCCTACTTGGATAACTAGGTAAGAAGGTATTACAGGGTGTTGGGAGTTGCAAGGAGTTGCCCAGGTACCAGGGTTTCAGTGGTACATGGCAAGCAGCATATTCCTGATCACATGTTATAGCACACTAATGGGTGGGCTACACCAGCCTACCTGGGGTACAAATGGTTTAAAACGTCCATTCTGGGACCTAAGTTCGGATTTTTTTGACCAAAAACTAATCAGATTTTTTCAGAATTTATCATACCCCAAAGCTAAAAAAAAGTCTCAAAGCTGTTGGGGTCCTGTAGAAGTCAATGGCAAAGGTTGTGTTTCAATATCATGGTCAGTGCAGAGAATTCAGACAAAAATCCAATTTTTTGGGATTTTGGTGCCAAAAGTCAGATTTTGGCAGGAAATCTGACTTCTGTGGGAAAATACTTTTTTTTTTACCTCAATCGATTTTTGCAAGCTTATTCTATGACGAATATGGTCCAATTGGCAATTTGGAGTTGGACAGATTTTTTTTAAAGAAATACTAAGATAATTTCAGTCAATGGTAAATAACCCTCAAAAGTGCACTTTCACTAGCCCGCCAAGCACTGTGTTATTTTTCATTTTGATGGACTCTTTGATCCATCCATGCAATAACTTGTGTGTGTGCATTTGCCAACTGATTGATAGAAAGGGAGCCAGAGATCATGTTTCTAGCCAGCAGGCTGGACTGGCAATTTGTGAGTTCTGGCAAATTCCATAAAGGCTACTGTAAGATGCCATAGACCAGTGATCCCCAACCAGTAGCTTGTGAGCAAAATTTGCTCTCCAACCCCTTAGATGTTGCTCCCAATGGCCTGAACGCAAGTGCTTATTTTTAAATTCCAGGCTTGGAGGCAAGTTTTGGCTGCATAAAAGCGAGGTGCACTGCCATACAGAGCCTTAGTGTAGGTTGACAATCCACATAGGGGCTACTAAATGGCCAATCACAGCCCGTGTTTGGCACCCCAGGAACATTTTTCATACTAGTGTTGCTCCAGAACTCCTTTTACTTCTGAATGTTACCGGTTTAAAAGGTTGGAGATCCCTGCCATAGACAGTCACTATATATTGGGTTGATGGGGGCTGTTTGGGCATCTGTGTACTTGAAATGCCAGGGCCTACTTTGACTCCCAGTCCAGACCTGATTGCTGAAAAATAAGATTTAGTACAGATCAGAATGATGCCTTATAAATGCAAATAGACATTTTATGAATATGTCAATTTGTTAAAAACTTTTTCTGCAAGCCAGAAACGCTGTGAAAAAATTTAAACTGCTGGGAATGCTTCCCCATTTTAGTTAATCTACTTCCATTTTCAGTCTGGTGCTGTATCTTTATTAGTGAACTCAGGAAGGACATTCACTAAACATGAACTGAAGGGTGACCTCAGTAAATATGTGTTTCTTCTAAGAATGATAAATGATGCCTGATGTATGTTATTTTGCTGACTATATTTTTACCTATGTTTCATGTAGGAAGGAAAGGTACCGATGTAGGTTGCATGCTAATATGGACAGTCATTCTTTATAGTTACAGGACACAGCTGGAAGTTGATTAGTAAGTTAATGCATAGGACAGAAATAGACCACTGCAGTGATAGCAGCTGATTCTAAAACTGAGGTATGAACTGAGCTGCTAATACATTACTGAAACCTCTCACATTCAACCTTAGCATTTCAGTTACATTTTGTTTGATGCTAGATCTTTTAAAGGCACAGTATATGTCCTTGTTCAATGAATAGGGCTTGTGCTGAATATACTTTTTGCCTATTGTTTTCATCACAAAACTCCTTAGTCTTTTATTATTTCTTGAGTTAAACAGGGCAACAGTGATACTGAAGCTATGCCATGTGTAGTCCTTGCAAGGTAGATAATTAGACCTGCTGTATATCTATGATATTATTCATTCCTCTCAATAATTTAATTTAAATGTAAAAAAAAACAGGGAAATATCTTAAAGTACCCTTTCATCAGAATAACTAAAGCTCTCTAAAACTAAAGCAGTTGTATGTTTTTTAAGCAGAAGGCTCTTTATATGTTTTGCCTGAAATCAATAGGACTATAGGAAGTATAAAGAAAAAAAATTAAAATGGTAAAAACTATAGTTACAATTTAAGGATTGATTAGGGAACCTATCTGAGGTAGAAGCCAGATATTAACCAAATAGACAAGAGCCAACTACATACTTTGTTCCAGGGCAAACCCCTCCCATCTTCCAGAACCTTTCATTAAGGGGATCTGTGATCTATTCTGATGACCAAAAAGCCCTCTATATAAACAAACCCCCCTTTCCTAGACTAAAACCTGTTACACTATGAGATAAGGAGCAGCTTGTTATACCCTCCCAACAACCTGCAATATGTTGTGTATTATGATGTATTACAATATTTGATATATATTTATACAAAAGGATTAATTATAGACTACTTGTATTTCTTGCAAGGAGTATAATCAAAAAAGAGAAATTGAATGGCAATGCAAGAGGACTGTATGATGGAGTAGAAATGACATAAAGCAGGTATGCTCAACCTGCTGTTGCTAAACTATAGCTCACAATATCCAAGTTGGCTGGATGGATGCTAGAGTTGAAGGGTGAAATAATTACCCCAGTATATGTACATCGTTTCACAGGAATTGTTCTCTAAAATGTAGCACTTCTTTACAATAAATACAGAGTTTGATTGTTTTATTTGGTAAATACATTCACAAAGTTGCCATGAAGAACCCAGTTAAAAGGCTATAAATAGTGAGCCTATTTTCTGCAGCAGGTACATTTCATTCTTCAGCAGACATTATTAATTGTCTCTGTCCTTTAAACCCCTCACTGCACATCTTCCACAGCATTCATTTTCTCTGTCAGTTTTGTAATTAAAATTAAAAACCAAGCACTGGCACATTTTAACATCAGTAATTAAAATCTGCAGTTCTCTAAATGTACTGTACAAGGAATATGGCCTAGCATATACTCATTTAAGCACTTGTGCACATCCTTACTTATTTCTATATTTCCAAATTAACAACAAAGATCGCTACTTATTAAAAGGATACTGCACTTGAATGCACATAGGCTTTTATCTGGAAATTAATTTTATCACCAATTGACAAGCTTGCATATATTTCTAAGGATGTGCGCTAACTCTGTCATCAGTAAGATAATAATTCAGTTCTGATATTACCAGTCCTCTCACTGGTCTTTAGGATGAAGTGGAAATTTGAAGGTCTTAATATATGATTTTCTTTTCTCTTTTTAAATTTTGGCAACTATCCATAGTTTATTTAAAGGGCAAGGAAAGTGTAAAATAGAATAAGGGTAGAAATGGTGTATTTTGTATACTAAACATAAACATGAACTTACTGCACCACAAGCCTAATCAAACAAATGATTTATGCTTTCAAAGTTGGCCACAGGGGGCTGTCATCTTGTAACTTTGTTATACATCTTTGTCTGACACTGGCACTGCACATGCTCAGTATGGTCTGCTTGAGTTCTGCATGGCTGGTAAGTAAGGTAGGGGCTCCCCCTGCTGTTCATAAGTGATTGTTTCCCTGCCAGAAGCACTAAATGAAGGGAGAATTTCACTGCATACAGTCAGGTTTCTTATAAAAACGGTACACATTTCAAAATTAAAGTATATTGGAGATAGATTTCTTTTTCATTAAAGAAAGTAAAAATGGGATTTTATTTCTTTGCCTTTCCTTGACCTTTAATGTATATTTTCTTTAATAAAACGTAAAAATGGATAATAGGTCTATGTGTTCCAAAATTATAACAAAGCTACATAATTAACCCGGAGCATGAAAGGAGGAGAGAAAGTTAAATAACTGTGGGGGTGCCAAAAGTTAGGCACCACCTAGTGATTATAATCACTTACCTGATACCCTGAGCATATGCTTCTGTTAGCTGAAAACTGCACCAGCCCAGTTACTTCTGAGCACGCACCATGTATTTTCTTCCTTCTTCATGCCAGGTGCACATGCAAAGTAAATTGAACTTTAAGCAAAAAGTTGCCTAACATTTGGCACCCTCCCTCCTGTGATTTAACCTTTCCTTCTCCTTTAACCAGGATCAGATTGTTTGGAAGACCCCAAAGTCCTGGGACTTGGGCAGCAAGCTTACTGTACATTTGTTCCCAGAGAACTTGAGATTTGGTGCACAGGAGATTTGACAGTTGTTTAATACTTCCATGGCAAGTTCTGAGTGCTCCACCATAAAGTACATGTTTGTTCACACGCGAGTGGTAGAGTAGGGGGTACTGGAGGAACAAATATAACCTTGCCTTTAACCCACAGTAACCAATCAAAAATTTGTTTTGGTGAGTCTACTGCAGCTATAGAAAGTGCATAATTTTGCTGTATAAATGTCATGAGTACATTGTTTTGCAATGTTAATGTAAATTGTCCATTTTTTATAAGATTACAGGAGAGAAAAATATATGGGAGTGAAACAAAATACACAGGCCTTAATGGCAGTAGTTAGTTGAGTGAGAGTCGTTCTTGATGAGAGTTTAGGCCTTAAAGCAAGTCAGGTTGTTCATTTAGCACTGTGACATAGTTACATAGTTAAGTTGGGTTGAAAAAAAAGACCAAAGTCCATCCAGTTCAACCCCTCCAAATGGAACCCAGCATCCATACACGCACACACACTGTGATACAAATGTGACATGGTAGGCCATGAGTGAATGTGACTGTGATCAAGTGTATCCAATATGGCTCCTTAGTTAGAAAATGTACTGAAAGGATATGAAAGGGTAAACTTGTTTTTCATGTAGAACTTTATAAATATTGTTTGGGAAATGTTGTCAAGACATAAGGAAAAGGAAATAATCCTAGAGACAGTATATAAATATATATATATATGTTTGTCATAAAGGAGAAAGCTCATGGTCAAACTCCTGGGCATGTTCAAAATTAGGATTAAGACCAAATTCTGTTATGATTAGTGATGGGCGAATTTATTCGCCAGGGGCGAATTCCTGTGATTCACCACTGGCGAATAAATTCCTGAAACACCAGCGAAAATTCGCCTGGCGAAAATTTGCTTAAAAAATGAGACGCGCGTTGAAAATGACGCGCCGAAAACGACGCAATGCGCGCCGAGGTTGACGCGACGCACATCAAAAACGTGCCGCGACTAGTTTCGCAAATTTTTTTGCCAATTTGCGAATTTTGCTGGAAGTTCGCAAATTTTTCGGCGAAGCGAAACTGCCTAGATTTGCCCATCACTAGTTATGATTTATTATTTTGTTGTTACACTAGTATAAGAAACTATGTTAAGGAGGCTTTGAGACTTCATCTACAAGCACATGTGTTGTGTAGAACCTTTCCCAATTGATCTGGCTTTGAGAGTTCGCTGTACTTGGCCAGGGGGTCCTCAGCTGATATTCCTCTCAAAAGACTGGCATGGGGAGCTTAGCTAGACATTGTGTAGTGTTCAATTTGTAATGCATTAATTTTCTTACAAAATATAATGTTCTCATTTAATATTGGTCAGTGTTTGTGTGTTTTATTTCTATCCTTCCACCTGAGAATTCTGCCAATAGCAGCTCAGCAAGCCACACTAACCCTTCATACACCCACATAAACTTCATGGACCAAAATCTAGAATTAATATAGATATTTATATCACAATATCCTATGATATTATGCTTGTCCAAACAAAAATCCAAGCTACCACCACCATCAATTGTTATTCCAGGGTTCCCAGTGATTATTGGTGCAAGCAAACATGCATCTAAAGAATGATACATTTTAACCTTGAGCATCAATAATGATACAATCCCCACTCCAGCAATTCTCAGCACAATTGCATCTGTTTTTAAGCATTACACATCATTGCCAAAGTGCAAAGCTATGAGCAGTCACAGAGGAAAAATACCTTATGGGTTAAAACTGCTGCACACAAGACTAGGGAATTAGATGTCCACATAACCCAGTTATTATTATTATGAAGGTACACAATGCCGACATTAGGGCCACATTGCATATATAAATTAAAGGAGAAAGTCGGATATTAACCCCACCAATACACTCTACAGCTGATGACTATTTTAATATAGTGAGAAAACAGCTGAACAAAACTGGAGGAATTAGAATGGTTAATTCTGTCTCCCATGTTGTACCTGCTCATGCCAGGAATGAAAAAGGAAAATGTATAGAATCTGCTGGAAGGATTGATGTGAGCCTTTTAAAGTGAATATAGGACATTATATTTAAAATTCATCAACTTCCACTGTGAAGCCAGCAACCTGGTATAACATAGAGTAACCAGAACTGGAGTCAACTGTGGTTGTTGATTGAAAATCCCAAGAGAAAACGATTCATCTATAGTCACCTCTGGTGTACAAATGTGCACATAGATTGTCTCCTGTGATGCATGAAGAGAGACATATCAGCTCCGAACAGAAGGCCTTATGATGTCCAGCTTGGAGGAATGAATGGATGTGTCTATGTGTAATGGAAAAGTTGAGAGCATAAAACCTCTTTCATTAAAAAAAAAATGTAGTAATACATGACAACAGGAAACATTCTTTTCAGGGTTTTAAGGTCATCTTGTCAGGCAGAAATGTTTTTAAAATGCCATGTATTTATTAAAGGCACTAGGGAAAATTGTTGGTATTCTGAATTATATTTTATTTAACCTCACAGTATATAAACCCTTGCTTTCATTTTATTTCAGTATAAACATTGTGTATTTTTTTTTCAACCACAGACATGCTGCTGGGGGGAAACTTGACATGTTAGAGGTGGCACATAGATGGAATGTGGATATGCCTCTGAGGGAAGGCATGAAATACAAAGTTCCACTGCAAATCGAGAGCTGTGATTTGCACCTTTCACTGTGACTGGATGCACAGGTGGCACAAGCATGCAGAGTGCAGTCAATTTGTAACTTTTTTTTTTTTTACACAAAACGCATTCAGATTCAAACGAATTTGCATTTGCATTTGTTTCATGCTAAATGTATTGACATCAATAAGCATTTCTCTACTGCATTTTTGTTGTGCGTGATTCACAGTGAAACTGTTTGCGGCAGGTAGAGTCCTGCAGCGGGTCGGGTACCCGCGGGTTACCCGCAAATTCCGGCGGTACCCTGCGGGTTGCTCGTAGAATTTCTGGGTGCGGGTATAGAAGCGGGCCGGTGGTTCTGCAGGTTGGCGGGTTGAGGGTCGGGTCGCGGATCCTCGCTATAGCGATTTTTACTCCTTTTTCTCAGCATTTCTACTTCTGATGATGTCACATCCGGTTTAAATTGAAAGCACTTCCTGTTTTACTCCTTTTTTTCCTGATCACGGCTACTTCCGATGATGTCAATTCCGGTTTACAAAGACAGCACTTCCTGATTCTTGATGGTCAGCGGGTCGCGGGTCCAGGCTGCAGATATCGGGTTGCGGGTACGGGTCGGGTCGCGGTCCAAGCGGGTAAAAATGCGGGTCGCGGGTCCGGGTTGCAGATTGCGGGTTGCGGGTACGGGTCGGGTACGGGTCCCAAAAAATGGACCCGCGCAGGACTCTAGCGGCAGGCCCAGACTGGCAATCTGTGGGTTCTGGCAAATACCAGAGGGGCTGCTATAAGGTGCCATAGAATTTCAGTATCTAGTGGGCTGGTGGGGGCTGTTTGAACTTCTGTGGGGCCTGATTGAGCCTCTCTGTACCTGAAATGCCAGAGCCTTTTTTGATTCTCAGTCCAGTCTTGCTTTGTGGCATAGTGTTGCTGTGGTTTTGGGGGCGGGGGGAATGTGGCATTGTGCAGCAAACCCATGCCTAGTGAAAACATTTTGCTCATCACTACCCATGACACCATTAAAGAATCCAATATTTGCCTAATGGCTGCAGATTTAGTGCCATACTACTGTGCAAGAAGCTATAACTGCTATATAGAGGACCCATGCACTGAGCTTGGCAGAGTTGGAGGGACAAGACTATAACAAATACAGGAGTAGGTTTAACTAGATTAGGGAGTTTGTGGATTATGGTAGGTGTAGTTATATTAGTTGTTGATGGTGATGGACACAGATCTTTTAAAAGAACCAGGTAAAGGACCTTGAGTGCCAATTTTCATTTTGCAGTTACCTCCTGGAGTTTATGCAAAATATATATTATGGGTGTTGCAGGTAAGTGAGTAAAGGGAAGCAGAATGGTAGGCTTGAGGCTAGTGGCGGCAGCAATAAGTTGGTGAGAAGTGAGGTATGGTAACAGAGCAAATTGGGGGAATAGGCCCAGGGGGATTGACAGGCTGGTAAAACAGGTCTCTACAAATGCAGACTTCAGTGGCTAGAGTGTTATGAGTTATGGTTACTGTAAATGTTATTCCAATTCTATTTTGGGTTAATAAAATTTACTGTGGTCTTTTTTAACCCAAAAAAACGACTTTGAACAGTTCTGGTAAGGAGGACAGATGATTGACCCCACTAATGTCATGTAAATTGTACAAAGACTTAGGTGTGGGTTCTATAATCCATAATCTTTGAAACTTGATATTGCTAGGTTTTCCATAAGATGTTGTACTACTACTTAAGTTACCAGAAAGCATTTTAAACAAACCTAATACTTGCAAACAAACAGGGTTATAGTGGTATAATCATATAGCAATTTGCCGAGTTAACAGAGTGTTCACAGAAAGTAGCTGAGTTCTGAAAAAGGAATTTTTAGCCCAGTTATTTGTATTCAGTAAGGGTCTTTCAATGACATGTTTCACAGGCACCTTTCTCTCCCTTCTGACATATTTTATAGTTGTTTACACTGGGTTTGAATTCATGCTGATCTTTTCTCACAAGGGTACAGCGACAGGAAACGTTTAGGGCTACTGTCCATCCTTGTGGAACTGACTGATAAAAGAGCAGCCATTCTTGTAGAAATAGGAGCACTTAGCCAGTCAAGCAAAGGGCAGTTATTGCAACTTTTTACTGTTCATTTAAAGAAATAGCCATTTCATTTATAATTACCTTCATGATTTTTATCAGTCTTCAATTCCTTCTCGAATATTACTGCAGACAATTGGCAAAGAGGACAGGCGGAGGGAATTTAGGGGGCGGTAATTCACTGCAGACAATTGTAAATCAAGTGAAATAAAAATGATTTCTTAGATGTCAATTCTTGTCAGATGTAATGATGCTTCTCAGGATATGAGAAGCATATATAACTTTGAAGGATAGAAATATCATTTTTAAAAGCAATATCACCCTATGTTTGCACTAATCATATAGATATATCTATAATGGATATACTGTATATATATATACAGTGGTGTGAAAAACTATTTGCCCCCTTCCTGATTTCTTATTCT
>CM044440.1:98366862-98383864 GCA_024363595.1 Xenopus borealis
TATATATATATAACAGAATAATGCATGTTGTGAAATAATAGAATGAACAAGCAAAACACCATATGCATGAAGGTAGTTTTGGAATGGGATGTTTGTGGCTCATCACCCAATGTGGTCCTAGTGGTCCAGCACCCACCAGGATTTTTCCTGGTGTCCCAAAGGCCCAATTTAACCCTACATGAACATATCAAATACTTTGTCTAAAGTTTTAAGTATAAAAAGAGGAGGAATATGCTAAAGAGAAGGGCCCAACTGATGGAATTCACAGTTCAAAAATTATTGGAGAGCAGCAGTCTGAATTTCATAAATGCTCTGTATCACAGAAGGCAAGGTGTACTTCTTTTTTCAGCATGCTAAACACATTATACTGAATCTTATATGATGCCTTTATACTGTAGAGCAGTGTTCAGAGTTCAGCTTCTCTCATCAAACCTTCTTGCAAATCTGCAAATGCCTAAGTGAACTATTCACTTCCATGCAGTGCAACTTTAAACTATTCTTTTCTTTGTCCTGAAAGGAATCCAAAAGATCTGTAGGGATTTTTCTAAGATAGAACATTGCATTCATACTGTTTGGTGTCATTTATCTGTGAAGACAGTGAAAAATTATTGTAACCGTTATCTTTGCAGATACTAGTGGCTTCCCATTAACTTTGCCAGGGACAGACCATTTAGGGCCGTGGCCTTGGCCCCCAGGAAACAACAATCCCCCCATGATTAAAATAAAAAAAAACCTTAAGTCATAAAAACCCTTTGTGTATTGTATTCTGCAGGAAGTATGGGAGATGTACTACTTCTCAATTAATGTAAAACATTACTTTTCCCCTTTTCTGCCCAGGTAACAGATGGGGATGATATTTTGACTTAATATTTATTATCTGTTTATATTATTTGTTTTTAACAAGTTAACATTGTCACAGAGCAGTCTGCAGAGGCTATGCATCATTCAAATCAATCTCTGCTCCAGTGGAACTTACAATCGAAGGTCCCTATCACGTATGTTCTTGGAGTGTAGCAGGAAATTAGAATAACTGGAGGAAACTCACGCAGACACAGGGAGAACATGCCAACACCTTGCAGATAGAGGCCAAAACAGAATTAAACTCAGGACCCCAGCCTTCCAAGGCAGAAGTGCTAATGTGTTGTTCACCTTTTAGATAACAATTTTCAGCTTTTTTTTTATTTGGTATTTTAGTTATTTAGCTTTTTATATATCAGCTCCCCAGTTTGTCATGTCAGCAATTTGGTAACTAGGGTCCAAATTACCTTAGCATCCCTGCACTGATTTGAATAATTGACTGAAATATTAATGAGTGGATCTGAAAAGCAAGATTAGTAATAAAATGTAGCAATAGCAATATGTGTGTAGCCTTACAGAGCATTTGACTCCATTTGAAAGCTGAAAGAGTCAGAAGAAGATAAATACTTCAAAAACTAAAGAGAATAAATAATGAAAGCCAATTGAAAAGTTGCTTATAACTGGACATTCCATAACATATCAAAGTTAACTTAAAGGTGAACCACCCCTTTAAAAATAAGGAAATGACCTTGAGTGTGTGATGATTTAAATGGCAAATCATGAAATGTTGATGAGCCAGATGATTTTTTTGTGTGCTGTTTGTATTTGTAAAGTGTAATCAAGTCCCCTCGCAAGCACCTTTTTTTTCCAGAGAAAACAACCTGGACAGTCTCCCCTCATAATTTAAGTCTTCCATCCCTCTAACCAGTTTAGTTGCATGTCTCTGCACTCTCTTCAGCTCATTTACATCCCTCCTATGGACTGGAGTCCAAAACTGCACTGCCTACTCCAGATGAGGCCTTACTAGGGATCTATAAATAATTGTGTTTTCATCCCTTGAGTTTATGCCCTTTTTGATGCAGGACAGACCCCTATTTGCTTTAGTAGCTACAGAACGACACTGCTCAGAATTAAAAAACTTGTTATCTATAAAAACCCCAAGATTATTCTTACTTAAGGAAACTCCTAACACACTGCCATTTAGTGTATAACTTGCATTTATATCATTTTTGCCAAAGTGCATAACCTTGCATTTAACAACATTGAACCTCATTTTCCAGGTTGCTTCCCAGTTTCCCAACTTTGCACAATTTAGTATCATCTGCAAAAATAGAAACCGAATTTTCAATGCCCATATCCAGGTCATTAATAAACAAGTTTAAAAGCAAGGGACCCTGTACAGAGCCCTGCAGTGCCCCACTAACAACACTGGTCCAATTAGAAAATGTTCCATTTACCACCACTCTTTGTAGTCTATCTTTTAGCCAGTTCTCTGTCCAGTTACAAATACTACCAGGCCAACATTCCTTAATTTAACCAGTATCCTTCTGTGTGTCACTGTATCAAATGCTTTAGTGAAGTCTAAGTAAATCACATCCACAGCCATCCCAGAATCGAGGACCCTACTTACCTTCTCATAAAAAGAAATCAAGTTAGTCTGGCAAGATCTAATACGTATAAAACCATGCTGACACAAACTTATAGTATTGTTATTTGCTATGAAGTCCAGTATCCTATCGTTTATCAATCTTTTGAAAAGCTTTCCTACCACCGACGTCAGACTAACTGGCCTATAGTTTTGAGTCAGAGAACGGGATTCCTTTTAGAATAGCAGCACCATATTAGCAATTCACCAGTCTCTTGGCACCATGCCAGATCTCAATGAATCCTGAAAAATTAAGTAGAGGGGTTTGGCAATCACAGAGCTAAGCTTGTTAAGAACCCTGGGATGAATCCCATCTGGCCCTGGCCCTGGACCTTTGTTAATCTTAACATGTTCTAGTCACATTTTCTAGTCACATGAGTGAACCATGCATCATTAGATGTATTATTAGAATTGGGACTATTAATAAGCTTAATTAGCTGGTTCCTCATTCATGTAGAAAGACAAAAAGTATGCATTCAGAATCTGAGCTTTTTGCTTGTTCTCATCAACCAGCTGACCCCCCTCTGATAAAAAAAGGTCCTACCCTTTCCTGTATCATTTTTTTACTGTTAATATATTTAAAAAATAATTTTGGATTCTTTTTACTGCTTACTGCTGTATCCTTTTCTTTATTGAGCTTGCCTGATAGCTTTTTTGCATGATTTATTGGCTGTCCCAGCTAACTTGAAAGCCTTAAAAGCACGTCTTTTCTTACCCACCTCAACACCAACACTTCTATTGAACCAAACAGGTTCATCATCATCATCATCATTTATATATATAGCACCAACAAGTTATGCAGTTCTTTACATTGGTTTATAACAAACAAGGAACAAATGGTGAATAACAGACAAGGGTTTACAGAGTACAATAAGAATAGAGGGGCATACTAGCAAGTTTACAAACTAAAGGTTAGGTTACAATTGAGACATAAGTGTTTTAGAAACAAATTTGTGATTTATGAGACAACTATGACTATTGACTATGATTAATTGAGGTATATTGAATAAGCTTCCCTGAACAGGTGGGTCTTTAAGGAGTATTTGAAAGTTTGGAAAGAAGGAGAAAGTCTGTCAGCTTGAGGCAGACAGTTCCAGAGAAAATATGGAATCAATTTTTGCTTTAAAGAAATGTGCAAAATTTTGGGCAGTTAAATTAATGGGTGGAGGATGCGGAGGGGGGCATAGAAGTGAGGTAAATGTGGCAAACAGTTGTTGTGGTTTGGAGGTTAGAGAGTAGATTAAAGAAGAGAAGCACTGTTCTTTGGCTATTGATAGAGCTTGATTGTAGAAGGATAGCATGAACTGGAAGTGGATGAAGTCAGCATCGGTTTGTGACTTTCTCCACTGTCGTTTGGCTGATCTACTACATATTGTGAGGTACCAAGTTTAACATAGTGTGTCAGGGTTGTGGTTAGCTGGTTGACTGAGTGGTAGAAAGAACAAGGAAGTCAAGAGCTGTTGTAAGAGCATCGTTGTAGAAAGAATCTGCCATATTCAGACAGGAAATATTCTTAATATGACAATACTGCTGATAATTGTTGTGGATCAAATTTTTTTAAGGTTTCTGTAATTGTGGAGAGAGATGCACAGGTGAAAGACTTATCTGAAAGGAAAGTAGGTGATGTTCAGATAGAGGGGAAGGCAGAGTTAGTAAGGTTGGCACAAGTGGTAGAATATAAGATCTAGAGCATGACCCTCTATGTGAGTAGGAGACTTGGTCCACTAAGAGAGACCAATTGAAGTTATTAGCGGAAATAGTTTAGAGGTGGCAGGAAGAGCAGAGTTGTCAAGAGAAATATTGAAGTCACAGAAAATGAGAGCAGGTGTTTCGCTGGAGAGAAAGTATGGAAGCCAAGCAGCAAAGTGATCCAAGAAATTAGACTAGGGATCAGGGGGGAGATATATAACTGCTACAAACAGAGATAGGAGAAAGCAAGCATGTGTTGTGGAAGAAAAGTTGGTGAAGGAGTGTTGGTGGGAGAGGGCCATATTTCAGTGATAGCCAGAAGGTGAAGAGATTTGGATATGAAGAGATAATGAATTCATGTGAGTTTATTGCAGATTTATTGTGAATTCCAGAGGGCACATGACAAGGACAGAGAGGGTGATGGCTTTATATGAATAAGGCTTGCAGGGTTAGAAGAGCGTAAAAGATTGGAAAACTACATTGTGAAGAGCCTGTGTGTGGGTAGGAACAATAAGAGAATGGGACCAGGGATTGGGGAAAAGGGACAGGCTGAACCACGAGTGTGCATGCACCAAAGGAGAGGGAAAGCGGAAGGGCAGGGGATGTTGAAGGAGGGAGGCAGTAGGTGGTAGGCGAGAGTAGCAGTGGGTAATGCAGCCAGACTAGAGGCAGTCAGAAGACCCTTAAAAAAAGACAACTGTAAAGCTTCCCTACATCACTGCGTCCTAGGCAGGTGCCTCTACTGCTTACACCTTGTTCCGGACCTGTTGGGGAGATATCCTCTGCTACAAGTAACAGCAGTAAGGTTAGTGACACAATGTGTGGCCTAGATTTGAAAGTGCAAACACTGTATTGTTTGATGGGTTGAGAGGGGTTAAGTGAGTTAACAATGCAAGAGAGTCTGCTTAGATTGAGAGAGGGTGATGGGAGCAGTGAAGAGGATATTAGAATCTCAGGATGGTTTGACAGATGTTGGACTCCAGAGGGTGTATGGAGAAAAATGGAGTAGAGAGAGAAAAATAAGGCAATCAAATTAAACATAGTTAATTTGTATAACCAGGCTTATCTTATTTACAGAAGTAATGATGAGTGGTGATGTCTGGATGATATGTCCAATGTTTGCAGGGAGTTTCCAATCCAACTACTGATCCAACTGTTGTCAAACTCTTTCTAACTTTAAATATTTGACTTAAAATTTCTGTATTTAAATTGCTAGATTTTAACATTGTTACATCTGGCATAGCTCTCCTACTATGCTTTCCCTTAAACGAGTGTCCTGGTAAACAGCAAGTCAGTCACATGGGTAAGAGCGGGCAGTTAATTAATTAGGAAAAAGTTAAAGACATCAGCCTCTCCTAGTCCTGGTTATCTAAAAGAACATCAGTAATAAAACAATTAAACATTTCTGCAAAGTCTGCTACAAAAGGTGCTCATCAGTTTTAATGATGTGACTAAAATGTATCTATCTATCAAATTATTCAATTTACCATGCCACTCCAAAACCCTCTCCCCAGTGCATTTACATCAAAAACACAAGCACGTCCACTTTTGTAGGGGGATTTAGATGTGTCAGACACTTTTTGCCATGACATAATTTGCAAGCATTTGGCAGAGGAAAGAGATTGGGATTAGTTCTTAGACTGTGAAATAAGAAAATACAAAAATGCACTTCTAGAAGTTCTAGTTTGAATGTGAAGGAGATTTATAGAGATTCTCTTGTGCTTCAGTAAACATAGAGATACACAGTGCAGTTATCTGACTTTGTAGCCTTTGACAAGGGAGGAGATTTAAGGTCATTTGTTCTTAATGCAGTTGCTTTTCCATCTACCTTTTGTGTCTCACAGCTGAGTACAATATTTGGCTCATTCATTTTTAAACATTTGTTTACCTTCCATGAATGTCTAGTGACTTGCCCATAGTTAAGAATGGAAGAAGAAACACAATTGCACTTATCAAACTTCTAACTTCTTTGACTTGGAAAGAATATGTAGCAGACAAAGATAAGAGGTCCTCTGCCTTCAACCCATTACCAATATATTAAAGGAGAACTGAACCCTTAATCATAAAAACCTCTGCCCCCCTACCGTACATAGACCACCTTCCTGCTCCCCCACAGTCTAGGTATTACCATCTGTAATTATCCCTAAGTCTTTACTTACCTCTCTTTGCAGGTTCAGCACAGTGGAGCTCACCGACGCCTTCTTCTGGCTATTTGGTCTTCTTCGGGTCTTCTTCCTTCACTGCAGCAATTTCCATCACTTTTGGTGCATGCATAGTTGTTGAAAACAGGAAGACTGCTCCAACTGTGCATGCACCAATACAGCACTTACTTCCCGAAAAAGACTGAAGAGCTGAAGATGACTTCCGTGAGCTCCGCTACGCAACTGCAACAAGGGGTAAGTAAAGACTAAGGGGCAATTACAAAAAGTAACACTTAATGGGGGGTAGCAGGGAGGAGGAGTCTATGTAGGGTTGTTTCTCCCTTAAGGACATAAAGGCATTTTAGGGAAAATTTTATAAATGTCACAAATTATAAAACATTTTGCACAAATAAGAATACAAATTTGCATTTTGCAGTGTAATATTCTTCCTTAGACTGTTATTGCACCATGAATTTTAGTTGTGCCCTGTGCACCTTTAAGAAGTGCTGAAACATAACTTTGAGTACTGCGTACTGGGCAAGCTATAGAATTCATGAAAAACTTTCTTCTACGAAGTAATCTCTAATAACTATTCATTTGTTCAGCTTAAAGTGCAATGTATATTTATGGAAAAAATATGATATTTTTATGTAATGAAATAATTAGTTAATACATTTCTGTATAACACATACCCTGATTGATGCTTCTTCTTGGAAGAATATCGAGTCATACAAAACACAAGTATAATCCACAGATGAGCTCTAACAGAATGAAAGCAGTAGGTTTGTTGGTTGGTTTGATTGCTCACTAACCTACATACTATTTATCTACAGTATGATTGCTTTTAAGGAGGCGAAAACTATTTAATTTTATTGAATTAAATAGTTATGGCAATATGCAGAGCAGCCAAGAGAGAGCACAAATTCCTAAGGGAACTCCTCCACAAGAGCCTAAATAAGAAAGTTACCCCCAACCAAATGTGCGGGCTGATAGAGCCTCCCGCCAGCGCCAGCACGCTTACACCGGAGGGAGTGCCCGGTGAGAGCTGCCATGACAGTTTCTGTGCATGTGCGTTTGAGCGCGCATGACTTCATGCGCATTAAGAAAAACGGCCCCAACAGTGACCGCTTTTCTTAATGCAAATGTGCATGACGTCACATGCGCACAAATGCGCATGCGCAGAAACTGTCATGGCGGCTTGCACCGGGAGCTCCCACCCGGTGCGATCGTGCTGGCGCTGGCAGGGGACATTTTTTAAAAAAAATTAAAAAACACCAGTACCCCCAACCGGAATGCGGGCTCTGTCAGCCTGCACATTTGGTTGGCGGTAACTGTTTTTCACGATAGGTGCCCTTTAAAGGAGAACTAAAGCTTAACTAAAAAAGTAGATAGAAATGTTGTCCATTATGTTTTGGGCTTCTGTAATGTCAGCTGGAACGTTGTGCAGTCCTATTGCACAGGGCATGTCACTAACCTATTCTTTATGTTGGCTGCCCAGGAGCATGCCCGGATTTGTGGAAAAGCCCCCTAGGCCTGGGCCTAGGGTGATGGGATTTTAGGGGGCGGCATGCTGCCCACCCACATTGGGTCAGAAACACTGGAGATACACAGAGATTCTATAGTTTTTTAGATTTCCCATGTGCCATGGGAAAAGTATGGGGGCGACGAATGGCAGTGGGCCTAGGGGCGCCCGCTATGTCTACTTTTAAAGTTATCTCTGAAGTGTTTGCACTTTTATTCTTAAAGGGATTGTTCACCATTGGATTAACTTTTAGTTTGATGTAGAGAGTGATACTGAGACAATTTACACTTGGTTTTCATTTTGTTATTATTTTGTGGTATTTGGAGTTATATAGCTTTTTAGGAGCTCTCTGGTTTCCAATATCAGAAATCTGGTTTATGGGGCCCAAATTTCCCTAGCAACCATGCACTTATTTGATAAGAGACTGGAATATGAATAGGAGAGGGACTGAATAGAAAGATGGGCAATAAAAAGAAGCAATAACAATACATTTGTAGACTTACAGAGCATCTGCTTTGTAGACAAGGCCAGTGATGTGAACGTTGGGGAGACAGAAGAAAGGCAAACAATTAAATAAATAATGACAACCAACTGAAAAGTTCTTAGAACTGGCCACTTTATAACATACTAAGGGTAGACGCACAGTAGCAGCTACTTGTCACATCTATGCTGCTAATAGTAGCTCTGTGTGCCTTCAGCATAAAAGCTGACTTAATGGTGAACTGCCCATAAAGTACATCCTATGGAATCCTGCAGGAAAATTAGAAATGTAGAACACAGAAAGAAAATCACAAGCACTAATCACAAGGTCTAACCCAACACTGTGGTGTTGTCCAGCTGTCAGGCGCACACTTGTGCCAGCGCTCAGTCTAACCCACATTCTGGAGTTGACCAGCTGCCATAAACAATAAAAAGTCAATATTTGTACACAAAACAGGATAGCAGATACAATCATTTATTCCAAGTCAACATTTTCATCCTGTGAAAAGGACCTTTCTCCAGACTAGCCATGGGGGGAATAATCAACTGTGGATTCTATGTATACTGCAAATATGTACTGCAAATAGTAAAATCAAGCGATATGTACATCAAAGAATCCCTCTCTTTTTCAGACATCATATATTACTTTGCGAAGCAAAAAGAGAAGCAGATATTGAGGATCATTGAATTCTGGTGTAAACCAACTATGCATCAAACTGTCCCTAGAAAAAGTGGTGCTATATCACCATCTAGAGGAATTCATCTGCAAACATTGCTTCGGATTCTTTTACAATAAACACAGCAGCTAATTTCTTAACCACGGCAATTCCACAATAATTGGAAACTGTGTAGATACCCTATGGGCCTTTTCCTCTCCCAACAAGTTAAATTAAGAAATTGTCAAATATGACATTTTGCTTCCAGGCGATGCCTGCAGTTATTATTATTGACCTCTCAAAGATTCTCATAAATCTGTAATATTTCTAAAAATATCCTCCAAAAATACTATATATTTTTTTAATAAATACTGGGAACCAGTAACTAATGTGAAATAGCCAGCTGTGCAAAATGGGAAACAAACATTTATTATGCAAAGACTGTACTGTGTTGTGTAGCAGAACATTCAGTATTATGTCTGGGATAATTTAATTGAGAAGAATTAGAAGGCTTGCCAAGTCCCTGTGAATTCTAGAAATAGGTTAGCGATCCTGTGGGATGCTCACAGAAGAATCCCTGCCATGAAAGCCTTAATAATATTCTTTTGTTTGGCACCCACAGGAGAGATGTAATGCCTAAAGAGACTATACATGATGTCCTTGCTTTATAGTGTAGATTATATATAAAGGTTAATTGTGTAAATATGAGCTTCTTACTAGAGAAAAAGATATTAAAGAATTCCTTATATTTTGCCCTGCACTAAGAATGTGTTCATCAAGGTAAGTACTAAACATGACAAGTGATGTGAGAAATAGTTTCCCAGAGTCTAAATATAATTCTCTACCCACATATATATGTGCTGAGAACATGGATAATATACGTTAGGATAGTCTCAATGAGAATTGTGTGGATAAATCCTCCTAGGTAGCTATTCTAATTGAAAGGCACAGTGATCCCATTGCTCTTCCCCATCTAATACACATCACATGCTGGGACTATATTAAGCTATTAACATACTCACGTTTGTTGCTGAGCAAGTTGCTTGTATTACTCCCGACCAACATCAGCAGCAGGCAATTCTACTGTTGGTTCAGGCAAAGTGAATGGCATGTATCTTTATAAACAGAGTTTATTTACACCAAAGTTTTCTAGCCTTTATTAACTGTAAGCAATATTCAAATGTAAAAAATTGGGGAGCAACACAAGAATAAGTGAAGTCCCAGGACATGTCAAATAAAGGCCATGATTGTCTATGTAGTAGGCCCTATATGGACTGGTATCCTACAGGAGGCTCTGTTTAGCAGTACACCTGTTTTGAGGTCACCAAACTCAACTTCTAAGGGGTTGGAGAGCAATAAGGTGCTTACAGGTCACTGGTTGGGTATCACTGCTTTACACCATTAAGATATTTTCCCCACCAGTACTAAAGGTCTTTTCTAAGAAGTTGGAGAACAACATTTTGCTGACAAGCCACTGGTTGGGGATTACTGCTTTACACCATTAAGATCTTTTTCTCCACCAGCACTATAAGTCTTTTCAGCATCACAAATCCCCTTCTCGGTCCAAAAGTGGAGGCATACACTGGAAAACTACAAAATAATGATCATAAGATTGATAAGCCACCGACTATTTACCTCTGGTCATAATATCAAATGCTAAAGCCTCCCAGCATAAGAGTTTTACCTGACATAAAGGTCTCCCGACCTTGGCATTGGTTTCCTCCATATGGCTTAGTCCTCCCCTGCCATTAGCTGTGAAGTTTCTCTCTCTTAAAAGCCGCAAGCGGGGGAATATTTATCTTATGGAAGCAATGTCGGAGTTTAGGTTATCTCTTCCCTTTCAAAGCTAATGGCCCATATAGAGAAAGAACTGACCCTGTTTATGAAGATTTTCATTCATCCAGGTCATGGTGTTTTTTCTGTGTAGATACTGTGATAGGATTACCAATGTGTCATGCAACTCCTAGAAACAGGTGTTGCTTGTGAGAGTTGCATGAATGGATGTGTTAAATCCACTGAAAACTCTGGGGTACAGATGTTAGAACAGCATTGTATGTAGCAGACAGGTGGTGTCGAAGGCCCCCACTTCTATTCAGGGATGGTTTCTCTACCTTGACATGAATTGCCTCTTTCACGCCTCTTTCAAACCAAGATCTTTATCCAAGATATGGACATTACTATTTTCAAAGGAGTGTCCCTCGTCTTTTAGGTGTAGAAAGACAGCGGAATCTTTCCCTATAGAGTTCACCCTCCTATGCTGAGCCATTCTATTGGTGAGCAGTTGTTTTGTCTCCCCAATGTATAAATGTGTGTACTCATTGCTACACTGGACTGCATATACTACATTGTTTTGTTTTTCTTTAGGAGTTGGATCCTTTGGGTGTACCTGTTTCTGTCTCAGTATATTGCTAGGTTTGAAAAACACAGGGACGTGGTGTTTGTTGAAAATCCTCCTGAGTTTCTCCGACACTCCAGCTACATCAGGGATGACTATATTTTGCCTACTATGTGACTCAGGGAGGTTTATTTCTTTTGGTGTTCCTGTTGGGCTTGGTTGCTGCTGTTTTGACAAAGGCCCAGTCTGGGTAGCCACACATTTTCACACACACACAGAGCCACACACTCTGAGATGTAAATGCTCCTTGTCCTTGTACTCTATCAGTTGCCACATAACTGACCCTAATATTGGGTGAAAATCAAGTGACAGTCTAATTAATGCTTCAGCATGACAATGTAATGTCAACAACTGGTCAGGAGGAGGCATGGAAGAAATCCCTATTGAAACAGCAGCCTCCTGTAGGGTTCCAAGCCATAGACAAGAGTTCAGTTATCTTCTTCCCTACATGACTAAACTTCAATATAAAGCTATCATATTAATATCTATCAAAATTCAGTGATGAAATACCATGTACATAGTAAGTAAGTCTTAATAAAAGTTGAAGGGGTGGCCCATCTGCTACCCAGAACTAGCCAGCTAACGCATTTCATGCAGGCTACTTCATCTCGCTCACAACCAACCTCCAGCAGTTAAAGCTGCCAATCAAATCCTGGAGCCAATGTTAATAATTGTCTATTATAACTTTATTAATCAGCCAGGGCCCTCTGGTATTTTGGTCTTGTTTTTGGAGTCATCACCACAATCTATTATCTTCCTTCTTAATATATTCTATAGCAAGCAGTTTGATCTTATTTGTCACAGCCAAACCAAACCCATTTTAGGGCAAAACTCTTGTTTAACATTCATTATATGAATACAGTTGATTGATCTCCATTGATTTCTATTTCCTAAGAACCAGTCAGCTTGGCCCTGATTTGCTCTTCATAAGTAGCGTCAAATGAAAAGATATTAGCGACATTCCAGGGTTTGCTGTAATTAAACAACAGCCATTCCAGGTGCTCGGAGCAAACGAGTTAAAAATATAAATCACAGTTGACACTTGTACAGAAAAAAGGGAACCCTTGTGGAAGCTGCATGGATACTAGTTGTTGGCATGGCAACTTCTGCCTGCGCTGCATCTCACTAAATGTAATTCAGCTAGCAAAATATGCTTGGGTCTTGCAAACGGCTACAAACACATAATACCATTGTAAACAGTATGGCATAGTTATGAAATATACCTGGAGATGTTAATATACAGGGGGCAGCAGGAGCATTCTCTATTATCAAGAGATTGTCTAGTGTAAGCACATAACTTCTAGTTACATACAGTTTGCAGTGCTGCTGCAGCAAAATAAGCTTTATACTTTATCCAGAATGCTCAGGACATGGGGTAGTCCATACAATGGATTTTTCCATAATTTGGATCTTCAAACATTAAGTCTCCTAGAAAATCATTTAAACATTAATTAAACCACAAGACTGGTTCTGCTTCCAATAAGGATTAATTATATCTTAGTTTGGATGAAGTACAAGGTACTGTTTTATTATTACAGAGAAAAAGGAAATCATTTTTAAAGATTGGGATTATTTCTTTGTAATGGAGTCTATGCGAGACATCCTTTCTGGATAACAGGTTTCCGGAGAACGGATAGCCTGTCTGCTGTTTCTAGCTATTGCCTTTGGCCATATATTATAGATAGTCACTTGGCTGTTTTTCTCAGAAAGGGACTTTTAAAGGAATTCTGTCATTATTTTTATGATGTATTTTTTATTTCTAAATTATGCATTTTACATTGCAAATAATTCACTGTACAATATAAAATTTAATTCATGAACCAGCAAGTGTATATTTTTTAAGTTGTAATATTGGTGTGTAGGCAGACATCTCAGGTCATTTTGCTTGGTCATGTGCTTTCAGAAAGAGCCAGCACTTTAGGATGGAACTGCTTTCTGGCAGGCTGTTGTTTCTCCTACTCAATGTAACTGAATGTGATGCAGTAGGACCTGTTTTTTTTCTATTGAGTGTTGTTCTTAGATCTACCAGGCAGCTTTTGTCTTGTGTTAGGGAGCTGTTATCTGGTTACCTTGTTAAGCTGCTGGGGAAGAAAGGGAGGGGGGATCGTTTCACTCCAACTTGCAGTAAAGCAGTGACTGAAGTTTATCAAATCACAAATTACATGATTTGGGGCAGCTGGTAAACTGACAATATGTCTAGTCCCATGTCAGATTTCAAAACTAAATCTGTTTGCTCTTTTGAGAAACAGATTTCAGTGCAGAATTCTGCTGGAGCAGCACTCTTAACTGATGTGTTTTGTTAAACAAACTGTTTTTCCCATGACAGTATCCCTTTAAGCACTTGAAACCACTCTTCTCATACAAACAGCTCTCTACCCAGATACTGGCCCACCCACAACCTCCCTGATCCATCCATTCCAACAAATCTATCCTACCACTGTTTCACCCAATTATTCATGCTGGTTATTATTATTCTGAGTTGGCCTACTTCATGCTCCCTGAGGCCATGCACTATCCCCCTTCTTATTAGACAAAGAGGAGGTGGCTCACTTTACACCCCCTTATATAGCTCCTCCCAGGGGACCCCCATTCCCCACTGAACCAAAAATTAGAACAAATACAATAAAGACATTTTACCCACTCCTTACAAGGGAACTTCCAAAAAGGTTGCTATGGGACAAAATGTTGGGGGGGGGGTTACTGGAGTAATATTACCCTTCTCCTGACATTTCTTTATCACATTCATTAATAATTTGGATTGAAAGTAAACAAGGAGGGGTGTTTTCTCCTCATAAAACTAGAAAAGAGCAAATTATGAATTTCTCTTTTCCATTTTCACTGAAATAAAAACACTTTGCTGATGGTGACCTAGAGTTCAGTACATGCAGAGAAGTGACCATTGAGAATAAATTTCTGAACATCGCTGATGTGAGTTTTTTTTTACAGTCCACTGGCTGTCAGATAAGAATGTGCATAATGGAGTTTAACTCTGAAAGAAAAGGCAATGAAATGAATGCCCATGACTAGGTTGGCTATCAAGCTGAAGCATTTCACAGATAAGACATTTGGAAACAACAATGACACTTTCAATCCACAAGTTGGAGGTAGAAAAAGTGTATTACTATCTACAGTGCATGATATGTGGAATTTGTTCCTGTGGACTGAAAACAAATGTATGAGTCATTTCTAAGCCAGTGCAGATTTTTCCAGGAGACTGAAGCATTTGCAGATGGCACACAACAGGTAACGCGGAGAGTAGAACAGGTCCAGTGCCTTCGGCAGTACATTTAGAAATGACAGACTTAGATTTACGTGGTTCATATTCAACTCATCTTCTTGGACCTAAGGTGACAAATGTATATAGACACAGCCACTGAGTTTGTTGAGTAACACGAAAAAATATATTATTGCTATTTAATGTTGATTTGTGGCTACTGTTCACTGAACTCTCAGCAAACATAAAGAAATGAACAATCACCCTTATTCATTAGAAAATGTTCTTTTGCATTTGGGCTCAGATATATAGAATGAGGGTACAGCTTACCACTACTGTAGGTTTATATTTATATATATACCTGGTACCTACTATTTGTATGCCTTGGAAAAAGGCCATACTGTAGATAAGTGGCAAAACCATCACAATTATTTCTCATCTGCAAGAACCTGCTTCACACACAGCTGGCCCATATTTTTTAAATTCAAGGAGGTTTATTAATATTATACCCCCAAGCCCCTAATTTTGACATTGGTTCATTCAGTTGGACTGCTGCAGAAAATGCATAAACACTACCTTAATGTATTCTATCCCGCAGATTAAAGCAAACCATGGTAGTGAATGTTGTACCCACATTTCCCAACCCCCTTATGCTCACAATGTCATCCAAGCCCTCCCTTATCTTGTTCCAATGTGAAGTGCTGTTTTCTGTGATTTTAAGTCTCACTGCTTTCAACAGCATTCATGCTAGCAGAGAACTTGCAGCCCAACTGAATGCACTCATATCATATCCCCATTAAATCTGTTTTACAAAACAAAATAAATATATTCTATTTTGATAGGAGGAGCCAGGGCAGGAGGTAGTGTCTTCTCTTGTGACCAGTCTCATCTAATCTTTTATCTGTAGCAAAGTTCATAATGACACACTGAACAGGGGAGCCCAGACCATGGGGTCAGCTTCTTCTGCAGCATTAAGATCCCACCTCTCCGCTGTACGTCCTCATTAAAGGGATTCTGTCATGATTTTTATGGTGTCATTTTTATACTGTTTGCACTGAAAATAATATGTTTTTTGTAGTTGTAGTATTGGTGTGTAGGCAGCCATCTCAGGTCATTTTACCTGGTCATGTGCTTTCAGAAAGAGCCAGCACTTTAGGATGGAAACTACTGGAGAAAGGGGACCAGATATGGGGTAGGCGACAGAGAAGGTACTGTATGTGCTTGGCGCCTACCTAGCTTTTGCACCTACCCTTTGGCCTGGCCCTGACCTATAACAAACAACTAGATGTTTGCAATTATTTTATAACTACTAGTAGACTGTGCAAACATGATTGGTTATATTATTGACAACTGCCTTTGTGCATTTTAGCATCAATGTCCATAAAGTTGCAAGACTGATTATGACCTATAATTTACTATATTCTGTGCACTAATTGTTTGGGGACAATACAAGATGAATTTTAGCAGAATCTTCTTAGTGGATTATACATCATTATTTAAGCTATGAGGCTTGGAACCAAGGCACTGCTCAAAGTGCATATTTTTTATTAGATATTTTGGATTAATTGTCCCACTGACCCCTCTCGCTGAACGCTAATAATAACCAACCAGTTTTACAAAGCTTTATATTACAGTAGGATAAATAGATTATTAGGTTGTTTTCTTTCTTATGGCAACCTGGAGAATTGGGCAATACATCAGCAGGTATGATTTATTATTCAATAGTCTCCATTGCCATGTTCACTTCTTTCATTTGCATGAAGTATTGAACTCTTGCACATCTGGCTCTTTTCATTAAACTTACCCTCCCTTTTCTTTTGAGAATATAATGAATCGACCCTTTATTATGAATGGGAACTAATTGTAATAATTTTGCCATGTTTAATTCATGACTGAAACAATGAGTTACCACTTCTACCAATAATTTATTATACTCTGCCTAAGTGCACCAGGCAAATTGTTTTTCCCTCATGATACAGCAGCATGAAATATTGGGGTCATTTTATACACAATGTTAAAAATTGCAGGAGGTTAAGGAGAGTAATTTAAAGGGAAAGTAACAATTTCAAACATAATTTAAATCAGGACCATGTATTGTAAACAAAAATCATAATGCATGAATATCATTTTATATAAAGGTATACTTTGGTTATTTGTTTGCTGTTCTTACTACACTTGGTCCTGTAAAATATCTGACTAATCTTTACTCTAATTGGCTATTGCAGTTCTTATGTTCATATTTGTTATAGGTTGACTGGACATTTGTTTTAAGGTGTAGTAATTCAGATAGAAAGATACAATTACTCCTCCTTAAAGGAGAACGAAACTTAATAGAGTTAAAAGAAAATCCATGTTTTATATACTAAACTTATTGCACCAGCCTAAAGTTTCAGTTTGTCAAGAGCAACAATGATCCAGGACTTCAAACCTGTCACAGGGGGTCACCATCTTGGAAAGTGTCT
>CM044440.1:98386472-98430443 GCA_024363595.1 Xenopus borealis
TCCTGGTAACTAAGAGCTGAAATTCTGGTATTCAACCCTGAAATTTGTCTCTTCTCGTGCAGAGTGCACAGTTGTGCCGTGGACCCCCCCAACCCTGTCCGGCGCTGAAAAAGTGAGTGCCAAAAGAGACTTTTGACTTGAGTATCATATTTAAAGTGACAGTATTATAAGGAGCACTAGAAGATTTTTGGACTGAATAAACTGACTTTCTTTCATTTAGTTAGTCAGACAGTTTGGACCTGCCTAGTTACTGTAGTTAGTGACTAAATTCAAGAATCAAAAGACTCACAGTTTGTTGCAATTATTTACATTTCCTTGTTGGTGCTACCTTCAAATCACATGACGTAAATAGAAACCGAAATTGGAAAAAGAAGAAGATGCACTCATCCGATTTGGTGCGGTGTACATAAAGTACCTCCAAACTTTTATTGGTGTGGCGTATACAGGATCAAACATTTCAAAGGCCTCTATTAGTTGACCATTTACTTTTAGATAAAAAGTTAATTAATTTACCAACTACTGTAATTTTAAGGTGAACTACCCCCTTCATCACAAAAACAGCATTTCATTTTTTAGTGTACAAAAGGCTAAAGTTTCATATTCCATCAAATGAAACCAAGTTACCTGTATGACTCAGATAACCTACTTACCATAATATGTCAAAGAACCACGGCAAGAGGTCTTTAGAGTTTGTACTTTAACCTTAGCACACTATTAAATATGTCCCATTTAATCTATAGCTGTTAGGCTTAGAAGAAATACTTTATGGAGTGAAATCCTTGTTCTTAGTGCATTTAGGAGTTAACTGTGGGTTTGTAAATTGTAAGAATGACTACAGGGTTTCATCTTTGAAGCTTAAATTGGAATGCCTTACCATTCCTTCGTTGTGCATCAGGATAATTATGCATGGCTTTTGTTTTACATTATCTTTTGGGACCACAAAGGTCTTTCTTTGAATGTGGCCTTGGAAGTGACCCCAGCCAATGCGAAATATTAAAGCAATGAATCACTTCTGTATTTACAACAGTTTAAGATTAGACAATGAATCATTTTGTGTGCATCCTAAGGCATCACATGTTTCAGCTCTTCCCGTGAGATTTAAAGAATGCATCTTTGATCAGAAGAACTTGAGAAATTGAAAATAAGATTGTCACATCAATCCTTCCCTGGTCATTGTACTTCTTTTCTTCTTCAGCAAAGCCAATTTTACCTTCATTCTTTTGAATAGTGGAAGCATCAGTGAAACACTTACTAGTTAGCAGTCTTTTTAACATGTCATAATAAAGCAGTTTCACAGATACAGAACACAAGTGTCTTTAACCTAACTATATATATAGATATATATCTCAATTGTCCACAGACCAGCACTGCCAATTATATAAACTCATTATTTTTTGTAGCAACAATATCCAACTTTTCAGTACTCATTAGGACCTTTTTCATCCTTGAAAAAGGTCTTACTGAGGATCAAAACGTTAAATATTGATGCAACAATAAATAATTGAATTTATATGATTGGGAGTGCTGGTCTGTGGACAATTGACATATATATCTATATATGTAGTTAGGTTAAAGGACAAGGAAAGTGTAAAATAGAATAAGGCTAGAATTGCTGTATTTTGTATACTAAACATAAACATGAACTTACTGCACCACAAGCCTAATCAAACACATGATTTATGCTTTCAAAGTTGGCCACAGGGGGCTGTCATCTTGTAACTTTGTTATACATCTTTGTCTGACACTGGCACTGCACATGCTCAGTGTGGTCTGCTTGAGTTCTGCATGGCTGGTAAGTAAGGCAGGGGCTCCCCCTGATGTTCATAAGTGATTGTTTCCCTGCCAGAAGCACTAAATGAAGGGAGAATTTCTCTGCATACAGTCAGGATTCTTATAAAAATGGTGCACATTTTAAAATTAAAGTATATTGGAGATAGATTTATTTTTCATTAAAGAAAGTAAGAATGGGATTTTATTTCTTTGCCTTTCCTTGCCCTTTAATGACACTTGTGATGGTCTGTGGACAATTGATATCTATAAATTTACCGTGCACCGCACATTGATACTATTTGCTTTGGAGTGTGGCTATTCATAGTAACATAGTAAGTTAGGCTGAAAAAAGACTCGCGTCCATCAAGTTCAACCTTTTTTTTTTTATATATATATATATACTGTATATAAAAAGTATTATACCAGTGTATTAAAAACCATTATACCAGTGTATTAAAAACCATTGCAATAAAAACCATTTTGCTGCAGGTTCTATGGGTCACTCTGAGTTAAGCTGGCCATAAATTGGCCAATAAATTTGTCAATTCAGCCCTTCAGACCCGTCTGCCTCTATGGGCCCCTTCCATGAGCCCATTCTGCCTCAGCACATTGTGGTCCCCTCCCAGCAGGTTTGCATAGACCTGAGTTAGGATAGGATCAGCTCATTGAGGAAATGTAAATAAGTGGGCAAACTGGGCAACGATTCATGTATGTGTTGACCTTGGCAAACCAGCAAATCTCCTTGTGATTGGCCAGTTTGGCATAGCAATAAGAATTACTTGCTTTCAGTGTTAAAAGTTAGATCCAAATTTGCAATTGAAAACATAGTTCCATTACTAATTTGATCCTGGCAATTTTCAGACAAATATGGTTAAAAGTGCTTAGGTTCTGAAGTCCTGCAGTATTAAGACAAGAAATGCAATCTTTTTTCAGGGTTTAGTAGTGTTACCATGTTGGAAATCTATTGATAAATATTGATGGTCAGGTTCTGAAATACACTACTTCCATGAGCATCTACACAGTGACACAAACAAGCCCACACACTGGCCTTAAATAAATGAACCTTGGGGGGATGAGAAAAAAATAATTGAAAATGAGAGAGTGATTCTACTAGGGAAGAAGGAAAATAACAGAAAGAAAATAGAAAAAAAATCCAAAACAAAAGAGAGGGAAAAGGAGGACATTATAAAAGCAAAGTTAATCAAGAAAATTTACCAATGTCTGTTAGAATGAGAAAACAAAAACAGCTGAAGAAAATAAAGATCAAAAATAAGGGAATAGACAGTATAAAGGATCTGAAAATAAAAGAGAAATTACTTGGTAAGACCAGAATTCTGTGGGAACCCTCAGGAGGAGTTTTCTTATTCAAGCATCATCACTGCCAAAATCTAATTTGTGGCTTTTTACCTGACCACAATGGTTTCACCAACCATGATTTTCGCAAGATTTGTTAAACGAAATAACCACAAGAGATAAATAGCAAAATGATGCCACTTAAAATCTGCCAAGATGCTATAGAAGACACTGGCACGGGTATATTCAACTTGCAAGCAGGTTGATAATCAATGGGTGAGGTTCAGTGATAGTCAAATGAAACAGCAAAAGAAATTAGAAAGACAAAGATTGTAAACGACAATTAATATTTATTAAAAAGCTTTTCCTTTTAATTAACAGGTCACAATTGATCATTCATATGAGAAATTCTGTTTTGATTTGTTTTCATTACTAAAAATAAGCACAACTGAGCCATCATCTATAAATGCCAGTTGAGCCAAATATATTCTGCTATGTGCAGATATACTGGATGCATTCTGCCTGTAATATTGGCAACATAATAACATTTCCTCTTATAAAAAGGGTATATTTTCCATTACTTATTAAAGACATGAGTGGCTTTCTTATTCTTGACCTTTCATCCTTGATAAGTAAAACAGAATTGAATAACAGACAGAGGCGTTAAAGGAAATATAAACCCTCAAAACAAAATGAATGTAAAATTGCTTAGATCACTCTTCTTTGCAACTTCCATGCATCCTGATATTTAGTCTGACAGATTGGCTCCAGCTAAACTTCATTCGAAAATAAAATTAGTGAGCTGAGAAGAGTTATCTAAAGTTTTTTCTGGTCAGTCAGCTGAAATGGACAGCAGGTGGCACTGCTTCAGATTAATTTCTTCCTGCATGTTACATTTTCCTGGAATTTACATTGGTTTTTAACGCCCCCCATGGGAAAACTTAAAAGCTAGGTTCTACTGTTTCTGGAAAACAATAAAAAATAATGAATATATTGTAACTTGCAAAAGCTCTTAGAGGAGTGCTTTGGGCAATTTTGCATTAATTTGTTTTGAAGATTTATATTTCCTTTAATTAGCAGAAACATTCTATGTAGTCACAGTGCTTAGGCTCTTCAGCAGCTGAACTGCAGCTTTTCCAACTGGCAGGACCCTTATCCATAGATCTTAAACATATTTCAATACATTGTCTAACCTTATTACTGATAAAATAAAATTTCAGTTCTACGATTGTTGCAAGTCCAGTAGTCTTTAAATTTGATATTCATTCTTTTTCTTCCCAGACTTCACGTAATACATATAATTTGGTTTAGGATTTTTGATCTAGTTCTATTCTTCTAAAATAACAAATTACAAAGTTTTGATTTGGTTCACCTATGAGGCTAATATCAAGCTAATTAGTTATATATGCCCAATAGTTGTGAACCTAACGCACATTGTCTCATTCAGTAAAGTCTTTAAATTGTAGCATTGTTACAGTTATGAATTAGTCATCATATTAAATATGAATAAAACAATATTCCTACTATATATTATATCATGTTGTTTTACTTTAATGTCACTTTGCTTATACTATAATTTCAGCTAATTAATTGAACAGAATCCATTCTTTCTTTAGTCCAGAATCTGTGTTTCAGCTGGATCATCCGGATATAAAAGAAACCCTGTAAACATGCTGTCATCTTCATTGCTCACATATAGGCCATTCCAGTCTCTTGCAACCTCCATCCAAACCTGATCCCCAGCATTTAATCTTACTACTAGCATAGCAGAAGCTTGGTCTATTTCTTGACCGTATAGAGTTTCACGGCTTTTAAATATTTTCCTATTTTGCGCAACGATACTAATTCTAGCAGGGCGGCCACGGACTGTTACATGAAAGGCAAACACATATGTTCCTGCAATGGTGCAGTTAAATTTCCCAGTGGCCGGGTTATATTCTTCCTGTTCATTGTACAGTATTCTATCAAATTTTACTGCTGTGTTAGGTGGGGGAAATGGTTTAGATAAGCCAACGGTAAATGCAGATTTGAGGGGTTTTAAAAGATCCCCTTTGGATCCCTTAAGGCCTTTAGAACCCTTTTTACCTGGGCTTCCTCTAATTCCCTTGTTGCCAAAATTTCCCTTTGGCCCTGTCAGACCCATATAACCTATAGGCCCAGTCTCACCTTTCTCACCTTTAGGTCCTATTACTCCCTTTTCTCCACGTTCTCCTACCAATCCATTTAGCCCACTCAGTCCAGTATCACCTTTAATGCCCTTATCTCCCTTTAATCCCCTCTCCCCAATGTCTCCTATTTCCCCTTTTTCTCCTGTCTCTCCAATGTTACCTTTATCTCCTACATCTCCTTTTTCACCCTTGTCTCCTTTTTCCCCATCAGCACCTATGAAACCCTGTTCCCCCTTTTCACCTCTGTCTCCTTTTGTACCATTCTCACAAGTATCTCCTTTGTTTCCTTTCTGTCCTTTCGAGCCAAAAAGTCCAATATTTCCCTTTTCACCTTTAGCTCCGATCTCACCTGTTAGAAATAATAAAGCAAAAGCAAGACATAAAGGCCAAATGAGACATTCAATCATCTTTGCAGTCAGCTTCTACAAGTCATGCCAGTGCCTGAAACTCATGTTGCCAACAAAATTAAGCGCATATGATTCTGTTGATAAAACATAATAATTAGTCATTATGACCCAGGAAGTACATATGGCTCAGGTGGGAGCCAAGATATATAAGAGCTTAGTTTTATCTTGTTCCAAATGCATTCTTTATTATGGCGCCTATTTATAAAAGTCTTAAATATTTGTTGGGGAAAGAGAATTGCTTTTATAATGCAAAGAACATATGTAAAAAAAATGTTTTGGTATTCAGCAAGAAGTCATGCAAAACATTTACTGCTCTCCAAATCCTATTTGTTCAGAATGATATCTCATGTAAAGATCATAAATAATACAAATATGTAAAGTTGTGGTGTAGGAGAAAGAGGGACTTTGTCCTGGGCCCCCCCAGCAAATTAAAAATGAAAAGGGAAAATAAGTCCCAAACCTAAATTTGGGACATCCACTCAGTAGTTGTGCTTTTGACCCTAATAAATGCAAATCCAAACAATTATAAAAGTCATGCTGTAGTTGAGCAATAGAAGGTAGCACAATCAGATTCTGTATGCAGGCTGTTCAAGTTAGAACTATTTTATGTTTTGCACTTTTTAATATTTTACAATGCTTTTGCCTCCTAAAGATGACGGAATACAGTTTAGGAACTCTATACTTGTCTTGACCTGGAGTAATTCTCTCTTTGCATGTTGCACCTATTGGCATTTCAAATTGTATTGCATACAATTGAAAGTCATGAAAGTGGCTAGAATTCATTAATCAGTGCACATTTTTGCTAAATCCGGTCCAACTTGTTTTCCCAGTTTGTGGCAGGTACAATTAGGCAGGAATTAATGGAAATGATTTTGCACTGTGTATAAGTATTGTGATAAAATTGCACAAATTCATTTGTACTTTAAATGAGCCCATATGAGATACCGCAGACAGGTATTGCAACAGTATAGAATTCAGTATCCAGAAACCCGTTACAGAAAATTTTGAATTATGGGAAGGCCATTTGATTCAAATTATTCAAAATTTTTAATTGTTTCATTTTTTCTCAGTAACAATTAAACAGAACTTTGTACTTGATTCCAACCAAGATATCATTAATCCTTATTGGAGGCATAACAATCCTATTGAGTTTATTTAAAGTTTGAAAGATTTTTAGTAGTCTTAAGAGCCTATTTATTAAACAATATATTTTTAACTATTTTTGAAGGGGCGATACATGAATCTTTATTATGCTCTGAAGCTGCTCAAATTTAAAAACCAAAAATACTCTAGTCAAAACCTGTCAAAATCATGTAGATGTCAGTGGCAGATGGTCCCTTTAATAACTGGAACATGTTTGTTTTTTTTCTGATGGTTTTCATTCTATAATCCAATAAATTTGAGTTCAGGGCAACAATTCGATAAAGTCAAGTTTTTGGAGCAACAATTCGAAAAAGCTGCATGATTCAAATTGATGCTCGATTTGGTCACCACTTTTTGCTACACAATGATTTTTTCCAGACGTTTTCTCGGTAAATTAAGGGGATTCGGGTTTGGGAATATGGTCAATTTTTTTTAATAAATTGAGAAAAAGTTGGGTTTTAGTAAATAACCATCTTAAAATATGGAGATTTTGTCTTCTTTAAATTAACTGGCAATAGAAAATTTGGGGGGGCAGATTTACTAAGGGTCGAATTTCGAATGCCAAAAAAATTCAAAATTAGACCAAGTAATAGTGGGGAGTTAAAAAAATTTTTACCGCAATTCGATCGATTGAATAGGGAAATTCGATCGATTTCAATTCGATTGAATTTTCGAACGATTTCGGTAGGTTTAATCTGGCGAAGTAGGTGATCGAATTTAAATTGGAAGTATTCGACCATCGAATTTTCGAATATTCGAATAAAATTAAATTCGAATATTCGAATCATTCGAATTCGAATATTCAATGGTCGAATTTGGTCGAATTTGCCTAATTTGCATATTCCAAATTCAAATCTTTTTGAAAATTCGATCGAATATTCAAATCCTTCATGTTAATTAATGTGAATTTAGTCTGCCCCTTAATGTAAAGGCATTGGTATTACAACAATAAAAACCCCAGGGAACTATGAAATCCAGCAGGAGGCAGATAGACAAACAGACAAAGAGTAAAAAGACAAAGTAGACAGACAAAAACAAAGTAATAATAGTTATACCTGTTTCTCCTGGCCTCCCTGGAAAACCTGCGATACCGCTCAGTCCTTGTTCCCCGTGCTCCCCCTTTTCACCTAGACATAAACATGGTGTCATTATCTGAAAATTGCAGCCCTGCTACTTGGCACATCCAATAAAATGGAGTTAGATTTCTGCCTGTAAAGCTTTAGAAGAAGTCTGACCTACAACAGGCTGAAAACACAGTACAGGTATAGGATTCATTAAACGGAAACCCGTTATCCGGAAATCTCTAAAGTGCGGAAAGGACATCACCCCTAGTCTCCATTTTATCCAAATAATCCACATTTTTTTAAATGATTTCCTTTTTTCTCTTTAATAATAAAACACTTGCTTGTACTTGATCTCAACAAAGAAATTAGGTAATTAATCCTTTTTGGAGGCAAATCCAGCCTGCTGGGTTTATTTAATGTTTACATGGTTTTCTAGTAGACTTAAGGTATTAAGATCCAAATTACATAAAGATCTGTTATCCAGAATACCCCAGGTCCCAATCATTCTGGATAACAGGTCCCATACCTGTACAATGAAATATATGTAGCAATGGTTCTTGTTTCAATTGCATTAGATGAACAAAGTATATCTAACTTTAACTTACATAAACTTTGTATGTAGTGCATGAGAATGGTTAAATACATGCATGCTTATTATCTGAACTTGTTCTCTTTTTCCTTCTCTCAAATATTTAAATTATGCTGCGTGTGCACACTACCATAAAGAATACAGGTGAATTATTGATACGTTTGTATATTGTGCTGATCTATTATGGAAAAGTGGGCAATAAAATATGCAAGCACTGGTGATGGAAATATAGAGTGGAGCAATTTATAAGGGCTGCCTTAATAATAAACAAAATTATTCCTGTAAGCATCCATGTAGTATGAAGGAAGATAAATGTTCTGCCAGCTAACTGTATTCACGTCGGAGCTTTTAGGAACTATTCATACTTTAGTTTCTATAAAATATTTTTTTTATTTTACATAAACATATTTTCTCTCTTTTATCAGTTTTATGTATCAAACACACACACACACAGAATTTTCTTCTTATAAATTACTCATTTGTATGTCATTGGTCTTTGATATTTCCTTCCTTCTGTCCTTTGCATCCATCCTGAGCTTTCTAAAGTAATTACACTATAAACCCTACTATAGGTTGTAGTACTGTTTACATTTGTATTCCAGCTCAGCAAAACTGACAATCAGATTTCCAAGCTCAGGAAGCTTTAGCAAAGTGTGTCAGGAGGTGGATTATACAACATACAGCAGTCCTTCAAGGAGGAGGAAAGTCATTTTACACTTGGGGGTGCCAAGTTACTACTTTTACCTACCTGATACTCTGTGCTAGTGCTCCTATCAGCCAAAAACTGCACCGGTCCTTCTTGTAATCACCATGGAGAGATCAACTTCCTGCTGCCTTGATTTCAAACTTCCCGGGGAAATTGTGTGCGCAGTAAAGCAAAATAGTAGATTTTTCTGTTAAAGTTCAGCTTTCTGCTCTACTGCTCATGCTGATTGATTTCTCCATGGTGCTTGCTATAAGAACCTTGGATCGGTGTGGTTTTCAGCTGATAGGTGCACCGGCCCGGGATATCAGGTAGGTAAAAAGTAGTCACTTGGGGTGCCTAACATTTAACACCCCCAAGTGTAAAGCCCCTTTCCTTCTGCTTTAAGCTGGCCATAGACACAAATATACAGTTGCAAGAGTTGTACAATTTTCAGGTCCTGTGTGGAGTGTTTCTGGCATTTTTCATAGCAATTAGTCATTTAGTCAGTTGGATAGGTTAAACTATATATTTCATTGGAGAAGAGGAGAGCACTTTAAACACATATTGACTGCTTGTGTTTATTTCAGACTGCTATACAGGACATGTTTGGGCCGTTAGTGCCCTTTCTCAAGTGGCTTTTGTATGACTTTTGTATGATTGCTGTCTGACAATTAATGGCCAGAACATTGCCTGATGAAATATTTTTCCTACTTATTGTGAATGTTTAATGGTAGAATGTTAGACTGAAAAAAAATGACTGTTCGTCACAAAGAAAAAAAATCTAAACATCTATGATCAGCTTTAGTCCCTACACACAAGGCATTTTGACTGCTTTGCTGCTCAACAGGAAAACAGTAGTGTTTAAAATATCTCCTAAAGTTGTCTATTGGCTCATTCCATAGAACATTGTGAGAAATGTTTTGCCTATGGCCAATGCCAAGAAATGGCCTGCCTATAGCAACACTGGTGGCAAAAGTTAGCCTCCACTCAAAAGCGATAAATCAAGCCACCAGCATTTCAAATTGGCAGATCATTCCCCATACTTTCCAATGGGTAATGGTGACACGGAATTAGGGGGTATTACTGTTGCTGTTCTTCCCTTGAGCACCAAAAAAAAACCCACAACATTTGCCATAAGCTTCTGTATATTGGGAACAAGTTTTGAGTTGGTCTTCAATACTATAGTGCAAGAGATGCAACTAGATAGAGCAATGTATGCTCATCTGTCTAGAAAAGGTTACGAGAACAGTTTTAAACATTTGGCACTCCATTTATCAAATTATAAATGGCTTTTCTACAAATGGAGAAATGTTAAAGACTAAAGTGACTCCAACCCAGAAGCACTATACCTGCCAAACTAATCTGAGAACGGAGTGTCCAAAAAATAAAAAAGCATGCAGTACTACATTTGAAAGCTCTGCAGGCCTATTTCTTTGATATTATGAGTTCATGCACCATCTATCACAAATAATTGGAGCATTGGTAAAGGTCAGGTAGACAGACATTTTGCTGCCTTGCTCAGGTTCAACAATGAAATAGATTACTTGCAAGACTTTTGAAAAAATGTTTTCTAGGCAGAGGATGCCATTCATGATAGCAAGGCAATAAACATTTCAGCCCAGGTCAGGGCAAAAGCAAAGGATTACCATACTCTATCATTAGTCAGTACTGTATAAGAGACCACACATTATTTTGCATGTGCAGTAGATTACAATCTATACATACTGTATATATCATATTATACTGCTGCTGCAAGTATCTACAGTATGTGTGGATTTGCTTCTCTTTATTTGGCAGTATCAGGCAGGCTCTGACAAGGTAAACATTTTTCCTCTAGAATTCAAACTTTATTGGACCCTTTCTAGGTATATTGCTTAAAATGTGAGAGGATTGCTTGTATATTGGCACTTTATTGTAGTGGGTAAAGGCAAAATCTCCTGAGATCCTAAGAGAGGAGACTCTAAAATGATTGAAATAGGCTAATTCATTTCATAAGAACAATATACCTTAGTCCTATAAAATCACACAGTGACAAGAAGCATGTGAGACTGTAACAGGCGCAAGCTGTTCAAATGACTTCTTTATTAAATTACCTAGTTTCACTATTGGAATATAAATCCTTGCAATTACTGTGACTATGTGAAAAGCCTTGCCACGTATAAAGTGCTTTTCTCAGCTGCATTTTAAGAGAATATACAGAAGAGAGACTAAATCACTAGGTTTTCAGTGTTACACACCCTTGTCTCCTTTGTAGCCCTTTGCACCTGCCGGCCCAGTAGATCCATGTAGCCCCGGCAATCCTGTGTCTCCCGTCTCTCCTTTGGGACCTGCAAAACGAAAAGTGCTAAATATATAAATAGATTTCATGATGCGTTCTCCCATAAGTAATGCCTTTTTTTTTTTGACAACAGCAATGCTTGAAGGATTATCCAGCATTTTTGCAGAGAGTTTTAAACCCTGAAGACCTTCCTTTCGAGTCCTATTAAAGTGATTTGCCTGGGAGCGATTTAATCAATATCTATTCAAAAATCATCTTTGATGCCACAAATGATATTCACCTTGAAGTAACTACAACAAAATGCAATGTTTACCAGCAGTTAAAAATACTTTAGTTTTAGAAGCGAAAATATTTACAGTTAAATGAACATATAGGAACACACTGTGGTTAATTCTCACACCTGTTGCCCTATTGGGTATTATCTATT
Source organism: Xenopus borealis (assembly GCA_024363595.1). NCBI lineage: Eukaryota > Metazoa > Chordata > Amphibia > Anura > Pipidae > Xenopus > Xenopus borealis. The sequence continues at coordinate 98,398,297 of CM044440.1, forward strand.
TTTATTGTTTTTTCATTCTTTTTTGTGTGCAAGATGGCACATTTACTGACACAGATATCATACAGCACCAGTGCAATTACCCACAGCAATAAATTTGCTTTACTTTTAGCTCCTAGCACTGATCAAATCTATGTGTCATTGCTACTGGCAACTGCACTTAACATTTCCAGGGGTCAATTACGTTTTCCTGGGGTGCAAGTGTTAATATTGCTAAGGGGCACAGGTGCCCATCACTTAGAGCTCATCTAACAAGAAAATTTACTTCGGGAAAGTTGCACTCTACACTCCTGAATCAGAGGCCAGTGGCATGTACCACTTCCGCAAGAGCAGAACCCAGTGTGCAAAGTGCAAAAATGGATAATGTTGTAATTTTTTGCACTTTGCACACTATGCTCTGCTACATAAACACTCACATATTTTAGAAAGTGAGCTTTATGTTTGCCTCCTAGAATGCTTGGTGCTAACACTTGCATCTTGCTAAAAAATTCATCTTTATCATTCAACCCATGCAAAACCTACATATACTATGACACATACTGTAGATATAGGAAAAATTGCAACAATGGCTCTCTGGATAACATTTTCCCTTTGACTTCTGCTCAATCATTTTAGGATAGACCAATGGCTCCCCACTTCAACCACCCTCGAGCCAACCAGTTTGGGCAGAAATTATAGAAACAAAAGTAAATGAGTAAATGAATTACACCTAAAACTTCACCTTTAATGCTAATAGTTAAAACGAGGGCCATGCCCACACAACACATTATACTGTAGCAACTCATAGACTCACTGCTCATCCACAAGTATTGGCAGTCCAGGACTGTAGCCTTAAAAATACAATTGCTAAAAACGAGAGGCACAGGTGAACTAGAATGAGGGAATAATGTGCACTTGTATAGTAGACCAGAATGCCAACAATTCCACTAAACTAAGCAAAGATAATGGGGAAAAGGTTGTGTAAGTCCGCAGTCACCGCCCCACATTAACTCCTGCCCCCCCCACTCCCCAAAGCCCAATTCTACCTATCTACGTTGGGAACAGGCGGGGGCTAGATCCCCCACTGTCCACCTATGCTGCCCTACACATTTTGCTGTAACAACAGCTTCATCAGGGGCATAGGTCTATGCCCCTGATGAAGCTGTTGTAAATGGAAAAAGTCGTTATTTCTGGTGATCTATCTGAAAACAACTAGTTGTTTGAAGGTGAACAACCCCTTTAAGGTGACTAAGGGCAGAATGCTATAAACAACATACAGGTATAGGACCTGTTATCCAGAATGCTCAGGACCTGGGGGGATCATCATAGTGTAAGAACATCATATAAATATTAAATAAACCCAATAAAGTGGCTTTGCTTCCCATAAGAATTAATTACTGTATATCTGAATTAGGATCAAGCCCAATGTACATACTATTTAATCATTAAAGAGAAAAATACATTTGGATTATTTTATTATAATGGAGTCTATGGGAGATTTCTGTAATTTGGAACTTTCTGGATAATGGGTTTCCAGATAATGGATTCCATAACTGTATCAGAATAAAAAAAAGATTCAAAAGCCAAGTGTCAACAACTGAATGTCATTAGACAGTTTATCACAATATAAGTTATTCATTCATATAGAGTATATTAAAAGAAATGGCATATTTTTTGATGCAAAAATAATAGGTTTTATTAAATACACTGTATACAAAACATATTTTTTCCTTTGGCAGATGAGGCACAAGGAGTTGCAGAGCTATAAATTAGGGGATCTAAAGGCAAAAAAATAAAATCTCATTTTTAATTTCTTTAATGAAAAAGAAATGTATCTCCAAAATACTTTAATTAAAAAATATATACTTTTTTATAATAAAACTGACTGTGTGCAGTGAAATCCCCCCCCCCCTTGCTTTATTTGCTGTGACAGCTTAGGATAGGAAACTTCAGACGGTCCCTAACTGCTCTGCCGGGAAACAATCTTAGTTTCAAATGTCCACCTTATTTCCCAGAACTCGAACAGATTTGTTTGTTTCCCTATAGAGCAGCTGCCAACTGTGTAGATTTTTATCCACAGACTCAGTGCAGTCCGCATATTCTGAATAGTAATCAGTCTTGTTGTATCTGCTTATATGGCAGATATTATTTGACTTGTGCTGTTTTGATCATTTATGACAATCCCTAAGCTTAACCTCCCAATTGAAGCCCAGATCACACTTAGCATGTGCACAGTCTTGGTATTGCCAAGATGTATAACAAAGTTACAAGATGACAGCCCCCTGTGCCAACTTTGAAAGCATAAATCACTTGTTTAATTAGGCTTCTGGTGCAGTAAGTTTGTGTTCATATTTATTATACAAAATAAAGCATTTCTCACATTATTCTATTTTAAACTTTAGTTTAGCCCAAGCAGTTATGCATTGCATACTGTAGTAGAGATATTGTTGCAATAAAAAAAAAATCAAGGAAGATTAAAGTGTCCTGCTTGAAAGAGCTCTCAGTCTAACTTACTGCAAAGCACCAGGCTTTGCAATGTTACCAAACATATTCTGTACTGTTTGTACCTCTCCAATATATGCTTTGATATCATTTGCTTTTTATATTTTCCATTAGGTATGGTAGCAAAATGTAAACATGATATTGTTTGCATGCATTAGGTTCTTTTTGTCACTCTGAACATTTCTTTATCTTCAAACCACATATTTTGTATTCCTTTGATCCTTGATGCATTAAGTTTCTAGCAAACTTCAAATTTCTATTCTAGAAATTACAAATTCTGTTAAAATAGGGGAGTTCGGGGCAGGCACAAAATTTTCGTCAGGGAGACTGGCAGACCAACAAGAGCCAGGACCCACAGGCTTTTCTTTTGCTATCCCACTGGCCCAATCTAACCCTGTATCTCAGAGCATTAGATTACCCTTTAAGCAATAATATGTTGGGAAAATGCCACAAAATATTTTGGTGCCATAGAAATACATGATGCTAATAATAATAAAAGTGATAGCAATATCAGCACCAGTCACATATCATACACAGTAACATGGTAACATAGTAAGTTAGGTTGAAAAAAGACACACATCCATTAAGTTCAACCTTTTTTTTAATTGCCTAACTGCTAAAAATCCCATCTGAAGCCTCTCCAATTTGCCTCAGAGGGGGAAAAAACCCTTCCTGACTCCAAAATGGCAATGGGACTAGTCTCTGGATCAACTTATTCTATGAGCTATCTTCCATAACCCTGTATTCCCTCACTTGGTAAAAAGCCATCCAGTAATCAGTACAACTGATTCAGGGAGAGAAATCCACACTGTAAATCTCACTGTAAAAACCCTCTTCTAATTAGAATGGGTGACAGCTGGAAAGACCTACTGGTAAATAAAGCAGGAAAGAAATTATTATATGATTCCCTTATATATTTATACATATTTATCATATCACCCTTTAAGCACCACCTCTCCAGTGGGAACATCCCCAATTTGGTCAGTCTTTCCTCATAGCTGAGATTTTCCATACCTTTTACCAGTTTAGTTGCAATTCCCTGTACCTCTCTGTCCTATTTGAGCACTGGAGACCAAACCTGTATGGCATATTCTTGATGGGGCCTTACCAGTGCTCTATAAAGTTGAGGAATGACCCCTTTCTATCATGAATCAATGCCCCTTTTAATACAGCTCAAGACCTTATTTGCCCTTGATGCTGCTGTTTATTATCTACAAGGACTCCAAGGCCGTTTTCCATAAATGGAGTCCTATTAAGGGTATAAGTGATTGGATATTTTTACATCCCAGGTGTAGAACTTTGCATTTATCAACATTGAATCTCATTTGCCACTTTGCTGCCCAGATTGCCAGTTTGTCAAGATCCTGGTGAAAGGATGCCACATCCTTTCATCTGCAAACACTGATACATTGCTTACAACACACTCCCCTAATTCATTAATGAACAATTAAAATAAAAGTGGACCTAATACTGAGCCCTGAGGGACCACACTAAGAACCTTACTCCAAGCAGAAAATGTATCATTAAAAACCACCCTCTGTACCCGATCCTGTAGCCAGTTTCCTATCCATCTGCAAACAACTTCATTAAGCCCAACAGATCTTAGTTTAGAAAGCAGTCGTTTGTGGGGCACGGGGCACGGTTTTGACTAATCAGGTTTTATGTGACTGCACCAGAATTTGAATGGTCAAATCAATCATTTTGGTCGAATTTTTAAATACGAAACAAATTTTTTCAATTCGACTCGAATTTTGGCCTATTTGAAGTTTCACTTTGACAATTGATAAATCTGCCCCTATATGTATGGATAATTTGCGGTGTGGCCACTAAAAGTATTTTCAACATCTTTATATTTTTAGATTTAGATACGTTTCTTTCTGTTCCCAGGACTGTGTGCCAAAAAACTGATGACCCCCGCATTTGTCTTTGGCTGCTATTTTATGTTTGAAAATCAGTGAAAAAAACTAAAGTAGCAATATTAAATCATGCCATAATAAATTAGTACAGTTAGTGGTCAACAAATATTCATTATAGAATCAATAAATTCTGCACAAAATGTCACCCTTACTGTAATGTCTCTAGTGATAGAGTACCCTAAAAGTGGCCATATATTAGCTGATATTAGCTGCCAAGTAGGCCACCCCAGGCATATTAACCTGCTCAACAGATATCTGGCCAGGGATCATCCAGATTTTATTCACCCCCATAGTGAATACCCAACCTCTGATGTTCACTACCAAGCAAAACATTTGTACCTCTGGCACTGCACCACAATCAATGGATTGTATAAGCATGCATTGGGAAACATTATGACTATGCATTATGGGTAAAACATGGCAATTTGTGCCTCTTTTTCAATTTTGCTTTTTTTGTAAATGAGCCTTATTACCTTAAAATAACCAAAAAATTAATACAGTAAAATATACTACATTTGTGCATGGAGAGTCAGTAAGAATCACCCCTTAATGCAAATAAATAAGTTATTGCCTGTGAGTCTACTGACATAACAAGTAAGCAGTTGGTAATCTTGTATGAATAATGAGCACAGGATGTAACCACAGTCATTTCTTTTATTGGGCAGTCGTGTGATTTACTGTGCAGTTTTCCAATTTTGCCGAATCTGGGAACAGCAAGGTACAAAGGCTTGGCTTTGGAAATGATTTGTGTCTCTAATAAAAATTACAGTTCCTTTTGTTTTCGTTCTTCTAACGATGGACCTGCTATGATAATGGAGCACACAAAGAAAACCTGCTACAATTATCAAGCAATAAGCTGCAGGATAAGGTGCTAAGTGATTTATTATCATTAGTGATGAGATTTCACTGTGCATTTGAAACCAGCTTTGTAATAAACGCTGAGACCATTGTTAACTCCTACAGCACATTTTTAATTAAGTAGAATGTCGGAAGAACAATATATGAGACATCATGTTCCATTCATTTCTTTGTAATTCAAGCTTAAATAAAAGAATGTAAAAAAATACATTAAGGATGGTAATATGGCATCTGATTAAAATGAGGCATCTGCTATTTATAGAGGATGTTTCATTTAGAGTTATTACAAATGAATTGTGTTCCACCATACTTTTGGACCTTGGGCCAATGCCTAGCAACTCAAGTGTAAAAGCTATGCCAAATGGATAACTAGTTGCAGGAACTTAAAAATAGGTTTCAGTGCTTTCATTCTCACAAATCATACGAATTATAAACTGCAGCAAGTTGTGAAACTTTAATTTAGCAATGACACCATTTAAAGGTTTTTTGTTACCTGGGAGGCCCACTACACCAGCATCGCCTTTTGGTCCAGGCATCGGTGAGCAACACTCACAGCAGTTAAAAAAAAAATCAGGTGTTTCCAGTGTGAAATTGTCAAAAGGATAGAGAGTGGTGGCTGTTCTGAAGTCTGGATTTAAGGTGGCCAGTTCAGTAGTAGTATCGGTGAACTCCGGGATTTCTGGGAACAGAGTCTCTTCTGTTGGTGGAATAAGGGATGTCTCTAGACCATTTGCAATCTCCATATTATAAGCTCTCTTAGTATTCTTTGCTGGCTGAGTGGTTTTTGCTTCTAAATACACAGTGGCAAGAATGGTGATAAAAGTGGCTGTTGGCCATGATAAAGTTCCCATTTTTATATCTGTGAAAAAGAAAGTAATACATTATTCATGCTATATGCTGATGCATTTCAATGGATTTCCACAAACACACATACGATATTCACAGCCTTTGTACCATTTTTTCTTTGTGATAGATTGCATGGCATTTCCAGGCATGCTGCTTTCTTTTGCTTTATACAGCTATGTAAGAGTCAGTTAGACTGGTGTATCTATTTAGAATTAGAGGAAAGTATGAACACATACAGACCTGCCATGTACAGTAGATTATAACTAACTTGGCGCAGGAACTGGAAGATTAATTTTATGGCAGTACAACATGCATTATGCTACCGGAAAGAAGAAATCTCTGAACTCAATTATTATATGATTAAGTTTCCACATATAGAAATGCAGTTACCAAAGAGAGAGAATTCCTTTTCTCAATAAAAACTTTTGCCAAGCAGATGTTAGCAAAGGCAGTATAGATACATATCTGATATTCTGCTAAAACAAACTGCTGTACCAGCCCTCCTGTATTTCATTCAAAATATAAAAATCCAAACACATCCCTTATTTTGTAAAGTTAAATTTCGTTTTAGTACAAAGCCCTTCCTACACTGGAACTAACTGCTGATGACTGGGGATTATTTTTATACAGTTTCACTTAAACCCAAAAAAAAGTAATAATTGCAGCCAAATCGGCATATATGAAGTTTTCACTTCAAGTAAGAAAATAGAAAAACATGTAGTCTGTGTTTCAGGGAAAAAAAGGTGCAATCTGTTGGGTTGGAAAAAACATAGAGCTAATTATTATCCACCCCTTGTCTTCCACATCAACCAACGGGTTTGAAGCCTGATTTGGAGAATTTCTGGCCTGAGCAACTGAGAATTAATATCTACACTGTACAATTCTGATGGCAGGGGCATAACTATAGAGGAAGCCGACCCTGCAGTCACGGGGGGGGGGCAGGTACAGGGAGGCCGCAGGGTCCAGATTCAGAGATCCCCCCTCCCCTGCTGTCTCCTTACTAAAAGCAAGCAGGCCAGGAGGGAACCAAGGCAAGCTAGGGAGCGGCCAGGGAAGTTTGTGCCATGTAGGGCAATGTATTGTATATGATATGATATTGCAGAGCTTAACTGCAAAGTAATTTCCCTAGTGCTGCCAGTCTAATGCAAAATAGCATCTGCAAGCAAAGTCTGTCAGTACTAAAATAATATAAATTACAGCAACAGGAATAAAACTGTGTATTTAGATTTTTAGACTTTTTATTTCCTTAATGGCTCATACACACTGGAGTTTATTGATCTGATTCAGGTATTTGCATATGAATCCTCTGCACCTTAAATATGCATTAGCTGCAAGGTAGAACATATGTGAATAATGGAAAAGACCCAGTAGCTGAATCACGGGCCTGGCATGAACACTGAACTGAGGCCACCAGTGCTGCATTAAGTTCTTAATTAAGGTGCAGTTGAACAATATACAAATACTTGTGCTGTAAACTGATCTAGAAACAATACAAGAGGGGGAAAAAAGATTAGGAGAATAACTGCACCATGAAGGCTTCTCTGAATAAGGACAACAAAAAGCAAAAACACTGCAAAAATCTTTGAATATGGTTCAAGTAGTAGTCAAAATGTATTGTTTGTTTACTATGCAAGTATTCTGGGATTCCACCATTTTTGTAAATTAATATCATTGAAGACTAGGGAATTTTGCTTCGTACTTATCATATATTAAATGCTAGCAAATATAATAACCAGTGCTGCAGTAGGAATACATAGGGAGTAAATGAGTTATTCAGCAATGAAGGTTTGGAGGCTGAACACAAAATATGCCAGTTAGACCCTGGTGTATTTGCTCTAGAAATATTTCTTGCAAATCGCCTAAGTACAATTTGTTAACAGACCCAGTTCCTTTAGATCCTTTACTCTAGATCTAATGCACTTGCTAACCAGACATGTTTCTTATTTTGTCAAGATGTCAGTTGACAAGGCGCTTTTCTCATTTACAGGATGAATTCGTATAGAAAGTTTCATAGTTGTTTACAGGCAGATTTATTAAGGTTCGAATGGTAAATTCAATTTTTTATTTTTTTTTGTTGGTCAAAACTCGAATTTTGAACAATTCAAACGATTTCGAATTTAAAAGCACAAACTCGAATTTGAATGTGAGATTTATCACACCTTGACCCTAAACAGTTCTGATTTGAATATTTGCCACCTAAAACCTAACAAGTTCATTTACAAGACAATGGCAGAGGACCTTTGACTCGTTTGAAGATGTTAAATGGGAACTTTAAAAAAAATGTAATATTAGCTTCAGCATGCTGAGATAAGAAACTTTCTAAATACAATCAATTAAAAATTCTGTACGGTTTCTAAAGTTTATCTTCACTGTTCTTTTCTCAGCATCTGTTTCTCCTCTATCTGTCTTTATTTAGGAGTTGCCTAATTTTTGTTTATTTTTATTTTTCATTTTTGTGTTGGGCTAATTTTTTTCATTTTTTTTTCCTTTTCATTTTCAGTTTTGATTATGTTTATATTTGGCTTTTCTTTTTGTAATAAATTAGTGAATCCTTTATAATAGGTGTACTATTCATTATTTTGATTAGTTTTATTTAGGAGTTGGGTGTCAGATTAATGATCCAATATACTGTATGTGATAGGGGGCTCCTTTTGCCTAGAAGATGTATTATCACTTTACATCACAGAAGATGTTTAATCACTTTATTAAAATCACTAGACATCATGGCTCTCTATATGCAGGATTTGTGCAAAAGGTAGTTATTTTTTTTGTACTGGAATCAGTTATTTGAGTGAGCTCTAATACTTCTGCTAGGAAAGAGAGATCCTCCTATAAGATATATTGGATCATTCATCTGACACTCAACCCTTGCATGAAGACGTAAGGAAGCGAAACAGATGCTGGGAGTGATAGTGAATATAAACTTGATTGATTTTAAGTTTATTTTAGTATGAGGTTGCTTATATTCATTTTTATTGTTCAAGATAGTTCCCCTTTAATTGCCTTACTGACTTTCAAGTTTTGGTTTTTTTTGGAGGAAAATGTGCTTCAAATTTCATTTTTTTTTTCCTGTAGCTCATATGCGATCGAATATTAGACATTGACGATTTTTCGTAAATAACTTCCCATTCTAGTTGTGAGTTCATTCAAATTTATTAAAAAAAATTCACATAACTTTGAAATTCGACCTATGATCTGCCTCTAAATCTCAGTAAAATGATTGGACTATTGCCTTCTAAAAAATGACATATGCCATGTTTTATATACTGGAATTATGGCACCATCCTAAAGGTTTAGCATAAATATAAATGATCCAGGCCTTCAAAATTGCCCTCCCCATCTTGGATTTTGTTTGGAGTGTTAGGAGATGATACTGCACATGTTCGGAGTGCTCTAGGCAGCTGCTGAGTTAAGCTTAGGGGTTGCTGAACATAATCCAGGAGAAAATGAGGTTTGCATGTCATAGAAGCTGATGCTACATAGTTTTTCAGCTGCCATAGAATGAGAATCTGAATTCATTTGTATTAGTAACTTGTGTAACTGACAGCAGCACAGAGGAAATTAAAAGAAAATGTGGAGCCACATTGGACATATTCAGAGGTGAAGATCTTCACTGCTAAAAGACTGTAGTTGATGGTAGAGAACCCCAGAAAATACTGTGCAGAATTTCTACCCTATGGGGCAGATTTACTAAGGGTCGAATTTGAGGGTTAATTTACCCTCGAATTCGACCATCGAATTTGCTTCGAATTAAAACCTCTCGAATTCGCAATTCAATTTATCGACCGATCGAATAAGAAAAATTCGATCAATCGATAAAATCAAAATCAACTAATGATTCAAATGATTTTAACCACTCGATCAAATTTTTTTTAGTCAATCAAAAAAACTTGGGAAAATCCTATGGGAACTTCCCATAGAGGTATATAGCAATTCGTTTAATCTGCCGAATTGTTATATGGAATGATTTTTAAAGGGCAAGTACTTCGACTATCGAATTTGAATTTTCTAATTTGGTCAGTTCGAATCTAATTTTTGGCTATTCGAATATTGCAAATTCGATGGTTGAAGAAGCCCAAAAAAAATTCGATATTCAAATTTTTTCAATTCGAATCCTTCAAATGAATTTAGTAAATCTGCCCCTTGGGGGCAGATTTACTAAGGGTCGAATTTCGAATGGCAAAAAAATTCTAAATTCAACCAGGGAATGGTGGGGGGTTAAAAAAATCGAATTCTAATTTTTTTAGCGCAATTCGACCGATCGAATAGGGAAATTCGATCGAATTCGATTAGAATTCAAATAGAATTTTTTAACGATTTTTAAACAATCGATCAAATTTTTCCTATTCAATCTTAGGGAATGATCCCCATTTTGGTAGGTTTAATCTGGCGAAGTAGGTGATCGAATTTAAATATAAAGGAGAAGTATTCGACGATCGAATTTTCGAATATTCTAATAAAATTAAATTTCATTATTCGAATCATTCGAATTTGAATATTCGATGGCCGAATTTGGTCGAATTTGCATATTCTAAATTCGAATTCTAATCTTTTTGAAAATTCGATCAAATATTGGAATCCTTCATGTGAATACATGTGAATTTAGTAAATCTGCCCCTTAGTCTTTGTTATGATTTAGGTCTCCTTTAACTTAGCGCTAATCTGTCACAGCCCTATGGATAAAAGTGGTGTTTGCCCAATAATAATTTATAAATGTATTTCCCCCTTTCTAAGCCTTGTATACAAGCAGGGAGCAGTTGTTATTTTGACTCCAAGATTTCTTAGCATGGAAGATCAGCTTCTGGTTTCCTTGGGAGAAATGATATGTCCCATGGCTGTGACAATGCATCTCTTGTATAGCAACCCAATATATCTAATCTTTGCACTTCTGTTGTTCTATATATGCAATGCTATCAGGGCTGCTGTATTCAACTTGCCTCAGGTGGCAGCGCCCCACAGGTTACCTAGGGAGGCAAAAATGCTGCTCCTGGTAGCTTTAAGAGCTGAATGTCTGGTTTTCAAACATAAATTCAGCTATTCTACTGCAGAGAGCTCAATTGCCTCCGGCTCAAATAGGTGAGCATGCGGGGAAAGGGGTGAGTGGCAGCAGCGGGGCCAGGATTGCCCATGATTTCTATGAAACCATTACTGCAAAAATACATAGCATATTGTGTTTATTTTTGTTATAAAGCAGTATCCGATCATCAATTACTACTAATTGACTTTCGTGTAACCATTAACTAGCTGAGTTACGTTAACTAGAGATACTGAGCCCTGTATAAACCTCCCGGTCCCTTCTTTCTGTGTGTGACTGTTTAGCTTTCAGATAAGAAGTTCATTATATGCAGGGGGGTAATTAAATTATCTAGATTGAAAGAACCAAACATGGGGTAGAAGAGCTTGAGGAAGGATGGATGCATTGGCAACCATGTGGAAGTGTAGTAACATGTATGGACACAAGTAGTTTAATAAAATTATTGGGTAGCACCAGCACTTTGGAGTGCACTGAAAAATGACCCATGTAGATCTTTCACTGATCAAAACAGTTAGAAAAAAGTGACACAAGTCCCATTCATTGCACTCATATTGAACAAGGTCGGCATACTGACTCTTTAAATGAATTAGTGGAATATTAGTGCTGAAATTTAAATGTGGAGCCAGAACTATATCTGAAACCCACACCACAATACAGGAAATTGTCCAGCGGCAAATTAACGCCTATAAAATATTGCTGGGATGCAGGCATGCAAGCAGACAATCGGCATCAATTATAAAGATTGAAGCCAAAAGCAGGTATATGTTATATAAAATGATACAGAATTTGCCTCTTAATACTGGAATCATGTTTGCCAGCAATTTATGAAGGACAATGTGTTTATTTTCTTATTACATACTGGGATTAGAATACATTCTTTATTGCATATTAGGCTGTGCTAAGCGCCACTTCATTTGCCACAATACAGTGTACATACTGCTTCCTTCTGAGGAAGCCTCTTTCTACAATCTTAATTATGCCCAGTATTTATTTGTATTTTAGAAAATAGATCACACACTATGCATGATTCATTTTCTTTGATTAATAATGGTTAAAGCAGAACACATTGTAAAATGTGCTTCCTTTACTTGCAGCAAACAAAAATAAGACACGACTTTTGTTCTTATTTCTTTAAAATTCCAGTCTAAATGGTATTTCTACTTGTAGAAACAGCTTTGGGACTACATTGCCAGCTCAGGGACTGCTAAGATTCTGAACTATATTTCCCATACTGACTATTAAATGAAGTAACTGCACATGAGTGCCATGAATCAAAGACGGATGCTATTGCTCCTTCGTGTGAGCTTTGCCTCTAAATTGATGGTGTAATGGAAAGGTCTTTCTTTAGTTGTTGGACTCCAGAGCACTTGCTATTATACTGTATAACATCGGAGACCATTCCCAATGAGGATGAAACAAGTAATGTTGAGATGCCATGTTATATTTCAAGATTACAAAACCATTGAAAATATATGATGTCATTAACTGCATGTTCTGTCATTCAGCCCGCAGGCAAATCTAATTTAAATTTATTTTAGTCCCCAAAAATAAAAAATTATTCCCATATGAAATTCAGCCCTTGTGTCTTGCTCGATGGGGGCTGCCAGGGATTTTTAGGGATGACCAACCATGTGCTTGATTCTCATACTAAGTATAAATTTATATACAAAGGATAAAATCATAAATCAATACTGTAAGTTGGCGGGTCTTGGTTTTCCTAATGACAAGAAGTACAAGGAGAGTATTTAAGGATATAGCATTTACTCTGCTCTAATCTGAAATCCCATGGTTTAGATGTAGAAGTCCTGGTGATTACATCATGTTAATGCATTAATTAAACCGTACTTTTGTCAAATACTTGATGGATTATATATTTTTAATTACATTTACATGCTCTGTAAACATCAAATGTCCTATAATATTACCTTCAATTGAGACCCATATTCTCGTGGACTGTTATAAAGTACAACTGAACTACTGAAATTCATCTAACATGTTTTCACCAGACTCGTAGTTGGCCTTTACTGTCCCAATTTAAGGGATTATGACCACCTCTATTTTGCTATCTTATTATTTTCTAGACTACACTGTCTGGTTCATCTTGGCTTTAGATTCTCTTTTTATTTTGGTCTTGTATTTACTTCCCTCCCAGAAGGCTGTCCATACCTTTGTTAGTTTGTTGGGTTACAGATTTAAATGTTTGCTGTTTTTGCTTTGAGGGAAATATGCTCCGTTTTGCAGTTCCAGTTCATCCCTCTCTAATAGAATATTTTTAGTCAATACCTATACATTAGTAGCATACCGAATCATGAAAGAGTAGGCACTTCAAAAGATCAATCTTCCAGACAGACTTGTAAAATGACAAGTAGTTTCTTTCAGACACTTAATCATAGGCTTGTTAGCATACCCTTCTCTAAACCAGCCTGCCTTGGTAACAACCAAGCTATTTTTACAATTTCTGAATGCCAGTTCTATACATTTTAAAGCAGCTTCCCTTTAACTCACTCCAAGGAGATAGCTATAAACAAAGTCATCAATGGCATCCAAGATGCAAGGATCCAAAATACATTGATCCACTGATATACTTCTTTTATACTTGCTCTATACAGCAATTGATACTGTTGCCCATTATCTCCTTTTATAGTACAAAATCTTCACTCACTTGGCATACTTGACTCTGATCCTGATATTCCTCCTATCTCGCCAATCGCAACTTCAGTAACACTTTCTTTAAATGTTGTTCATCAGCTATTTAACTGTCAGTAAGAGTATCCCAAGGGTCTGTCCTGGGTCTGCTTTTCCTCGCTTTATATTCTGTCTCTTGGTGACCTCATCACCTGCTTGGGTTACTCTTACCACCTCTCTGCAGATGACACTAAATCTTTTCATTAACTCTTCTGTTCAGACTGCAGCAGAAGTTTTGTTTTGAATAATATACTGAATGAGTTCTCACCATCTCAATTAAAATCAATTATCTTGCCACATATCACCACCTTACACTCAAGGAGGAATTCAGAATTTGCATATTGTAGAGACTTATGCCTTATGCTGTGATGCTAAAGCTCCCATATTATTTTTTTTTTACCCCCAGCCCCTTCACAACTTTGACTAAAGTCTAATATATACCACCCTATAGAAGGTTAGTACACAGTTGACCTGTGTTTTCCATATTTTTCTGCATTACCTGTCTTTTTCCCAATCCAATCATGCTTGCTCACCTCAATTCATGCAGTGGTCTATTTTAGCAATCTCTACAGCTGATTGAAGCAACAAAACCATGAACATTTTTTCTGCCTAGCCCAGTCCTTCTCAACATGATTTTTAAAAGTAGCACTGAGAGCAACACACCCACATATTTTATTTATTTCCTTTGTGTCTCTTATCTTATACATCTTGTAAGATATTTTTGATAAACACCTTTCTGGCATTTTCTCAATTCTTTTATGTTACTGGATTTATTTTAGCGCTTGTGTGCTTTTTCTATAAAATACTCTCTGATGCCATATAAAATGTAATCAAATATACATTTGTTTTGCTTTTGGTTATGGAGGTCATATTCCAAGGAAATTTGCTAAATCACTGTTGGGCTTTTTCATATTTATATGCAATAACTATAACTATACTTTCTAGCATTTGTAATCTGTTCAAGCTGCATAAGAAAAGGCCCAGTTTAGCAGCAATAATGTCATACTTACTGGGATGTTAAAACCTTTTTTCATTATAATTTGATGAAAGTAATAGAGTGTATGTTGGGAGTTTGTCTGCTCAAACTGTGAATCCCTTTGGTTGTAAAAGAGAAACATTCATTATCAACAGGTTATGAGGATGTGGCCTTTTCATTAGTTTTCATTATGGCTTTATAATTCATTATTCCCTGTGTGCAGATTTTATTACAGTATTTAACATTTGTCACTATCCCATAGTATTGCAGCTTTTCACACCATCTATAGCTCATAAAAGGAAAGACACATTTAGCAGTAACAATCTCATATAGTTGAGTAAAATAAAGGGCCATTTCCATTTATCTAATGTTGTTGATGATCAGCTTGTATGGTTTACAGGTGGTTGCATAGATAAGCTGCAAAGCTACTAAAATGATATAAAACCATTCATTGTATATCTTGAGTGCAGGAGTATATCTTGAGTGCAGGAGTATTGGCATATGATAATGCTTGAACTTGCAGCAATAAAGGCAGGTTTGTCTTGTAAATGGTACATACAAATGAAGAAAGTGTGCATGATCAATATCACAATGACATGCATCACGAGATACGTCTGTGCCATTATGGCTTTCAAGAGAAACAATACCCATAAAGTGCAAGAGCACAGACCTAAAGACATTCTGTTTCTAGGAACTGGAGAACTAGCAAAGTGCAGGATGTGATTTCCATTCAATTGGCCTCTCTTTTGAGAAGACGCTTTTAAATGCAGTCATGCCTGAGAACAAACCTTGTCATTGTAAATATCCCACCACTCATGCTATAGTCAGGTTCATGGTTGTTGGGAGTAAGTATCATCTTAACTGCTTTAAATTAACTGAGACAGAGTCCTATTGCAAGGGCTGTTCTCATGCGAAGAGAAAGAGAGAATGGGATATACAGTATGTGCTGAGTCGATTGTGTATAAAATGAATATACCTAAACCCCATGGGTAGCAGAGAGAAATACATCCTGAGTCTCAATGTGTCATGATCTTTAAAATCAGCAGTGATTAGCAACTGCCTCCTTCTATTTAGAAAGTTAGTTTTGTGGTAAGTAATTGCCTTTAGAGAATAAACAAAATATATCTTTTAATGCTTCTATCTGGCTCAGCAGTGGTGTCTTGAGAAGTTAAAGAAAGTAAGAATATACTGAGGTTGAGACAGCAACGCCGATCACAGAGAGCATGGGAATAGTAAGCCTAAAAATAAGGAGCAGTTGAGATGCAGTTGTTGTCACAACGTGTCACAGCAAATTAAGAACAAAATTCCTTATAGGAAGTTTTCTCAGTCTTGGAGTAATTAAAATGGATTAACTTTTTACTACCACTGAGGACTGAAGAAGATCTTGGGAGTAACTGAAAAATGGATTCACATCTAATAAATGTGGGATCTATCATACATTCTGTTATTGCGTTTCATCTCTTGCTCTAAAGACACAGACTATATATACTCTATATATTTATATATATATATATATATATATATATATGTACAATATGTGAATCTTTTAAAAATCATCATTAGTACACTGTATTGTATTTCCACTCTACAGGTGGTGGCTTGTGCTTTATATTGATTAATATAATCTATATGCTAATATAGTATATCATATAATCTATATGCAAATAATATTAATTTATTGTCTGAAGAAAAATTGATTGCCTAGTTAATACTGGATAACCTATTGCATTTTTGCATGTTTCATCACTGTTTGGTTCATATAATTTGCCTATTTTTATGATAATCGCTCGTCTAGTTGCACTCAATAAATTCCCTGCAGCTGTGCAGGAGAGCGAGCTGTAACAAACCAAGAGGTGCAGCATTCCTTACCTTATTCCTTTGCTTTGTTTCATAAATACAGTCCTTAAAATGCACATTGGAGCATCCATTATGATCTATAGCAAAAATGCAATCTATTTAATTGCCTTCGTCACTTTCTCTGTAGCCAGTGAGATCAGGGGTATCAACAGGAGGACTGTGATTGGATGAGTGTTTTTTTTAAGAGTGATAAGAATTTGGGTGAAATTTGAGGAAATGCTGATTTGTTGGCTTTGTTTGTGCAGTGCTCTGTCTGGCTTTCTTTTCCAATCACTGGCAAAAATACAGGAATATGTCATAAAAATGGGTACTTGAGTTAAGAATACTTGACAGCCAGAATTTGGCAGAAGCCGTGTACTATCAATCTATTTCTCTATTAGTTAGTCAAAGAAAGCAAAGACCTGATTATTGCTATGAATAGCTACATTGGTTCAATTTAGTGCCTGTCTTAATTAATCAGTAATGATTGTCAATATCTTTATGTCCTAATGTCCCCCTAATTGCATGTCTCAGTGGACATATGTACCATGCAGTTGCTGCCCAGATACAATTGGGCTTATTTACCTTTACTCCAGGTGCAGGGGCACTAGAGGGTGCAAACTTACATGCTACACCAGGGGCAATTTGTCATGCAGTGAGTATTCTGCACCTGGACCAGATTAAAAATGCCTCACAAAATATAGTTTTTGACTCCACCATATTCTGTATATGTAACCTCTTGCGCAAAATATTTTCATCCCAAAAAAACTCTCAACCTGGATTCTGACCCTGGGAGTAGGACAGGCTGAAATATATACATATTATTTATCTTCCATTTGGTTTTCCAAGGTTCCATAAATGTAACTGTCTCTGTGGCAATTGTGCAAATGAGACAAGATGCTTCGATGCCCAGGCAAAATCTTGCACCCCATGGGCAACAAAGTACCCAAAAATACCATACTTGTACTTCTACTTGCCACATGATCGCATGAAGGAGCATGGGGAGACATGAGGACAAAAAGGCGTTTTACACGATTATATGACAAGTAAACTATTTTGTCAGAAACTATTCAGATTTGCATTAATACAAATGTATTTTCGTGTGCCTTCTTGCCCCGAGGTTTTGCAATTTTCCAAGGGAACAAAGCAATCCATTAGTACTGAGCAAATCTGTCCTGTTTCTCTTCACGAAAAATTTGCGTAATGGTGAAATTTTGTGAAATACATTGAAGTCAATGGGCATTTTTACTCTGTCCAAATTTTACGTGGGCAACAATTTTTCTTGCTCCAAATACATTAAAGTCAATGGGTGTTTTTTCTTATGGCAACTTTTTTGTCCTAATGCATTAGGGTGGTGGCAGACCACCCATCGAAAAATCTCCACTGCTTCTGGCAACTAATCTCCCAGAAATGTCTTCCCACAGGCAATAATATGAATCAACGGCGGTATGGCATATAAATCACTTCTGGTTTCTGAAGCAGCCCAAAGTAGTGAACTAATCTCCCTGTATCTCCCCGTCTGCTACCACCCTTAAAGTCAATGGGCGTGTTTTCTTATCGCAACTTTTTCTACACAAATTCATTAAAGTCAATAGGGTTTTTTTCTTATGGCGACTTTTTTTGTCCAAATGCATTATTTCATTTTTTCTCATGGGCGTTCTTCGTGGCAAATTTTCCTCAGCGAAATTTCACACAAATCCATGGCTGGTGAATAAATTTGTTCATCCCTACACCCTATCTGTTCCTACCCTTGACTGACAATTTAGTAACAACCCTTCTTATCACTCTCACAGCTCTACTGTAAGAGGATCTCATGCAAATGAGGGTCAGGGAGCAAATGAACGCTAGTGACGGTCCTGTTCACTAGCGAATTGCCACCTATGCCTGGTAATAAATTGGCAATGTCCCTGTGGATGGGATTTCTGCTGAAAAGTCTCTAGTATTAGCCACTTCACCCTTTAGTATATCTGCCCCATTGACTTCTACATGACCCCGTTTGAGATTTGAGATGGAGTACTTTTTTATTTGGACTTTTAGCAGCATCAGGGTTTAATAAATCTGGAAAAATTAGAGACTCGGACTTAGTAAAAAAAGAAATGTTGTTACAATTTATTAGAACTATTTTTACACACGCTTTAAAAGAGAACTAATGATTAACTAATCGAATGTTTTGGGTTTGTGTACCATCCCTGAAGGGCAATCCAGCCTCTATATCTCTGAAGGCGAGCTTCTTGTCTACTGGATTTTACAGTTTAGGCTTGTGCACAGCAAATATAATAAAGTGACTAACTGAAAAAGCTGAAAACTAGGGATGCACTGAATC
Organism: Xenopus borealis; assembly: GCA_024363595.1. Classification (NCBI taxonomy): domain Eukaryota; kingdom Metazoa; phylum Chordata; class Amphibia; order Anura; family Pipidae; genus Xenopus; species Xenopus borealis. The sequence continues at coordinate 98,417,250 of CM044440.1, forward strand.
CAGGATTCGGATTCGGCCGAATCCTTCTGCCTGGTCGAACCAAATCTGAATCCTAATTTGCATATGCAAATGAGGGTCAGGGACGGAAAACAACTAACTTTTTGGCTCAAAACAAGGAAGTAAAAAATGTTTTCCCCTTTCCACCCATAATTTGCATATGCAAATTAGGGTTCGTAATCGGTTCGGTATTTGGCCGAAACTTTCGGGAAGGATTCAGGGGTTCGGACAAATCCAAAATAGTCGATTCAGTGCACCTCTACTGAAAACCCATTTACATTAAAATTACAATGCAATAAACTTTTTAGGGAGCATTATTATATTAATAAATTGTCATTTTTCCTTTTTTACTGATTTTTATTCTATTTACATGTTGGGCATGCTGACTGCTAATTATTCTGCAGACAACATAGATAAAAGGGGGCTTGTTGGCCCTTGTGGCATCTGTTGCATGATTTCCCTACTGCTACCAGCGCCCCTGTTAGTTACATGGACCCTATCCTATTTATAGCTTCAAACTGTTGTCTTTAAGAACAGATTTATCAAGGGTCAAAAAAAAATTTGAATTGAATTTGAAATTTGAATTTCTGGCTATTTATGTGTACTTTGACTAGCGAATAGTCCAAATTCGATTTGAATTTTGAAATTTATCATGTACTGTCTCTTTAAAAATTCAACTTCGCCCATTCGCCATTGAATGCGCTATTACTTTGATTCAGACAATTTGAATTCAATTGAATTGAATAAGGACCTATTTGTACAAAAACGGACCTATTCAAACGAAAAAAAATTCTAATTAATTCGTTTGGTCTTTTTGAATTCCAATTTCGACGTTTTTGCAAAGCGAAATTCAACTCTTAATAAATCTGCCCCTAAGGCTACATTGATACTGTTTTTATTATGTTTTTATTCAGAGCCTTGCATGTATGTTTCTTGTTTGAAATTGAAAACACTGCTTTATTGTTCAGTTCATAGCAAGCAGATTAAAATGTAAAGTGTTAATTTACTATCAGTAGCAAAAGTTCTTGGGACATTACTAGGCACACATGTGAGCCTATTAAAATGCAAGTAAAGTAGTGTTTGTACCTACTGGCACTCCTGGCATGGAACACTCTTCTACATGTCAGTTGTGCACAACATGCTTCTATCTCGGCTTCACAGGAGTCTTCTAGTTAACAACTTAGAACTGAGCCAAAAAGAAAGTGCATACTGTATTTTACTAATTTAATTGTTCGATCGCATTCTTTTTATTTGATTGTTCGATCAATCGAATTTTGCTAAAACCCTTCAAATTCGATATTCGAATTTGAAGGGTTAAAATTCGACCGAAATTCGATTGGTCGAATTTGAGGGTTAATTAACCCTCTAATTCCACCAATAGTAAATATGCCCCTAAATGTTACCTACAGGTCATGTTGATCATTTTTTGCTGAGAGGTTTGTTTTTGTATATAATTGTTAGCATGAAGTCCCTAAGCCTGACTCTCTGACACTCTGACTTTGCCAACCTGACTGTCCCATCTCAGTCTGTTAGTTACAGTTTCTAACGGACTCCTGCTGCACAAATATGGCAGCCCCCTCATACAGGAACATGGGGGATCAGACAGGTAATGTAAAAGCATCATGCAAATACTTTATGGCAACGTTAGAAGTAGCTTTCAAAGCCAAAATTATAATAGATGTAAAAAAGAGTTTAATTTCAGGTGTCAGTATCTCTTTTAGGGATGCACCGAATACACTATTTTGGATTAGGCTGAACCCCCCGAATCCATTGCGAAGGATTCGGCCGAATACCGAACTGAATTAGAACCCTAATTTGCATATGCAAATTAGCAAGGGTGAGGGTTAAAGAGTGCAAACATTTGTTTTGTGAAGAAAAGTCTCATGGTTTTTTGGATTTGGTTTGGCCAGGGACAAGGATTCGGCTGAATCCGAATCCTGCTGAAAATGGCCGAATCCTGGCGAAATATCGAACCGAATCCTGGATTCGGTGCATCCCTAATCTCTTTAAATAACAACATGTTAGAAATTAGCTCCCATTTGTTAAATATAGAAATACTGTAAGCAGCATTTTGGCACTCCGGATATTAGATTATATATGTTAATGTTTAGTTAAAGGAAATTACTGTTAGTTTAACTTTTATTTCCTAAAGGACATGTAAACCTCCTGCAAAAAATGGGAACATTTAAACAGTCTCTTTGAAATCTTTAAACACCTGTCATTCCTGTTGTTCAACTTAATCCACTTAATCACTTAGGAGTTCGTCTCCTCCTTTAACCCACTTGGCCCCCTCCTTTGGGAATTTGCTCTGGCTGTTGCATGTTCTTCTCAACTCAGATTATTCAATCTGAACTCTACATTGCACACATGCTGTTTGCAGTTGTAAATATCACTGATAAAGTATTAGAGGGAAAATGGCTGCCAGGTGAAAGATGCTATTTGTTTTAGGAAACTGTGATGGCGCTAGTGAACATGCATATATGCAGTACAAATGATGCAGTTGGTGTAGGGGGTGAAGTGCCCATCATAAATATATGGTAGGAGAAATGCAGGATTTACATCTTAAATTTAATTCCATTTCCACATAACTTTCGCAACATCAAATTAATTTCTTAAATTAACACAGCATATCATTTAACTCATTGCAATCGTTTTCAGAATGACTGTATGTGCTGAAACAAAGGTGAAATATTACAGATAAATAAACATGTGGGGCTTTGCCCCACTTGCAGTTGCCACATTGTGCTGGTATTTTTGATCCTTTGCTTACTGTCTCCTTCACCCCATGCAGATATGCCTTAGTCACCCATGCTTCTTCAGTGAGCACAAAGGGGCAAGATTTTGTAATTGCATCCATGACATTGCATTATTACATCTGTATACTTTTCTGCCCAGAGCATTAAAAAAATTAAAGACAAGTAAATTGGTATTGTAATCAAATTTACAATCCATTCTCCAAAACTGTTTGTTATTTAGGTAACTATAATTCAAAATTACTGTTATTATTTGTAGTGATGGGCAATTTTTTTCACCAGCCGCGTGGGGAAATTCTGCATCCTGCAACAAAAAAGTAATGGAACAAAAAAAAACGCAATTAAAAAAAAACCATTGACTTTATTGTGTTTGGACAAAAAGTCAACTTAAGAAAAAAAACATTGAGTGAAGACAAATTGTTGCAAATTTTTTGACTCCCATTGACTTTTTAAAATTCACTCATCACTTTGTACATTTTAATTAAAGGGATGGTTCACCAGTTACATTTTAGGATGTTAAAGAATGGATAATTGTAATCTCAGTTCTAATGTGAATACCTTAGACCAGAGGTGCCAAAAAGGTAGATCAGGATCTACCAGTAGACCTTTAGTTGGTGATCAGTAGATCTCAAGACACTGTCAACAAACAGCTTGTCTAAATCACAATCCTATTTCATGCTTCTCATTCAGATATTTATGGTTGTATGAGAAATACTGTAGATGTTTGTTAAATATAGATATATACATCTTCTCATAAATGAATATTTGAGCAATATTTTCCATGGAACAAAATGCTAACAATGTTTTTATGGATGTAGATCATAAAGGGACAACATCACTAAAAGTAAACCTCGTATTGTTGCAAATTTTTTGACTCCCATTGACTTTTTAAAATTCACTCATCACTTTGTCCATTTTAATTAAAGGGATGGTTCACCGGTTACATTTTAGGATGTTAAAGAATGGATAATTCTAAGGAACATTTTAATTGATCTTCATTATTTAAATATTATAATAAAAATTAAAACCAATCGATTCGAACGATTTATCGATTGATCAAATTTTTTCTATTCGATCATTCGACCAATCAAATTTCTTTCAATTCGAAATTCGACCAATGTTAAATCTGCCCCTAAAAGTTAACTCAAAGGTGTACAATACCTTAAAATCTCAGTTCTAATGTGAATACCTTAGACCAGAGGTGCCAAAAAGGTAGATCAGGATCTACCAGTAGACCTTTAGTTGGTGATCAGTAGATCTCAAGACACTGTCAACAAACAGCTTGTCTAAATCACCCTCCTATTTCATGCTTCTCATTCAGATATTTATGGTTGTATAAGAAATACTGTAGATGCTTGTTAAATATAGATATATACATGTTTTCATAAATAAATTTTTGAGCAATATTTTCCATGGACCAAAATGCTAACAATGCTTTATGGATGTAGATCATAAAGGGACAACATCACTAAAAGTAGACCTCGCATTGTTGCAAATTTTTTGACTCCCATTGACTTTTTAAAATTCACTCATCACTTTGTCCATTTTAATTAAAGGGATGGTTCACCGGTTACATTTTAGGATGTTAAAGAATGGATAATTCTAAGGAACATTTCAATTGATCTTCATTATTTAAATATTATAATAAAAATTAAAACCAATCGATTCGAACGATTTATTGATTGATCAAATTTTTTCTATTCGATCATTCAACCAATCAATTTTCTTTCAATTCGAAATTCGACCAATGTTAAATCTGCCCCTAAAAGTTAACTCAAAGGTGTACAGTACCTTAAAATATCAGTTCTAATGTGAATACCTTAGACCAGAGGTGCCAAAAAGGTAGATCAGGATCTACCAGTAGACTTTTAGTTGGTGATCAGTAGATCTCAAGACACTGTCAACAAACAGCTTGTCTAAATCACCCTACTATTTCATGCTTCTCATTCAGATATTTATGGTTGTATAAGAAATACTGTAGATGCTTGTTAAATATAGATATATACATGTTCTCATAAATGAATATTTGAGCAATATTTTCCATGGAACAAAATGCTAACAATGCTTTTATGGATGTAGATCATAAAGGGACAACAGCACTAAAAGTAGACCTCGCATTAGTTAGGTATGGACACTCCTGCCTTAGACCAAATTATTTCCATGTAGATGTTGTCTACTGTCCTATTTCAGGGCCTAAAATAACTGTCTCTCTGATCCATTCATCCAAGGGGCTGCACTAGAATGTGGGACATGGATACTGTCCAAGGCTGACATTTCTACATGGACTTCGCCAATCCAAAACCCAAGGGCTGAATTATTGATATCAGATCATGTTATAGAGTGTAATTTTTGAGTACAGCCCATCATAGAGAAACAAGCCTACAATTTAGAGACAACATGAAAACAAACATTTCCAAAACACAGTATTGGTTGTTTTGTTTTTTGTAAAAAAAAATATATTTTATTTGTTATCATTAATTCTACAGTTGACAACTCATTTGTAAACATCTGTATTTTCGCTGTTGAAAAGCAAAATCACTCAGATTGCTAACTCTTCTTGTTAAAGGGTGGTCCACATGCAAAAACTGGTTGGTTCTCATTGAGAAAGAGAAATACATATGTATGTAGATATTAAAGTGATGCAGACATCATAAAGGTTATACACAATTTCACGATTACACATAATCATGCATGATCATTACATTTATGAATCTATACAGTTATTTGCATAGTTATCCATAATGCATTTCCATATACTAATGAGCTGTTACAGAACATTATTTGCATGACATTTACTTTAACAATAATCTGGAAGAAAATTCTGTGAATTAAATGTTTTTAGATTGTGTCTAGACCTGTTAATTTCATATTTGTGTTATAATTTTAGTTTTACTATGTACAAAAAGTAAAAATGCATTTAACATTAGCAAGATACTGGGAAGGTTCTAGTCTTCCAAGGGAAATAATAGGAAACCCAAAAATATTGAGTCAGTTGTGTTATCAGGAAACAAGCCAATTTGTATGCTATTTAAAATCTGAATCCAAATTTCATCATCTTCTCTAAGATGAATTAGCATAGATCCTGAGGCTCGACCAATATTAGGTTCATAATGCTTTGCTTGTGTCTGGAGAACTATTTTGCCATTGTGAAACAGGCCAACACTAACAGATTTATGGCTTAAATTTAAGTGGTATGTAAAAAAATAGATACCATCAATGCTGGCAATGAACGTACCTGAATTTATATTGTATGGTTTATTTTCATTTACAAAAACCTTTTCAAACTTTATTGGGTATCCAGGTATAAGAGCATTCCTTTGATGTCCAAGGCCCACTGAAAATGCTATGTTTTCATGTCCAGTACAGACTCCTTTTTGTCCCTTTTCACCCTTTATTCCTGGCATTCCTGGTTGTCCTTGGTATCCTTGGGGCCCCAAAGATCCAGGACCTCCACGTTCACCTTTAGGTCCAACAGGACCTTGTTGCCCCAGTGATCCTTTCTGCCCAACATCTCCAGGCTCTCCTTTTGGGCCTTCTGCACCCTTGATTCCCTTTTCTCCAATGTTCCCCTTGGGTCCCTCATCTCCCTTTATACCCATTTCCCCAGGTTCACCCTTATTTCCTTTTAATCCTCTTACGCCATCCATACCTTTGTTTCCCTTTTCACCCTTTCCACATAATGGACAAATGTCCCCCGGTTCACCTTTAGGACCAACAGAACCTATATCTCCTATGTCACCTTTGTATCCCTTGTGACCTGTATCTCCTTTGGAACCCTTCTGCCCATGATCCCCCTTGGGTCCTTCAAAGCCTTGATGTCCCTTTTCACCAATTATTCCAGGTTCACCTACAATAAAATAAAATGAACTTTAATATATATGCTGATGATTAACAAAACTATTACCATAAAGTGATTTTTTATATCAGGGATCCCCAACCTTTTCAACCTGTGAGCAACATTCAGAAATAAAAGGAGTTGGAGAGCTACAATAATATGGAAACATTTCTTGGGGTGCCAGAAAAAAAGCTGTGATTGGCTATTAAGTAGCCCATATGTGGATTGTAAACCTATATTGAGGCTCTGTATTTTACCTGTTTTTCATACAACCAAAACTTGCCTTTAAGCCTGGAATTCAAAAATAAGCACCTGCTTTGAGGCCACTGGGAGCAACATCCAAGGGGTTGGAGAGCAATATGTTGCTCACGAGCTACTGGTTGGGAATCACTGGTTTATATAAACAAGCTGCTCTGTAGCAATGGCGGCAGCCATTCAAAGCTGAAAAAGGAGAAAAGGAGCAGGACACACAGCAGTTTACAAAACATTTCTGTTATCTACTGTGTATCCTGTGCTTGAATGGCTGCCTCCATGGCTTGTTGACATAAACTATAGTAGTGTTTCTGAAGCAAACACTCCAGTTTTGTCAGTGCAGAGTACCAGTACATTATATTGTGATTCCTTTCAAACACTTTCATTTTTTTATGTTACTGTTCCTCTTCATTGAGTATCATGCACTGTTATCTCCATATTCACAATTCCCCTGTTGCAATTCCTCCCCCTAGAACTTGATTTGTTTTTCCCTCTTCATACATTCTTATGCTCTATTTATAGTGTTATTTGCACTGATGGCATCATATACATAAATGTTTCCATAACCCATACATAAACTATATTTGTTTATCTATCAATAAATATTAGTTTAGAAGGTCAAAAATCTAACCAATCTTATTATTGCCTCTTTGCATAATGCAGGTATGTGATCCATTATCTGGAAATCCATTATCCAGAATGTTCTGAATTACAGGAAGGCCATCTCCCATATACTCTATTATAATCAAAAAAATGATCTGTAATAATAAAACAGTACCTTGTACTTGATCCTAACTAAGATATAATTAATCCTTTTTGTGATCAAACAATCCTGTTGGTTTTAATTATTGTTTACATTTTTTAGTGGACTGAAGGTATGAAGACCTATGACACAAATTACAGAAAGACCCCTTATCTGGAAACCTCCTGGTCCCGTGCATTGTGGAAAATAGGTCCCATACCTGTACATGTCAAGTGCACCGTATTTGAATAAACTTACTGATTTGATTTAGTGTGTGCAGAATATATGTGTATTTCTATGTACATACAGTTATATATTCGGTTACATATTTGAATTTGACAAATTAAAGTATAGATATATTTAAACTTAATGTAAGAAGAGCAGTATAAACACCCATCAGCCTTGTTCTTGAAGGTGAACAAGAAAACATTTTCTTCATTTTAGCAAAGTTCATCTTTTGTACACCTTTTATATATTCATTAGATAAATACCAATCTAAATTCCCATGTGCTCAGGCAACTGTGACATACTGTAATTCTTATCTATCAAAGACTAAGGAAGGGTGATATGTGAGCAAAGACATTAGCAGGTAAAATTACCTGGATCCCCTCTTTCACCTTTGTCTCCTTTTTGTCCTTCGGGTCCTGGAATATTACAGAAGCACAGTTTCCCTGTTGTATTGTTTTCCGCTGGTATTTCCAAGAAAGAATCTAGCTGGTCATCATACGGAGGGGCTTTGTTAGTCACTAGTAATGGGACTACGGTGGCATTGTTCCCTATCTCTTTGGAAGCACTATCTTGCATAGAAAGAACATTCTCACTGTTAGTACCGTTGAATACATCAAAACTAATTAGCTGCTTGGGATCAGTATTTGTTGTAATTAGCTCCTGTACTTTAATATTATTTTCCACTCCATCTGCTACATTGTGTGAAACAGGGGTTAGTGTAGATGTTACGGCAACCTGGTAACTTTCTTGAGCCCCGCCATCTGTGACTGTATCACTTTCAGCTGTCCCATGGCTTACATTGAGGAGAACAGTAAAAGCTTGTTCAGGTTCCTGTGTTTCAGTGCCACTGAGTACATCCATTGTAAACAGCGGGCTAGATCTCAGGCTGACAATTGCTGAACTTCTCAGCGGACCCCATGGACTAGACAGTAGTATTAGCAGAATAGATAACATGCCTGCGAAGTACAAGGAACACCATTCTGTCACAAAGCGGTAAATAACATTAATAAAGGTACTGCTTATACCCTATGATAACAGTACAGTTGGTCCTGATTTAGGCTTATAGATTATAGTTTGAAAAACTACAAAGATTTTACACTGCAAACATAGTACAGGTATGGGGTCTGGAAACTCATTATCCAGAAAGCTGGTAATTACAGGAATTACATCTCCCATAGACTCAAATGTGAAAAGAATATTTCTCTGTAGTAATAAAACCATTATCCAAAAAAACCATGGTCTCTAGCATTCTGGATTACTATTACATTACTCCGCTATGTCTTATGAGCGATGGTAATGGAAGAAACTATTTCAACTGTAAGGGGCAGATTTACTATTGGTCGAATTAGAGAGTTAATTCACCCTCGAATTCGAGCAATAGTAAATCTGCCCCAATCGAATTGTGGTCGAATTTAAAACCTTCAAATTCGAATTTGAAGGGTTCTACCGCAATTTGAAGGGTTTTACCGCAATTTGATCGAACGATCGAAAAAAAAATTGAATGATAGAAAAAAAAATCGAACGATTCAAACTATTTTAACCATTCGATCGAATTTTTTTTTGTTCAATCTAAAAAACTTAAAAAAAACCCTATAGGAGCTTCCCATAGGGTTTAATAGCAATTCGTTAGGTTTAATCTGGCGAACTAGCCAGTCAAATTCAAATTTAAAAGGCAAGTAATTCGACTGTCGAATATTCGAATAGAATTTTATTTGAATTATTCAAATAATTCGATTGAATCAAATTTTCAAAATTCGATGGTCGAAGTGGCCACAAAATATTCGAGAATTCGAATCTTTTTGAAAATTCGATCGAATTTCAAATCATTCATGTGAATTTAGTAAATCTTCCCCTAAATGTTTGCAGGTATGCGTGGCATATTTTTTTAATATTATGCCTGATTTACATCAGTAACAATCTATTTTGTAATATTCCTTAGTATAACATCAAGGGGGTTATTAACTAAACTCCGATTACAGAAATTCCAAAACATTTGTGTTTTTTTAGTATAAAATCAGACTTAAAAAATCTAAAAATTTTCTGAATTCATCTTACCCCAAGAATGGAAAAAGTCAAAATCAGAAAATCCGGCATCTCAACATATCTCACAGTTTTTTTTCTGCTTATTTATTATTACATTTTTCCGAAAAATTTGGTTTGTGGGAAATAAACTGCATTTCACGAGTTTTGGGGATTTTCCACCTGAAAACTCAGATTTTTTCATGCTTTTTGCACGAAAACCCTGAAATCTTGTGGTTATTGCTCGAAACCCAGTGCAAATCAAAAAAACTTTGGGACATCTTCCACTGATTTATATGCAACCTCGGCAGGTCTGAGATGCCATATTTTCAGATTCAGAATTCTCCATCCATAGCGGTATAATAAATTCCCAAAAAATTGTGTTTTCTTTTTAAATTCTAATTTTCTACATTCGTAGGTTAGTGGATACCACCCCTTATTATAATTTCTTTGTACATCAAAATTCAAGATTATTAAATGGCAAGCTGACAATTCACATGGGAGAAATATTACTTTCAATGTTTACATAAGAATGTATCTATAGAAAAAAATGTGTCTCATATGTGTGTGTGTGTGTGTGTGTGTGTGTGTGTGTGTGTGTGTGTGTGTATATAAACCTATTATCCAGAAAGCTCCAAATTATGGAAAGGCCATCTCCCATAGACTTAATTTTATCCACATAATCCAATTTTTTTTAAATGATTTCCCTTTTCTCTGTAATAATAAAATGAGATATAATTAATCCTTATTTGTAGCAAAACCAACTTACTGAATGTAATTAATGTTCATGATATTTAATATACCGGTACATGATTTTCTAGTAGATGTAAGGTATGAAGATCCAAATTACAGATCCATCATTTGGAAAATCCCAGGTCCCAAGCAGCCTGGATAACAGGTCCCATACTTGTGTGTATACACACACACACAAATATATATATATATATATATATATATATGAGACACAGTTTATTCTAGATAAAGTATTTCAATCAGATTGCTCACCATACAAAACCATGTCAATCCATTTATATTTATGATTATTACACCTTTTTCTATCAAAGTGAATCCTGTGCACTCCATGTGAGCCAACTGATAGAAAGACAAGCTTTGCTACATATATATTTATATTTGAAAACAAACTAAGATTTCAAATCATATGCATAATATAGACAGGATGGATGGTTTATTACCAAATGAGGCAATACAAAAATGGATTATTAAAAAAAATGGAAGTAGTATCCATCAATATCAAATAACAAAATGACCTTGCATTTTATGTAACATGAAAAACACACAAAAATAACATTTCTTTTAAAGGCTTTGCTAGAAGAGAACAGGTTACCTAAATACAACATGGATAAACTGGTTCTTGAATGTCCATTAATGCATTTTCCAGATACTTCAAAAACACTGAAGAAAAGGTGAGAATGGTGAATATGAAATTTGGAAAAGTTCTATCAAGTTTTTAAAAGGCAATACATAATTTACCTAAAATATGATGATATAACAGGCGACTGTCCAACTTTAGTTTCTTCTTTCTGGAAACACACAATGGGATGTGCTGCATTAAGTAGTAGATGTAGCACAACGGTCCTCTTGTGCTCAGCAAAAAGAAAAGGCGGCCGAGTCATCCTCACATAAATAAGTATAATAATAATAGTTAAGGCAGTCTTTGATGTATTTATCTAAGGCACTAGTATAAACCGTCTACTGTTTCCTGCGTAATACTATGATCTGCAATTACAAGTGATCTAATAGAACTATTAATGCTCTTCCATTAGTACTGAAATGTTCCTTGTTGTTCTTGAAGAAAAAAACATGTAATTTCCAAGAAACTGTAAAATCAATCTGCCAGCTTGTAGTTATAAGGCCACATGAAATGACTCATTCACAGCCTGGAGATACATCTAATGTAGATCTACCTGTAATATATTACTCACAACAAAATGCACTTTTATTTCCAAAGCAAAAAGATTCTTTAGACCAGGGGTCCCCAACCTTTTTGCTCGTGAGCCACATTTAAATTTAAAAAAGAGTTGGAGAGCAACACAAGAATGAAAAATGTGGATGTCAAATAAGAGCTCTGATTGGCTTTTTGGTAGCCCCTATATGGACTGGCAGCCTACAGGAGAGAATGTTTGGCAGGACATCTGTTTTTTATGCAATCAAAACTTGCCTCTAAGCCAGTAATTCAAAAATAAGCTCCTGCTTTGAGGTCACTGGGAGCAACATCCAAGGGGTTAGAGAGCAACATGTTGCTCGCGAGCTACTGGTTGGGGATCACTGCTTTAGACAAATAAGGGCCTATTTACAAAAGGATGCAAAGTTCAGAGCACCATGTTTCTACCCTTTAGTCACTCAGGATTGCCGGCAGCCATGAGCAGTGTTCACTAAAGTGTGACTTTTCTCAGTCCGGCAAAGCTCACGTCAATGTGTCGGGTGATTTCACAAATTTAATTTAAATTGTAATGACATCATTGTGAGTCAAAATGAGTCAGTGATTCGAATACTGTAGCTTGTGAGCAATCTGACTTCCAGACCCTTGGATGTTGCTCAACAGAATGTATCATTTAACTCTCACAAAAGGGTTCACACAGTTGTTGTGTGTTGCTTGTGCACAGCGGTTATTCACTTTTTAACACAAGTTTTTCTTGTATATTGGAATATTAAATTTCATTAGTGCTTCTTTGTGGATTGACCTCTTTGTCTTTTCTATAATTTTGTTAAAGTTGTAAAGGTATTGGAAACTTCTATAAAGTATATTATAGTACTGTATAATATATGGAAGATGAATGTATAGCATTTATTGTTCAAAAAGCATCAGTAGTTCAGCTGTTATGAGACTGGAAGCAACTTGCTCCCATCAACATTTTCTTTTGACTCAAGATATAGGAAACAATGGGCATTTGAAATACTCATTTGCTCCTCAATAAGGGTGCTTAGTCTTTTGGTATCAGAAAAGGCCTTTGGGGGAAAAACGTCAAAAAAATTTCAAAAATTAAAAATTCCAAATTAGAGAGCAGCTTCAACAAAAGTACACCAGCATTGAATTAACAATGAATTCCAAATGCAGTAAATTACTGTTATATATTACAGTACCTATCGTGGGATCCATTTTGATGCCAAAAACACAGTAGTAAAAAAAAAAAACATTTTTTTCATTACTTATTATGCCCCAAAGCTGTAAAGTCCGAATCCAGAAATACTCCATCTAAAATCTTCCTTCAAAAGGCAATGACAGATGTCTCCTTAACCATTTGAAGATGTTTCAACCCTCATGAAATGGACAGGCATCAAGAGCGAAAACGCAAAAATCGGAAAAAAGTTGGGGTTTTCCCATAGGGTTTACCATATATATTCCATAT
>CM044440.1:98432454-98442925 GCA_024363595.1 Xenopus borealis
CCTTCGTTCCCACCCTACCAACAGGCAACTTTTCGCTGTTTTCAACGGTCATTACTCCGCTAAGTTTACTTTTACTGTGAATTTTACTTTACTTTCACCAGACTATACTTCACCACCTCGGACCAGGCTAACTGATAAAAACAAATCTACATCTTCCTCAGTCTTATGTCAGTGACATCACATCCTGTATGCCAGAAATTCGTTAAAAAAAATTTTTTAAATGCTGACGGCTTTTCTTTTTTTTTTTAAAGCAGCATTGACTTCGTAAGTCCAAACTATTAAAGATTTATGTGTGAACTAATTTGAGGGGCATGCCACATTTGTTTCAGGGTGGGCTCATGTTTAGGGCATTAGAGGATCTATTCTGTCTTTATTGTGGATTTGAAAAAGTGTCCACTTCAAGCATTTGCACCGTTGCTAATAAAGACATCCATATGACTTTTAGGTACTCGCCCTATTCAAAGCAACCTAAGTGTAATAGTGCTTGCAAAGTTTCGCTATGCAGAAATGAACCCTAGCGAAAATTTGCTCTGAAATGCTCTCCCAGCCGAAGTAATTCTAGCAAAAACTCGCCAGCGTTCAGCTGCTGAAATTCAACTTTGCATTTTATGGAATCAGCATAGTGCTAACAAACGTCACCTGGCAAAGTGGCACGGAGTGTGAAGTAGTCGCTGGCAAAAATCACCCTTTAGAGAATTTTCCCCTTTATGTTTCGACTTTTTATGGGTGCCCATTGCCTTTCCTCGGACTATTAATGCAAAAAAATATATATATCACTCTGAAACACTGAAGACGGCACACAGACAAACAAAAGACTTCTTTTAAAAAATGTTTCTACCCACTTCTTCTCAAATGTGAACAAACTGCACAACTTTCACACTCACTATTTAATTGCTGCAGGTTTAGTCCCCTTAATTAACCTTTGAAATTTCATAGTCAAAAACACAACATACATGAGTTTAATGTGGTTGTTAAGGTTGTATCTGTCGGTGGTCCTACGAGTTTGTACAGAAAAGAATAGTCCCTGGCGTGCAGTACCAATTATGTGAAGTCTGTGCTACTGGTACAATTCAAGCTCCCTATGATAACGGCAGGCAGCAAGCGCCGTGTGCAGTCACTAAAAGCTTAGCATGAACATTTCCCTCCTATGCTGGGTTTTGGCTTTTGCTGTGACCTTCAGTGTGCAGCATGTGGCAATGATTTACAGGTAAACGTTTCCGTAACTTGAAAGCTGGTCATTTGCATGTGACAGAAGGTGCATTTATACATTACAACATTTTTCTCCATTAAAAGTAACACGTTTATGATAGTGTTCATACAAACTGTGCACTTGATCCAGGCACTAGAGGGCAATAGCACTTCATTTTGTTCTTGAACTACTTCAAGGCAAAGGCAGGATTCACATTCCATTACCCACACCAGAATGTCTAGCAATTTTAAGCACCATCAGCACATCAATAAGTCCTTAATTTTATATCAAGAATGTTTAGTTTCCTTCTCTGCATTGATTATTAAGAGGAACTGTTATAATACAACTCAACTTAACCAACACTGTGCAAATGAAGACGCTGAACTGTATGATTAACCTAAAAGGATGCATTTATTATAGAAGATTGCTTCAATTGCTTAAATTAAAGAAATTAGAAACGGCATAACCTTTCCAGATTATTACTTTCAAAGTGGTTTACAGTTTATGTTTTCTACCAATAAATTGGACTGAGGTTGTTATTAATTCATGCTAATGATAGGGAAGCAGTATATATCCAGTGTGCTGCAGTTCTTTGTAAATATCCGGTCAATCAAAGAGGCAAGATGAAAAGATATGTCCTTTCAGAACAAGCATGCTTGTACATAAATGGACACAAATGGGCACTTCTGTATAGTTGCTTTAAAGGGGTTGTTCACGTTTGAGTTACCTTTTAGTATAATGTAGAGAGTGATATTCTGAGACAATTTGCAATTGGTTTTCATTTTTTATTGTTTGTGGTTTAATAGTTATTTAGCTTTTTATTCAGCAGCTCTCTAGTTTGCAGTGTCAGCAATTTGGTTTCTAGGGTACAAATTACCCTAGTAACCCTGCACTGATTTGAATAAGAGACTGGAATATGAATAGGAGAGGGACTGAATAGAATGATAAGTAATAAAAAGGGGCAATAACAATACATTTGTAGCCTTACAGAGCATTTGTTTTTATATGGTGTCAGTTACCCCCATTTAAAAGCTTCAAAGAAACGGAAGAAAATTGCAAATCATTAAAAAAACGATGAAAAATAAATAATGAAGAACAATTGAAAAGTTTCTTAGAATTGGTCCTTCTACAATATACTAAAAGTTAACTTGAAGGTGAACCACCCCTTTAAAGGAGAAATCAACCCATAACATAAAAAACCTTACCCCCCTACCCTACGTAGACTCCTCTCCCTCCGCCCCCAAGCCTAACTGCCCCCATCCCTCGGGCAAATGCCCCTAACTTTTTACTTACCCGCAGATTCTTTTCTCAGGAGTTCACTGCAGACATCTTATTTTCTTTGTTAAACTTTGGACGCAGAGCAGAGTTTCGGAGCATGTGCAGTTGGATTAATATTCCGGTCCTGAACAGTTGCGCATGGTCTGCTTCTGACATTTAATGAAGAAAATAACATGTCTCCTGTGAACTCCCAAGGACAGAATCTGCACCGTGCGGTAAGTAAAGTGTTATGGGGCATTTGCCCCGGGTACCAGGTAGGCTAGGGGGAGGAGGGTCTACAGGGGGTAGGGTTTTTTTATATTACAGGTTGAATTCTCCTTTAAGTGATGTTGTATCCAGCCGGGCTCTTCTGCTGAATCATGTGCAAGTGTTCTGGATAACTGGCTATGAACCCTGGAGCCCGAAAAAAATTATGTTAATGCTGTTTTAAAAACGCATGCTGGAAGTGATACAACACCCACTATGAAAATGTGCAACTAGCACTTGATTTGCAAATACATGCATGTGAATGACAGATGCAGAGGGGAGAAGAGCCTTTGTATGCCACCAGAACAACAGAAAGGGGGTTATTTAGCAAAATCTGAATTGTCTAAAATATACTCCGACCAAATCCTCACAGGTTATTTCTTCTTATTTATCAATACACTCGAAAAAATCATGAAAATCGAATATCAGATTTTTGCTCAAAAACCATGAAATCTTCAGATTTTTGCACAAAACCCAGTACAGATCAGAATATCTTCGGGTCTTCTCCCACTGACTTATATACAACCTCGGCAGGTCTGAGAAGCCGGATTTTCAGATTTCCTAAAAGTCCCACTGATTTTTGGTTCTGTGCGGGGTTTCAGGCAATTCCACTATGTTTTCAGAGCTCTCAGGTGCAAACTCAAAAAAAGCTTTTCCCACAAAAAATTTTTTCGGGAATATGTTATAATAAATAAGCCTAAACAACCCCCCCCACCCCCCACGGATTTGCTCGGAGTTTGAAAAAGAAAATACTGACATAAAATCGGAGCTTGATAAATAACCCCCTATGTTTTGGTAAAGATCTGTGCCTCCAAAGAATCCCCAGTAGGTCTCAATCTTCTTTTCTGTTGATTCACTGATTCACATGCTCTGTGCTGCTGTCACGTACTGATCTTAGGGACCCACTCACAATATACAGTACACATAGAATAGAAATGTCACAATATAAGGCTGATTAGTCATTAATACAGGTAATTACAACAGGGCAGCACAGAAACCAGTGCAATTAGCATCAGAATTTAATAACCAGCCCTGTAGCATCATCTTATATTACAGACTCATTTTCTGCTGGATAATTAGTGACAACCCCTAAGCTTAGCTTCTCAATAGCTGCTCAGAGCCCACTGAGCATGTGAGTGTCACAGACACTTTCCAAGATGGTGACCCCCTGTGACAAGTTTAGGCTGGTTCAATATGTTCAGTATATAAAATATGGTATTTTTAGCCACATTCATTTTTTGGGTTTAGTTATCCAATAAAGAAAATTTCTACCATAGTACCCATAGAGGAACCAATGATATGATATCCCCCAAACTTTTATTATTACACTCATTAAAACCATAATAGCCTAATGCATTTCATACATTTAATATCAACACAGACCCACAATGTGTTCTTAAATAATAATTTGTGAATGGATTTTACACGTTTTTTATATCGTTTTGAAATTAATGTGATCTTAAAATTTGCATGTGTGATTAATGATAATGTAAAAGTAAAGACACAAAAGAATTGTGGAAATTTTTCCCCTGAGGAAGCACGTCTATAGTACAAAATCCATTTGGATAATGTGCTTTTAATGAGCGTAATAATAATTACTGTGACTATGTTATTGTGAATTGATTGTAAGCAACTGGTCTTACATTATGCTTGGTGCTGTTTGTATATAAATCAGTTAGGAAAAAGCACTGTTTATACATGTCTAAACCTCATTTGGGTTAATAGAATCCTCGTGTTACTGGCTATGACAGACAGATTCCATAAATGTAAATGATAATCTGCTCCATCAGGTTCAGGCATTGAACCCTTTTCTTATACCGCAAACCTTTGGCAACAACAACAGGTGCCAAAAATGTCTTTATGTTTTTGAGCTTTATTGCCATATTTTTTTCTCTGGTGTAGACGGTCTATGCAATCCAATGCTATTTCATTCTGTTTCATTCTGTTTTAATGAGTCCTGTACAGATTGATAAATAAGCATATTATTTTGGAGTGAATTTATCAGTGAACAGACATTAATTGCTCATTTATCTTCATATATAAAACCTAGAGCCCTGTAGGCAATGAGCTAACAAAGGGAATAAATAACCTCACCAAGCCACAAATTTGCAGTTCATTAAGTGATTAGATAAAATACTTTTACATTAGCGTGGCAGAATTTACATAAAATTAGGGGCAGAAGCCCAGACCAATCTTTGTTCCATATTTCAGCAGCACAGATTTTTTCTTTCTTAATACTTTTAGGAGCTTGAGTGTGCTCCAACGAAAACAACCTCTGCAAAGTGTCACACAAGTGCAGGGGGTGCAATGGGACCCCCCATAAAACACTGGGTTATCTGGCCCAAAAGGCGCCTGGACAATCGGTGGAACCCTTTATCCCAGACCCCCCCCCCAAAAGGCACAGATGGGGGACAATGGTGTTCAGGCCCCCTTCGCCGCAAAGCTAGGGGGCCCCTTTCTAGCGACCTCCGAAGAGATCTGTTTGCGCCCACTAGGGCCCGGTTCAGGGGGAGGAGGAACCAGATGGCCACACATCTCCCCCCTTGACAAGTACAAACCCAGAGGTTTTGCACCCATCCGATAAAAAGTGCTTATAAGTGCTAAATGTGCTTTAAAAAATAAATAGGGGTGGGGTAAATTAATGAATTTAGGCAATGTGCTGCCCCAGCTAAAAATAGCCTTAGCTCCTAGCCAAAAGTCCCGGGGCGAAAGAGCATAGTACAAGTAATAAAGTTCAAGAGTGTGATAAAGTGCCAGTGCCCATAGTGGTCAGCCCACCAGTGCATTGTTCTGGCACCCCAGGTTTACAAGGCCTGGGACCCATAACTCGAGCTCAGCATTACAAACCAGCCTTTTGGCCAGAGGATCTAGTGTTTCTCTGCTTCACCAATGAGGGGCAACTGTATGGACATCCCTTAGCTAGGATGCCTCCCCCTGTGGCTAGGCAAGATACAACACTTGATCTTAGCCAAAAGGCCGAGAAGCGTTCAGCACAGACATAATAGATGCAGTTTTCAGTTGATCATGATTGAGTGGGAACCTTTTAAAGAATATCAGGTTGACTTTTTTATGAGACTTGTAGGGGAGCATGTGAATATTTAAATAAATACACCAATGGCTATGTGAGTTCCTTCAATATCTACAACCATATATATATATAAAGGTATATATTATATATATATATATATATATATATATATATATATATATATATATACAGTTGGAATAATGGACAGCACTCACTAGTAATGCTCAGAATTCTTGTATTAAACAGTAAAAAGTTACATCATCATTGTTTCACATGGCTTGAGAAAGAGCCTTTGTTTGCTCGAAAGTCACTGTTACAAATGTGCACATTTATGTTGATTTAACGTTTTACTATTTAATACAAGAATTTTGAGCATTACTAGCTAGTGCTGTCCATTATTCAGATTGCATATAATTAGGAGGACTGACCGGAGACTTCAAGGGACGCACACTGTAATACAGAGCAACTAAGCGTGAGTGCTGTTACTATTGTTTTATTTTTTATATATATATATATATATATATACTGTACATAAAAGGGAACCCATGAGGTATAGGGGACCCAAGAGGCCCTAATTCATGTATACAGCGCTACGAAACAAGTTGGTGCTATAGAAATACATGTTAATAATAATGTTAATAATAATTTCAATGCATATTGGTAAAACAGTTCAATCTCTAGACATTTTGGGGCCTGAAGAATAACTTGCTGTGGGGCCCAGT
Source organism: Xenopus borealis (assembly GCA_024363595.1). Taxonomy (NCBI): domain Eukaryota; kingdom Metazoa; phylum Chordata; class Amphibia; order Anura; family Pipidae; genus Xenopus; species Xenopus borealis. The sequence continues at coordinate 98,438,918 of CM044440.1, forward strand.
AATATCTAGTTACGCCACTGTATACATAGAAAAATTTCATAATATTACATTATATTCAGACTATATATTACAGGACACATAAAGCATATCCAAAACATGTTAGTGCAGTTTGGCTGAAGGACCATGTATTTTAGCCAATCACCTTTGGTGCCATCATACCACAGGATGACAAACCAGATTCCTTTTTGGGGTGTCTACTTACATAATTAAATGTAACTGAAATGCTTGAAAAACTGCCAGATTGTTTCATAAATCAGTTATTAAATTTTATGGGAAATGGCAACATTGAAGGCAACAATGACAAATGGCTGACTGTGTTCCCAGGCATGCACTTTGTCTGTAGATCATTTTATCTATTGCAGAAAACATGTATAAAAAACATCATGGATTTGCTTCCTCTTGCAAGCAGGATATTTATTTTATTGATTTAATCTCCTGTCACTAAGTGACATGTTGAATAGATGTTTCGTGTGAGGTTATTGTCATAACTGGCCTTGACACTGACAAAAAAGACAAAATGATCCTTCTGTGCAACCTAATGTCCTTGGTTTAAGATTTCTGGACATGTTTCTGCCTACAGCTTAGTCTCAGAGCACTTAACATTGATGGTGCTTTATAAATAGCAAACACTATAAATACGCTTAATGTAAATTATGTTTTTACAAGAGGGCATTCTGGGGGCAAGTTCTCCTTATAAAATGTATATTGACTTTGCTGTTAACCATGTGTTTGTATTCATAGCAGGGTCATGTTCAGGCATCCACCCTTTCTTTTGTTCTTTTCTAACAAAGTAGTAATTTGATGGTCAATCATGTTCCTGACTTGGTGGGAAATGCTCTTCTGTCTCAATGCAGGGTCAAATTGTGTATTGTTCTTTATTGCAAGTATTCAAAATGTTCTATGTTCTTGACAATTTGTTTTGTGTCTTCCTGTCCTAATTCTGTGTGGGGCACAAGTTCCCAGAGTAGAGGGAATATTGGTTACCAGCTTCTTGGATTAAAGGACCAGTAACAATTTTTTTTTTTTAATTTGTTAGTATACAATGAAAAAAAAACACAAAAACAAATTAAACTTTGAAATTGCTAAGTCTTTATTAAGAAATACCTTACGGAACTCCTCTTCCACTCCTCTTCAGAAAAGGTGACAGGGCGATGATCCATTGTACGGTGCTTGATTTCTCCTCCCTGGCTGTCTCCTATGAGGAAAACAGGGAGGCAAAATCAAGCGGAGTTTCAGTAAGTTATTTCTGATTAAAGATTTAGCAATTTCAAAGTTTAATTTGTCTTTGTGGATTTTTTTTTCTTTGTATACTAACAAATTTATAAAAATAAAAAAAATTGCTGTTTCTGGTCCTTTGAGAAATACAATGAACTTCAACAAACTCTTTGCTTCTTAACATAGTAGCAGCTGGGGAAATCTACAGTGTTCATTTGGTCAATAGCCATATGAGTAGATCAGAAGGGTAATCCAGGCTTTTCTGAAGCCACACATCGACAAGAAATTTTCTAGCAAGATTTTCAATGCAAACCAACAAACCACTGCCTCAGGGAAACACACAGGATAGTGTACAATTTATTGAAACATGCATCAGGGTAGACAAACATGTTAATTCACCAGAATGTGTTATTATTTTAACTGGAGGTGCTAATTTATAAGTAGCTATAGGGGACAGTTTTCTAAGGGGCCCATTTGCTAAATTCACATGAAGGATTAGAAATTCGATCGAATTTAAAAATAAATTTGAATTTTGAATGTGTAAATGAGGTCAATTCGACCATCTAATTTTCAAAATTCGATTCAAATTGGTCAAATTGCATTAAAAACATTCAAATTTGAATGTTTTTGCAATTCCACCACTTCCCCTTTAAATTCGAGGGTTTTTTAAGCCTGAATTCGAATTTTAGTAAATCTGCCCCTTTGAGTTTAAAACAAGAATATTTTGATAATGAAGTATCTTCATTTATCCCTTTTGATGGAGATTTACTGTACATTTAAATGGAACTACATGTAAATCTTTTTAAATTGTGCCACCTCAATGTTAATTAGTTTTATTAGATATACTGTTGATGAGCTGTGCTGTGTAGTATTGATATATTTATAAATCCATATTCATATCAGCGCTACGCAACAAGTTGGCGCTATAGAAATACATGTTAATAATAATAATATTATACATAAAAATCTATTTGTTGATGGGGTCCATAAAAAAGTTAGATACCATTGCAATAAAATGGGGCATATGATAAGTAATTTAATTGTTGTTTTGGGGGCAGTAAAAAATATTTCCCTGTGGTGCTAACTCCACAGCTGCCCTGCTAGTTTTGTGCCCATTTCTCAGGATGATGCATCCCAATGGGTAATCAGTTGGTCAGGTTGTTCTGTCTCTGTAAACTGAATCTCTAGACTTCACTTTCAGCAAATGGAAATGATTGTGCTGGAACATGAAAGGGTCGTACTGTTATTAATAATAATGCACCAAATTCCTGATTCCATTTGGATTTGACCAGGTCTGGACTGAGAATTAAAATAGGCCCTGGCATTTCAGGTTACACAGAGGCCCAGTCAGTCCACATAGAGGCTCAAACAGCCCCCACCAGCCCACTAAATACTTTCTATGGGACCTTATGGCAGCCCCTCTGGCATTTGCCAGATCCGACAGATTGCCAGTCCAGGGCTGGATTTGACTGAATCCTAGTCTTTTTCAGCAGGAATAGGCTACATACAAGTCCCTGGCGAATGTGTATCCAAGCTGTTAAGTTCATGCAATTACATAAAATGCTGAGTTTTTGTTTGTTTTGTACATGCTTTGTGCATTCAGCATTTGTCCGAGTCACTAAAAAAATGCATCCTTACTTATCGCAAAGTAGGATTCACAGAATTGTGAAGAACTGTATTTTACACTATATTTTGTAGGTTAGACTTCACTAGAACCAGAGTCTACATCCCAAACCTAAAACAGCCCCAGGCCATTATTTCTCCTCATCTACAGTCACCATTAGACAATCAAGCAGGTTGTTTTTCCATGGCATCCACTAACTGCATTTCATTCATCAGGTTTTTCATGGATCCAGATTGGCAAACTTTGTATGTTAAGCTTCTCCACTATACATCTTGATGATAAGCTTCTGTTTATCTGCTTGACAGTAGAAACTCATATTGTTGTTTTCATGCTGATATTGCTTCCTGAGAATGTTGGGAACTTGTCAGCCAGTGTTTAAACTAAGGATATTCAATTTTTGTGTACTACATGCTTCAGCACTTACCTGTAATTTTCTGTCAGTTTATACAGCCTGTCAGCCTCTGACTGAATTGCTGTTGTGTCTAGATATTCCCACAACACAAATCACTTTAGTTATGGTTGACCATATAGTTTAAGCAAGAAAGACATTTAATTAACTTGCTTGCATTAACACTACTAGTCTATATAAATGTTTTATGCAGATCTCAATATGTTGGTGGTTTTCTAACGTTTTGAGTTCAAGTCTCCTTATAAGGTCCAACATCTTCAAGTTATAGTTAAGCCCAAGTTAATGTCATACTGTAGGTTTAACAAATAACAGGTTACAGGCACTTAAAATTGTTATATCAAGACACCAGGAACATCCAGGTTAGCCAAATTCAATATCCCAAATTAAACCCCAATGGACTTTAGACTGGACCTTTCATCATCTGTCTTGGGTCCAGGGCCAATCTTGTCTCAGGCCCCAGTGAGTAGCCAATTACCAGGGGTTACAAAAAGCAACCTCTAGTAAAATTCCATTTTTTAAAAAGATAATGTGGCTCTTCTAGTGCAGAGAGCACAATTGCATGCCCTTTCTGATTGCTGACTTTTGTTTAAAAATAGGTAATCTCACTGAGGTTTTCTGATGCCTAATAAGATTTTCCTACCTAGCAGCTCCAGTAACACCACTGTGTCTTCTAGTGGTTATATACCATACAGTGACACAAGCACTAGAACTAAAAGCAACTTGGCTGAAAAAAAGAAAGTATAAGAACCAATAGACATAT
>CM044440.1:98445449-98455509 GCA_024363595.1 Xenopus borealis
TTTTTAAGTTACATGTGTTGCTATTGAAAGCAGGAATCCTGCAAATGCTGCTTTCAATAGAAATTACATTTACAAATAACTTTTAAAGCACCAATAATTTTTAATTCATTAGTTTTGGAAAGTTGCTCATAACCGTTTTCTTTTATTAGGCAAAAGTAATTTTTTGGGTTGACATGTCCTTTAAACAATGCAGTGCTCTTCAGATACAGAATCTCATGAATATATATGAAGCAGCTATTTAGCCAGTTTTGCGCTAGATTTTTGAAGAACCCAGAGGCTCCCTCATAAATTCTGTTTATCGAAAGTCTTTGAAATGTGCTCGTATTTGATAGCGCTGCTTGAAATTTAGCTAGGAGCATTGTTTTTGGAACTTAGAACATTTACTCTCTAAGCATGACACTCTGCACAACAATATCGGTCTTATGTATTCACTGATACTGCATTTGTCTTCTCTTCATGTTATTCTAAATTGCTACATCAGAGCTCAGCAGGAGAGCATAGGCCCAAACCCCTAGTAGAGAAGGTATCCTACCATACAGCTACTTCTCAAAGACACCATTCAGCGCTATAGAGTTATGCTCTCATCTTCAACAGAAAACACTTGTCACTGGGCTAAATATGATTTAATGAGCACTCTTTTAAGATTACTGAATTCCTGCGCCATTTTTTCATGTGTCAACCTAGAATTATCAGCATTTTATAGTAATGATTTTCAGTAGGGATTATCCCTGTCATACTGCTAGTGTTTTCAGGGGTTGAGACGGCACTGTCTGGTTAAATTTATATTTACTTGTCCTTATCTCCAAATACCTGCACTGCTTTATTATCACCTTTATATAAAGCATATTACAGGTACAGCTCTTCAGGTGGGCATTTCATTTCTAACCCTGCACCCTGACTGGATTAAAGGGCAAATTTATCAAAATGTGAGATTGAGCTCATCACAGATTAAAATTGATAGTTGTGAGATAAGAGCTCACCCACATTCTAATCATCCCTATGGGATTTTTTAAGAAGTGTGTTTATCACATTGTAAACTGTAACTTCCACCCATTGTTAAATACCTTTCTTAAAATCCAACAGGAATGAATAGATAGTGGATATATTTTTCGGAGTTGAGCTCTAACCTCACATTTAGATTAATCTGCCCAATAGTAGAAAAGGTGATGCAGAAGCATTGTTGGTTCTCTTAATATATGCATGTTTAAGGTATTGTAGAGTCAACAATAAAACTATGGTTGAAAGAGCCCATTTAGAGATATTCTTCTGATGCTGTAACTCCTACTGATACAATGCTACAGATTTAGATTTATTTCTTCCACTCAACTGAACAGAATTCTGCAGAGATTACCTCTAGGGGCTTTCCCCTAGAATTCATGATATACAGTACTTTGCCCCAAAGCTATTTAGCAAGCGCCCCATGGAGAAATAGTCAAGATCTCATACGGTCAATGAGCCACTGAATACATCTACCGTAGAACAAAAACCTATTTTTAATATAAATGGGTAAATGCAGATACATATTTGCCTAATATATGAATAACATGTTTATCCATAATGTTACAGGTCATGCAACGGCAATTTGACTAAAGATTGGAGTTTCATTGAATTCATTTTCCACACAGTCAAAAAAAGGGGGAATTTCTAATATGGATTTATTTTACTGCAATTATAATACCTCACTCCCATAAATACACACATATATATATATATATATACTGTATATACTGTAAATATATATGTGTGTGTGTGTGATGTCAGAGCAGATACATTTAGATCTGTTCAGTTATTAGAGTCTTTCTATCGAGTAATGTCAGCCATGAGTAAATATCAGCCAACCACAGATCTATAGAGATACTTGACCTGCATCTAATTGTATTGTTGTTTTTAAAAAAAGAAAACCTTGAAATGATCTTTCAGCAGTCTTGCGCATGTAGAGCATGTGCATAAAAATACAGTACACATTTCATTACAGAGAATACTTTGTTTGAAAAGTGTTCATAAAAGGGTAAGTCCCTTTAATACAGCTTTTTTGCATTTAGGTGATGCAAAGAAAAATCAGAGCAATAACCTGCCAATATTCTTTAATTAGAATGCAAAAATATTTGTCCTTGTCCTCATTTTACAGCAAGTATTGTGCCTCCTGATTGAAAATGAGTTTCATTGATATACCTTCACCGGCACAGCATAGTAGAATGGCTTATTGTTACATCCTCGATGACTCAAGTCATTTACAAGGTGCAAGGCAGGGCGCAAAAAATGGGCGCAACGCCTGTTTGCTACACACTGGTATATGGCTAGTGTATGGCTAGCACTACCTTCAAATTTATTACAACTCATTATAAACCCAAGATAAATTTTACTTAAGGGTTTTCTTTTCCATTTTGCTTCCTTATGCAATTTATGCATATTTACAAATTCAATACTCACATGCAATATTTGCAGCAATTCATATTTTCAGCAATTTGCATTTCTTTTTTTAACGTCTTACTAAAAAAATGCTTATGCAGATTCAGGATGAAATTCTGCTGCTTACAGTAGTCCCCCCCAAACATAATATTCTGTGTAAGCATAATTCTATACAGATTCAATACATTCATGCTTCTGAAAAAATGAAGTCATGTAGACAAGAAATGGTTAGTCGTAAATTGTCTCTTATGAAAGGCAAGGTTAAGAGATGACAAAGCGAAACTGCATACAGGCATAGGCTCTATTACCTGGAATGATAGGGACCTAGACTTTTCTGGATATGAAAATCATTATACCTTAAAGGAGAATGCAACCCTAAATTAAAAAAAAAAACCCTACTCCCCTACCCACCATCCCTACCAAGACCCCCTCCCTCATCCCCCCTGGGGGGTAGGGGTTTTTTAAATTAACGGAGTCAGATTTAAACACATAAACTGGGATTCTATTTGAAGGATTATTTTGCTGCAGCCACTGGCTCTGCAGAGTTGGAGAAAGTTTGTATTAAACAATACAAAAACGATAAAATCCACATTAGATTACATGACAACACAGGACCCAGTGCAGTCTGTGTATTCTGTTTATTAATCTTGCTGTATTGGCTTCTGGCATACAGTATATTATTTGAGTTGTGCTGTTTTGATAATTTGTGACAATCCAGAAGCAGCAGCCCAGATCACACTGAGTGTGTGCACAGTCTTGGTTTTGCAAAGATTTATAACAAAGTTACAAGATGGTGTCCCCCAGTGGCCAACTTTGAAAGCATAAATCATCTGTTTGATTAGGCTTCTGGTGCAGTAAGTTCATGTTTATATTTATTATACAAAATACAGCAATTCTAGCATTATTCTATTTTAGATTTTAGTTTCCCTTAGGGTAGGGACAGACAGGGAGATTCGGGGAGATTCTGTCGCCTGGCGTTTTTAGCAGGCGACAATCTCCCCGAATTTCCTTCTCCCTGTCTGCCTTTAGTATAAGGGACAAATCGCCAGCACCTGTGCACATGCTGCGCGGTGATTTCCGGAATCGCCCGAAGTTTCCTCACGAGGTATCTTCGGGCGATTCTGGGAATCGCAGCGCAGCGTGTGCACAGGCGCTGGCGCTTTGTCCCTTTTACTAGCGGCAGACAGGGAGAAGGAAATTCGGGGAGATTGTCGCCTGCTAAAAACGCCAGGCGACAGAATCTCCCCGAATCTCCCTGTCTGTCCCTACCCTTAAACACAATTTTTTTGTAGAAAAAGTCTGTGTGGATTTGGTAGGAGTGATTTTCAGAAAATAGTGATAACATTTCTGATTTTGATAACCACCAAAGGGTGGTAGTAGCATTCTAAACTGTTTAATAGTTCATAGGAACCAAACATACAAAAAGTAAATGCATATCTTTAGAAAGAGAGGTCTCCAGTAGGCAGCACTACAACTACTGGGGTGGGAGGGGGGGGGCAGCGGATGCAATAGGCAATCAACCAAGATGGAGCCATGTTTGTAGCTATTATTGCAACTGTGACTATATGCAGTTCAGGGGCGTAACTACAGAGGAAGCAGACCCTGCAGCTGCAGGGGGGGCCAGGAGGTATGGGGGCCCTATGAAGCCCAAAATTAATGAGCGACCTCAACATATTTTAAACAAACAGGACAACCGCTGGATATATCGGGGGGCCCTAAATTTATTTTGCTGTGGGGCCCAGTACAATCCAGTTACGCCACTGCTGCAGTTGTTAGAGAACAAGCAGAGAAGCAGAATTTGTATAGGTAATAGCCCCGTGCATTTAAAGGGCAAGGAAAGTCTAAAATAGAATAAGGCTAGAAATGCTATATTTTGTATACTAAGCATAAACATGAATATCTGCACCACAAGCCTAATAAAACAAATTATTCATGCTTTCAAAGTTGGCCTGGGGTGGCTGTCATCTTGTAACTTTGTTATACATCTTTGCAAGACTAGACTACATACACATGCTCAGTGTGGTCTGGGCTTCTTAGGGATCGTCATAAATGATCAAAATACAAAGCTGTTTGAGTTTTTCATGGCTGGTAAGTAAGGCAGGGGCTCCCCCGGCTGTTCATAAGTATGATTGTTCACCTGCCAGAAGTTAGGGACCGTCTGACAATTCCTATCCACAGCATTAAATGAAGGGAGAATTTCACTGCATACAATCAGGTTTCTTAAAAAAACTGTACACATTTTTAATTAAAGTATATTGGAGATTCCTTTTTCATTAAAAATGGGATTTTATTTCTTTGCCTTTCCTTGCCCTTTAACTAGAATTTCCATAAATCAAGGGAAAAGTCCTATATCCTGGAAAGCATATGCATCTATACAGGAGTTTTAGCAAATCTCCAAAGCAGGGCAGACCATCCATAATCACGGGACATCATACTACTAAGTAAGCAGGGCCCGCACCACAATAATTAGTCAACTAGCCACCTTGGATGGAGGGCACTAAGGAGAACAGCAGAACAGAGCTACCAGTCAATGTAGGGACTGAGTCCAAACATAAGAGACAGGGCCTAGGTAGTTTGATACCATAGGCAAGGGTTCCAATCAGTGCCCCCCTCCCGTTGTCCAGGCCCAGCCATATCCACCATTAATACTGCAGGCCCCACACCCCCACCTGTACCTGTGCTGTGCTCAGCCCAAGCCCCCATGATCTGTACCTGTGCCACTGCCAGACCAGCAGCCAACAATGGGCCCAGGCCCAGCCATATCCTGTAATGCTGCAATCTAAAGCTGCAGGCACCAAGCCCATGCCCCCACCATACCTGTGACCAACCCAAGCCCCCAAGAGCTGTACCTGTGCCAACAAGAAGTAAAAGGCAGGTGAAGTTGCCAAAAGCCCCGCAGAAAAGAGCAGACAGGTCTCTTCAGCAAGATGCGTTACTCCTCTAGTGCACACAACAGGTCCTCTCTGCCCAACCGATCCGGCTTTTGTAATGACTGACTCTGACAGATGTCTCGAGCCGGCCCTGCAGCCTACTACACATGCGCGTCAGAGAGTCAACACACCAGCGTGTCAGCATGGAAATAAAAGGCGCCAAGTCATGCTCCAGGGTGGGGGAGCCCACACATATACACTAGGCTAAAACAAACCCCAGAGGGGGTTGGGGCATGCAAGTTTTATAAATTATAATGCTTTTAATACAGGCCAACAAGCCAAGTGAACTGAAAAGTAAAAATAAAAAAACAAAAAATTCCCCTGAGAAGTGTGCCCCCAGCCCCCAGTGATTGCACCATAGGCGGTTCCCTACCCTGCCTACCCCTTGGCCCAGCCCTGATAAGAGAAGTGACATACACACAATAATGCCAACTTTATCCTGGGGAATAAATACAGTCGGCTACACCATAAAGGATTAGCACATATGGACAGTGGCGTAACTACCAGGGGTGCAGAGGGTGCAATTGCACCAGGGCCCCCACCCCCTTGGGGCCCATCCGAGCCACGATAATGGTTATGACAGGTGGTTATCTAGGGGGACATTTTACAGTACACATGCCATCAACACTCCAGCATGTGATTTATAGAGGTAAGGGCCTGACAGGGGGGGCCCAGGTGCCCATCCTGTACCGGGGCCCACCACAGAGTAGTTACTCCACTGCATATGGACTATAAGTAATAAGGGACATTCAATTCACGAAGGTATTATGTATCCTTTATGGAAGAAAATTTTTTATTTTGCTCTTAATGTTTTGTGAGTATATGTCAATCATCATTATGTCATTATTAACCTTCATTGTTTAGGGTGGAGTTGTACTGGTTCCTCACGTTACCTCACGTTACACAGTTTGTAAGTAGCAATTGATGAAGGAGCTTGTCCCCGAAACATTTGCTGGGATCTCACTTAATTAACAAAAAAGAGGTTATCGATTTTGCAGAAGCATTGTGTGGAGTGCACCTTTATATCTATTTTTCTAAGTCAATAATAAAAACAGAGAAGTCAATGTGAATGTTTGGGTTCCCACACCAGCACACTCACACTCATTCCCTCACACATACAAGCAGATTAAGCCTCTCCCATAAACTTTAGAGTTTTTTTAACCTAGCCTCACCTTTAGACACCCAGCATCACTTGACCAGGCTGAGGCACAGGAAAGATACTTGTTGCAATTTACACACAACAGCAGTGCAGAGAACTGCAGTATTGACAACAGGCAGAGAATAAGCACTGAGGGAGTAAATGCCATTATAGGGGGGCTGAAGAGTTTGTTCTTTCCATGTTTGAGGGGAAAACAACTGTGGATGTACAATGGGAAGGTAACCAGATAACAGCTCCCTAACACAAGATAACAGCTGCCTGGTAGATCTAAGAACAACACTCAATAGTAAAATCCCTCTGAGAAACCTCCGTTACATTGAATAGGAGAAACAAAAGCCTGCCAGAAAGCAGTTCCATCCTAAAGTGCTGACTCTTTCAGAACCTACAGACCTACACACCAATATTACAATTAAAATACACCTGTTGGTTCAGGAATTAAATTTTATATTGTAAAATAAATCATTTGCAGTGTAAACAGTGTTATTTTAAAAATTAAAACCACCATAAAAACCATGACAGAATCCTGTTAGGACTGTGACACACTAGGCTATTTTGATAGATTGAATCGCCTCGACTTTGCATCGACCAATCTCCCCAAATACCTTCCCTCACTCTGTGCTGGCTTAAATGAAAAATCGCCAGCGTTAATCACACGCGACATTCGTTTTCCGAAGTCGCCTGAAGTTTCCTTGCGAGGCAACTTCGGGCGACTTTGAAAAAGGAATTGCCGTGTGTGATTAGCGCTGGAGATTTTTCATTTAAGGGCTGGGGCAGACAGGGAGATTCCGGGAGATTCTGTCGCATGGCAGTTCGGGGAGATTGTCGCATCACAGAAAAGGCGATTAAACGCCAAGCAACTAAATCTCCCCGTCTGCCCCAACCTATGCCAGCACAGAGTGAGGTAAGGCATATGGGGAGATTGGTCGCTGCAAAGTCGAGGCGATTAGTCGCCAGGCGACTCAAAGCAGAGGTCCTCTCTAGAGGAGATTTGTCACCTGGTGACTAATCCCCTCTTCTTTGGGGCGACAAATCTTCCCGAACCTTCCAGCGGCTTAAATGAATCGCCTGTGCCTATGCACACGCAGCGCTGGCTTTTCCGAAGTCGATCGAAGTTGCCTCCCTAGATCAGGGCCGGAACTAGGGGTAGGCAGAGTAGGCGGCCACCTAGGGTGCAGTCATAGAGGGGGGCGCACTTTAGAAGGGAAATTTTTTTTTAATCTTTAAGTTTTAAATTCGCCCCTGTCTCCAGCAGCAGTGTTCTGCTCTACTTCAGTCCCCACCTCCCTCTTACTTGCCCTTTGCCTGGCACAGATCTGGGGCAATATTTTTGCTGTCGCTCATGCACAGGCTGGTGGCACAGGTACAGACTTGGGGGGCAATGGCTGATGGTACAGGTATAGACATGGGGGCAATGCTGGAGGCACAGGTACAGATTTAGGGGGCAATGCTAGTGGCACAGGTACAGATTGGGAGCAATATTTTGGGTGCTACTGACTGGCACAGATACAGATTGGGACTTGGGAGCAATATTTTGGGTGCTACTGGCTGGCACAGATACAGATTGGGAGCAATATTTTGGGTGCTGGCTGCCACAGATACAGATTGGGAGGAATATTTTGGGTGCTGCTGACACAGGTACAGATTAGGGCAATTTTTTGTGTACTGCTGGCTGGCACACGTACAGTAGGTTTCTTAAGAGAAAGTGAATAGGTGGGAAATGGTCGTACAGAACGGGGGCGTGGGGGGCACTGATTGAACCCCTTGCCAAGGGTGCCAAACTACTTTGGCCCGGCCCTGCCCTAGATGCTACAGTCCTCTCACAAGCCAAAAGCGCTGAACACCCTCCCCAGTGTGTCAGTGAGAATAGTCGCATCCATCAATGACCAGGAGCAACTGGCGGGGAAGAGCCTACTGCTGCACATTCCATAATTGCCCAGAAAGAAGCCACAAGCACCTCCATTTTTTTGTGTATATGTTAATATTTCCCTGCTTTGTCAATGATTAGTCATTAGAATCTGGTTTTCGGAATGGGAGATTGTTTTCTCTTTGAAACGTGAGGCAAGTGGGCGGGGCTAACACACCTGTGTAGAGGCTTCTTTGCCTACACGAGTTCTCACACCGTTCTGTGCTGCAGGCAAGTGACCAGCTCCTTCTGGATCAGATGCTGCACGGGGTCGGGGACTCTGCGCACAGGTGAGGGGGATTCTCTGGTAACTGTTGCAAAGCTACTGGGGAGCTCCATGTCGGGCTTTATCCCTAATATCAGTTTAAACACAGGCAGGAGATAGGCAATGTTTCTGTCACCAGCGTCACTCTAGGTAGGCTTTGTAAGGAGAAACAAGAGAAGTGTAGGTATGATGGATTATGAGAAGCTGTCATTCTCTCAAATGTGCAAACGGTGCGGTTTTTTAAGCAGCTTTCTTGTAAACATCCGATCAGTGTTGTTTTGAGGTATTTGCAAATGTCATAGCGGCCAAAAATCTGTTTTATAGTGTCTGCACTGTCGACTCAGACTCCAGAGTCAATGTAGCTGATCAACAGCCGACCTGGTAGAGAACTCATTGCTGTTCTTGTTTTCATACTCCGAGCCAAAGAACCCAATTGGATAAATGCTTATAGCTTTCAGCAGCCAATGTCATTGACAGATACAGCAGAACTAGGGTTGCCACCTTTTCTGGAAAAAAACACTGGTCTTCCTATATATTTATCTTTTTTTGCCTATTAGTAGCTTTGGAATCAACCATCATTTTTACCCTAAGCAGAACCCACATTTTAAGGCCAGACGGGAATATTCAGGGAGATTCGTCGACTGGCGACTAATCTCCCTGAACTGCTTCCAGCTGCTTAATGAAGAATCGCCTGCGCCTATTCACATGTAGCGCTGCACTTTCCCGAAATCACTCGAAATTGCCTAAGGAGGCAACTTCGAGCGACTTCGGAAAACGCATTGAATAGGCGCAGGCGATTCTTCATTAATCATCTGGGCGACAAATCTCCCCGAACCTTCCTGTCTACTTTCAGATACTCAGAAATTGTTTTCTCAATAAATAGGAAGGTCCCCCCCCACCCCATTAAATTTCTGTGGGTTAGAACTGTGCGACAGTTGTGCTGAACCTGAATGTCAATGTGATACCTGCATTTCGAGTTTTTCAGCATTCATGGTGTTGCATTTTTTTTTGAGTTTCCCTCCACTCCTTGAAAGATTGTGAACAGCTAAAGGATAAATGGGCAGTGTTTATATTGTATTGTTTCCTAGCAGAGAACTTGTTTTGTTATTCCGAGTTGTAAAGCCAGCAGCTAATGGCCTGGTACCTAGAGAGGTTTCCACGTGTCAGTGACTATTGTTGTGCTTTCTGGGTCACTTGGGGTTAAGGATTTTTTTTTTAATCCGATTGTCTTGCAGATATTAGAACTTGAATGAAAGTTTAAGGGAAATCATCCCTTAAATATTGAATTAAATGTTTTCCATAGGGGAGTGTGACTGTGAGGAGGCAAGTATAGCTCCAGTTCCAGTATACAGGGCCACCATCAGGGGGGCATGGGGGTACTCCTGTAGCGTGTC
>CM044440.1:98485088-98495552 GCA_024363595.1 Xenopus borealis
AGCAGTCTCAACGAGAGAGTTCATCAGAAGTGTTCAATTATTAACTGGAATCTTTTATGTCTTTTGTTCTAAACACAGTCGGAATTGTGCCATACTTTCTCCAGACTGTGGTGTGGTGTGCCTCATTATCTTTATCAGGATTTGTCTCGCATGATGAAGTAAAACGATACCAAGAACTGGTATGACTGCTCTGTGTGCCTGCTTCATCTGATAATCCCATTTGTACCATTCTACTGCTGGAATGCGATTTGCCTTTTTATATGATGAAGCATGTTCATTTTGCAACTCGCTCTGCAAGTTCTTATATCTGGCAATGTGACAGCATTCCTTATTTTATCTCTAAAACTACTTAATGTACTTTTATATTTCATAATAAAATGGAACCCCGACAGGGCAGATAGCATATCTAATGTAATTGTGGTGCTTTGCTGTTTGGTATTCCTGTCTGTGAGCAATACAACGCCATACCCATAAACACAAGGACACCCACCAGGATAGAGGAGACTGCCATCGATGTCCAACTGGGAGAATCATCACACAAAAATACTCATAAGTGTACAAACATCAAATATTTTTGGCACAGCCATCATAAGCTTTGAGGTTGTCCACTTGGACTACATTCCTCCAAAACCCACAATGCAATTCTTCTTGCATAAAAAAATATACAGTAAAATATTCCAGTCTTCTCACTGTATGAATAGCAGATAATTTAGCACATTCAGTGGTACTATAAATCACTAATTGTTGGTTAGCATCCTGAAAAGATGGGTAAAGACTAACAGTGTACAGTACAGTCTAGAGCAGTGATCCCCAACCAGTAGCTCGTGAGTAACATGTTGCTCTCCAGTGGCCTCAAAGCAGGACCTTATTTTTGAATTCCAGGCTTGGAGGTAAGTTTTAGTTGTATAAAAACCAGGTGTACTGCCAAACAGAGCCTCAATGTAGGTTGACAATTCACATAGGGGATACCAAATGGCCAATCACAGCACTTATTTGGCACCCCAAGAACATTTATCATGCTAGTGTTGCTCCCCAACTCCTTTTACTTCTGAATGTTGCTCACAGGTTCAAAAGGTTGGGGATCCCTGGTCTAGAGCAATGATCCCCAACCAGTAGTTTGCGAGAAACATGTTGCACACCAACCCTTTGGCTGTTGCTCCCACTAGCCTCGTTTATGGCTTGGAAACAAGTTTGGTTTGCATAAAAAACAAAGTTTACTGCCAAACAGAGCCTTCTGTAGTCCACACAGTAGTCAACCACAGTTTATAACTGGCAACCCCAGAAACTTTTTACGTGCTTGTGTTGCTCTCTAACTTTTTTAACAATTGAATGTGGCTCATGGGTAAAAAAAGGTTGGGGATCCCTGTTCCAGAGTATCAAGTTTTTTCCATTGTACAGCCACTTTTGAGGCATTCAACAATGAAAAACATGTTTCAAACAGTGCTTTGCTCTGACCAAAAACCAAGACAGTCAGCAGGGCTGGAACTAGGGTAACACAGAAGAGGCATTTGCCTAGGGCACAAAGGTGGGGGGCTCCAGGAATGCACCCCTTTTAGCCTACACCTGGTCTGGACCCTTGCCCCCCCTCTGCCCACACATTGATGGTACCATTCCCCCACTGCAATGCTGAAACGCATTCCCATGAGCTCCCCCTGTGCCTTGACTGTGCATGCATGTGCACATATGTGCATATTTCAGATATCTATTGAGTAAGTAAAAAATTCCATTGGGCAAGGACTGTATTAGGCCATTCATGCAATCCTCTCCTGATGTGTCTGCCTTATAATCCAATGGGCAGAGAGTCTAAATGTAAGATAAACCCATTTTGGTTTGCCACCTTACATGAATGGCCAACTTTATGATACTGAGGGATTTCAGACAAATGACTAATTGATTCTGGCAAGACTAAAGTGATTATATGGGATAAAGAGTAACTATAATTTTCATGAGTTTTGGCGCATGCACAGTTGTTGCGAAACAAAAAATTGCTCCAAATGCGCTATTCCGGTCTCATTCTGAAGAATACTGAAGAGAAGAAGATGGCACCATTTATTGCAGAATTGCATTTTTTTAAAACTCAATTACATTCGAATATACTCAAAATTCAACTGGGGGGTTATTTATTTAAAAAATTGAATATCTAAAATTCTTACTAATTTTACCAACTCAAAAACTCAAATTAAATTTGAATCAAATTCCACTAAACCCTATTCAAATTTTTTCTCCTAAAAAACTTGAATGTCAGGAAGGCTAGTAACATGTCCAAATTGGTCCCTGTCCTCTCCCATTGACTTATGCATGAACTCACCAGGTTTTAGGAGGTGAATAGTCTGATTCGAATTTTTAAAGGGCCACAGTTTCATAAATCTCAAAATTAAAATTCGATTTGTGTTTGGATAATTCACAATTCAAATTTGAGAGTTTTAACCATAAAAAAAAATGTTAAATTTGAATTAAAATTTTTAACTCGACCCTAAAAGGGAATGTAAAGGTAAAAAAAATAAAATCCCATTTTTACTTTCTTTAATGAAAAAGAAACCTATTTCCAATATACTTTAATTAAAAAATATCTACTGTTTTTATAATAAACCTGACTGTATGCAGTGAAATTCCCCCTTCATTTTACTTGCTCTGACAGCTGCAGATAGGAAACTTCAGACGGTCCCTAACTGCTCTGCAGGGAAACAATCATACTTTCAAATGGCAGGGGAGAGCCCCCCCCCCACCTTACTTCCCAGAACTCGAGAAGATTGGTTTGTTTCCCTGTAGCGCAGCCGGCGACTGTGTAGATTTGTATTTGTGCAGTCTCTATATTCTGATTATTAATCAGTCTTGCTGTATTGGCTTCTATGGAAGATATTACTTGGCTTGTGCTGTTTTGATCATTTATGAGGATCTCTAAGCTTAACCTTCTAACTGAAGCCCAGACCACACTGAGCATGTGCGTAGTCTTGGTATTGCAGAGATGTCTAACAAAGTTACAAGATGACAGCCCCCTGCGCCAACTTTGAAAGCATTAATGTTTTGTTTAATTGGGTTTCTGGTGCAGCCAGTTTGTGTTTATATTTAGTATACAAACTACAGCATTTCTAACATTATTCTTTTTTAGACTTTAGTTGCCCTTGAACAAATGCAAAGCTGGTGATAAACATAAAACATAATGCTGAACCCAGCTGCTGAAGCTGCAGGAGTTAAGTAAACTCTTTTGTCCTAATGGTACCGCATATTTGAGAGGATGCAAACTGGTAAAACAATAGCAGCCTTACTGTTCTTGATCCAGAGAGATCCAAAAGCAAGCCAGAAAGATATCAGTCTCACTCTAACAAGAGCCATGGAACGGCAGGACAAAACTGTTATTCATAGAGAATGAATTATGCCGTTGTTCATAGCCGGCTTTATAACAGCACATACAGGATATGGTTTGTTCAGGAACCACTAATCAGTTGCTTCATCTGCTGTTGCTTGTAATTACAACCTTCCTTTAGATGCTGTTCTGAACAAATGGCACAAAAGGCGATTTAAGAACTTTAAATGAAAGATGTGAAATCCTTAAGTACATTGAATTGACCTTTGGTACAGATAGTGGTTTTGCTTCTTTGATCAGTTATAGGAATTAAGGCAAGGGGTATCTCACAGTAACAGCTAAAAACATTATTTGACATTTTCACTAGACATATCTATACTTTTTTACTAAGCAAAAGGACATATTGATATTGTATTTGCTATGATACAGAAGTAGCCTACACTCCCATTCAATATACAGGTATGGGATCTGTTATCCAGAATGCTCGGGACCTGTTGCTTTCCAGATAACAAATCTTTCCATAATTTGGATCTTCATACCTGAAGCCTTCTATAAAATCATTCAAACATTAAATAAACCCTATAGGCTGATTTTACCTCCAATAAGGATTAATGAGATCTTAGTTTGGATCAAGTACAAGGTACTGTTCTATTATTAGAGAGAAAAAGGAAATAATTTTTAAAAATTTGGATTATTTGGGTAAAATGGAGTCTATGGGAGATGACCATTCTGTATTTCAGAGCTTTCTGGATGATGGGTTTCCGGATAACGGGTCCCATAAATGTACTGGATATTTTGCACATCACAACCTTCATTTGGCGGATGATTGCATAAATGTGTCTGAAGAGAAACTACTTCCTTTCAGACACATTTTACACATAAGATTGTTTTCAATTAAACAAACTGGACTATGGGGCAAATTCACTAAAGGGCGAAGTGACTAACGCTAGTGAAAATTCGCCAGCATGGCGTAATTTCATTACTTTGCTGATTTACTAATGAATGCAGACACCCCTTCGTTAGTGAAGGAGAGGTACGTTAGCGTTGCTTCGCACTCTAACGCCTGGCAAATTTTCGCTCTAACAAAAGAGCGTTACTACTCCAATTCACGAAGATGCGGATTTTACTGAACGTTACCTCTTGCGCCAGACTTGCCTTCGCCACCTCAGACCAGGCGAAGTGCAATAGAGTAGATAGGAGTTCATCAAAAAATAGTTGAAAATGTTTCTAAGTCCCGTCTTTTCATATTTATAGGCTGCAAAAGATCATAGAATTTTTTTGGGATACCCGGCTTCCCACATGTGTAGGGCAATATAAAAACTCAATTTTCTAAGGTTTCCCGGGCTTGTGTAATGTTATGTATTTGCTGCAACATATACTGTACGTCCATTAAACTTTAACTTCCCACCATATGCAAATTAGGCAACGCTAGCACAACTTCACTTTGCTTGACAAAGTAACACTAGCTCAACTTTTCGCCTGGGGAAGTGTTGCAATGGCTGCGAAGCGGACTCGGGCGAAGTTGCACTCTTTAGTGAATTTGCCCCTATGTGTGTTCAAAAAATTGGCAAACAATATTATCCCTTATGTACTCAGTACTAGGAGTAGGTATCAGAGTATCAGAGGCAGCTGCCCAGGAAGCAACTTGGGGGGGAGGTAAAATAGTTTTTTTTTTTTAAATCTACATTTTACATTGAACCCTTACTCAAGCCTAGGGTGATTTATCAGTGGATAAATATTTAACATTTACTGGCAGCTTTCTTAGCTCAAAATGCAATGATCCCCAACCAGTAGCTTGTGAGTAACATGTTGCTCTCCAACCCTTTGGATGTTGCTCCCAGTGGCCACAAAGCAGGTGCTTATTTTTGAATTCCAGGCTTGGAGGCAAGTTTTAATTGTATAAAAACCAGGTGCACTGCAAAACAGAGCCTGAATATAGGTTGACAATCCATATAGGGGCTACCAAATGGTCAATCACAGCACTTATTTGGCACCCCAAGAACATTTATCATGCTAGTGTTGCTCCCCAACTCCTTTTACTTCTGAATGTTGCTCACAGGTTCAAAAGGTTGGGGACCCCTGCTCAAAATGTATAACCATAAGGAATTGTAATTTGAAATAAACCATGAAGCATGATTTATCTGGGGAAGATAATTTTATCTGACAAGTACTTATCATACCAGTTCATGAGATCATGTATTGTACACATATTCAACAACATTATAACTTATTTAACTTCTTTCATTTTGTGAAGCCGAAAACATTATGTTAAAGGAACAGTAACACCAAAAACTGAAAGTGTTTTAAAGTAATGAAAATATCATGTAGTGTTGCCCTGTGCAGGGCCGGTCATACCAAGTGCGGGGCCAATTGGAACCATTTTGGGGGGCCCCCCTAGAAGGATCTTTGCTGTCTGTCTGGATGGGCAAATAGTGGCTGCTTTACCCTCTGTCCAAGTGACGGCTGCCAGTTGGGGATGGGGGCAGGCTGGGCAACTGGGAGAAAATGTTCCCTCAATGTTTTTAATCTATGTGGGCTAAATAAAGTGCAAATTTTGGTTACCTCTGTAAACTGTGTTGGTGCAGCACCATGGATTAAATAAACAACATTAATTAATTTCACTTGTTATTTGGACCAATTGGGTTCGGGGCGGGCTTGTTGAATTGGGGTTGGGGGTGGGCTGGGTCAATCAGGTCTGAGGGGGCTGGGCCAATCTGGATTAGGGGTAGTCTGGGCTACTGGGGGATTAAGGGAAAAGGAATCAGAGCTCACACTGGAGCGGGGCCCCCATAAGAGCGGGGCCCGATTGGGCCAAATTGGTCCAATGTGCTTAAGACCGGCACTGGCTCCAGAAACACTACTATAGTTCATATAAACAAGCTGCTAAGTAGCAATGGTGGAAATTGAAAAATGGCTATATGGCACAGGATAAGTAACGGATAACTGATTACATTATGTTCTACAGACCTTATCTGCTATCTGCTGTGTAACTTGAGCCTTTACCCCTTTCAATGGCTGCCCCCATGGCTATTTATATAAACAATAGTAGTGCTTCTGCAGCAAACACTGCATTATATTTGTATTACTTTAAAACATATACATTTTTTGATGTTACTGGTCCTTTAAAGGAGCAGGAAAGGTTAAAACTAAGTAAGCTTTAGCAGAAAGGTCCATATAAATACACTAGTAAACCCTCAAAGTAATGCTGCTCCGAGTCCTCTTTCAAAAGAAACATTGCATTTCTTTCCTTCTATTGTGTACACATGGGCTTCTGTATCAGATTTCCTTCTTTCAACTTACACCTCCAGGGCAGGACATGAGCAAACTCAGTTTGCACCTCCACTCCCTGCTGTAATCTGAGACCAGAGCTATGAGCAGCAGGGAGAGACTCAGGCAGGAAGTGATGTCACGCCAAGCTGATATGGCAGCTGCTATCCTAAACAAACAGAGAGAGCGTTTTTAGAGCTCTTTACTCAGGTATGGTAAAGCATTCTACAGAATAAATATAGCATTATAGCTTACACCATTGTGGCTAATCTTTTAGCAATAAACTGTCTTGGAAGCTTTCCTTCTTCTTTAATAACTGACAGGAGAAAAATCCCACACTGAGTCATATAGATTATACTCATTATGAAATGTATGAAAACATATCATGTTGGTGTGATAATCACATGTTCAGGACGTCTAGTAATAATTTTTGCTGCTAATATTCAGTAGCTTTGTCCAAAACCCTTGGTGGTGTGCATAGCCTTGAGGCTCATCAGCTACAACAATCAAAACTCCCATGCCCACTGACAGCTGCTCGTATTTCATGTGAAGAGCAAATGTGCTTTCTATGGCAGATGCTGATGCTGGTAGACTGGAATTGATTGTGAATTCTAACATAAGCCATCCCAGCCTACAGGCATCTCAGACAGACAAACTGACACTGATAGCTACAGTTCTCCCACCAGAAATAGGACAATTTAAAACCCAGCGTGACAAGTGAGTAATTCACATTTTTATTAATTAGACCCCAAAGGGGAAATCGCAAGCAATGTTCATAATGGCATTTTTGTGAATGTTTTGCACTGCTTGCAATTATTACATTGCTAAGCAAAGGTTTGAGACCTGTTTATCAACGGTCGAGTTTAGAAATCATGTGAATTTCTTTTTTTTTATTCGAATATACTCACAATTCAACTGGGAGGTTATTTAAAGGAAAGCTATACCCCCCAAATTAATACCTGAGCAACATATAGTTTATATTATATTACATGGCATAATAAAGAATCTTATCAAACTGGAATATATATTTAAGTAAATATTGCCCTTTTACATCTTTTGCCTTGAACCACCATTTCATGATGGTCTGTGTGCTGCCTCAGAGATCACCTGACCAGAAATACTGCAGCTCTAACTGTAACAGGAAGAAGTGTGGAAGCAAAAGACATAAATGTTTGTTAATTGGCTCATGTGACCTAACAAGTATAGTTTGTTTGTGTGTACCTACGATCCCAGGAGGCTGTCTTTATTTTTTAAAATGACTATTTTCTATTTATGATTACCCAATGGCACATGCTACTAAAAAAGTATATTATGATGAAAATAGTTTATTTACATGAAGAAGGGTTTTACATATGAGTTGTTTTATGCAATATCTTTTTATAGAGACCTACATTGTTTGAGGGGCATAGTTTTCCTTTAAGAAAAAAATGGAATGTCTAATATTCAACCGAATGGTTTTATTTAAATATTCACTTCGACCCTTAGAGGCAGATTTACTAAGGGACGAATTTTCAAAGTGAAAAAATGTTTAAATTCGACCATCGAAGTTTTTTTAAAGGTTTTTTCGATCAAAAATGGACCTATTCCGAATGAATAAAAATTGTTTCAATCGTTCGATGGCATCATTCGAATCAAAAATTTGAATTTCAGGACAGGCTTTATGAGGTCCCCCATAGGCTAAAATGGCAATTTGGCAGCTTTAAAGTGGCGAAGTGGCAAAGTTGAAGGATTTTAAAGGGCCAATACTTCGAAAATTCAACTTGTCGAATATTCAAATTTTTTTTAATTCAAATCGAGTTTTGGCCTATTTGATAGTCGAAGTAGCCTAAAATTAGTATTCGAATATTGACTTTGACCCTAAGTAAATGTGCCCCTAAGTTAATGTGCCCCTATGCAAGTGAATATTCGAATAAAAACAGAATTTAAAAAATTCAAATTTTGAAGTTATTTTGGGCTAGTTCGACTAGCCCAGTATCGAATAGCCCAGAATTCGATTTAAATTTTCGAAGTACTGGCCTTTTAAAATCCTTCGACACTTCGCCACCTTAAAGCTGCCGAATTTTTTCCCATTGTAGTAATGGACCTATCAAATCGAAATAGGTAAATTTTTCAATCGAAAAAGCCCTTTAAAAAAATTTTGATGGTAGAAAAAGTTTTTTTCACTTCGATTTTACTTAGTAAATGTGCCCCTAAGTGTTAACATCTGCTCTGGAGTTTCGTTAAATATTTTGTCACAAAATACTCTTTGCAATCAGAAAATGTAATCACATACACTGCGAATGTTTGCAAAAGTCATTTGGTCGCAAACTTTGCGAGGAAGATGCTGAGGTCTGTAATTGGTCAAAAAGGAAGAAAACATGATCGTTAACATTCGCAGTGGTGTTTGTGCTCTAACTAAGCATATTATATTCCACCACAAGTCTAATTTATGATAGTCTTGTTTGTAATATTGGTTTAATTCCAGGGATGCACCAAATCCACAGTTTTTGGAATCTCAAATCTTTCATAAATGCTCCAGTCAGATCCCAAACCAAATCCAAACTCTAATTAGTGTAGCAAAAATAAAATCTGTGAAAGAGGTGATTCATGTTAAAGAGGACCTGTCACCTTGAGAGATGAGTAAAATATTTATTTTCCCTCTTTAGTTAAACCCTTTAGTCAGCTGTTTTTGTCTATATCTGAAACAGATTAAAAAATATCCTACATGTAAAAAGGGCTTCATAGGTGCTGCCATGTTTAAACACCCCTTTGTTTTCAGTGTGTGGGCTGTGCCAAACTGCCAAATCTCATTCATGCTTAGTCAGAGTATACTCTATGATAGACAAGCTCTATATAACTCATGTCACACCAGGACTTGATATTCTATGAGAATTATTTGAAACACCTTCTATTGTTCTATTCAGATTGTGTGGGCTACTCCAGCCACTAACAACTGCTCAAACTGTTGATATCGTGGAAGAGTCTGCAGGACTGATTCTACCCATGATGCTTTGCTCTCCTGACTTTCTGGAAAGTCAGGGATTCAGTTAGTGTCTCATGGACATTTTGAAAAGTAGTTATAAATTGAGAATTAGTGAGATTTGAGTATAATAAATAGGGGTGTGTGGTTTGTTTTAAAAGTTGTATTTCCTTCCTAGTGTTAACTCAATCATGACAGGTTTCCTTTAAGGTGGAGAAACCATCCCTGAACAGAGGCAGGGGCCTTCAACTCCACCTGTTCTACTGTTCTACTGTTCTAACATATGTACCACGATGATTTCAGAACTCTTCACACATGCATTTGTGCAACTCTCACAAGTAACACCTGTTGTCTAGGAGTTGCATGACACATTGGTAATCTTATCACAGTAACTACACAGAATCAACACCTCTGTAAATGTCAGATGTCACCTCTCTGGAGAGTTACAATGTGCCCTTGTAATTGGATTGTTGGAAGAGTCTATATGCCGAAAACTCCCCTACACCAGTCAGTTGAACTGAAGAAGCTGCTCGGATGAGCAGTGAAACATCTTCATAAAAATTTCTCAGCAAGTCCAGTTGCTTTGAGTTACTTTTGTTAAATAAAAATAAAATCACTTCTTCCTTGTTCGTATGATAAAAAGTTTCCAATTCTGTTTCGGTTCGGCATTTGGATCCAGACAAAAAAGGACAAATGCACAGGGTAATTATGGGGCTGTAGATGTAACTTTTCTCCTCGTGGCCTGTAATTAAAATCATTCTGGAGGATATTAATGCATTGAAAATACATCACACTTTCCCTAATACTCCTTCACCCCAGTTTTTTTCATTATTAATATATATAAGGCTAATTAGTAAATAGCTAGTGAGCAATTAACTCTAAAAGCATTGTCAGTATCTGGGAAACAATTTTACAGTCTGAGCGTCCCCTTTAA
>CM044440.1:98538413-98598654 GCA_024363595.1 Xenopus borealis
TTTAGCACAAGTTGTGGGAACCTTAAAATAAGCACCACGTTTTGGATAGCAATAGCTGTTTTGTTCCGTCCTTGATTCCTGGTTCCTGTTCCGAGTCCTTGTTCTTTTGCCCTACCTGTTTTCGACTGATCTCCTGGAACTGACTTTGGCCTGTTTTCTGGTATATCCTTTGTCCACAACCTGCCCCTTACCTCGTCCCCTGCCTACCGAATTTCCCTCGCTTGCTGCCTGTCCAGACCTCGGCCTGTTTAACGGACTCTGATTGCTTGCCGCCTGCCTCTGACCCCTGGCTTGGTAAAATGACTTTTCGCTTATCTTTAACCTTGCATTTAACCTGCTACATTGTTCTTTATTTTCAATACGAAATCCTCTTCATACATAACATGTCATCTGTCTATTATCATGCTCCATTCCTGATTTACCCTCATTATACAGCACATAGGCTCCTGCCAACCACACACCTGTGGTCAGTCCTTACAGAATGATCAAGCCACTTAACCTGGAGCCTTCTGTTAAATCCTGTACTATGCAGTTTGAACTACAACAATCTGCAGAATGGCTTTCCTCCATTAAGAGGTATGAGGGTGAAGATGATTCCTTTCATGATCTACTTGATGTGTGCAGAAAGTTTTCTATGGTTCCATTTGTCAAAGAAGCCCCTGATAATATGAAATGCAGGTTAATTATTCTGTTTCTTTTAGGAGGTAAGGCATTGGAGTGGGCTGAGACATGTATTGAATAAGAAGCTCATTTTTTAGAGGACCCCATTTCCTTACTATCTTTTCTAAAGGAAACATTCACAGCGAATTTTTAAGGAATTATCTTCTGTTGAACACAGCAAGCCTTTCCAGCTCATCCCTCCAATTCCAAAGTAATCTAATTTTTGCTCCAAAGGTTACAAAGACCAAGTACCTGTCAACCTGTTACTACCTTTTCCTATGAAGATTCAGAGGTAGAACATTCTTTCCAAGTAGGTTGGGGGGATACATCAGATGAAGAAGATTTTGAGAATTTCTCTAATGAAGAGGACTGTGCAGATTTTTCTGATGAGGAAGAGTGGGAAGATGTGGATTCGGAGGAGGATGAAATTCCCACAGCTTTCACTACTAGGTTCAAGGGCTGATTGTGACCCCAGCATGCCTGTCCTCCAGTCTCCATTGAATACAGTGTCAACTCCAATACCTACAGTAAAGCCTATGCAAGCTTCTCTGGTTCTAAGATCTAAACCACTGGCAGATTAATGACATGTGGTGCCCTTAGGCCACATCCACAAAGGCCCCCTTCTAGGCTACTGCTGGGTCTGGATGTGCACAGAACCCACAGCTCTCAGGTTTGGCCCATGCCAGTTACCTTACTGGATCTGCACGCATCTGAGCGCATGCACCTCACCGGCCTTCTTCTCCCAGCAGGTGCCCTTGACCAGACTCAGAAGGCCAAATAAAAAATAATACTGTGCCCTGATTATGCACTAAAGCCTAGGGAAGCTTGTGCATTATTCCAGTTTGGACATAGAAATATAAATACAATAAATTAAAAATGTAAGCTGTCTTTCTAGTAGTTTTGGTTTCTTCAGCCTAGTTCATGAATGTGTTAGTTACAGCCCAGTTGGAAACATTGGTTGTTGGATTGAAATGGCGCAGGGCAATGTACAGATCCCATATAAGCATGGATGTTTGTGGTCCTTTAATTACATATTCCTCATTCGACTTTCCTTTTCATAAACCGACCTTGAGGAAATAAGTTATTACAGTTTTTTGGGAAATGAAAAAGCAGTGGCTTTCTGGATGATCTTCTTTTCTCATTTTACCGGAAAAAAAGTCAGTAGAATAAAATGTGAAATAAATAGCTTGGCCTTTTTGTCTTTCCCTGGATACCAGTGCACCTCACGCGCACCCTTCCAGGAGATGCCGTCATACAAGCCTTGCAACCAGTCTAAAGGTTATGAAGCGAGGAGCAAATACCATCAGGCATATTTAATAAAAAAATATTCCTTTCCTTTTAATGGGAAAAAAATGCCAGCCTGCAAGTCATTTCTCAGAACAAACACTGATAAATCTGCCCCCAATGTTCCTGCTCCACAGACTCTGGAAATATACATTATTTCTCTGCAATAAAAGTGCGTTGTGTTATGGTCTAAAAGTCATAATTATCTCTTTTTCTGTCAGTACCAACATTATACTCCGGGACAGCTTTCCCTAGTGGAAATCACCGAAAGACTTATCTAAAGTGTGAGGTGCTAATTCATACGGACATTTTAATTTTCAGAGCTCTTCTTAATTTGCTTTCCCCTCTATAAGAAAACTTTCTCGTAGATAAGAGTCTGTGTACAGACATGGCTGTGAATTTAGAAGAGGCTTTTACAGTCTGACAGGTTTGCCTATAAAGCTGTCAGCCCACCATCATCAGTCACTAGACTCCTCTTTCAGACTGTTGGAGAGAATACTCTTCATGCATTTATTCACTTTGATTGATTCCTATGACATTTTCTGGAGTGGGTATTAGTAATAGGCATGTTAATGTGTTTGCGTAAAATTACTTAAAAATGAAATACTGGCATTCATTTTATCCGCATGTAACTAACCCTTCATTGTGAGAAAGGAGTCAATTATAGAACAATGTGCAATTATTTTTGTCCGCCATTCCGCCGCATGCAAATCCTGCAGATATATTTCCCGGGAAAGTATGAGGGATTCTAAATGAAGCAGCCATATAATAATAATATAGTAAATATAGTAAAAGAAGAACAGGTATGGGACATATTACCCAGAATGCTCTGGACCTGGGGTTTTCCAAATCAGGGATCTTTTTGTATGTTGATCTCCATAACTTAAGTCTACTAAAACATCAATTGAACATTAATTAAACCCAATAGAAATGTTTTGCATCCAATGAGGACTAATTATATCTTAGTTGGGAAGAAGTACAAGGTACTGTCTCATTACTACAAGGAAAAAGGAAATCATTTATTCAAGTTGGAATTACTTGATTATAATTGGTGATGAGCTAATAAATTCGCCGCCTGCAAATAAATTTGCGAAACTGTGGTGAAAATTAGCAGGTGAAAAAAACTGCCTGCGTGTTTGATGCCCAAGGTGTTTTGCAATGTTTTCAGTTTTTTTGGCGAAGCAAAAAGCCACATATTCGGCCATCACTACTTATAATGGAGTCTATGGGAGATGGCCTTTCCGTAATTCGGAGCTATTTGGATAATGAGTCTTAGGATAACGGATCTTTCCGTAATTTGAATCTTCATACCTTAAAGGTGGCCATACACGTGCCAATAAAAGCTGCCAACAGACTGAGTCGGCAGTTTATCGGCCCATGAGTGGTGCCCTTTGACGGGCTTCCCTGATCGATATCTGGCCAGATCTCAATCGGGCAGGATTAAAAATCCCATCAGATCGAAGCTGCATCTGTGCGTTGATGCGGTCCCAAGATCCGACCGTCCATATGCGCGTCATTCTGATCCGATCTATATCCCCCACTTCAAGGTGGGTATATCAGACAGGGGTCCGCTCGTTTGGCGATGTCTCTCAGTGTATGGCCACATTAAGTCTACTAGAAAATCATCCAATCTTTAAAGGGCACCAATCACAGCCAAAATCAAACACATTAACAACCTGACCAGTACAACTTAAACATGTTTCATCAAACTACATATGCAGTTCATTTTTGTTTTTTTTAAAAAGCAGTTTTTAAAAACTCCCATATTTTGTCTAATGGGTTCTCTCACTGAGGGAGTCCATACTGTGACCACAACATGCAAATGAGTTCATGAGCATGCTCAGATTGTAGCACTGCCCTGAGTATTCTACCCAGAATGCCTGACTTTAGTAAACTCCTCCACTAGAAGTATCACGAGATTTCCTAATCTTATCCCCTGCTGGTGATGTAATTATGCAAATGAAGGGCACACAACAACTTCCAGAAGGTGGCAGCACTAACACAGAAGTTTGGCAGATTTCAAAATAGCTTCGAAGGCTTATTAGGCAAACAAGAAATTTCAACTGAGCATGTGCGAGATTTCAGAGCTGCAGTTGGCTTTGAAGATATAGGTAGGAGGAGTCGGTGAAATCCAAGATGCCTGCCTCAGCTAGAACTGCAATGGAGATAGGTAGGGTTGCCACTTTTTCTTGAAAAAAATACCGGCCTTCCTAGATATTTATCTTTTTTCCCTATTATTAACATTGGGATCGACCATAAAAAATACCGGCCAGGTGGCAACCCTAGAGATAGGGGAGATTTTGCAGAAGCTGAGCTGATGATTTACATTATACAAACAATTCTAAATGATTTCTTGAACTTTCACATAGTGTATTTAATTAGTAAATGATTTTCATTATGATTGGTGCCCTTTAAGTAAACCCACTAGGCTGGTTGTATTTTCAGCAAGGATTACTTATATTAGGAATCCCCAACCTTTTGAACCTGTGAGCAACATTCAGAAGTAAAAAGCATTGGGGAGCAACACTAGCATGATGAATGTTCTTGGGGTGCCAAATATTTACTGTGATTTGCCATTTGGTAGCCCCTATGTGGATTGGAAAGCAACATGTTGCTCACGAGCTACTGGTTGGGGATCACTGACTTATATCTTAGCTTGGATCAAGGACAAGCTACTGTTTTATTATCACACAGAAAAAAGGAAATCATTTTTTTTAAAAATGGATAAAATGGAGTCTATGAGAGGCAGCCTTTCCGTAATTCGCGCTTTCTGGATAACAGGTTTCCGGATAATGGATCCCATACCTGTATTTCATTTAACAGAAAAATATATACTGCATTTTTGTCAGACTGTTTGTTTCCCCTGTAAAGGCAATTACAACAAATATACATGGGAATAAAGGTAAATTATCTTTGTAGTGTCTGCTTACAGCTCCTATTAGAAGCAGAGGAAAAGCTGAGCAATAACTTTATTGCTCTATTTAAAATACAAAATGTTCTCATCTTGGAGCTGAGTCACCATCCCTTGCATTACAAGGAATTATGTACGTGCAAGCAGACATTACAGTGTCACTTTGGATTTCCTTGACCTGCAAAGACACTCTTGAGGGAATATAACACAAGGCGTAAACAGAAAAAAGAAATATGTGGAATGCAGACAATTTGTTTTCTCTGTACGTATTTAATATTGGCTTTTCAAACCTGTAGTGCTTCATCCACAGCAGAAAAGAGATTACTTGGTTTATAGTTTGCTGTGAATGTGATGAAACTTTACAGAAAAAGTCATTCTTTGTGCCCAAAAAAATGTCAGCAGTACATTGAGCAGTGTGACTAGACATAAGCCTTTATAAAGGTGACTGGTTTTGGCTACTTAAATCATTTCTTATGTCTCATTTTGTATTTTCATTTCTGCTCTAATGTGTAATTAATGATTCTGTCTGTATGAGAATGTACATTGGCTTCCCTTGCTGTCTAGAGGGAGATCTCCATATTTCCTCTTACAATGTGACATTTTTTCCTACAACAGTAAATAAAAAAAAAAGAAAAAACAGAAATGGGGCTGAACAAATTTTTTTGATGCAGCCATTTGGATTTGTGTGTTAAATGGGTCGTGACTCAGGGTTAATTAAAGAAACTGTGTTATCTAAAGTTATCTTAACTCATTTAATGCATTTAACCTTTTCATTAGCATACCAAAGCACCATTGTTTTCAATGGTGAACTCTTTAATTGGATGGGATGCTGTGACACAATATTCTGTGTTAAATGAGACAAGTGTGAAGTCTGTTAAATTATTCTGTGACAAACACACAATCCAAAGTGGCTTCATCTGTACATGCGTCTGTGTGAGTACAGCCCCCTTCAAAAGAATTGAGTACGTCTACTCCTGCGCTCCCCTGCGTCAGACTGGAACAAAATGGAAAGCAGGGGAGCGCAAGTAAAACTGCCCATGTATAAGAGCCCTTAAGTTTACTTGTATGGACCCTCCCTGACTGACTACCCAATAAATAACTGACAGGCAGGGGAGCGAGACTGCATCAGCAGGTTCATGCAGTCCTCTCCTAACCGCCCTGCATAGGTGCCCATTACAATCCGATTGCTGGATCATAATGGGCAGCCTGAATTTGGCACAAATTGTAAGTGACTAGGGATGGCGCGAACTGTTCGCCGGCGAACATCGGCTGTTCGCGCTCGCCGGAAGTTCGCGAACGTCGCGCGACGTTCGCCAATTTGGGTTCACCTTAGTTGGCACTTTTTTTGCCATTTCTCCCCCAGACCAGCAGATACATGGCAGCCAATCAGTAAGCTCTCCCTCCTGGACCACCCCCACACCCCCTGGACCACTCCCCTTCCCTATAAAAACCGAAGCCCTGCAGCGTTTTTTCATTCTGCCTGCGTGTGCTTGGAAGAGCTAGTGTAGGGAGAGAGCTGTTAGTGATTTCAGGGACAGTGGATAGTAAGTTTGCTGGCTAGTAATCTACTGTTCTTCAAACAACTGCCATCTAGCTGTGTGAGCTGTGTCTAAATATCCATAATATTACCCTCTCCAGAAAAAGCACCTGAGTGACTTTTTTCAAGCAGCCATAATATATTTTACGTAATCTGTATCCACCGCTGTAGTAGTGTATACGTTGACCTTGTAGCCATTATTTGCCCTGTAGGCAATTTTTGCCCAGTGTGTTCTTCAAACAACTGCCATCTAGCTGTGTGAGCTTGTTCACATTCTGTCTAAATATCAATAATATTACAGTGTCCACAACCACCACCTGAGTGACTTTTTTCCCTTTACAGCACAAAACGCAGCGCTGTGTCAACAATGGATTTTTCAGATACATTTTTGCCCTTGATCCCCCTCTGGCATGCCACTGTCCAGGTCGTTGCACCCATTAAACAACTTTAAAATCATTTTTCTGGCCAGAAATGTCTTTTTTAGCTGTTAAAGTTTGCCTTCCCATTGAAGTCTATGGGGTTCGCGAACCATTCGCAATTTTCCGGAAGTTCGCGAACTTTTTTTCCGTGGTTCGCGCCATCCCTATAAGTGACCAAATGGGACAGAAATCCACTTTAGTCATCTGCACAATTTACAAGTTTTGAGTCTGCTCTAGGGATGCCTGGAAAAGTTAAAAGGAAAACTTTACCCCCAAAATGAATCCTTGAGCAACAGATAGTTTGTATCAAATTAAATGACATATTAAAGAATCTTATCAAACTGGTATATATATTTAAGTAAATATTGCCCTTTTACATCTCTTGCCTTGAATCCCCATTTCATGATGGTCTGTGTGCTGCCTCAGAGATCACCTGACCAGAAATATTTCAACTCTAAGGGGCAGATTTATCATGGGTCGAATTTCAAATGGAAAAAAATTCAAAATTCGACCATGTGAATAGTGAAGGAAGTAAAATCCTTTGAATTCTAAGGATTTTACCGCTATTCGAATATTCGAACGATCGAATCCAGCGAACTGGCCTATATTGAAAATTTCATGGTCGAATTTGCCTCATTTGCACATTTGAAAATTCGAATCTTTTTGAAATTCGATCAAACTTCGAGGCCTTCATGTGAATTTAGTAAATCTGCCCCTATCTGTAACAGGAAGAAGTGTGGAAGCAAAAGACACAACTCTATCTGTTAATTGGCTCATGTGACCTAACTTTATAGTTTGTTTGGTATGTTTG
This sequence comes from Xenopus borealis, assembly GCA_024363595.1. Taxonomy (NCBI): domain Eukaryota; kingdom Metazoa; phylum Chordata; class Amphibia; order Anura; family Pipidae; genus Xenopus; species Xenopus borealis. Next base: position 98,546,036 of record CM044440.1, read on the forward strand.
TGTGCACCGTTGAATCCTAGGATCCCAGGAGGCTGTCCTTATTTTTCAAATGGCAGGTTTCTATTTATGATTACCCAATGGCACATGCTACTGAACAAGTATATTTTTATGAAAACTAGACATTAAGCCCGTTAAATTAACAGGTGCTAGAACATATGTAGTTAAACATTTATAAAAAACAGAATTGTTCTAGGCGAATTTTCACCTGCGCTGCGCAAATTCACTAACGTGCGAATTTAATTTCTGGTCGGCGAACGGAACGTTTTACAGACTATCACCCACAATGGTAAAACACGCAACAGTGTAAGGGTGCGAAGTTGCGCGTCTATCTACTTCGCTATCGTAAATTCTCCAGAGAAGGTCCGTGGGGCACATCCGCAGTAGCGCAATTCCACGTACACAGGGACTGGACGCAGAGACACTTGAACTTTACATTAAGCCCGTTAAATTAAAGGGCGCTAGAACATATGTAGTCAAACATTTATAAAAACAGGATTGTTGTAGGCGAATTTTCGCCTGCGCTACGCAAATTCACTAACGTGCGAATTCAGACTATCACCCACAATGCTAAAACACACCACAGCGTAAGCATGCGAAGGTGCGCGTCTATCTACTTTGCTAGCATAAATGATCACTCAATGGGAATTGAACACTAAACTGGTCAGAGGCATTTACCATATACACTTCACCACAGGCTTCCATTGACTCTATTCTAAGGACTGGTACCGATAGCATTAGCTAGTGATTGGCGACCTCTAGTGGCCAAAACTGGTAAATTCGGTCAGTGCGGCACATGCGCAAATTCCACACAAATTCCACGGACACAGGGACTGGACGCAGAGACACTTGAACTTTATTATATAGGATGGTTTATTTACATGAAGCAGGGTTTTACATATGAGTTGTTTTAGGAAATATCTGTTTATAGAGACCTACATTGTTCAGGGGGTATAGTTTTCCTTTAAGCAAAATGGTAGAACTGAGCTGTATTACTTCCACCAACTTTGTATTTCCAAGGCGGAATTTGTAGTAAGGAGTTACAGAAAAACCTCTGCACCCAAATATTGAGTACTTTGAAGCTTTATCTCATACAGTTGTGTTCAGCATAACAGCAGTATGTGTTTTTTTTTTGTTTTGTTTTTTTTTTTAAGTTATTAAAGATCAAAATCCTTATAATAACTTTTTTTCCATACACACAAACGCATTGGGAACACAGCACATTCAATTCATAATCAAAAGAAAAATGTGTCAAATTTATGTTAATCCTTTACAGAAAGTGAATAAAATGAAATATTAGAGTGTTCCAAAAAATAGCAATGTCTGAATTCTTCTTTCCAAACTCAAACATTCACTGTATAAACTGAAAAAGTGTTTTAAGATTTTGCTTTCCTTTGAATCACTGAACTAATATTTAGTTGTATAAGCAGTGTTTCTTCTGAGAACTGTTGCATTTCTGTGTTGCATGGAGTCCACCAACTTCTGGCACCTTTTACCTTCCACAATTCTTCTGCATTTCTAGGTTTTGCTTCAGAATTTTTTATGTCACCCCACAAGTTTTCTGTTTAAATAAGGACCAGGGATTGGGCTGGTCACTCTAACGTCAATCTTGTATGTCTGGAACCAAGATGTTTCTCATTTGTGTTTGGGGTCATTGTCTTGCTGAAACACTCATTTCAAGGGTATTTCTTCTTTGACATAAGGCAACATGAATTCAAGTATTTTGATGTATTGAAACTGATCCATGATCCCTGGTATGTGATAAATAGGCCCAATACCATAGTATGAGAAACATCCCCATTTCATGATGTTTGTACCACCATGCTTCACTGTCTTCACAATGTACTGTGCCTTGAATTCAGTGTTTGGATCAGTCTGACAAACTGTCTGCGGCCCCTAGTCCCAAAAAGAACAATCTTGCTTTCATCAGTCCACAAAATGTTGTGCTATTTCTCTTTAGGCCAGTCAGTGTGTCCTTTAGCAAATTGTAACCTCCTCAACATGTATTTTTATCAACAATGGGACTTTGTGGGGCTTCTTGTCAATAGCTTGGCTTCACATAGGCATCTTCTAATCGTAACAGTAACAGGTAACTTTACTCCTTCTTTGATCTTCCCGGAGCTGATCATTGGCTGAGTCTTTGCCATTTTGTCTGTTCTTCTATCCATTCAAATTGAAGTTTTCCATTTTATTCCACATCTTTCAGGTTGGTTGCCATTTTAAAGCATTTGAGATCATTTTAGTGGAGCAGCCTATCATTTTCTGCACTTTGTTTTATCTTTTCCCCACACCAATGAACTTTTTAATAAAAAAAAAATGCTGTTCTGAACATGGTCTAGAAAGACCTATTTACTCAGATTTTCAGAGAGAAGTGCACTATAACCAGCATGCACAACATTTTCTGCTTTTCTTCCTTAAATAAAGGCTGTAATTGACACCTGTGTTCACTAAATAAATGACCTCACTAACTCTCAATTAATGATTCAGAAAGTTTCGGATGCATGCGCAGTAGCTCTGCGAGGGCAGATTCCCCGTGCTGCGCATGCTCCCAAAAACGCAGGTCAATCCAGGAAGAAGAGCGATCGAGACAAGATGGCACCTGTGAACTGCACTGGACAGGACCTGGAAGGAGGGGTAAGTAACAAGTCAGGACATTTGCCGGGGGGTGGGCAGGTAGGCCAGGGGGGAGGAGGGAGGGGGCATACACATACAGGTTGAATTCTCCTTTAAGGGTATATATGAACCATATATACTGTACCAATTTGTGCTATTTTTTATTTGGGAGAATAAATGTGAATGTTTTTATTGAAATGGATTTGGACTGATTTAGTCACTTTATATTTATTTGAAGGGATAGAGCAGTGATCCCCAACCTGTAGCTCATGAGTTACATGTTGCTCTCCAAACCCTTGGATGTTGCTCCCAGTGGCCTCAAAGCAGGTGCTTGTTTATGATTTCCAGGCTTGGAGGCAAGTTTTAGTTGTATAAAAACCAGGTGTACTGCCAAACAGAGCCTCAATGTAGGTTGACAATCCACATAGGGGATACCAAATGGCCAATCACAGCACTTATTTGGCACCCCAAGAACATTTTTGTTGCTCCCCAACTCCTTTTACTTCTGAATGTTTTCAAAAGGTTGGGGATCCCTGGGATAGAGAATGGGGCAAACATGGCAGACTGCAAAAGGACAGACATATGAAGGACAGTGGGGAATTGCTGGGGTGGATCTGGTTTTGGCAGTGTGTTCTGTTTGGATGAAAATTTCCTCCGCATTTTACTTTGTTGGCAAGGACCAGCACCCACAGAACCTGGGCAGCCAGAGGCCTAATCATATGATCTCCCTGTAGGGAAGGGCCTGGCTAACTAAGCAGCATGGAACCAGATTATTTCTGATCATCATTTATTTACAGTTTATTGAATCCCACAATGACCACATAAAGCAGGAAGGTCTAGCAGAAACTCTGATCAGGGAAAAAAACAGCTAAAAGTATAGTTGAACAGCATCACATTTATCTGTACACCAGAATAATATAAGAAGGAAAGACGTCCGGGCTGGAACAGGCAATCACACAAACTGTAATAACAAGCAAGTAAAAATGCCATTAAAAGAATGATCTCTGGTTCAGATGAGACACATTAATTCCGCACAACGGGGTCACCAGGAGAGAAAATGCTGCAGTGGGAAGAAAGCAGCAGGGGTTATGCTGACCAGAAGTCTAATTGCTTCAGAGATGCAGCTATTGCCTTTGATCTGGCAGCTTTTAAAATGCATAATTACTGTGAGGCCACATATAGAGAAACACAGGACTCATAATTACGGGGAGCTTGCATTCAAGCTCGACATTGGCCCAGGCATCCTCAATCTCAGAAACCCTTTAACTGTTTAAGTCATTGTGTGATTCCATATACTGTAAATATATGATCATAACCAAGTTCAGTAGAAATCCATAAATGCCATACTTTTAGTTTTTTTTTTGTGCTATTTGTTTAATAGATGTATCTTTTTCCAAGGAGAATCAGTGGTTGCTAGGGTGAGCATCTAGCAACCATTACACGTGTCCATGAAGTTCAACTTTTTTTGTCTGTGTAAAACCTGCTTGTGCGTTGGTTAATCAGAGGAAGCCTCTCCAATTTACCTCAAATTGAGGTGGTGGGGGGGGGGGTAATTTCTTACTGCTTTCCAGCCATAAATGTGTATTTTCTCACGTCAGGGAGAATTACACATTGCTGAGATTGCTCAACACCAGAGATATTCCAGTTTACAAAAACAGTAAAAAATAAATCCACTGGTGAATAAAGCTTGAGCGACTTTATTGTATGGTCCCTCAGTAATTATATCTCTCCTTGAAGTGACTCCATAGTTTGTCCTTGTGGGGAAGATAAGTAGATTGCCAGTGTACAATCCACTCCCTAAAACTTTTGTTGTGACTGTTTTGTTAGCAGGAGTTCATAATGCATTGAGATTATCTGTGCACTGGTAATGTAATGAGATACCTTGCAAGGGCCAAAAATGAAGTAGCTTCAGTTCCCCTGTTTAGCTCAAGACATAATAAAAATTGACTTTTAGGAGGAAAATGCAATGGCTTGGGAGAAAAAAAAACAAAGCTCTAGAATACCACAAAGTGCTCCGGGGATTACATAGTATAATGGGATACTGTCATGGGACAAACTGCATCAGTTAATAGTGCTGCTCCAGCAGAATTCTGCACTGAAATCCATTTGTCAAAAGAGCAAACAGATTTTTTTATATTTAATTTTGAAATCTGACATGGTTCTAGTCATATTATCAATTTCCCAGCTGCCTTCAGTCACGTGACTTGTGCTGATAAATTTCAATCACTCTTTGCTGCAAGTTGGAGTGATATCACCACCCCTCCCCCCCAGCAGCCTAACAGAACAAAGGGAAGGTAACCAGATAGCAGCTCCCTAACACAAGATAACAGCTGCCTGGTAGATCTAAGAACAGCACTCAATAGTAAAATTCAAGTTCCAACAGCCTGCCAGAAAGCAGTTACATTGTGAAGAGCAGGATCTTTCTGAAAGCACACGACCAGGCAAAATGACCTGAGATGGCTGCCTACACACCAATATTACACCTAATAAAATAGACTTGGTGGCATATGAAAAATTTTATATTGTACAGTGAATTATTTGCAGTGTAATTTAGAAATAAAAAATACATCATAAAAATCAAAGCCTTTAAGGTAAGCGAGTCAGAAAGCTCAACAAAGAACTGTATCAGCCTTTGTGAAGTGATTGCAAGATGATATACCCACTGTAACATTTTATATCAAGTACAACTCCCAGCACCCTCTTGCTCAATATAAATACTGGATCCTGGAAAATGAATTGTTCTTCCCTAGTTCCACCACCATTCAAGAAAGCTCTGATTCATAATCAGACTTGGGGAATTCAGAGCAAAACCATGTGAGAATGTCAAATAAGTGTGTGTGTGTCGGGGGGGGGTTGGTGTGTGTATATACATTTCTTATATTTATAGTGAAATCGATTAAAACTCCTGGCAAACTGACCTTGCCGGATCAGGAGTTTTCAGAGTCCATCGAAGGTTAACAACGGGATTACTTAAAGTGCTGATAAGAATTATACATTACCCTACTTTTATTGAAGGGTCAGTAGACAGTGCAAATGAGCTAAACATTCTGCTCCTACAGGATACACATCAGGAGAACCTGCAGTGTTCACTGAGCTGCTACTGCCATCTGCAGGCATATCTAAGTAATAAAGAATATAGAAGTTGCATTCTATTTTATACGTTTACACACACACACATCTCTTCTCTTCAAACCCCATATCCAGAAAAGCTCCGAGTCACAGAGTTTGTTTCAAGCAAAGATCTCAAACCCAGGCTTGGATTCACTTAATTGATTCGGACCTGAAATGCAGCTTCCTAATTGACATCTCGTATTTACTGTAACTAATTAGAGAGTGCTGACACAAACAATATTGAAAGCAGCAGTTAAGAGACAGCAGAAATCCTAGGAGGTTCCTGGAACTATTTTCTGACAGCTAATATCACAGCGCTGGTCCAAGGCACCACTTATTAACTGTCTACCGCTAAATCAGCCTCTGAATTCCCATAATGCTTTCCTTCCTGCAAACGCTACTAAAGAGCTGATGTTGACAGGTGTCATTTTTCATAGGGTAACAGAGGACAGTGGAAGTATTAGGTGCAGCTTTCAGCCAGACCCATCTCCTCAGCCAATATAATACAGTCCAGACTATCGCAAACAAAAAAAAAAAAAAGATTAATGACGTTTATTATATTTACCTGATGCACCTCTGGGTCCTTGGAAAATTTATAGAGGCAGGACATAGTCAAATCTATAATTAAATTTAAAAAAAAAAGATAATATGGTATACATTTTCAATAAATGAAAGACACAGTTCTGCTGCCATCTACTGGCCACTTGGGCAGCCAAACAAGAAACACTGCTGATGCTCTTCAACCTCATTGACTGCCCAGAGTGAAATTTAATAAGTTCTAGGAATCAGTGCTATGGGTCGGGTAACTGGAAGTTCATCATCATCAATGAGAGAGCTATAGTCCTAAATCACATTTGCTGTTCACAAAGCAGTTTAAGCTGCCGGTGTGCGTCCAGCCCGAGACAGCAGCTTTCACATAACGGAGCAGAGAAAATATCAGTCGCAGAGGAAGAGTAATTATTCCCAGGAAAAGCAGGAACATAGGGAGGAATAAATGGAAGCAAGGTGTTCCTGTTCAGAAGCATGCAGTGTACTAAGGCAAAGTCATCAATAATCAATCACTGATCAATGCTTTGATGTCAGCACCCGGGGTTGCGTGGAATCTCTATTAATGACATTTGCACTAATGCAGCTTGCTAGGCCTGCTTCTGAGCTCTCCATAAAATTGCTCTGGTGCCCACAACCTGCCTCCCCACAGCTGTCACAGCCGAGCCAATGATCTGAATTGATCCTGAAGGATTTAGCATTTGCTGCCGGCATCTGTGACTGCTGGGTCTTGGCTCACTGTAGTGTATCAGGCTGAGAAAACCAACACAGAGCAGAAACCATACAATCCAACCTCTGGCATGTCCCCAGGTATGGCCTTACAAGACCTGCCCTAATTGGCGGTGACAGGTTCATTTTAATGCAAGGTCAAAGAGAGTCATCTGAACTACACCTCTCACTGCCAGCTAAATGCCTCTTTAATCATTTCTGAAACAAACCGTCACCAAAGGAACATGTTAAAAGCACAACAAATCAATCATAATGACACGACCATATTATAGTAAGCATTACACCTGGGATATAAATGATGCATTTAAAAAGCGGCAAATCGAAAACAATTGCAAGTTTGATGGATACAACAAAAGCTTTAAACGATCAGACTGCCCTCACATCTTGTAGATGTGGTAACTTGCCAGAGATTTAGAAAGGTAGCCGTTCTCTTTTCAGTTAGTCAAGAAAGTGACATTGCAAAGGGTCAGTTCACCTTTTTTTAGTGGCCAATTCTAAGTAGGGATGCACCAAAACCAGGATTCGGCCTTTTTCAGCAAGAATCCGATTCGCCCGAATCCTTGTGCCGACTGAACCAAATCCGAATCCTAATTTGCATATGCAAATTGTGGGCAGAGTGGGATCACGCATGACTTTTCGTGACAAAACAAGTAAACCTTTTTTACCACTTTTTCCTGTCCCTAATTTGAATGCATATGCATATTAGGATTCCGCCAAATCTTCCATAAAGAAATCAGACAAATCCAAAATAGCGGATTCGGTGCATCCCTAATTCAACTTTCTTCATTATTTATAATGTATAGCATTCTTCTTCTGCATCTTTTCAGATCTTTTCATTGACGCCCATCTGAAAACAAATGCTCTGTAAGGCTACAAATTTGTTATTGCCATTTTTTATTATCTTTCTGTACAGGCCTCTCCTATTCATATTCCAGTCTTTTATTCAAATCAATGCATGTTAGCAGAGGTGATTTGGATCCTAGAAACCAGATGGCTGAAAATGCAAATTGAAGAGCCGCTGAATAAAAAGTTAAACTCAAAAACTGCAAACAAAAAACAATATCTCCGAATATTACACTCTACATTATACCAAAAGTTAATGTATAGGCAAGCAACACCTTTTAAGTCTATTGGTGTTATGTAATTTAAAGGGCAAGGAAAGTGTAAAATAAAATAAGGCTAGAAATGCTGTATTTTCTATACTAAACATAAACATGAACTTACTGCACCACAAGCCTAATCAAACAAATGATTTATGCTTTCAAAGTTGGGCACAGGGGGCTGTCATCTTGTAACTTTGTTATACATCTTTGCAAGACCAAGACTGTGTCTATAATAATATCTGCCAGAAGCCGATACAGCAAAAATGATTTATAATCAGAATATACAGACTGCACTGGGTCCTGTGTTGTCATGTAATCTAATGTGGATTTTATAGTTTTTATATTGTTTAATACAAACTTTCCCCAACTCTGCAGAACCAGTGGCTGCAGCAAAATAATCCTCCAAATAGAATCCCAGTTTATCTGTTTAAATCTTGCTCCATGATCTTTGTCCCTGCAGCTGGAGTTGGAAGCATTCAAGGGAATGTAAAGGCAAAAATAAAATGTTATTCAAATCTCTACACAGACTGCTCTACAGGGAAACAAAGCTGCTGGAGTTCTGCATGGCGGGGAAGTAAGGTGGGGCTCCCCCTGCTGTTCATAAAAATGATTGTTTCCCTGCCATGCAGTTAGACCGTCTGACGATTCCTATCCACAGCAGTAAATGTCCTGCATACATTAAAGTATATTGGAGATAGATTTCTTTTTCATTGAAGAAAGTAAAAATAGGACTTTATTGGTGTTGCCTTTACATGCCCTTTAAGGCACTAAGTTTGCCCAGGAGCAGTAGACCAATCAGCAAGTAGCATCTACTGGTCACCTGTTTAAATGCAAACATCTTATTGGTAGCTATAAAGCTGGCCATAGACGTAACAATTACGATCTTTCTCGGGAAAGATCTTTCCAAGAAAGATCGTTCGTTTCAACACACACGTGTAGAGCTGAATCGTCAGATATACAGGTAGAAACAATAGAATTCTACTTGTATCTGACGATTCAGCACTAACAATGGCCGATGTTCAGGGAGCTTTCAAAGGCATCCGATCAAAATTTTCCATCCAGTCCGATCAACCAGCCGACCGATATCTTAATCTTCTGACGATGTCGGTCGGCTCATTTCCCACCATACACGCACCGAATATCGTACGAAAATTCGTTTCGTACGATATTATCTGTGCGTCTATGGCCACCTTAAGTTACTGCTCTGGGGCAAATAGAGTGCTTTTTATTACATATGGGGGTAGGAGTCATAGAAACAGACATGGCAAAAACACAGTCTGCAAATAATCTGTTAGTGCAGGTCCAGGTAGCTAACTACAAACGAAACATTAGATCTGGGCACATGTATAAATACTGTGGGTAGTGCCATGAGAGGAGTCTCTAGTGCCAGGCAACAGTTACTATAGAGAAGAGATTTGACTAACAGGTCCTCAGTTTGACATATGCAGATGGTACATAGAACACATGCAGAATGCTGGTTACCAAGGCCTATCCATTACAAATGTAGGGATACTCACACTAAAGCAGGAATGCCAACCCTCCAGCTGTCAACACTGAGCAGCTTGAAGCCCTCTCTAAGAGGCTGCGGGGGGGAGGTTCTAGTTTGACAATCAGCTCAAATTTGGGGTTCCTTGCAATAAAGATATTACGGAATAAAACCTATAAAGAAGACAAAGTTTCCCCTTCTTTTAGCACAATGCAATCCAGCAGCTGTGCCCTTATTATATATTCCACTGTTCTGAAGTTGAAAGGACCCTGCAAAAGAAGAAAGCCAAAAGACAAAGCTTAGGCATTTGTTATTTTAATGTTGGCAGACAGGAGAAATGCAAACCATATAAGAGCTTCGTCAATGGAAACTGAAGTTCCGACAGACAGATGAGTGGGTGTTACAAATGGGCTCAAATTAAATCGGACACATTTTAAATCCTCTTGTTAAAAATGCAGCTGCAGATCGCTTTGAAGTGACTCTATTCTGTCAGCATTTCTGCTCCTTCTCCACCAGTGGCATCATGTGAAATGTGAAGATCTTCTAACATCTCTGCAAGGCTGATCCTGGGGGCTCCCTCCTCATCAGTGTCACTCTCTACGGGCACATTAGCATCTGCACGGGGAAAATACACACATTGAAATATATCCTGGGAAAAGATAACAAGCTCCAGCCCCACAGCTATACTTAGCAAAAGGAAGTTCTAGCTTCTGCTTGGATCTCCCTTTAGGCCAAGAGAGGCAGTGCTTCATATAGCACAATGGTGAAATCCACTTTACTATTAAAACCCCCCTTACTCAGAGTAGGCTTTATTATTTATTTAAGACTTATACCGGGGTTAATTCCTGGGAGACAAACACAAGGGCTTGAAACCTGTCAATCAGCAGCAAACACAATATACAGTTAATATCTGTACCTCCAACACTGTATTTATATGCACATAATTACCATGTAAATTTGTGTTTGTATATTTACAGGTGCCTTCAGCAGTGAAGATTGGAGAAAGTCTATACATAGCCCCAAAATATAACTCTGCATAAAACTCACTGCAAAGTCAACAGCCTATTAGCGCTTTATAGGAGCTTTCACCCTTTCGTGAGAGGAAGAGGGGCAAATGTATAAATACGTTTAAATTCATTTTCTGGACTGGACATTCATTTTTTTTTTGAAGAAGAAGATGATTTTTGCAACATGAGCGCCACCTGCTGCCTAGTTTTCTGACTGTGATCCAGTCAGAAGAAAGAAAATGGACAGTTGGTAGTTCCTCTCCTTAGTAAAGGCATCAGAACCCTCATTGCTTTCCTCAGCGGCGCAACATCACAACAGTTTTTTCCTTTCTTCTGACACATACTATCTGCCTGATCACAGTAAGAAAAAACGGACAGCAGGTGGTGCTCGTTACAAAATTCATTATCGGATATTTGTAGAATAGGTTTTTTTCTTCTTCTTCTTGGAATTTTCAAAAAGAAATTTATGTAAGATTGCAAAGGTGCTTAGAATAGTACTCTAATCAGTTATAAATGTTATATTTTTAATTTCACATTTTCTTGAATTGCACAGGTTGGAAGGCAGGGTCAACCTAATATTGTCCACCACTCGTCCACATTATTGTTTCAAGGTCTGAAGTGCAGTAGTAGGGGTGTCTGTAATTGATTTGCATATTATATTTTTTTTATACGCAAGTACATGCTATATACTTGGTTTCATGTATACGCAGGGTCGGACTGGGCTGGCAGGACACCGGGGAAAAAAAGGCGGTGGTAGAGGACCCAGAGTGAGCTTTGCGGTATGGACTGTCCCCCCAGTCCAACCCTGTGCATGTGTCAAAGCACACACAAGTATTGTTCAATATCAGCCCAGTGCAGCCCAACCCTGTGATAGATAGGGTTGCCACCTGGCCAGTATTTTTGATGGTTGATCCCAATGTTATTAATAGGGAAAAAAGATAAATATATAAGAAGGCCAGTACTTTTTTCAGGAAAAGGTGGCAACCGTAGTGATAGAGGATGGAGGATAAGTGTAAAGCTAAAGGAAAGAAAATGTGCTATGAACTTATTTGGATAATTTAAGCACCCTACCAGGAGAGCTAATGCATTGACTCAAATAGCCTTACTTTTATAAATGTTAACATTCTTCCGTATGAGTTCGTCTTCTTCAAGGTCTTCAAGAAAATCTTGATATTGCCTAAAAATTACAAAGCACAGGTGTCCATTAAATACACCACACACTGTATTTCCCCAACACTATATAAAGTGTCCCACAAATAACAGAAAGCATTTAGTATCTATAGAAAGGGCCTGGTAACACAATGTCTAAACATTTGCAATGTAATTCCCTTTGGAAAAACATACCAATGAGAAGAAGCAGCATGGAATTCCACAAATACCTGCCATTCTCAGGCTAAAGAAAATCATTTTCTTTTAAACAATTTCCTTTTTCTGCTCTAATGACACAGTAACTTGTACTTGATGGTAACGAAGTTGCATGAATCCAAAACAATCCTGTTGGTTTTTAATTAACATTTAAATATATTCTAAGTAGATTAAAGGTATGATGAAACAAATTAAGGAAAAATCCCTTATCTGGTCCCAATCATTCCAGAAAATAGGTCCTCATACTTGCATACATTTATTAAGATAGCAAACATCACCAGAAAGTTGTGTGTATTATATAGGTTATGAGATACCAAGGTTGCTGTATCTTTGCGAGTTACATTCTTCATTATAATCTACATTCAGTGTATAGGGAAGCAGTAGCACATTGAATGTATTGGATCTAGCAGCTTAACAGGGACTCCCATTCTAATGGCCTAAAACACATTTAATGAAAGGAGTAAAGAACTTCAGTGTGTAAATCTGGTATGAAAAGTGACAATAATGTTCTATAGCAGAACAGAACCACTGAGAAATTATGGAGGAACAGGGAAAGGGTCCTACAGGACCAAAGTACTTAATAATAGCAGTATACATCTAGCCACAGTTAGTACACAGAAAACAAGAAAGAACATTTGTTAGGTTCACCAAGGCACAACGCTACATTGTCAGATGTCAGGCATAAATAATAGAATTCTACCTGTATGTGACTATTCAGCACTAAACAGTGGCTTATGTTCAGGTGCCTTCAGAGGTACCCAATTAAAACTTTCTGCCTGGGCCATTTAATAAGCCGACGGCTTGTCTCTTGTCATACATGCACCAAATATTGTATGAAAATAAGTTTCGTACAATATTATCGCTGTGTCTATAGCCACCTATACACTGGGAAAAAAAGTTGTAGGAGGATTTACCTCTCATCATCCGTGTCCATGCCTTCCCTGTCCCTTTCCATCTCCTTTAGCTTCCAGTTCCTCCTCCTCTGTCTTCTACTACGATCATAGCTCTTCTTTATTAAAACCTGCAAAAAAACTTTTTTTTAAAAAAAATATATATTCTACAATATAATACCAGTGAGATTAAAATAAAACTCAAATGCACATATTTAATGATTTTTCCCCCAAAAAAAATCCCTATAAAGTGTGCCACTAATGATGTTATAATCCAAACAGAAAAATAAATTCAGTACACCCACACAGTGTCCCAGCTGCTTTGGCTGAATATTTATTACTTGAGATTTAGTAGATTTCCAAGTCAAGGCATGGACTGGCAACAAACTTTCAATGAATAACACTTTGCATGCCTGATTTGTTCCATACTGGATCGAAGCAAGATGTGTAGTGTTTTGTAGTGACGTCCCCTTTGAGGTCCAAAAAAAAAGTTTTGGGAATCCCCACTCCCTTAGTTAATGACATGGTTTTATACAGAAGAAAAGTTCCTATATTAGTCATTTGGTCATTGTTCTGAGACAGCAAATAACGGTTTACCCTAGCTGGGCTTTCAGTGGTATCTATCTCAATCCTCTAGACCAGTTTCAGTTTGGAATATGCTGCTTTAAAGTGATATTGACATTTGAAGAAAAAAAAAATAATATTCTAATTTGTAGTGACAGCCTCCCTAGTGGAAGCAGAAGGTCATGTCACTGGTTTAATGTACATAGAAAGTCACAAAAAACGAACGTAGGTGAAAAGCGAGCTTAACCCCGTGTCTACCGACACCACCTCGTTGAACCCCACTCAGTCATCTGGAGAGGACTGTATCCAAAACTTAACCCATTGGGGACTGAGTGGGAATTAACCTGTTTTTTAGATTAAGAGGAGCCCCAGTGGCTTTTTTTGTGCTTTAATAAGCTAGAATTTCGTCTTGTTGCAATCCTGGAATTTTTTATATTTTACTTTGTTTCTTATATGATCAAAATGTAACAATGTACTGCATATAAACTTTTCTTTGTTACTTATTTTATTTACTTTTTTTTGCCATGTGTATCAATTTTTTGATCAGTAGCCTATATTATTTTGTGACGTTTAACTGTTAAATTCATGGGTAAATTGATTTTAGCATTTAAAGTTTTTATACATGCCAAGTTGATTGTACAATAGCTTTGAGACTACACAAGTCGCTGCTGAAGGTGGCGCTACTGGCTTAGAAAGAAGTGGTGAGGTCTGCCATGAATCACATTAAGCAAGTCAAATGCCTGCCCTACTGCTGTACTGTAAGAATGTTTAATAAAGTTGATTGATTAACAAAGTGGATCTTTACATCGCTGACTGACTGGGTGCTTGATACCCCTAACAGTATGGGGCAGATTTACTAAATTCGTGTGAAGAATTCGAATATTCACGCGAATAGTCTCTTTTCGACCGTGCGACTATTCAAATATGCAGATTAAGTATTTTGACCATCAAATTTGGAATATTCGGTCGCATCCAATAGATCAAATAAATATTTCTTCGATCGCTCAACTATTCGCCAGTCGAAGAACTTGCTCTTTTTATTCGACTGCCTACTTCGCCAGATTGAACCTACTGAATCGCCCATAGGCTTTTTTTCCCCTAAGTCTTTTGGCGAATTTCAATCGTACGATCGAACACTTCCTTCAAATATTCGCCAAAATCGTACGAATCGAACTTTCGATTTTTTTGAGACTTTTCGTAGCATCGTTGATCGTATGATTCTGTCGAATAGTCGAAAACGTGACCAAAACTGGCGAATATTTTATTCACCAAATATTCGCCAGTCGAATTCGAGGGCTAAAATCCCTCGACAATTCGACCCTTAGTAAATCTGCCCCTTAATGTATATTTGGATTTAATGTGCATAAAGTCTGCTCACTGGATGAGGCTGCGGCAAGTGTGTGTTTGTAGGTCAAAATCCACTCTGCGTTTGTGCTATGTTGTGGATCAAAGTGAATTGTCCACCAGTGGAAAAAACACAAGTGATATTAGCCTAAAACATTTTAGATACTCAAACCATCATCTGGGGGCTTTCATTTATACCCATATTTAGTTTTCTGCTAACAAAGGAACAGTTTAGAATACAGTGTTTTTATTACATAAGTGGAGATAAACAGAACCTAAATTCATTGTTCCACTTGTTCATGCAAGTCCTATCTTTTGAACTCAACGCCCATAAACAGCGCTGGGTTCTAAGAACCGAGGTTCAACCACTTTTAAAGGACAGATCATTTGGCTAAACCTCTGAATTTTGGAAACCCAGTTTAACCAAATATCATGTATTCAGTGATCGTTATAGGGGGATGGTAAGGGAAAACATTTAAGCATTGTGCGGATGCCAACTGTTCATATTATGCAATAATCCTTACCACATCAGGAATATGGTGAGGGTTCATCTTGTTAATAAACTCATCATTCAGATTACAATTAGCCAGATCGAACCTGAAAAAGAAGTTCCACCAGAAAAGAAGTGAGAGCGGAGAACAAAATCGATAAAATAACTTGATAATCCATGGATTGATTGTCATAACCTCCCATCAGCTTTCTCTCGCTAAGTAAGATTATGATTCATACTAGTATCATATACTCTATTGCCCCATGGTGTAAGTTACAACTTACAATGTTTGCACTACTTATCCTACTAGAATACATAGTGCATGTGTTCTTTGTGACAAGCTTCTAATCCCATTGCCACTTTCTTTATCTGTTTTAGTCAAGTACATCAAATCAAACCAGGACAGAAAATATCAGTGTTGCTGCTGGGGCTTTCAATTTCTTTCAAAGCAGACAGTCTGCAGTGTGCTAGCTTACAGAGACAAGTGTCCTGCTTAATACACTGATCCGGGGGTGGGGGAAACATTGGAAAGAATGCCCTTTGCTTTCTGTCACAAACCCAGATGTGCAGACTGTGTTTCTAGAATGACAGCTTTAAAGGAACAGTAACACCAAAAAATGAAAGTGTTTTAAAGTAAAGTAAATATCACGTAGTGTTGCCCTGCACTGTTAAAACTGATGTGTTTGCTTTAGAAACACTACTATAGTTCATATAAACAAGCTGCTAAGTAGCAATGGCGGAAATTGAAAAATGGCTATATGGCACAGGATAAGTAATGGATAACATAACATTATGTTCTACAGAGCTTATCTGTTATCTGCTGTGTAACTTGAGCCTTTTCTCCTTTGACTAGTTGCCCCCATGGCTACACAACAGCTTAGTTATATAAACAATAGTAGTGCTTCTGATGCAAGCACTGTAGTTTTACCAGTGCAGGGCAACACTGCATTATATTTTCATTATGTTTAAACAATTTGATTTTTTGATGTTACTGGTCCTTTAACAGTGAAAAACAATGTTATTTACTTATTATAATTACACGGTCTTACACATTTCCTTCTTTAAATAACATGTTAAAAGTTGACCTGAAGAGAATTCCCCTTTGAATTACATTTGTAATCCACCTGGAATGCTCCACTGTGAGCAACAGTTGTTACTTATTAATGAGACTTACCCCAACACAAGATCGCCTGGATTTAGCAGGTGCCCCAAGTGAGTG
Organism: Xenopus borealis; assembly: GCA_024363595.1. Lineage (NCBI taxonomy): Eukaryota > Metazoa > Chordata > Amphibia > Anura > Pipidae > Xenopus > Xenopus borealis. The sequence goes on from CM044440.1 coordinate 98,562,500, forward strand.
CGGCAGTGGTACTGCTGGGTTGTGTTCATCTCTGATGTTTTCTGTACCCAGACCTCTGCAAGTGTGTGCTGCAAAGGAACAGAGAGGCAACATTACATTAGGGTCCCTTCAGAGATAAGAAAGAAATGTAGTAAATAAAGCATTTGCAAATGACCCCCCCAATATTAGTTTGAGGCTTCATCCCCTGAATCTAACATGACTGGCAAATCAAGGACAAGGCTTACATACACTTGTTTGTCCATATTATCAGATTAAAAGGGAAATGCATCAGTGACATTCACGTTACGGTGCTGTGAATACATTTGCAGACCCCCTAGCCCAAAAGATCTTGTTCTGAGAACAGCAACATAAAGAATAAACTTTATGCCAGAGGCATTGCGTCACAAATAATTAGCTTCAATGGTCTTAAAGGAGAACTAAAGCTTAACTAAAAAAATAGTTAGGAATTTGTACATTATGTTGTTGGCTCCTGTACCAGCCCAAGGCAACCACAGCCCTTTAGCAGTAAAGATCTGTGTCTCCCCAGTAGATGCCCCAGTAGCTCTCCATCTTCTTTTCTGCTGATTCACTGATTCACATGCTCTGTGCTGCTGTCACTTACTGAGCTTAGGGACCCACTCACAATATACAGTACACATAGAATAGAAATATAGTCACAATATAAAGCAGATTAGTAAATAATACAGACAATTGCTTCATAGCAGCACATAAATCAGTGCAATTAGCATCAGAATTTGATAATCAGCCCTGTAGTGTCAGTTTATATTACAGGCCCTCAACCTCATTTTCTGCTGGATAATTAGTGACGACCCCTAAGCTTAGCTTCTCAACTCAACTTAGAACCCTCTGAGCATGCGAGTGTCACAGACACTTTCCAAGATGGTGACCCCCTGTGACAGGTTTGAAATCCTTCATTTCATCATTGCTGCTATTGAGATGCTGAAACTTTAGGCTGGTACAATAAGTTCATTATTATAAAATACGGCATTTTTAGCTATATTCATTTTTAAGGATTAGTTCTCTTTTAAGAGGTACTACACAGGTCATCCAGCAGAGGGTAGCACAGCACAACAGAAGCAGATGTGATGCAGTCTTTGGTAGTATAGTGTGGCTAACACAAAAAAGAAAAAATCATTTTGGATCTAGATTTTCTACCCAAAATATAAACAAACAAATCTAAGACTACCCCGATGCTTCAGCACCATTGATAATTCCCACTTTTACTTCATAGCTGAGGAACAAACACCCTTTCCTTCAATGGGGCACATTTAACAGATGCAGAGATTTTCACAGTGGTATACAAAGCCCAAACTGCAATTTACATTGAATGGAAATGTACACTTGTGTTAATGATCACAGAATGTACAAGCTGTTTAAACTTGACTAAAGTCCCAATGTATGAGCAGGGACCTCCATCCTATGCATTGTAACTCTACTTCATATTTATGTGTATTGTATTTTCATACTTATTTGTACTTATTTTTGCAATGACCCCTGTTTCTTCTACGAATGTGCTTTGCCCACAGGATACATAAATACACACGAAAAAGCAGGGAAGAGAAAAGCAAACCATACTTTGTTTGATCTCATGCCGGCTCCCGCTGCTTGTTTTCGGTTTTGGATTATGTCAGTGTCCATCACAATAAACTCCTCCATCTGTTTGGGGTGGAACAAGCTGTTGAAAGGATGTCTCCAGTAAGTGTTCCCATCAACTTCAGCAACTGAGTGAGAAAAGGGAGAAAAACAAATGGTAAAATGTGAGAAAGAGTTGCTATTTTCTATGCACATACACAAAAACATTTACATATAGAACAGGACAGTTCTAAGATCAGTGCCGTTACATGTGCTGCCTTGAAATGCTCCTGTAAACAACAAAAATAACCTGCTGATTTTTATCTGCCATTAATTTTCCATTAAAAGTAGGACAATTAATTCCCCTTTAATGACAGCATATAATAAGTGCATCCCCATGCTCTGTGCCTAATAAAGAAGGATAATTATACCATGGGGATGTACTGGATGGGAGGGTAACTCACAGCCATTTCTTCCCAAGACAAGCCAGGACACTAACATATTTCCTTTCAGTCTGTTTTATTTACAGAGTTAAGTACTGCAAGACTGCGTCTCTAAATCATTTGCTCAGATTTCCTTACTATATTAAATCATTGCCTACGGAGCTTTGCCACACTGTCTAGACAGTGCAGCCCACAAAGAAACAACGACAACAGCAAGCACACTAGCTGACTGCATGACAAATTACACAATGCTTCCAAATTACGGTCACTACTTTTATAGGCCCAGAAACATCAACAAATGGCCATGTACGGTTTACATTCATACATTATATACCATTATGGGGTTACAAAAGAACAAGGAAAAAAAAAGCATGTTCCAGTAATGGATGGAAAATGGAAGACATTCATTTATATGACCGATCAATGATCAAAGTAGGCTAGATTCAGTTAGTGAAAGTATAATGTACGCTGACATGGCATGAACTAGCAGGTTAAACTAGGTTTAATCCTCAATTTCAGCATACTGAAAGAAGAAACTTCCTAAATACAATCAGTTAAAAATGCTGTACCGTTTCTGGAATAATCAAGTTTATCTTCACTATTCTGCTCTCATCCATTTATCCTAATTCTGTCTTCATTCAGGAGTTGGGTGTCAGATTTAATATATCTTATAGGGGGTCATTTTACCTAGAAGATGTATTAGCGCTCACTCTATTAAAATCACCAGACATCCTGTCTCTACTAGCAGAATATTTGCTAAAGGCAGTTAGTTTGTTTGATTTTGTTTATACTAGAATCTGTTACTTGACTGAGCTCAAATACATCTGCTAGGTATGGGGGCGCCCCCCCCCCCATAGGATATATTGGATCATTCATCGGACACCTAACTGCTGCATGAAGACAGAAAGACAGAATGAAGAGAAACAGTTGCTGAGCGAGGAATAGTTCATATAAGCTTGATTATGTCAGAAACAATGCAGATTTTTTGATTGATTGTATTTAGAAAGTTTCTTACTTCAGTATGTGGAAGCTTATATTTAAAAAGCTCCATAACTAAAAGGCCAGATCAATTTAGTAGATTTTGGCTATGATATTTTATTTTCAGTTATAAAAACTCAAATTCTACTTAGAAATTCTGGTTTCTGATTTTTTTAAGATGACAGAAAATGAAATGTGACTTGATAAAGACAATGTTTTGGCTCCAGCTATGCCATGCTCTAGTCAAACCCACTTTACACTATACTTATGTCTTTGCAAGGGGTGCACTTTTATCTATATCTTATAGGGGGCTCCTTTTGACTAGATGTATTACAGCTCACTCTATTAATATCACCAGAAAGCATGTCTCTCTACATGCAAGATTTTTTTACTGGAATAAGTTATTTGAGTGAGCTCTAATTCATCTGCTAGGAAGAGAAGTCCCACCTATAGGATATATTGTCATCTGACACCCAACTGTTGCATGAAGACAGAAAGAAAAGAAAAAAACAGATGCGGAGAGAGGAATAGTGAAGATGAACTTGATTATTTCAGAAACAATGCAGAATTTTCAATGGATTGTATTTATAAAGTTTCTTACTTCAGTATGAGGAAGCTTATTATACATTTTCATTTTCGAGATAGTTCCCCTTTAAAGGATATTTTTATTTACAGTAGTGATGTTGCCCATAGCAACAAATCAGATCTCAAACTTGTAGGTGACTGAATTACTGATTGGCTGCTATAGGCAACATCACTGGTGATATTTTGTCTCCTGAGTTAATAAAGATGCCACAAATGGATTGGGGCTGCAAGGAAGGAATAAACCATTTTGGGGATTACAGTACTGTAATATCTAATGCTTGCCTGAACCTACCAGATGCCCAAATATGTAGACATATCTTTGTTAACTTTTGTGACCTTCACACACAACTGTATTAAAGTGGACCTGTCACCCAGACACAAAAATCTGTATAATAAAAGTCCTTTTCAAATCAAACATGAAATCCAATTTCAAATTTTAATTAAAGCATTCATAGCTGTTTTAAGCTCATTTAAAAATCTCAGCTGTCAATCAAATATTGTCTGACACTCCTCTATGCCTTAGGCATAGAGGCGGGGCAGACAATTACTTTCACTTTCCATTCAGCACTTCCTAGATGTCACTGCTCTCCCCACACATTCCCCCAGTTCTCTTAACCATTTATTTGTGTAGCCAGGACATGAGGATAGACATCTGGTCCCCAATTCTGGTACACAAACAAGATTCTGAGATGATGCAAGGCTAGGGTTGCCACCTGTCCGGTTTTGAACCGGACAGCCCGGTATTTTGAAGGGCTGCCCGGTTCAATGCTTCCTGCCCGGTTTTCCATATAAGGAAAACCGGGCAGGATTAGCTTGATTGACGCCGCGATCGGCCAATCGGCGATCGCGGCGTCATAGCTCCGCCCCGTGACCGCCCACTGACGTCACGGGACCGCACACTGACGTCACGGGACCGCCCACTGACGTCACGGGACCACCCCCCTGTCAGGCTTGAGCCACAGGGAAAGGTGGAAACCCTATGCAAGGCTTGCCTTAATAACAGTGTCCACAAAATGGCTCCTGCCTGCTTGCTATAATTATGAATTCCCAGACTGAAGAAAACAAGATTAAAATAATGTATATAGTGTAATTAATGTTCATTTTGCTTGACTAATGTGATAAAATAGTGATTTTGAATATTTTTTTTGGGTGACAGGTCCACTTTAACTTTATCGTCATGTTGCATTCTATTTTATGTTATTTTGTTAACCTGTCTTTACTTGGTGCAAACAATAAAAACATTTAAAAAAATAAAATAAATAAAGATGCCCCATGCAGTAATGGCAGCTAAGCACACTGGCTACAGGACACGAGGGGAAGCAAGTGAAGTTGAGCTGCTACACAATGAGCTGGTGCTTGTATTAATTACTCCATACTTACTCTGCAGAGTGCTGGGGTCAATGAGATGAATTGTACTGGTTACACGGACACAGATACAGATCTGGTTCATGTTTCCAAGACTCTGTGCCAGCTTCGGAGAGAGGCATACAAGGTTGTCCTGCGCATCAAATATCATTTATTAAACCATTGCTGTGGTATATATTCAATCAAAAAACATACAAAAAACTGGTAAAAGCAAAGGAAATAAAAGTTAATATTGAAATTGCCTTTATGACAAGGCCATTTGTCCAATAGTTGTATCATTCATCATAAGAGGGCAAATATTTCATTGTGGGCTCCTTAAAAATTATTTTTTTTTTGGCTGCAGTACATAAACATTTAGCAGTGCTAATAAACTTATGATCGTCTCAGAGTGCAGATCTATATCTTGTATATTGTTGAATTAAAAGTGTTTTGAGATATTTGAGCCTCAATACACAGCCAGTTACGAGATTGTTTTAGAGGGTTAAAGGATCTTGGATAGTCTTCAATAATAATTTCAATATTTAAGCAAACCTCTTCATATAACTATACGGTTGGTGCCAACCACTCAAGTATTGTTGCTAAAAACTGAAAATAAAATATCTTGCCCTAAACTCACCTTGCATACTGGAACTATTTCCACAGAAAAGGTGCTTTTGTAATTGTAGGCATTCGTGTGGATATCGTGAGAGATTAGGCGCTGGGAAGCTTTGAACCTTGTCAGTTCAGGGAAAAAAAAAAAAGGTGTAAGCACTTTTACACACAATCCACAGAAGACATGTCTCGTACTACTGCAAGGCAGTGCGGAAATTTTTATTGATTTTACCCCTTTTTAAGGATTTTTAGGGATGCACCGAATCCATGATTGGGTTGGGGATTCGGCCAGGGTTCGGTCATTTTCAGCAGGATTTGGATTCGGCTTAAAGGGGTGGTTCACCTTCAAGTTAACTTTTAGTATGTTGTAGAAGGGCCAATTCTAAGAAGGTTTTGAATTGGTTTTCATTATTTATTTTTCATAGTTTTTTAATGATTTGCAATTTTCTTCTGTTTCTTTGCAGCTTTCAAATGGGGGTCACTGACACCATCTAAAAACAAATGCTCTGTAAGTCTACAAATGTATTGTTATTGCCACTTTTTATTGCTTATCATTCTATTCAGTCCATCTGCTATTCATATTCCAGTCTCTTATTCAAATCAATACAGGGTTGCTAGGGTAATTTGTACCCTAGAAACCAAATTGCTGACACTGCAAACTAGAGAGCTGCTGAATAAAAAGCTAAATAACTAAAAAACCACAAACAATAAAAAATGAAAACCAATTGCAAATTGTCTCAGAATATCCCTCTCTACATCATACTAAAAGTTAACTCAAAGGTGAACAATCCCTTTAATCCTTTTTCCCGGCCGAACCAAATCCTAATTTGCATATGCAAATTAGGGGGCGGGGGGAAATCACATGACTTACAAAACAAGGAAGTAGAAAAAAAAATGTTGCCCTTCTCACGCCTAATTTGCATATGCAAATTAGGATTCTGATTCGGTTCGGTATTCAGCCGAATATTTTGCAAAGGATTCGGGGGTTTGGCCGAATCCAAAATAGTGGGTTTGGCCGAATCCAAAATAGTGGATTCGGTGCATCCCTAATTTTTAAAACATGGTTCAACTAGGATAAAGTCATCTTTAGTTTCGTTGTTAATTAATATTCAGATAATGAATAGTTTTGAGGCAAATTTCTGTTTATTTCAGTGTCTGCACACAGGCCAGAGATCTGCAGTTCTCATTGTATATAGCAGGTGCTCACGGTTATCTGAAAGGTCTACTGCACGTGCATAAAAATAAAGTTTGCACTGTACAGTGTTACATCTTGAAGAACTACAGGTATGAAACCGGTTATCTAAAATGCTTTCCGTAATTTGGATCTTCATACCTTAAGACTACACAGTGTTTCTGCCACTGGCGAGTGTTGTGGGAACTGGAATATTGGCTGGAAAAAGCTGGTGTCTACTACACTGTTTAAGCAGGTTGTTTATCAAAGTCAAATTTTTTCTGGTCGGACTTTTCAAGAGGAAAACCACCATTTTTTCATACAAATTTTTTTTTTGTAATTTATTAAACTCTGATGGTGTTAATGGTCAGAATATAAAAGTACTCCAACTCAGACCTGCAGAGTTCATGCAGAAGTCAATGCAGATGTCCAATTGATATCCTGGTCTGCACTGGGTTTCATCCAATAACTCAAAGATTTAGTGGTTTGCGGGCGACAAGTCCTAAAAAGGCGCAGGTTTCGACAACTAATCCGAAAAATGTGTACTGTTTAGTCAGAAGTATATAAAGGGACAAGCAGTGGCATAACGTGTTGGGACCAAACCCCAGTTAAAAAAAAAAAAAAAAAAAGCCCTGCACAAAATCACACGTGACCAATGTTAAGTATAAAGTCACGGATCATCTACATAAAATAATTGCATTACTGAGGATATTACAGAAATAACCTCTATGTTAATAAGCTCTTTACAATGGGTTGTTTTGGTTCTGAATCTTGGGGAAAGAAAGAAACTTCAAATTCAACCTCTCCAGCAATATATACGGTGTTGTTGTCAACAGAGTTCTAACTAAGGGTAAATGTCAATTAAAAAACTTGGAATGTTGTTTTAGAAATAAAAATCCCTTCTGAGAACAATTAAAAGAATGTCTCACTATGACAGCAGGAGATTAATCACTGTTAATTAGCACTCTGCCCCTTCTTGCATAAATATCAATTGAGTGTCACTCATCTGAGATGGTGGAAATGACCAAGAACTTAATATGCCTCCAATATAGGTGACTCAAATGGTCATCTAAGAAGGAGCCTGGAATTCCATGCCTGAAGAATAAGTACATCCCCATCACCAGCATTGACTGACTAGGTGTAATAGTACTAAAGATTCAGAACCTTGATGTAGATCACACGCGTGTGCAGACACACATATATGAAACAGATATTAGTTTAGCCATGTGTTTTCACTTACTGCAGTCCAAGTCAAAACACAAACACCTGGCAGATACACATGCTGAAATAGTATTTAATCAGGCACATCCTGACGACGAAACGCGTCGATATCTAAATTTGTTGTTATAATGCAGTTATGCATTGTTTGCCATAATCTTCAATTTTGCTGCGAGTGCTTTAATTTTTCACATTTTGGTCAGCACCCGGTTTGGGCTCTAAAGGGGAGGCGAGTACTGGTATTGAGCCTCTCTCTGTCTCCATCAACTGGTGGGTGTGCTGAGGCGTTCCTTGTGTATATACACAAATATATATATATATATTATATATCAAATTGGCCCTCAATATTATATTTGAATGATGCTAAGCTATGCAAAGCCATCTTAGGTACCTAATACATTTCTGAAGGACAGTATATGGCCCCCCAGGCCTCCAGTTTCTAATCCCACATTACACTATTGCAGGTATCCCCAACCTTTTGAACCTGTGAGCAACATTCAGAAGTAAAAGGAGTTGGGGAGCAACACTATCATGAAAAATTTTCTTGGGGTGCCAAATAAGTGCTGTGATTGGCCATTTGGTAGCCCCAATGTAAATTGTCGACCTACATTAAGGCTCTGTTTGGCAGTACACCTGGTTTTTTATACAACCAAAACTTGCCTCGCCTGGAATTCAAAAACAAGTTCCTGCTTTGAGGCCACTGAGAGCAACATCCAAGAGGTTGGAGAGCAACATGTTATTCAAGAGCTACTGGTTGGGGATCACTGCACTATTGTAACGGTGTCTATGTTTCCGACATACAGCGTCAACTTACCTGCAGGGCACTGTGCACTGGAGAAATTCCACCATCTTCTGACCATGCTGCTTGGAAGCAAAGTAGAAGTCCAGCCCATCTTTAAAAATACATATTTGTTCAGAGATTTGCTAGAATTTCAGGAATGAATATATTCTCAATTTAGCACAGACAATGTGGGACTAAACACCATGCTCTGATTACCATTCTCAAAAGAAACAGACATAATTGATGTAGTCTCCGAACTCAAGAAGAATCCATAAACGGTCTTTCCCAAATGGAGTCATTTCCATTCTGTATTTGCTGTCCTATACTATGAAGCCATGGACAAATTGCTTTCATATAAAGGGTGCCTTGAGCAAACACTGGACATGCAAGAGGGACTAGAGCTTAACAAGCTTTTACAACCACTGCTCTAAGTTCACAGCTAATATTCTTTCATGAACCCTACCAAATGTAATATTTATCCAAGTTTGAACAAAATTGTAGTTCTAAAATTTTGTGTCAACTGTTAGTATGTTACACAATAGCTAATTCTAACCATCTTTTCAACTTTCTAGTGGGGGGGGGCACTGAGCCCTTCAAAAACAAAGACAAGTGCTCCTTAAGGCTAAGGGCTGGGGCAGACAGGGAGATTCTGTCGCCTGGCGATTAATCGCTGGCGACAATCTCCCCAAACTGCCTTCTAATTGTCCGCCACCTGTTTAAATCAAAAAATGCCAGCGCCAATACAAATCGCTGTGCCGCGTGTGTATTGGCGCTGGCGCTTTTTGATTTAAACAGGTGGCGGACAGGGAGAAGGCAGTTCGGGGAGATTGTCGCCAGGCAACAGAATCTCCCCGAATCTCCCTGTCTGCCCCAGCCCTGAAAGGTTATTGTTATTGCTACTTTTTATTACTCATCTTTCTATTTAGGACATCTCCTATTCATTTTCCAATCCATGGTTGCTAGGGTAATGTGGGTCCAAGCAACCAGATTGCTGAAACTGCAGAGGTGCTTCATAGAAAACTAAACACCTTATAAACCACAAATATAAAAAAAAACCTGCAAATTATTATCACTATGTACATCATACTAAAAGTTAATTTAAAGGTGAACAATACCTTTAATAATGGAGGATTGAAAGTAACTATGAGACACTAGCCTAAACCCTCTCTTTGCAAAGGGATAAATATGTGCTTACTATAGAGAAAGCACTGCCACAACCCAATAGAAGTCTGATACCTCTAGCTAAGGAGGAAGCTCATACCAAACACATAGTTAACACAAACTAAACTCCTTAAAGCAAGAAGATCCCATAATTTTTCACAACATTATTACCACTTTAATCAATTTCCCCCAAGGCTTTCAGGAACAAAAATTCAATTATATTCTTGATAGTGATTCATGGCTTTTAGATCTGAACCTGACAAAACATTAAACAAAGGCTTTCGCTACGACTACTTCAGGTAATATTTTGGCTGCTTGGTAACCAGGAGAGAACTGCATTTCTAGACAGAGGATCCAGGCCAAAAATAAATAATGAATAAAACCATAAAACTTTGAACTGCTCCTGTGTGAACGCGAGTGGAAGAGTTGATGCCGTTACCATGAATCTCCTTGACACGCAGTGTGTTCTGATGAAGTCTGTGTTTCAGAATGATCTGTTCCAAATAGTAGAAGGTCTTTTTGTGAAGAACCTAAAGTGTACAACTGTATAGTTAAAATCCATTTACTTGATCTTTTATTATGCAGAACTTTGGATTGACTTTTGTGTCAATAATATTAAAGCAGTAAATGAATGTAGCGATAAGACCACAGAACCAAAAAGGAGCAAATTGTAGCCCAATACTCTCCATACTACCCTAACTGCATTCATTTTTCAGTTGCCTGTACCATCACTATGGTTGATGGAAGCCCCCATGAAGCATTTTGGAGTTTGATATTAGGAAGGGGTTAATCTCTAGGGGGTTCAATTTGTAAGAGACCTTCCCCGTGTAGTGCCTGGCCCCACCTAGTAAATAATATTTTCCTTGTGCTTTAAAAATCATGACTATGAATGCGACTTAACAGTTACCTAATCTTCTCTTACATTTACCATCAATGACAAAGGGAGGTAGCCACTATAGATGGCCAGGTACAGACAATTTGCCATCAGGTAGCTCAGTTGTTAAAACTTCTGCCTTAGGGTAAGGCCAGACAGGGAGATACGTCCCCTGGCGACTAATCTCCCCGAACCTCTGTCCCCTGCCTTCCAGATGCTTAATGAATAATCGCCTGCGCCCATTTACATGCGGCGCTGTACTTTCCGAAATCTCTCGAAATTGCAAAAGGAGGCAACTTCGAGTGACTCCGGAAAACACAGGGCCGCATGTGAATAGGCTCAAGCGATTATTCATTAATCAGCTGGAAGCCAGAGGGAAGCGGTTCGGGGAGATTAGTAGCCCCAAAGAAGAGGCGACTAGTCACCAGACAACAAATATCCACAAATCTTCCCGTCTGGCCTAACCCTTAATGAGTTTGTATGTTTTCCCTGTGTTTCTGTGTGTTTCAACCAGAACTCCGGTTTCCTTCCATACTCAATATACATAGAGGAAGGTTAGGTGGCTTATTTGACTTAAAGGGCAACTAAATTCTAAAACAGAAAAAGGTTAGAAATGCTGTATTTTGTATACTAAATATCAACATGAACTTACTGCACCAGAAGCCTAATAAGACAAATGATTTATGCTTTCAAAGTTGGCACAGGGGGCTGTCATCTTGTAACTTGGTTAAACAGCTTTGCAAGACCAAGACTGGGCACATGCTCAATGTGGTCTGGGCTTCAGTCGGGAGGTTAACCTTAGGGATCGTCATAAATCGATCATATAACAGCACGAGTCAAATAATATCTGCCATAGAAGCCAGTACAGCCTGATTAATAATTGGATTGATAATTGGAATATACAGACTGCACTGGGTCTGTCGATACAAATCTCTACACAGTTGAAGGCTCGAGTTCTAGGAAGTAAGGTGGGGGGCTCCCCCAGCCATTTGAAAGAATGGTTTTTCCTGCAGAGCAGTTAGGGATCATCTGAAGTTTCCTATCTGCAGCTGTCAGAGCAAGCAAATGAAGGGGGTTTTCACTGCATACAGTCAGCTTTCTTATAAAATCAGTAGACATTTTTAACTAAAGTATATTGGAGATAGATTTTTTTTCCATTAAAGAAAAGTAAAAATGGGATTTTATTTATTTTTTGCCTTTACATCCCCTTTAAGTATTTAAATGTTATCAGAAACTTTTATTAAAATCTCTATGGACTGATGTGAATTACAGCCCATAAGAAGGATGGGAGCGCAAGCTACCACTGCTGCATTTATTCTTACCTTTTGACGGACCTGGACTACAGCTTTCCAGAAATCTTTAGCTTCTACTCTATGGCAGTCATCACACATCTGGGACTGAATAACAAAGTCTACTACAAAAACCTGCTGAAGAATTGCTCCATTCATCACCTACGTGAGAGGGAAAATGAAAGAAGACATTTTTTCTGCAAATGATGGTAACAAAAGTTGCTCAGTTCATTGTGTATCTAGAACTGAAATGAAGCAGCACATACACCTGAACCTGCTATTCAATACATATAATTTTAGATTTAAAACAAACCTAGTCTCAATCCATCTGGCAAAACTTTGCCGTTTCTGGCTGCTTAAAACATTTATGCTTAAAGTGCCCAAAAGCACAATTTTTTCATGTTTCTACATCAAAACAAATAGTATATAATAACTTCTTTTAAAATGTATTGACATCTAAGTTAACTTTTGGTATGTTATAGCATGGCCGATCTAAACCCCTTTTTAAGTAGTCTTCATTACTTATTTTTAACATTTTTTTATTATTACTTCTTTTAAATAGGGGCCACTGACCCACTCTAAAAACAAAAGCTCTGTAACACTACAAACTTAGTTTATTCTTTCTTTTAAGGTCCTCTCCTATTAAAGGGGTTGTTCACCTTTGAGTTAAAGGGGTTGTTCACCTTTGAGTTAACTTTTAGTAAAACGTAGAGAGTGATATTCTTAGACAATTTGCAATTGGTTTTCATTTTTTATTATTTGTGGTTTTATAGTTATTTAGCTATTTATTCAGCAACTCTCTAGCTTGCAGTGTCAGCAATTTGGTTTCTAGGGTACAAATTACCCTAGCAACCCTGCACTGATTTGAATAAGAGACTGGAATATTAATAGGAGAGGGACTGAATAGAATGATAAGTAATAAAAAGTGGCAATAACAATATATTTGTAGCCTTACAGAGCATTTGTTTTTAGATGGTGTAAGTGACTATGAAAAATAAATAATGAAGACCAATTGAAAAGTTTCTTAGAATTGGCCCTTCTACAATATACTAAGTTAACTTGAAGGTGAACCACCCCTTTAATGTTTCACTCTCTTATTGAGGTCAATGTATGGTTGCTAGGTTAATATGAACCCAGCAACCAGTTTGCTGAAACTGCCAAAAGGATAACAGCTAAATAAAAAGCTATATAACCAAGCCAACTGCACTGTGGCTCCAAATATCACTCTCTACATCATAATAAAAGTAAACTCAAAAGTGAACAACTTAAATATAGGATATATATATGTCTTACATACAGGACAGATAGGATCACTAATTATGCAAGAGAAGGAAAGCAATACAGCACAAATTACCTCCTTTTGTATGGTTAGCTTTACTTTTAGCCTCTTTGAATGTGGCTCAGTCCAGACAAAGCCTGCATCAATAAGTCGTACCTAAAGAAAACAAGCATTATAGTAAAAATATTCTGTAAACTACATCAATTAAAAACTCTTATTAATGTCATCAGTTATAATCGAAGCACAATGCTGTCATTTGGGTATATATATATATTGGTGCAGATTTGTGGAGCATTTGTATATGTAATTGAGCATGGAAAAACAAAGGGAAATAATGGTGTAAACATAGAATATAATACAAGTATTCACTATGGGTTTTTTTTTTCTTCTGTATTTTCAACCACATTCTGGAAACATTTAGACTATAATCTATTTTGAACAGGGCACTGTATTCGTCTTCTTTTCTTAAATAATGTTAGGAAAGACCTCACTGTATAACCAGCATGTATGGATGATGCTATGGCAGCAGAAAGAGTGTACTGCACATGCTTCTACTACCACTGCTCACTTTCTGTGATTTAAAGAGAAGGAAAGGTTAAAACCAAGTAAGCTTTATCAGAAAGGTCTATATAAATACACCAGTAAACCCTCGAAGTAAAGCTGCTCTGAGTCCTCTGCCAAAAAAACTGCATTTCTTTCCTTCTTTTGTGTATACATGGTCTTCTCTATCAGACTTCCTTATTTCAGCATAAACATTCAGGGCTTGGGCATGCTCAGTTTGCTGCTCTCTCCTCTGCCCCTCCCTTCTCCTTCCTCCCTGCTGTAATATGAGCCATAGGAGGCTCAGGCAGGAAGTGATGTCACACCAAGCAAATAGGAAACCTGCTATCCTAAACTAACAGAGTGAACTTCTAGAGCGGTTTTCTCAGGTATGGTAAAGCATTCTGCAGAATAAATATAGCATTCTAGATTGCCCTCGTTGTTAATCTATTAGCAATAAACTGCTTCTGTAGCTTTTCTTCTCCTTTAAGGGAGAATTCAACCCCTCCGGCGCTAAAATCCCTCCCCTGTGTTGGTCTCCCTCCTCCTCCTGGGCAAATGCCCCTAACTTTTTTGTGACCCCTCCGTGCAGTTCCTCTCCTGTCGAGTTCAAGGCAGCCATGTTCGTCCGTATGCTCTTCTTCCGGTGTTTGGTGGCGCATGAGCGGTGGAATTATTGATGGTAAGGATCTACTGCACATACACCTGAAAGTCATGAAATTTCCAATTACTTTTTTCAGAAACTCTGGGACTTCGTGGTGCATGCGCAAAAGATCCTTACCAGTCAATCCCTCTACTTCGCATGCGCCACCAAGTGCCGGTGAGAACAGGAAGAAGAGCGTACGGGCGAACATGGCTGCCGTGAACTCAACAGGAGAGGAACCGCACGGAGGGGTCAGTAACAAGTTAGGGGCATTTGCCTAGAGGGGAGGTAGGCCCGGGGGGAGGAGGGAGGGAGGCGGGGGGAATTTTAGTGCCGGAGGGGTTGAATTCTCCTTTAAGCCCAAAAAGTCTTAGCACGTCTGGAGAGTACATGTTCTATCTATGAGACATGTTAATGCTAAGAGAGCACAAAATCTTGTGTAAAGCAGTGGCTAAAGCTCAAGACAGCAGGGTGGTTCAACACTGCCACACAGTGGGGAGATTTAATGTAGCATTCTGAGTTTTCAAATTATAGTAGCTAAAGATTTATAAAATGAATTGAAGATGAATAGAAACCCGTGACAGCATATTGGAGGTTGGCTCAAGAGCACCTGAAATTAACATTGTGTCCATGGCACATACATGTTATGTTTCAGAAATAAGAATGTTCTTTAGCCTTTTCATTTCTATTTCACAAAAAAACTAACTCAGCTTCTTTCCACTGCTGTCTCAGCAGCTACGTCATCTATATATCAGGGAATGGCCAGTCTATAAACATCCTAAAACTTAAAACACCTGCATTAAATTTGAATGCTCTTTTCTAAAATTAACTGCGCTGTGAATGCCACTTCCCTTGGGAGACCAGAGGAGAATCTTCCAAAAACAGCCCAGCAACTGCAACAGTAAGAATCACAGCCCATCACTAGGCAAGAAGGCGCAGGAAAAGCAAGCTTGTGCAAAAAAAAAAAAAAAGTTGTAGGAGGTTATGTTAGGGCAAGGCCACACATGACGTTTTTAAAAAAGATCCGTCTGGTGTAAATACACCCTTTAAACCACACGCGGCTGTGAACATGCGTTTTCAGGCACTACGTTTTTTCTTCCCAAAATGCATTTCTCACTGTTCTCGTTCCCCATAATTCCACAATGCTTCAATGCTTCGTCATTCCCACCGTGACATGTAGTCACATGGTCTTAACTGGCCAATGAGTACTTTTCTTCAGATCCAAGATGTCCGGCTTAAGTAGGTTGACGAGAGGTGGATAATGCTTAAAGAACAAGTAAACCTTTTTTTTTTCTATCTGTAAATTTGCTCTAAACAGCCCCCCAGATTAATGTACCTTAGTCCCTGCTGCAAGTCTGCTCTTGTTTCCTCTTCTTCCTGGTGCAGAGTGAAGCCCAGCCCCTTAGCTCACTGAGCTGACCTTATCTCTTGGACTAGTCCTGGAGATCATTTGCATACTATGACATAGCAGAGACCAGTGTGTTTAGCACCTTTTGCTTGGGGAATCTAGCTTACTAATGCACACACTGGCTCCCTCTTCCTCTCTATTGTGGAACAGCAGCAAATGGACTGCTCAGTAAACTAAGGGGCTGGGCTTCACTCTGCACCAGGAAGAAGGGGAAACAAGCTGCTGATAACACAGAAACCAGAGCAGACTTGCAGCAGGGACTAAGGTACATTAATCTGGGGGGCTGTTTAGAGCAAATTTACAGAACGAAAAAGAAAAACATTTACTTTTCCTTTAAACAGTAATAACGTCACCGACCTATTTAATATAATATATATGTAATAGGTAATAGCATAATAACGTCACCGACCTATCTCATGAGAATTTGACCGCCATGTTTAAAATATTTACGCAAAGTGTGGTTTCAAACAGGCAGATCCCATAGAGTCTACTGACTTGGTAGTTTCAAAGCGTTTTGGCGTTTCTGCTAAAAAAACGCCAATCCTGGCGTCCTGTGGCGGATTTCGGCTTGCAAGCACCCTGTGTGAATTGCCATAGTGCGTTTTCCATTAGTTCCAGTGGTAGTGCAGTTTATGCGTATTTATGCCAGACGGATCTTTTTAAAAAATGTGACGTAAAAATGCTGTAAATGTGGCCTTGCCCTTAGTGTATTACCTATACAGATGTAGGTTTCTGGGATCTCTCTGTGAAGGATACTGGAAAAATTCAGATGGGAGAACGTGTCTAGTTTCAATATTCAATTTAAAGATGGATTTAGCTACTCCAAGCCAAACAGGAACACCAAAAGAAGTAAACGCCCAGAGACACATAGTAGGCAAAACATAGTCATCCCATATGTAGCTGAATTGTCAGAGAAACTCAGGAGTATTTTAAACAAACACCACGTCCCTGTGTTTTTCAAACCTAGCAACACACCGAGACAAAAACTGGTACACCCAAAGGATCCAACACCAAAATAGAAACAAAGCAATGTGGTATATGGAGTCCAGTGTAGCGGATGAGTGCACAGATCTGTACATTGGGGAGACAAAACAACTGCTCACCAAGCGAATGTCTCAGCATAGGAGGGGGAATTCTACAGGGCAAGACTCAGCTGTCTTTCTACACCTAAAAGACAAGGGACACTCCTTTGAAGATAGCAAGGTCGAAATCTTGGATAAAGAAGACCGCTGGTTTGAAAGAGGCATGAAAGAAGCAATTCATGTCAAGGCAGAGAAACCATCCCTGAATAGAGGTGGGGGCCTTCGACACCACCTGTGAAAGAAGCAATTCATGTCAAGGCAGAGAAACCATCCCTGAATAGAGGTGGGGGCCTTCGACACCACCTGTCTGCTACATACAATGCTGTTCTCACATCAGTACCAAAGCGGTTTCAAAACACTTCACACATCCATTCATACAACTCACACCTGTGTCTAGGAGTTGCACGACACATTGGTAATCCCATCACAGTAACTACACAGAATCAAATTCAGATGTTGCCTCTTTGAAGAGTTACAATGTGCCATTGTGATTGGATTAGTGGAAGAGTTTATACACAGAGAACTTCCCATACCAGTCATTTGAACTGAAGAAGCTGCTCGGATGAGTAGTGAAACGTCTTCAATAATTACTCAGCAAGTCCAGTTGTTTTAAAATTACTTATATCAGAGAATTAGCTATTCATTTCCCTATCAAACCACACTACTAAATCTACAAGGTGAGCCAGTTAAACCTTCACTGAAGCTGGGAAGAGTAAAAGCAATATAACAACAGTACATATATTCCTATGTGCATCAACAAAATGAGAAGCTTTAGTTACCTTTAAAGGGGTTGTTCACCTTCAAACACTTTTTTTTAGTTCAGTTGGTTTCAGATTCATGGTCAGAAAAATACTTTTTCCAATTAATTTCTATTTTCTATTTGTGGCTGTTTTTGTCTAAAATTAAAGTTTAATTTTTGACCTTCTAAAACAGCTCTGGGAGGGAGGGCACCGACCCTTTCACTGCTCTATATTGATACATTTATTTGCCACATTTCTTATCTTTGTCCCTGCTGTGCAGAATCCCTGAGTTTCATTAAGGGCTCTTCCACACGAAGAGATTGCAGGGAGATTTGTAGCCTGGCGACGAGGCAACTTCGAGCGAATTAGGAAACCGTAGCACGCATGTGAATAGGCGCAGGCGATTCTTCATTAAAGCAGCTGGAAGGCAGGAGGAAGCGGTTCGGGGAGGAGACAAATCTCCCCGGATTCTTCCCGTGTGGACTAGCCCTAAAGGCAGCTGTTAGAATTGATACAATAGTTGTTAATATTCTACCGATGCTGCTGCGTATCAACTAATTGTATCAACTAAATGTGCCAAACTGCAACAGTTTGGAATGCACCAGGATCACTGAGCTGCCAGACTCAAACACTAGACACAAACTTTGAACTTAAATTTTGGGAAAAGTGTAAAAATTAAAAGATGGAAAGCAATTGAAAAAAAAAGCATGTTTATGGTGAACTATTTGAAAGCAACTCAACTGAAAAAAAAAGTTTTTTTGATAGATAGTACAATCCCTTTAAATTATCTAAAGGATTGAAGAAGGAGTGTTGCTTTGTTTTATCTAGCTACTATAACAATTTTTGACTTGCAGTTTTCAGTCAAATATAATTTTCTGAAAGGCAACACACACAAGGTATTACAGCTTTGTTTTTAAATTTAATAAAGCAGGATACAATTGCCTGTAACCACATTATAACTGATTTTTAGCACTCACTAATGCTGAAATACTTTCTCAGATCCTACCCATTTGCCAACTCCTACAAAAAGAATATTTCCAGAATCCTGCAGCATGCTAACAGTATTGCCTGCTTTGTACTATGGTGCTTGAAAGTTCATGGACCCTTTTGAAATGTCAATGTACTGTACCTGTGCACACAAAACTACTATAATAAGCATGTTCTTATCCAGAGTTATACAAGGTTATATTTGGAAACGGAGAACATGAAGGCACAGCACTCTAGAACAAATTAGCCTAGGCCAGTGCTTTTTTGCACTAGCATATACGTATTTATTTATTTTTTTGCTTTATATTTAGCTCCTATAAGTAAAATGAGACATCCACGCTACTTAAGGTAATGCTTATGTAAAAGAGTCAAGTAAGGTGACAATTTATTTTGACACGAAATAGAAAATCGTTAAACACAGGTAAACACAATCTAGAACAATGTTCCGGTTTAATATAGCAAACAATCAAAGACACAGAGGATTGTGTTACAAGAAATGGATATTAATAGAAGAAGCTGCTGAGAGTGTTTAAACTCTGCATCCTGGAGACGGCTGCAAGCCAGGAAGTTGTGTGATCAGAGACCAAGAATAAACGTTCATAAATAGATGTAGAACCTTCATTCTCACATGCTTTTATTTCTTTCCTACAAATCATTTGCTGCCTGTGATATCACTTGCTCTATGGTAAGGGGGGATTTGTGAACTGAATCATGTTAAAAGGAAATGAAAAAAAGAGGAGAACGTGGTGTAGGGGTTACAAACCAGCTTCCACATCCAACCCTTAGGGCTAGTCCAGACAAGATGATTTGGGGAGATTCGTCGCCTGGCGAAAAAATGTGATTTCCTTGACAGGGGTTTTCATACACTATCTCTTTATACCATTTGTATTGTGCATGGAGTCAATGAAGAAAAATTGCCACAGCCTTACTTTTGCCCCAACCCTCTTCTAGCTCAAGAATGGGGGTCTAAAATATAAAGCATCTTTCATTAGGGTGCCAGAATATAAATAAAAATTACTCCTTTAAGCAATGTTCCCAATTAAACCCTCAGAGACCTACCCTATAAAACTCCATTATAAGAGTTTATTTAAGTTAATCCAAATAGGATAAAACTCCCAAAAACTTTACTTAAGCCAGTATCTACTTATATAAGAGCATGCCCAGATATACCCTGTTTTAACTTGTGGTTGGCTTCAAGCCTGTTTCAGCCAATCACAATTGAGTATAACCTTGCAACTAAATCTGGTATTCAACTATTAATAGGTCCTACAAGAACGTATAGAATATGCTTTAATAAAAAGCAGAATTATCTTGCAGCACGATGTGTAGCTGCAGACTGTTATGTTTATCTGCTCTATAGATGTTATACCAATACCTCAAGGAAATTGAAGTGTAGCATAGTACTGTAGTTACAGAAGTTATTATCAGAAGGAAACCCCTTTTTTAGATAGATTGTTGTACTGACAATTTTCTCGCCAATGCACAAACAACTTGAGGTGGTGGCAAGTAATCTAAGGTGTCCTGAATGCTCAATTTTGTTTTTAGTGTACTTTTAAGAGAACTGAACCATAAATATCTAAGTTCAGACCTATTAAGACATTTTGTTCACACTTACTTTACTCAAGTTAGATTTCAGTTTTTTCAGGCAGAGAGTAAGCAGCTCTCTTGACTCCAAAGCACATTGGATCCAGGTTCCCGGGGGCTGCAGGTAGCTAGGAAAGATAATGGTTTGGTTTATAGCTGGGGGGTTCAACTTTAAGCCCTCAAGAGCTTGCTCAGAAACACAACATAATGTTGGAAGCTGGAGGACTGCAGAATGAAAGACCTTCAACATTCTAGGCTTTTAGCTTGATCACAATAGCATGAATGTTAATATACATGTTCATTTGCTTACTATATAATTTGCATTGTCCCTCCCAACACAGCAAGTCTTATTTATTGGAGACACTGTGTGTTTCTCACCTCTTGCACCAGCGAGGAAGTATTTTTGGATATAATTGTATATACAAGTAATGGGTTCACCACAAAAAAGGGCTGATTTCAGTTATCACTGTGCTATAATAAATATCATGTGCGGCCTCTGTTATATCTAAAAAGTGTTATACAGAAGAGGGGGTATTTTTACCTCAGTCATAGCCTGGCATCTAATACAGTGCCAACAAGTGGCACACAGGCCACAAAGTGATTAACACTATCACAGAGATAGCAGTACTTGTGTGGGGAAATCATCCAAATACTCAGACAGGCTGCAACGTTCAGTAGATTCAAATAAACTAGCTCATCAAAACAAGACCATCTTGTATAGGGGACAGTGACTGATCTGCACCGCAAGTTTTTCACCTGCAACGACTCTCTTCCAGGTTTGTTATCAATAGGACTTCAGGACTTCAGAACTTCACAGCAAACACAGACGCTAAAAATATAATTTTCCCCTCTAACATTCCTTTATATACAAACTAAGACTTTGTTTACAGAATATTAAAAGTGAATGATTACACTTCCATGTAAAATCTTAGGCCAAATCGCTAATACAAATATGCACGATCTGAACAAATTTAAACATGTGAACAAAACATCCACATGAAGTTAAAGAATTCAACATGTATGTGAAAAAAAAACTCCCGCCCCGTGTAGCCCGTCCCAGGGGCAAATGCCCCTTCCAGGTCCTGTCCTGCGGAGTTCACAGGCACCATCTTGTCTCGTTCGCTCTTCATCCTTTACTGACTGGAATTTTCGGGAGCAGGCGCAGTACGAGGAATCTGCCGGTGCGGAGCTACTGTGCATGCACTGAAAGTCACAAAATTTCCGATCATTTTTTCGGAAAGTTCATGACACGTGGAATAGTTCCACACCGGCAGATTCCTCGTACTGCGCCTGCGTAACAAAAAACAAAACACTGGTCAGTAAAGGGATGAAGAGGGAACGAGACAAGAGGGTGTCTGTGAACTCTGCTGGACTGGACCTTGAAGGAGGGGTAAGTAACAAGTTATGGGCTTTTGCCAAGGGGGGCAGGTAGGCCAGGGGGCGCTACACAGGGGAAGGCTTTTACATACAGGTTGAATTCTCCTTTAAAGGAACAGTAAAAAAAAAAAATTAAGTTTTAAAATAATGAAAATATAATGTAGTGTTGTTGTGGTAAATAATGTAATGCTGCACTGGTAAAGCTGATGTGTTTGCTTCAGAAACTCTTCAATAGTTTTTATAAACAAACTGCTGTGTATGACTTTGAAGATTTTCATTCATCCAGGTCATGGTATATTTAATATAAGCAATTCTAAAACAACTGGACTTGCCGAGTAATCATTCAGTGATTACTCAGCAAGTCCAGTTGTTTCAGAATTACTTATATTAAATAAACTGCTGTGTAGCAGTGGGGGCAGCCATTTGAACCTGAAAAGCACAGGATACACAGCAGATAAAGAGTATTTTCTTTACTTTTACAAATCAAAAAAGTGTTTATGTTTTTCATGTGAGGCCCCAGACAATTTTTCTTTTTCCAATGTAGCCCAGGGAAGTAAAAAGGTTGGACACCCCTGCTTTAAGGGTTAGGTTTCGGTTCAGCAGGAATCTGGAAATAAATGTGAGACTTTGTGCAACCCTAAATTAAATACATTTCTTAGTTTGTCTTGGAGATTTCCGTTATTGTAGGATTTGTGACAATAATAAATAGTAGTTCAGTATCTTACCGTTCACATTGTTTGCAGAAATGCACTGAAACTTGCTTTGGGATGCCCTCGCTAATGTCAACCTGTGTCCGCAAGCAGGCTACACACATGTTGGCTGGATTGGGGGGGATCGGAATGCCACACTGGCAGCAAAGTCTGTACAAAGAAAATACAATTAATTGCTGTAAGTACAACAATGGATCAGGACCAATCACACAGAGAAACATCTAAAGATACTGTAGGATACTAAGAGAAACCTATTTATCACCTCTATAATTATCTTTCAACAGGCATGCTAATGGGATTTCTAAATAGCAACAGCTCATTGTTTAATGGCATTGCTTAGCTAAAACTGCAATTAAAAGAAATTAAATATTCTGACAGGTACAATTTTGTTCAAATATTCTAAGGGCAACAACTCCAAAATGTTGTGTTACTCAGCTAATTTTGAAAATGAGTAATAGGTAGCAAAGAACAAACCACTCAAGCAGTCCCTGACACAAAGCATGCCATGTTTAAGCAGAGTACCAGGATATTGTGCTGCAATTTTGTGCCGATAAAGAGCAAAAAAGAAGGAAACCCTCCCCAAAGCACTTCTACAAGAAAACAACTGCATAAAGGTCAAATCGGGGGTTAAAACCAAATGCCTGTTCGAGAAGAATTCTTCTGTATACAGACAGGGCCCCAAACCACTCCTGTCAAGTTTACAGAGTTAATCTATGGAAGGTCAGAGTAACATTTCAGGGCTCAGCACATGTTGTGACTGATGCATTAGAACTCAAATCCACGTATGTCTTTCATATCACTATTAGAGGGGTAAGTCACCTTTAGGTTAACTTTTAACATATTGTAGAGAGTGATATTCTGAGACAATTGGTCGTTGGTTTTCATTTATTAATATTTGTTTGTTTTTTTTAGTTATTTAGCTTTTTTATTCAGCAGCTCTCCAATTTGTTATTTCAGCAATCTAAATGCTAGGGTCTAAATTACCCTAGCAAAAATTCGTTGATTTGAATAAGAGACTGGAATATGAATAAGAGAGGCCTGAATAGAAAGATGAGTAATAAAAAGTTGTTTTTCAGAAGGGCTCATTGAACCCTAGTTGAAAACTTGGGTCAGAAGAAGGTGATAAACTATAAAAATATATAATTAAAACCAATGCTAAAGTTGCTTAGAACTGGCCATCCCATAACATACTAAAAATTAATGTAAAGGTAAACCATGTGAAAATGTTTCTAATATTGTTACTTAGCCAAAAACGGTCATCTACAAAGGCTGGGATAATCAAATATCTAACTAACAGAACTTCCTGCTTTTCAGTTCTCTACCTCTTAGGGGTATATTTATTAAAAAGTGAAGTTAGATATTTCCACAGTCTTCTGGAGTTTAATTCCATCACACTCCATTCATTTCTTCGAGATTTTAACTGACAAATACTCTTTTAAAAATCCTCTAGAAATTAATGGAGAGTGATGGGATTTCACTCTAGAGCAGGGGAGCCCAGGACGTTGATCACGGTCTACCAGTAGATTGCGATAATGTTCCTGGTAGACCACGATCCAGAGACCAGCAGTGAGCGAGGGAGGCTGGTCGTCCTGGCTTGGCTGGGCTGAAGAGGTAAGCGGCACAAAGGGGAGGGAGGAGGGATGGGGAGACAAGAGCGGCACAGCACAAGGAGGGAGGGAGCATGGACACAAGACACAGGGAGGCCCAGTAGCATGGACAAAAGGCAGGGAGGCCCAGCATGGAGGGAAGGCAGGGAGGCCCAGCATGTGTTATGATGAAGGAAGGTTAAATCCCCCCCGAAACATTGATCTTGTTGTTGGTGGTATAATAATGATAAAAAAAGGGCCCACGTTCTCGCCTGCAGAGAGCAGTGTGTGCAGATGCGTGAATTTACTGCTGTTTCAAACTTTCATAACCTGCCAAATTTTGTAAAATGAACATGTAATAAGGGGGTGTGGCCAGAAAAATGTGCTACGCATTATCAAGGTAGATCTCCTGATGGGGGCCAGGTGTCAAGAGTAGATCCCAGTGTAACAAATTTTGGGCACCCCTGCTCTAGAGGACTGTGGAAATCTCGAACTTCACTTTTTGACAAAGACCCCTATGTTCAACCTGTGGGGAAAAAACCCGTACCCCCACCCCAGGTAGACCCTCTCCCTCCTCCCCCCAGGCTAACCGACTGGGAGAGCAGCATTTCTGTGTATACGCAGTTGGAGTCACAGTCAGCTTACAGAGATTGCGGAGGGTGGCTGCATGCAACTGCGCTGGAAGAATCTTCGGCAAGGGGTAAGTATGGGGCATTTCTCCGGGGGGGGGGTGTAGTTAGCCTGGGTGGAGGGGGTATGGGTTTTTTCCCCCACAGGTTGAATTCTCCTTTAAGGGGGGGCCACATGGGATGTAACTGTTAAGTGAGTTTGCAATTGACCCTCAGCATTGAGCACAGATTCAAAAGCAACAGTTATAACCCATGTGCCCCCCTCAAGTCTCTGATTGGCTAGTAACCAATAAGCTGCAGAGAGCTGCAGAGAGCTGCAAAGCAGGAAGTATTGTTCTGGCTATTATGTTAGACATTCAGTCACTCCAGCCTTTATATATTACATTTTTGGCAAACTAACTTTATTGAAAACTTTTTTTTTTATTTTGCACAGCCTATTTATTCATTTTTTATTTTTAAACTGAACAATTCCTTTAAGAATCCTTGAGTCATTAACACAAGCATTCAAGGATGTGGAAACAGATATGCAAAATCTACATTTCAACAACACTGTTACAAAGGTTTGAGTGCCTTCAGCAGTCACACAACTTCCTTGGGAACACCCTTCTAACAAAAAGTGCCATATTTTATCATACACCTCTAACATAGATTTGGAGGGTGGATGGCATTGCAACAAGGGATGCACCAAACCCACTATTTTGGATTCGGCCGAACCCCCGAAACCTTTGCAAAAGATTTTCCCGAATACGGAACTTAATCCGAATTTGAATATGCAAATTAGGCGTGGGAAGGGGAAAACATTTTTACTTGTAACAAAAAGTCATGTGATTTCCCTCCCCACCCTTATTGCATATGCAAATTAGGATTTGGTTCAGCCAAGAAGAAGGATTCGGCCGAATCCAAATTCTGCTGAAAAAGGCCGAATCCCGAACCGAATCCTGGATTCGATGCATCCCTAATTGCAACAAAGGCTGAAAGTGTCAGATCCATTAGCTCCTCTATTATTAACAGCTAAATTACAGAGGTTTTGATAATTTTAATCCCTTTTTATATTGTGATCGAACCCCCTTGTTTTTAACACAAAATGTCTTACTTCAGTTTCGCTCCAATTCCAACTGTGTAGACTTAAAAAAATATACCCTCTTTATGATCAATGATTCATACAAATATGTATGAGGGCATTGCTCAGCATCCTCACAGTCTTTTGTAGGGACTGTTTCAAATACAAAGACAAACAGAAAAGCACTCACATGTTGCCCTGGCTGCTTGTTCCAGGCCCTTTCATGTACTCCATTTCTAATAAAGAGGTTTCTGCAAAAAATAAAGAATGTTATATAATAAACTACATTAACGCACGTGCACACACATCCAGTGAGTAAATATCATTAAGTGCTTTTGGCAAATTAAGTAAAGGTAACAGGCCCACACACTGCTATCTTTCTAAGCCCACTAATAGCGCACAAGCAGGATCATGAGGGTCAACTAATGATTATATAATATGGGAGTAATCATTTTGTAGGAGGATACAACACTGACACCATGTGGCTTTGGGGTTTTAATGGGAGTTTAATTAGCAAATGGTTAGGCCAACACACTACCATGAGTTTCCATGCGAACATAGTGTACCGGTAGGATAAGTCACACTTTGCCTAACTACATCCTCAGAGAATCGACACTGTAGTAACTTATGTAACAAAATTGTGAGAATTTAGAGTTTAATATCTAATTATTGTTCTTGAGTGTTTGTTTTATTGTATTTTGTTTCATTTTATTTTAATTGTTGGTAGCTGAATAAAACAGAACTGTTTCAATGTAACTAGAATCTTTCATGTACTGATTACCGTAGGATTTAACACATAGCACAAGGATGTTAGTTGGATGACACCGTTAGGGTGGTCGCCTGAGAGTGACGTAGGATCAAGCTGGTTAATATATGTCATCACCACTGTTGTTTCCGCCATATCATGTATAAATTGCTTGTGAAACGTGCATTAGTTCCTTTGAGAAAGGCCTGAGTGGAGGCCGAAATACATGATCTGTTATATATATATATATATATATATATATAAGCAGCAAGTAAGTTGCAGGTAAAACGTCCCTTTGTAAAATGTTTAATGAAGTAATGGAATTCTTAATGAATCAGATGAAATTTGAGAGTAGGACTGGCCAGATATGGGATGACTTTGACGTAGTTGGCCAGCTTAAATATATTGCAATATATGGACAAACAATCCCTGTTGTTTAAAGGGAAAGGCATTTTTTAGTAGCTGTATGCACAGAATGTCTCAATGTCTTAAATATATTGATAATGGGTTGAGTGCAGAGGAACTCTTGCATTTGTCTATATATATATATATTCGTAGAAATAGAAGGCACTTGCAGGTCTTTGACCCCACATTAACAGGTTTCAGTTCCACGGTTCAGTTGAAATGCGTTGCTATGCGGGAACATGTGAATACTTAAAACTTTCAACATCAAAGACCTGAGAGTGCCTCCAATTTCTACAAATATGGAAGCAAGCAAGTAGTGCGGGATTGGAGAATCTAAGGTTTTTTTTTTTTGGACAGTTTCATACTTATACTTTTGCAAGACATGAGCAAGAAGCGCAGTTTGGGAGTTAAAACCAAAGACATAAGGCCTGTCTAACGAAAATCCTTCTGCATATGGAGCCCTCCAACCCAGTCCAGTCATTTTGACAATTTTTGTATGTGTCTCAGGCATTATAATTAGCTTGGTACCCCTCATTTCTCTTCAAGACTCATAGTAGCAACTGCGTAATTATCCTGAAAATGCAGGAGCTCCACATATAAAATGAAAGGAGGATTTTTTTAAATAGAATGAAATCAGAGGCACGAAGAATAGGACAAAAAACAGGGCACAAGGGTTAGTAATGAGAAATGCCCTGATCAAGACAATATTAGGTAACATAGGATACTGTCGTTTGGACTGAATGCTGGGAGCGTTAGTTTGAATGTTGAAGCAGAAATAGAATACAACTACGTTTCAGATCAAAATCAAGTACAACCACGAGCTTCAATAAAGACTTCAGAGGCCCCTATTCAGAGCTCTTAAATGAGAATAGCCAGTAACCAGTTATATCCTAGTGAGAAGTTGGGACTGGTTATTACTAAACACAAGATACCAGCAGCATGTTGCATAAAGTACGAAAGAGACAGACACTTCATATTTTGCTGACAGATGGAGAAAACAGCAGCAAATGTGAGTGCACGGGATGCGTAAACACGTGGAAGCCTAATGCACATCATGTTATCTGGGAGCCCGGAGGCAACGTACACACTGCCTCTATCCTTTATTTACACCATGTTAATAACTACCTGAACACGATCCTTAGCTGTACCAAAGCCGATCATGGAAAAGAAGTACAGATTCCCAGTTCCAGGACCCGCACCATGTGGCAATGCAGCTCTTCCGGGTGATGTCACGGCTAATAGGACCCTGGCTGTCTTCGGCGCCGCCTGTCTGAAAGTAACCCCACAGAATCTCCTGTTGTCTGACTTATGACGGTTAATTAGCATGCCTTTAAAGAATAATCATCTATGACCGGGTTGTTGATGCTGGAGCACAAATCCTTTGTCATTATCTTCGGGGTATATGTGTTTATTTATCAACAGGCCTCCTGAACTGGCATTCGAAATAGGCCCTGCATTTCCAGTGCCCCAACAGACCCAGCTAGGCTAGCCCACTAACTAGTTACTGTCTATGGCATCTTACAGATCCGCCTCTCTGGGTCTGGAACTTGGCCAAGTCTGTTATGTTGCTAGCCTCTAGAGACATGCTAAAAGACTATTGTCAAGTTCTGTTTGTCCATGCTGGCAACCTATGGATTCTGGCAAAGGCCAGAGGGGCTGCTGTAAAATGCCATAGGCAGTCACTGTTTAGTGTAAATGCCAGGGCCTATTTGGAATCCCAGTCCAAGCCTGCAAGGCCACCATTAGAAATCACGGGGCCCGCACAATAAAATTTTCGGGGCCCCCTTTGCCCCACCCGCCCTATCACCCAAGCCCCGCCCCTAATCCCCACCCACTCCACATCAAAGTTAAAGTGGACCTGTCACCCAGACACAAAAATCTGTATAATAAAAGTCCTTTTCAAATTAAACATGAAAACCAATTTCAAAATTTTATTAAAGCATTCATAGCTGTTTTAAGCTCATTTAAAAATCTCAGCTGTCAATCAAATATTGTCTATGCCTTAGGCATAGAGGCGGGGCAGATAATTACTTTCACTTTCCATTCAGTACTTCCTAGATGCCACTGCTCCCCACACATTCCCCCAGTTCTCTTAACCATTTAATTGTGTAGCCAGTGCATGGGGATAGACATCGGCTCCCCCATTCTGGTGCACAAACAAGATTCTGAGATGATACAAGGCTTGCCTTAATAACAGTGTCCACAAAATGGCTCCTGCCTGCTTGCTATAATTATGAATTCCCAGACTGAAGAAAACAAGGATAAAAATATTTATTTTAGTGTAATTAATGTGAATTTTGCTTGACTAATGTGATAAAATATAATTTTGAATATTGTTTTGGGGTGACAGCAGTTGGAGAGCTAATAGGAACAAATTTACAATGATAGATATGTCCAGTCTGTTCAGCACTATGCAAATAAAACAGATCAATAGATAAGGTATATTGTTCACACTGTAATTCTTAAAGGGGTGGTTCACCTTCAAGTTAACTTTTAGTATGTTGTAGAAGGGCCAATTCTAAGAAACTTTTCAATTGGTCTTCATTATTTATTTTTCATAGTTTTTTAATGATTTGCAATTTTCTTCAGTTTATTTGCAGCTTTCAAATGGGGGTCACTGACACCATCTAAAAACAAATGCTCTGTAAGGCTACAAATGTATTGTTTTGCTACTTTTTATTACTCATCATTCTATTCAGTCCCTGCCCTATTCATATTCCTGTCTCTTATTCATATCAATGCAGGGTTGCTAGGGTAATTTGTATCCTAGAAACCAAATTGCTGACACTGCAAATTAGAGAGCTGCTGAATAAAAAGCTAAATAACTATAAAACCACAAACAATAAAAAATGAAAACCAATTGCAAATTGTCTCAGAATATCCCTCTCTACATTATACTAAAAGTTAACTCAAAGGTGAACAACCCCTTTAAGATTGTCTCTTAAATTAATGTATTAAATTGTCAGGTTTTGGTAAATTTATCAAAACCAAGGACTGGAACTAGGGGCAGGACACAGAGGCACTTGCCTAGGGCCCAAATGAGGAGGGGGCACAATACTATGAAATAGAGAATAAGTGAATAGAAATTGGGAGATAAGGGACACAGTGAAAAGGGTGGTAAAAGTAGTATTGTGTCAAGTCCAAATAATATTTGGTCCTGGTCAGTCAGATGCCCTGAATAGAAATAGTAAACTGAAAGCGACCCAGCAGGTGCCAAGCATAATATACTCCTCATCTTATCCATCATGAACAGTGTCGGACTGGGATGCCAGGGGCCCACCAGAAAACCTTAGACCAGGGGCCCAACTTTCCAAACTATTATTCCTTCTCTCCTCATTTAACCTCTTTATTCTGTTAATCTACTTACTATACTCTATTCTTCCATTATTAAGCCTCTTTTTCCACATAAAGAAATAGGGAATGAACATGAAATAGGCCAAATTGTTAGGAGCAAGAGGGCCCACTGACACCTGGGCCCACCGGGAGTTTTCCTGGTTGCCCTGTGGGCCAGTCCAACTGATCATGAAACAAGGAGTAACAAACCTCATTAAAGGGGTTGTTCACCTTTCTGTACTGCTACCTATAAAATGAGACCTTATGTTCCCATTAGCATGCTGATCTATGTTTTAAACATATTATGTATCTATTTAGCAGAATAAATAGTGTAAACCCCACAAGAATAGCTGGAATTCTCTGAGAGGTATCTGAGAAAGTTTTCAAGGGGGCTGGTCTTTAATCCTGTATGCAGTAGGAGCGTCCTGACGTCAGAGACTGCTTTTCCCTTACTATTCTCCCCCTCCCTGCTCATGGAAAAAAAATGCTCTTCACTCACTCCCCCAGCATTTATATCTGATCGTTCACACACAAAAAAAGTCTGCTCTCTGAAACAAATGTGCTTTCCACTCGCTCCCCCTCCCTCCGCCAGTATTTGTATCCGATAAATAGCAGCTTGCAGCCTTGCCGTAACTAACATCCTCCCCCTCGCTCACTGTCTGCTCCTCGTTCCTCACTTGCAGCACCAGCAGCGTACTATATCAAAGGAAAGCTGACATAGAAGAGCCTCCGTCTGGATGACTTGTTAACCAATCGGAAGAGAGAATGCAAAATAAGGGAGATGTAGGCATGCGCAGAAGAGTTGGAAGCTCATATTGCCAGTTCAAAGTGTAACACAGAGTTTCAACGCACAGATACAGTTCAGAGTAAAAGGGAGTCGGCGATCCCCTCCACTGCTGCTTTTCCTAACTGCTGCCCTAGAAAGAAATGCTAACTTCACAGGTACTTTTCTAAAAAAACAATAGAGATTTTTTAAAAGACATATATTACAAATATACTTCAAATGACCTATTCTTCTATAATAACTGCATTTATGTGAAGGTGAACAACCCCTTTAATTGTGGTTACTGCTTATAAATCCATTCAAATCTAGCTTTGCCGAGCAAAGATTTTCTGTGTAGTTTTTTTGACTACACTTTTCTTAGTGCAATTAGAACAGAAAAATAAAACTGCATTGTCAAGATGTTCATTGTTTATTTTCCTTTTCCCTGTTTCTTCCTAAAATTGCATCTCACTCCTGAGGACAAAAAAAACTAGTTGCAATGACATTATATCTGCAAAAACAATTAAGAGGAGCTACTTAAGCCGCTACTGAAAAATTGTTAAACTATGCAGGAAAAATCTGATAATACCCAGAGGTCACCGAATAGCTGCATGAATTATTCAGAGTATGTTAAAGATTAAAAAAGGGGGGAAATTCTTTTTTTTTTTTCGTATTACTTTTGAGAACTTTTGTCAAATACCTCCAGGTGGTAATTACAGTAGAAATCTACATTTATATATTACAAAAGGCCAGTAAGTCATCTTTGGAAAATATTTAGAAAAAATTGCATTTACAGGATATTTTTTTGTGATATTTGAAAAATTTAATTCAGCTAGAAAAAATTAAATTCAGCTAGAAACCTTTTGGGGCTACAACTTATTCTATAACGAGCCTTAAGACAGTAACAGAGGGTTCTGTGGTCATGACCCTAATTTTTTAAATGCTGATTTTCCTCTACACCTGCCTCCTTCAATACTTCTCAACTGTGTTTACTTGTCTCATTATCTGTAAGTTATGGGTGAAAAATCTGTGGAGATTCAGCATAGCTGTTTAATTTTGCATAGTATTAATGTTTTATATGGGACATCATGTTTTTGGCAATACTTTTCTCGATAGTACTCTGGAACATGACTGGATCTTCTTAGCTACACTTGCTGGATGGCTGTTTATAGGATAAGGGGTATTGTGGTAAAGGTGTAACAAATATATAACCAGCTCCCTGAAAATAAAACTTTACTTTTGCTTTATATGTCTCAGTGGTGCCTAATGACCTGCTTATATTGGGTCTGTTTGTATTATAAATACAAATAGGTGCAGGGAAAATATATTCACTTTGCGAACTGATCTGCCCTGTGCAAAGTTTATAAATGAGCCTCAATGAATGTGCTAGGAAGTTGGAGATAATGGCCCAGGGTATCACCGGCATATTTATTGTAAAAGCGATGGGATAATACAACACACACCTCCACGATTCACCATGTAAGAATTGGCTGATTAGGGCAAGACTCCCCTCCCTCCTCCCCCCAGCCTAAGTGTTACCCAGGGCGTGCACCTTACGTTTTTCTTACCCCTCGGTGCAGATTCAGGCATTGGACTTCACGGGCACCATCTTCAGCCGCTTCAGTAATCTTTGGAATGAGAACAGCGTGGCGGCACACGCGCAGTTGGAGAAATTTTCTGTTTCGCGACAATTGAGCATGCGCCAAAACTCACGAAAATTACAGAAGTGCCGTTCTAATTCAGAAAATTACCGAAGCAGCTTAAGATGGCGCCTGTGAAGTCCGATGCCTGAATCTGCACAGAGGGGGGTCTTGGTGGGGATGGGAGGTAAGGGTTTTTTTTTAAATTTAGGGTTGAATTCTCCTTTAAATGCTACAATGTTTCTGTGCAAAGATTACATACAGTTCATATATTGAATTACAACTTCAGTATGATTTCTTTCAGAAGGATCAATGACCTATTATATTAAAATATATTTATTGTGCATTATACATTCTACGGTTTTCTTTATTAATGACACTGTGTATGCCTAGTCTCCTAACACGCTTCATTGAATCATAAATGATTGATGATTGATGATGAATCTGCATCAATCTTCTGTGAAAAAAAAATCAATATGTCATAATTATATACTTGTTCTGTGAGAATCGCAGTATTGTATTTTATTACTACTTTCTCTCTTTGTATTTTATTACTACTTTTCTCCAGAAAAAAGTGTCCTGTCCTTTATTTTTCCTATTGATTAAATATTTTGAGGACAATGAACGTGGTGTCATCCAAGTTAATGCCTTCAGCTGTAATGAATCCCTGGTTAATGCGGAACTACCCCCAACTTTAAGGGTAGAACTACGCAGGCACTTTTACCTCCGATACCTTCTGTTCCAGCGCGACACAACAAAGTGCAGGCATCATGTTGGATGTGCCGAATCTACGGCAAGTAATAGGAATGTCGGACGTTGTCACTGCGTGCATCTGACACCACTGTCGGATGCGAACGCTGCATGTTGCGTCTTCATCCGACAGTCATGTGCGAATAGACTGAATACACTGTTTTAATTAATAGCACAGGTAGAACAGATGAGTGAATAGGAGTCGATATTTAAAAAAAAAAAAAAAATACTCATACAGTAGGAGTATATGACCACAAAGGTTAAACGAAAAGAAGACTGAACATTTTAAGAAAAAAGTGGGACTTGAGTTAGGGAGCTACTTTATTAGAAAAACTGGGAGGGTTGTTGGGATTTAGAAATTATGGGAGACAATTATTAATAATAAGAACAAAACCATCAGATTGGTGAAGCAAAAATAAATAATAATCGGGATAACAATGGAAATAGGTAAAGCACAAATCAATAAATCATAATCTAACTTTACTCTGTTACTGTATTTTCAAACGAATTTAAATTTACAAGCAGACACATCAAACACTCTTCAGACCTTCCACAGCTTACTAATCATTCCTCCCCAGTGTCAATTCTTTCTAGATTCTATAATGAAAATGGTGCTTACAAACCTCTGCATGGTTGATCCCATATCCTATTAACATACAGCCACGGCCACCATCGAGGGGTGGACAGGGGGGACAAGTGTCCAGAACCCAGGCCTGAAGGGGGGCTATGCTGATGCGGAAGTGCCGAAGACAGTTGAAGTCCAGAAGCGGCGGAAAGACCCGAAGTCACGAAGGAGCCGACACTGAAGTCCTGAAGCGGCGAAAATACCCGAAAACAGCTATAATGGAAGTCCTGAAGCCATGAGTTCAATTCTACTGACACAAACGTGGGTTTTGTTTTTTTTAATCCCCTGGAAACCAATGTTTTTTTTTTAATTTTTTAATTACAAGTTTAATTTTTTTAACTTGTAAGGGGGGGGCCTGGTGCCCAGTTTTTAAAAAAAAAATATTCTCTGGGCCCCCGTTTTTTTTTTTACTTATAAGGGAGCCCTAACCATTAATATGTGTGTGTGGGGGGGGTTACTTTTTAGTACTGATGTCTGTGTGGTCTTTTAACTTTGATGTGGAGTGGGTGGGATCAGGGGTGGGGCATGGGTGCTTGGGAGGGTGGGCGTGGCCCTAATGGCAGCCCTGCATACACCAAAGGCTACACATTTTATTCCTACAGACACAATTCTAAAAGCTAACGTGATACCAGGAGATCTGTTAGTGTTTTGTAGCAGCAATTAGTACTGACAAAGAGTTCAGTATCATATCCAATCACTGCCAAATGTGAATGAGAAAAATGAGCATATGTACAGCAGACCTGCACAACTTTATCTTGAACATGGGGCCATCTGTTCTCTCTGGTGGCTCTGCTGCACGTTCGCAGTGGAAAACTAGAAAGGGAGTTTGAGAGCAAACTTGATGTTGTTTTATAAAAACATTCAAAGTCAATGCTGTTGATTGCTCCTCCCACTTTTGGGTGTCCAACCAATATCCCCTTTTCATTCAGATTGACCCCATTCAGGTTTGGTGAGTGCGGCCTCAGAACTGTAAGAGTGGCACCAATTTAAATGTCCCCATTCAAAGTCAATGGGTGAAAATTGATTGACTGCTGTTGACTCCTCCTACTTGTGGGCATCCAACCAATTTCACCACTTCATTTGGGTTCTCCCTAAGTAATTCCTGCTTCACGCAATTCCACACACTGAGCATGCAATGAATTATGTGGCAATTCCTGTGTGGCTTTCTGACATACTGGAAATAATGAAAAGCATGCTGGGACCCTGACGTAAACATGAAGGAAGCCTATTTGTATTGCCCATGTGTTGATCACCAGAACAGAACTCAAGGATAGAAGTGGGCCAGCCACTGAAATGCTGGAATGCTTTGCTTTGTGTTTGAATTTTACATTTGGGTGGTGACTTTTAGGGTGGCCAATAACATTGCCATGTGTTGGCCAATAACATAATGTCACGTGTTGGCAACCCAAACATAGGTGATACAAAGCGAAGCTTGACTGTCACATTACTAGATGTCAGTGGGCCCCACAGAAAATTCAATTAAAGGAACAATAACACTAAACAATAAAAGTGTTTTAAAGGAATGACAATATAATGTAATGTTGCCCTGCACTGGTAAAACTGGTGTGTTTGCTTCAGAAACACTACTAAAGTTTATATACACAAGCTGCTGTGTATCCATGGGGGAAGCCATTCAAGCACAAGATACATAGTAGATACAGACAAGTTCTGAAGAATCCTGTTGTATATTACAGAGCAGAACAGATCTGTTGTGTATCCTGTGCCTTTTCTACTTTTCAGCTTTGATTGACTGCCCCAATGGTTACACAGATGCTTGTTTATATGAACTACGACACACACCCGACCCTAACCTGCCCCAGTAGTCGGGGAATTCAACCCACTAGGTGCAAAAATCCCTCCCCTGAGTAGTGGTTGAAGGGGTGTGTTTTTAAAAACAGGGAGTGGCTAACACTGGCTTCCATTATCAGCCCTCCATCACATAGGCCAGAAAACTTCCAGCCCTTGGTATCACAGAAGTTGGACAGCACTGTTATCAGGGCCGGAACTAGGGGTAGGCAGAGTAGGCGGCCGCCTAGGGCGCAGTCATAGGGGGGCGCACTTTTGAAGGGAAACAATGTTTTTTTTTAATTTCTTTAAGTTTTAACTTCGCCCCTGTCTCGAGCAGCAGCATTCTGCTCTACTTCATTCCCCACCTCCCTCTTACTTGCCCTTTGCCTGGCTCAGATCTAGGGCAATATTTTTGCTGCTGCTCTGGCACAGGCTGGTGGCACAAGTACAGAC
>CM044440.1:98602895-98613516 GCA_024363595.1 Xenopus borealis
CAGGTACAGATTGGGAGCAATATTTTGGGTGCTACTGGCTGGCACATGTACAGATTGGGAACAGTATTTTGGGTGCTGCTGACACTGGTACAGATTAGTGGCTGGCTGGCACACATCCGGTTTGATTCATTAATGTGTTAATAAGTTTCTTTATTTAAGAAAAAGTGAATAGGTGAGAAATGGTCATACAGAACAGGGGTGGGGGGCGCTGATTGTACTCCTTGCCTAGGGTGCCAAAGTACCTTGGCCCGGCCCTGACTGTTATACATGGTATATTTATTTACCTAGTGCAAAACAAGCAACATCAAACTGTATTTCTGTTTTGCATTCAGTAGTGAAAGGTTAGTGGTGGTGGGGTATTATTTTCCACCACTGCCATAAGCTGCTGGCAACTGCCACATGTGCTGTTGGACTAAAGCCAAAATGGTAAGAATGATTATTTCAAACAAAACAGACATTGCAACCAGTGCTTATCTTGGGAGTTAATATTTGTCTCTCTGGGGCATAAAAAAGGATAAAAACCAGACATACAAAAAGAACTGTAGGGTGAAATCCTATAACAGTCCCTTTACAGAGGTGCAGCTCTGAGCGCCCGGTGCTTGCACAATACATGACCCATTGACCCATAAAGGAACGACTGAAATACAATTAACACATTTCTAATTCTAAGCGACCGCGCTGCCCCTTTTACACGCTGAGCCCACGAGCTGCATTATAACACATGCTTCGCGGAACTTTAACCCCCGTCCCTACAGCTGCTAAAGAACTACACCTCCCAGAGTGCTCTTGTGGTTTAGGGGATAGTCGGGACTGCAGTACGGTCTGGTTGCCGGATAGAGAGCGCTTGCCGCTTGGATCCGTGGATACGGTGGCCAGTAGGGAGCCCGATCTCTCTGCAGCTGTCCTGTCCCGTGTCACGGCAGCCCTCGCGACATCCGATCATTTCTGTCCCTCCTCGCTTGCAGTGTTCCCGTATCCACTGGGACGTACCACATGCACCAAAACATGGGGGTGGACACGGGGTGTTGCAGTGGAATGCAAGCGCACGTATGCGGTACCTCAGCCTAGTAAGTCACAGCACCAGCCTACTGATCGCCGAAAACACCCGTCAGATGGGCAACAAGGCACCGGTTTGCCGGGCTGAAACTTTTATTCATTTCTACATTTGAGATTCCCCCCCCCCCGCCGGGTGACTGAATGGTTGATCCTGTGTTGGAGAGAGACTGAACAGCCGGTGCGTGCCTCTTTTGACAGCTCCGCAAGGTGCTGCTTGGGACGAGAGTGGAGCTTGAGCTGGTTCTTTGGTGGCGTCCACAGGAACAGGTTAGAGGGGCTGCTCGTTGTTCCCCACTAGCGCCCCATTAGCTCCCCAGGCTGAGCCGCTGCTAGTGATAGTAATAGTGACCGTAGTGACCCTTTGTTGTAGGCGCTACAGAGCTGATCCCCTGGGAGGAGCCGAGAGAGAAGGGGTGACACCTGGCAAGTGCTATGCACTGATCCCCCCTCCTTCCAGCCCGCACCGCCCCCCTCCATTCGCCGGCACATAAATGATAGAGGATACCATGACTTTGCTGTCTCTCCTGGGTAGGATCATGCGCTACTTCTTACTCCGCCCGGAGACCCTGTTCCTGCTGTGCATCAGCCTGGCCCTGTGGAGTTACTTCTTCCACACGGACGAGGTGAAGACCATCGTGAAGTCCAGCAGGGACGCCGTGCAGATGGTGAAGGGCAAGGTGGCCGAGATGATGCACAACGAGCGCCTCGGAGGGCTCGACGTGCTGGAAGCGGAGTTCTCCAAGTCTTGGGAGTACAAGAGCAACAATGTGGCCGTCTATTCCATCCAGGGCAGGAGGGACCACATGGAGGACCGCTTTGAGATCATCACCGACCTGCTCAACAAGAGCCACCCTTCCATCTTCGGCATCTTTGATGGACACGGAGGAGAGGTATGTGCCCGTGGCACTGGCAGGACTGATAGGGCCACAGACTGGGATGGAGGTTGAGGGTCATGGGGTAACAACCAACTAAATAGAGGCGCTGCTGATAGACACTAGTAAAGGCAATGAGTCTGGCAGGTTTGATAGGAAGTAATGAAATTAGGAAGTAAAGAAATTAGGAGGCAGTAATGGGGAGAGGGTAAGGAGTGAGGCTCAGTGTAAGGACTGGACCCTGTGAGGCTTAGTCAAGGAACTGGACAGTGTGATTGGTGATCAGTCATAGGACTGGACCTGTGATGATCAGTGTAAGGACTGGACCTGTGATGCTCAGACAGAGGACTGGACAGGGTGATGATCAGTGTAAGGACTGGACCTGTGATGCTCAGACAGAGGACTGGACAGGGTGATGATCAGTTTAAGGACTGGACCTGTGATGCTTAGACAGAGGACTGGACAGGGTGATGATCAGTTTAAGGACTGGACCTGTGATGCTTAGACAAAGGACTGGACAGGGTAATGATCAGTGTAAGGACTGGACCCTGTGAGGCTCAGTCAAGGGACTGGACAATGTGATTGATGATCTGTGTATGGACTGGACCTGTGATGCTCAGACAGATGGCTGGACAGGGTGATGATCAGACAGAGGGCTGCACAGGGTGATAATCAGTGTAATGACAGGACAAATTGATTGATGGTCAATGATAGGACTTTACAGGGTAATGCTCAGACAGAGGGCTGCACAGGGTGATAATCAGTGTAAGGACTGGACAATATGATTGATGCTTAGTGTGAGTACTGGATAGGGTGATGCTCTGTGAGAAGACAAAAAGGACTGATACTTATTGACTACGGGAAAAGGACTATGGAGCAAAAAGACACGAGTCTTTGATAACTGAAAGTGCTGGAGGTCAGTGTGAGTCATTATTATAAGGACTGGAATAGATCATGCAAATCACTAAGACTGCAACACTCTTATTGTACAGACAAGGGATGATTCTCATCACAAGGACTGGACAGAGATAATGCTCAGTGTGAAGATTAAACAGAAAAAAGCCCAAGGAGGAACTGAAAGTGCTGACTTGAAGGATTGGGGCTCAGTGTGGGAACAAAAAGTGATATGGAAGGGTGCAGGGATTAAAAAGAAGTTGTTGTATGTCTGAAATAATTGAAGAACAAATGCTCAGTGTATTGGCCAAGGTGGAAGCTGGAAAAAGGTAGGGTCAATGTAGCAACTAAAAAAAGTGAACTCTAGTATAGGAACTAGCAGAGATGAGAATCAGTATAGGAACCACAAGAGGTGAGGTTTACAGTGGGGACTGAAAGAGGTGAAGATGGGTGTAGGGACTAGAAGAGTTCAGAATCACTATGGTGTATTCAGAAAGTGAGGGTGATATAATATGAATACTGAAAGAAAAGTTCAGCTAGAAAAAAGACTAACAGAACAAATTATACTCTATCTAACAAAGGTTCGTAATTAGAATGATTGTCTCCAATTATTGCTGATCTACAATTCTTAGTTGTTGTTTTTTTAATATTATGATATTATTTTTATATCGTATTATAATTATAAACAATGGCTGCAAAGGGAAGTGTGTGCCTTTAAAATACAGGGAAGAGAAATTCTTCTAAAATCAGCAGATCAGAAGTGAAATGGTTAAAAAAAAAAAAACTCCTTCTCAGTATATATATCTATTACAGATGAACTTAGATAAAGAGTGAACGATACAGAACTGAAGCGAATGAAAATAAAAGAAGAATATGCTCAATGTTATATATTTCAGTATCTGGCATTACGTTTGCCAAGAAGGTTTCTGCACTAAATCTTTTTTATAAAGGGCCCTGAAGGAGAATGTGCTTATGCACGCTCAGTGCCTTGCAGCTTAATCTTGTAAGTTATGCCATCAAGGTGTTTGTGTACTTATCTGCACGATATTCATTTCTCGAGCTTATTGCAATTAGGGCTGTAAATACTTTGCAGTTTGCTGTCTGACAAGCTTAAACTGTAGGAATATCGACAAATTTGGTTTCTATCCTTTAGAAGTGCCTTTTGCATTACTGTGCATTGAATCAAAGAGATATAACGATGTACAAAACACTGAAGCTGCCAGATGCTTTCATGGAAGCAGTCCCTGGTAACTGTAAATGTCATTACGGTGTGTCACTTTGAATTAAAAGAAAGTGTTTCATAGTTCTGTTACTGAAAATCCCAGCATTAATAAACATCCCCTTCAGTTCTTCTCTGTAATGGAGAGTCATTCTCATGCCCAAGAATTGCTTTATGGTTGTGTTTGACTACAGAGAACATCACACACATTGATTGCTGCGCAACAAACATATTTCCTAGTTCTTGTCAAAGCTTCAGATATTCTGCCGTGTACTCTGGGTAAAGTCATAATCAGTGCATTGTTATGGAAAGAGAGATTTCCTGTACAGGTATGGGATCTCTTACCCAGAAAGCTCGAAATGCTGGAAGGCCATCTCATATACAGTCCAGTTTATTCATAAATTTCTTATTCTTGTTTTGCTTTTACGCTGTAATAATAAAACAGTGCCTTATGGGAAATAAGCTTTGTGAATCCATATAGGTGTCAAAACAATTCTATTAACTTTTAGTATGTTATAGAAAGGCCAATTCTAAGCAACTGTTCAATTGGTCTTCATTATTTATTTTGTAATAGTTTTTGAGTTATTTGCCATCTTCTGACGTTTTCCAGCTTCCAAATGGGGGTCACCGTCCCTCTTCTAAAAACAAATGCGCTGTAAGGCTACGAATGCATTTTTTATTGCTCATCTTACTATTCAGGTCCTTTCCTATTCATAGTCCAGTTTCTTATTCAAATCAGTGTGTGGGCCCAAATTACCCTAGCAATCAGATTACTGAAATTGCAAGATGGAGAGCTGCTGAATAAAAAGCTAAATAACTCAGAATCAAACAGTAAAACATTAAAACCAATTGCAAATTGTCTCAGAGTATCTCTCTTTACATCATACTAAAAGATAACTAAAAGGTGAATAGCCCCTTTAATGTTTAAATGTTTTCTTGAAAGTTTGTTCATCCAAACTACAGAAAAATCTCTTATCTAGATAACCCCTTTACATGTAATCTCTTGCGAGTAGGGCACGCTGATCCTATTTTTTTACTCCGCAACCCTTGTTTGTTACATTACCATTTTTTATAAATGAATATATTCTATATATAAAATATATATATATATATATATATATATATTAAGTGCTGCATAGCTTGTTTTTTCTATAATTAAATTATGATGGCACTGAACCCGAGATCTCAGGCATTCTGGATAATAGATTCCATGCCTGTAGTTCAAAATTGCAATGTTATATACCAATAAATGACCGTGTCAGTGTAATAAATAACTGCCAGAGATAATTTATATCAGTGAAAGGTAAGTTTGATATGACTGGCAGAACTACAGTTGGCAGCATCCCTCTCAAGTTTAAGTTCATGTTAAATAGGGTGTTTAAATGTTAGAAAATAAGGATCGCCTCAGTTTTCTTGATTGATAAACCTGCTTGCACTCAATTATTTTCAATGGGTCTGTACTCACACGAACGCATGTAAGCGCCAAACGCAGGAAAAGTGCAGCATGTTGTGTCTGAACCTGTGTTCGGCGCTTACACGCGTCTCGTGGGTACAACCTCATTGAAAAGAATGAGGTGAGTCTAGACCTGCGCTCCCCTGCGGCTGAACGCAGCCAAACGCAACGAAGGGGAGCGCAGGTCCAAAACGCCCGCGTGTAAGGGCCCTAACACTCTCCATCCACTTGGCTCTGCATATTGTATGTATTTTCTACTACTGGCCCCAGATCCAAGGAGTAATTTTCCTTGGATCAATGATCAACCCTGCCAT
This sequence comes from Xenopus borealis, assembly GCA_024363595.1. Taxonomy (NCBI): domain Eukaryota; kingdom Metazoa; phylum Chordata; class Amphibia; order Anura; family Pipidae; genus Xenopus; species Xenopus borealis. The sequence continues at coordinate 98,608,704 of CM044440.1, forward strand.
AAAGTTTCTTTTCATCATCTATCTGCTATTGTATAATTGTTTTATGCAGTGGGAATTTATGCATAAAATAAAATGCTTCCTCCCATTAACACCATTCTAAAGGTGGCCATAGACGCACAGATAATATCGTACGAAACGAATTTTCGTACGATATTCGGTGCGTGTATGGTGGGAAATGAGCCAACCGACATCGTCAGAAGATTAAGATATCGGTCGGCTGGTTGATCGGACTGGACGGAAAATTTTTATCGGATGCCTTTGAAATCACCCTGAACATCGGCCATTGTTAGTGCTGAATCGTCAGATACAAGTAGAATTCTATTGTTTCTACCCGTTTATCTGACGATTCAGCTCTACACGTGTGTGTTGAAACGAACGATCTTTCTCGGAAAGATCTTTTCCGAGAAAGATCGTAATTGTTACGTCTATGGCCAGCTTTAGTAACCCTTCTAAACAGCACTGATCGTGGCTGTCTGAACTGAAAGAGAGAGAGAGTCAAAAGAGCTGCAGGTTATTTTGATTCACTGGCACTTTGCACTGAATCACCATAGTGCAATACCCTACCACTGTCTTTGAAACTGTTATATTCTGACTGTGCACTACAGGTGTAATCTGTCTGCTTAGTTCTAATACCTGTGGAGGGCTACAGGTTAACCTTCCCTGACTGTAGCCTTATACAGAAAGTCAACTTCTGTGGGACTATGGCAGCCAGAAAGCACGAGCAATAAATAAGCCACTGTTTAAACTGCGCTCATACTGGGACATTCCAGTGCAGAGTTACTTATGTTTGTTCTAGGACTTAAACTGTTACCTTCAAGAGAACTTGTTTAGTGGAGTAAGTACACTTTGTCTTTTTTTTCCTAGCTCTGTGTTTAACTATCTACAGTGTCAGTATTTAACTCTTCCATACTGGGTGCCTTTTGACCTTGTGATGTTGGAAAACATTCGGCATGGCACAGATCCTTGGCCGCTAGTTGCTTCTGCCATGAGATGAGTTGAGAACCTTGCTTCAGAGAGCAGTGAGTGGCCAGTTATCAGGGGCAGCTAAAACATTAAAGGAGAATTGTTGTGTTCATTCCACAAGAATTCAACCCCTTTTATTAAATAATCCTACCCCCTACCCTAAATAGACCCCCTCCCTCCTCCCCCCCCACCTGGTTCCCCGGGCAAATGACCCTAATTTTTTACTTACGTGTAGAGTGGGGAGTTCACTGGCACCCTCTTCTTTTCTTGGAATCAGAGTGGTGTTTTGGAGCATGCGCAGTTGGAGCAATCGTTCTATAGTTTTTCAGAAACATATGCAGTTGTTCGGGACCGAAGATTACAACTGAGCATGTGCCAAAACTCTGTTCACTACATGAAGAATACTGAAGAAAAGAAGATGGTGTCCATGACCTCCCGAGGACAGAATCTACATGGAGGGGTAAGCAATAAAAATGAGGGGCATTTGCCCAGGGTACCAGGTAGGCTGGGGTGGAGGAGGGAGGGAAGTCTATTTAGGGTAGGGGTGTTTAATATAAGGGTTGAATTCTACTTTAAGAGAAAAATTTCAGTTTTATTAAAACAGACCTTCGACTCTTTTAGTACAGAGATACAACAGCTCTCTTTACACTAGAAATGTGGATCCCTTTTACCCAATCCGATGCTAAAGTTGTAAGCCCAAAGTGGATGTAGGAGGGCATCATTGGTTGAAGAGCAACCATGCATTTTTAATATTTTGTAGAGCAACCAATTGCAGCAAAGCAGATTTGAGACTTTTGGTCCCATTCTTTCAGGCAGATTTGGTCCCAGGTATTCAGGTTAGTCACATGACACTGCCATGCCTCAATTTTCAAATAAGGCCACAGATTTCCAGATGGGTTGAAATCAGGAAATTGACTTAGGACATAGCTGAGATAATTGCATAATGCTGTGGGGCTCCTATTCATCAGCTAGATGTAGGCATGTTTTTAAAAATAGAATAAAAAATGGAGAGAACTTGACCTTTAAATATATGAGTGTGGACCTAGTCTTTCAGTAGGGTAATGATCCCAAACACAAGGCAAAAGTATTTTTAGATTGACTTTAGAAACAAAAAGGTCATTGATATCAATCCAACTGAGAATCTGTAGCACTATTTAAATATCAAGGTGTGCAGGTGTCCTTAAACAACTTTGATTAAATGTGTCTGGAAAAATTACTCCCAAATAGTGTGCAAGTCGGTTGTTGCTTATTCTAAAAGACTTATCACTGGCTGCAAAAGGTGGCTCTACAAAATAACATTCATTGTATTGAATAATTATGCAAATGGAATGTTTCAGATTGTTCTAGGAAGTGTTATATTAATTAAATGAAAAAGAAAACTCCGCTATAAACAACTTTCCAGTATGAATTATTGAAAATTGATTGTGCTTTAAAAGGTATTTGAAAATATACTGAAAGCAGCATTTGTCTGACTCCCAGTTGTTACTTTTTAAACAATGTTGCAAAAGCAAGTCTCCTCCAGCAATTCAGGTCTGGTAATCAGTTGGCTCATGTTACATTGTTTCAATAGCTAGAGCCACCCAGGCAGAGAATAGAAATGAGCAGAAATATACTTTTGTCAATCGCAATATAAATAAATAACTTATATACAATGTGTAATGAATGCATATTGCAAAGTTTTCAAAGCTTAGAATGATGTTTTCTTTTATTAGGCAAAAAAAAATTTTGGCGTTGACGTCTTCAGGCCCAGATTTGTGGCAAGGCCACTACTCCGATGCTTGAGAGCACACTTGCTTGGGAGGCCAAGAGGGTCCAGCGCTAGGGCCATGCAGTGCCGGCTCTAGGACCATGCAGAGGCGGGCGCACAAGAAGTGCCCGGCACTGTGTCCTTGGGGTGGCACCTCGCAAAATCCGGCCCTGTGTCTTTAAATGAGTTTAATGAGGACTAGGGTCTGAATACTTGCTCTGTACAGTTCCATTGCTCTAATTGTCTCAGGGCAAGACTGAGTTAATCATGTGGGTCGGGAAAAATGTTTCCGCTATAAATGGCTCTTTTGTCGGAATATGTAATATCTTGTTATGTTTTTCTTCTGCTCAGTGTGTAATTAGAAATGTTCCACCAATTTGCGTAAATATCAGCGAGCATAATCCCTATAAAGAAAGGAACGCACTCTTGCACCTGATTATTAAGAAATGTTATTCAGCAGCAAAAATCAGTTACAATATTAAACTACAGGCTTGGTATGTATTATCCAGAAACCTGTTATCCACAGTTCTCCAAGAATCAGCAGTGTCATTCCACACACTCTTTCAGTACATTTTCTCTTTTGTTAGAGACTCTTTTCTGCTGTAATAATAATGATAATGTACTTGCAATGCCTTGTACTTGATGTTAAGTAAATCAGAATAAATCTATGTCAAGGGAAATATGTAACATTAAATATTCTTATTATATAGATTACATGTTACAAAGAGACCGCAGATCAGATAATAGATACCATACCTGTATATCTTTCAGAAATGTGAGTTTTATTTTAAAAACAGATCAAGTCACTGAAGGGAAGGTGCCCAGGGTCACAGAAAATGTGTCTCATTTAGACTAGATCCAGATCGGTTTTTCAAGCCCACAGTTTATTCTTGCAGCAAAATATGCCTAAAATGTAAATAATTAGCCTGCGGGGTCTAATACATTAGTGAATGTGAGCTGACAAGTTGCTTTACCAGACATTCGGCTAGTGACTTTGCATATGGCCAACCAAACAATGACTGCCTCATGGGCAGCTGACCACTTTGTCTGAATCATCACTTGACAGTATTTAATAGTATCTATTCTGTGCAACTCTTCGATGCGCCCAGATTTCCAAACTGGCAGCCAAAAGCGGGGGGGGGGAGCTCCCACTGTTTGCCAGTGTGTTGTCGCTCAATTATTTGAGAGATGGGAGGTTCTTGGCCTTCTCATAGCATATGCAGCTAAGTTTAATGATTGCAGCTAGTACTGCCTTCTGCTGAACTTTCATATTTTTGAGTGAATTCTTTGGAGCATAGAATTGGCTTTTGGTCGCACTCAGGAGACGTTTCCTACAGCCCCTAGTAAACACCTGCATTAGTCATTCACTAGAAAGAGAAAAGCCTGGCCATCTCTGTTATCCCAGTTTTATTTAATTTAGGTGACGTGTTCTACTTTAGACACAGTGGAGAATTGCATGAGAAGAAGTGGTCAATGAAAACCAACACAGGAATGGATTTAGAAAGGAAACTGCAAATCTCAGTGTTGTTGTTTTTTTTCTGTTGTGTGTTGGCGTGAGTGCTCAGATTCTTTCAGCTGCTGCGAGGGATCAGGGGAAGAGCATTCCTGGAAACAGAGTTGGACAGATCTGTGTTAGTGTTGGGCCAGAGAGTAACATGTAGAGCGCTGGCACAGATCACACAGAGTGGAGCCCATTGGATTTTCATTTGCTTATCTTGCAGGTGCTTTATGTTACATAGCTGGATCTTAGATTTTTTTTCAGATATGATTGAAATGTTTTCCAGCCAGGGCCACCATGAGAAAACATTTTCTGGGCCCCCAGACCCCACTCCCCAACTCCCACAGTACAAAGGCCAGACAAACAGCTCTAAAACTGTAAAAATACTTTGGACAAAGGATTATTAAGCCTGCCACCACATCAAGCGCATAATTGGTGGTCAGGAGATTCTAACAGATTATTAAAAACATTGGTGGCATGGGCCCCTACAAGTAATAAAAAACATTGGTGGCCAGGGCCCCCTACAAGTAATGCAAAACATTGGCCCCTACATAAATAAAGATTATTAGTTGCCAGGGCCTCTTACAAGTAAAAAAAAAAAAAAA
>CM044440.1:98627375-98652733 GCA_024363595.1 Xenopus borealis
CTCCTCCCGGGCCCCCCCGCAGCTGCGGGGTCTGCTTCCTCGCTAGTTACGCCACTGATGACTATTACTTAGAGGACACCTATTGCCAAAAAATGTTATCCCCAACCAAAGGTGTGGGCTGATAGAGCCCACATTCCAGTTGGGGATAACAGTAGTTTTTATTTTTTTTTAAAATGCCCCCCGCCATGCTAGCCTACTTGCACTACGAGGGAGCTCCCAGTGTGAGCCACCATGTCAGCTCAAGTTCATGCGCAAAATGAAATTGTGACGTCATGCGCATGCACATAATGAAAAGCTGCTGCGATTTTGGGGCCGCTTTTCATTATGCACATGCACTTGAACTGACATGGCGACTCACACCAGGAGGGAGCTAGACTTTTTTTTTATACTACTGTTATCCGCAACTGGAATGCAGGCTCTATCAGCCTGCACCTTTGGTTGGGGATAACATTTTTTGCCAATAGGTGCCCTTTAAGCTGGCCATAGACATATATATTTCACCCTTGTATCAAACAAACAATTGGACATCTCAATCTTCTGACCTGCCACTAACCATTCAGATTAAATAAACTAGTAAAAGAACAAATCAGATGATGTTCTGCGAAAGTTATGTCTGACAAATTCTAGCGACAGTCACCCATTGATATCATCAGATATAAGAAATTATAAATCTTTTAACCTGTCCAATTGACTAAATGACTGATCGCCATGGTATGAAAAATGTCAGGACAATCCATACACGGTCTGAAAATCATACGAATCTTTGATTCCTGTGACTATATCTTTGCTTCTATTGCCAGCTTTAATGGCATCTTTAGGCAGTATAGACTTGTGTACGCAACAGTAATGTTTAACATGTACTTTTAAAAGACAAGTGGTGATTGCTATATACTAAAATGGCCATTGAATTGCTACTTGCTCTCAATATAGCACACGTAGAAAAACATTCTTTACAGAGATTTCATATGAATATATTTGTCCTTTAAAAATAATCAGAGAGACAGAACCATTGCTGGTTCATTGAGCAATTACTGTTCTATCTCCATCTGTTCTATCTCTATCTTTGTTAATTTTCTATATTAACACTTAAAGCAGAAAATGGGGTTTGTACGGTGTCTAAATGATGATTTAAAGTCCTTTATGCTTTTTATGGGTAATGTAAACCATAAACTTGTTTACATCAGATAATCTCTTGAAAAGTGACAAATAGCCACTTTACAGTATATGACACTGCAAGGTGCAAGTGTCAGATGACTCACAGACCCAGCAGCTGCACAAATATTAGCTCATTGACTTGCCTCGTGGGCAAGGCTACACTAGTCCAGTATGTTATACAGGCGACTGCTCTGATTGGTATCATTACACCCAGTCACTGGAAGTCTATCGGATTAATAAATAGTATCTTCTCTAGCTCTTTAAAACTGGCAGTTGTATATAATTTTCACTACAGTTGGTGTGGTGGTTTCCATGTGCCTTGGTAATATTACCCTTAGGCATGTATTTATATAGCGCCAACATATTTGATAGCACTAGTGGAAGTATTCAATTGTATATAAAAGTTGTATATATATATATATATATATATATATATATATATATATATATATATATATGTCCACTGAAAAAAAGGCCTGTGGCAATATCTGCAAAGATTTGCATAGAAAGTGTCGAATGACACTGGCCCAAAGATATAAGCAGCTATTGGGGGACATCAGGACAAGTCCAATATCAAAGTACCAAAAGGAGTCAGCAGAATAGTTATCCAAAAATGAGCCATAAAACCAAAATATTTCTAGTATGTAGACAATAAGTAGGCCTAATCCTTTGGGTTGACTTCTACTGCTGCTATGAACATAAAATGTGACTAGTAGCCCTCTATTATGTATATGACACAGCTAAGTTGTTTCTGTCTATCAGCTAGAAGGGAAATAGAATTGGGATTGGATATGTATTGCAATTGCACTTGGTTTTGCTGAGAATTGTAGCTTTCACAAGGCTATTTTAATGCTGACTGGGGATTAACATAGTTAACTGGACATCAGATGTAAAAATCATTTTAGTGTGCATCAGTACAATTTAGAATTTTAAATGGGGGTTTTCAGTAACCCGCACATAGCTTTGAAACCTGTGGGCTGTGATCAGCGAGGATGACTCCTGCAGTGACAGCTTGGGAGATAAATTCCTGGACAGCTGCCCTCAATTACACTACATCCAAATTTTGGCTTTGTGGTACAAGATTGTCCTATGATTTATCTGAAGCCTCTGACCCCAGCGTAAGAGAGTCTTCAATGCATCATTCACGGAGGCCTGATTCCTAAGGTATTTAAACAAAGGGTGTTGTGCTGTCACTAAGTGGGTGACAATGCTATGCAGGATTTATTTTGATGGCTGGTGTATCGCTGATGAAAACATACAAATGATAAACTCAACAGAGGGCTTCTGTAGCTTGTTGAACTTGTTTTTGGACATAGAGGGCAGCAGATTTTCAGAACATGTGTAGATTGACAATAGCAATGCATTTAATTCTGTTTTTGGTGTAAATTGATCGTCAGTTGTCGTGAAGAGAATTATGCAAGGTTTTAAAATTTTAGACATTACTGGGGTTGCTATGCCTTGTAGTTAGTCCTTCTGAAGTTCAGGGCTGTGTGGTCAACATCCTCTCACGTTACAATGGTTTTGAGTGCAACATGTGTCCACTGAGTAGTGTGGAACATCAACTGATTTAGATGGGTGCCCCCAATTCTCCCATTCTTACATATTTATTTGGGTTTTTTTTTTCACTTTTAATATATTTAGGTTAAAGTGTACAGTGTATTTCTTATGTCTGATCTCTAGCCTACTCTGCGTAACATTGTGGCAGTGCTAATTCTAGTTAGACAATCATCATGCTGTTCCTGTGAACGTCAAGCAATTAATAAACACTCTGAGCAGTTAAAGGGGTTGTTCACCTTTGAGTTAACTTTTAGTATAATGTAGAGAGGGATATTCTGAGACAATTTGCAATTGGTTTTCATTTTTTCTTGTTTGTGGTTTTATAGTTATTTAGCTTTTTATTCAGCAACTTTCTAGTTTGCTGTGTCAGCAATTTGGTTTCTAGGGTACAAATTACCTTAGCAACCCTGCATTGATTTGAATAAGAGACTGGAATATGAATAGGAGATGGACTGATTAGAATAATAAGTAATAAAAAGTGGCAATAACAATACATTTGTAGCCTTACAGAGCATTTGTTTTTAGATGGTGTCAGTGACCCCCATTTGAAAGCTGCAAAGAAACAGAAGAAAATGGCAAATCATTAAAAAACTAGGAAAAATAAATAATGAAGACCAATTGAAATGTTTCTTAGAATTGTCCCTTCTACGATATACTAAAAGTTAACTTGAAGGTGAACCACCCCTTTAAAGAGGTTTTTCACCTTTGGGACAATAAAGCTAGTTTAAAAGCCCATGTCATAAAAAAACGTTTTTGTAATGTATCTTTATTACTTAAAATGATTGATTTCAGAGATACATACCATAGAAGCTGATCATCTCTGCAAAATCTATCAGTTCTCTCTTCTATGAATCCGAGATTGTGGGACAGGTTCTGTGTAAAAATGACAGGTTGCCATATAAGGAAGTTGAGGCTGGAACCTGCTTAATTTGCATATTGTTCATCCGATTGGCTTAATCTTGCCAGCCAATGGAATCGAAGATATGCAAATGAAGCAGGAGAGAGAGCTAGCATGCTGTGTACAGAGTCAACTTCCTTATATGGTCACCTGTTGTTTTTTTGTTTTTTTTCAGCGATCCCAAAACACAGAAGAGAACTGAGAGAGATTTGGCAGAGATGATCCATAGCTTCTATGGTATGTATCTCTGAAAGCAAACATGGCTTTTAAACTAGCTTTATTGTCTCAAAGGTGAACAACCCCTTTAAGGATATTGAAATACTTCTCTTAAGGGCTGCGGCAGACAGGGAGATTCGGGGAGATTGTCGCCAGCGATTAATCGCCAGGCGACAGAATCTCCCCGAATCTCACTGTCTGCCCCAGCCCTAAGTGTCAACAACTAAAAAGTTGGTCTGAGGCTATAATACAAATCTATGCCTCAGAAGGGCAATTATCTTTAATCTAGGGACTCAAAATTCTGTTACACATCATAATATGGTATGCTGAAAAAGCTCTCTGCATCTTAGAGCCAATCAATTTCTAAAATAATGCATTAGCATATGCAGTGAGTTAAGTGTGCCTGTTTCCCTTTTTATTGTGAGGATCTCCAGCTTTGTAGTTGATGCAGTGTTTGGACGGAAAACAAGATAAGTGATAGAAAAGTCGAATGGTGTCGCAGGGTTGATCCGACTTTTATTCCAGGTTGTAGTTTTGCAGAGAGTCTGCTAGAGTTCTCCTTCCGTTATTTTAATTTTGATATTTTTGATCCCAGTGGCGTTGTTGCAGAACATTCAATTCCCGTACAGATCACCAAAAACCCTTTATTTTAGTTATTCTTTAAAGGACTAAAAAAAATGACTTTTTGCCTTATAAAAGAAATCAGAATTATAAGCAACTTTCCAAAATGAATGTATTAAAACGTGTTAGTGCTTTAAAAGTAATTTCTAAATTCAATTGCTATTGAAAGCAGCATTTGCATAATTCCTGGTTGTTGCATTTTAAACAATGTTGCAAAAGCCAGTCTCCTCCAGCAAGACAGGTCTGTTAATCGGTTGGCTTATGTTACATTGTTTCAAAAGCCAGAGCCACCAGTACAAGGAATAGAAAGGGACAGAAAAACACTGCTTTCAATAGCAATACATGTACAAATAACTTAAAGGGGTTGTTCACCTTTGAGTTAACTTTTAGTATAATGTAGAGAGTGATATTCTGAGACAATTTCAATTGGTTTTCATTTTTTATTGTTTGTGGTTTTATAGTTATTTAGTTTTTAATCAGCAGCTCTTTATTTTGCAGTGTCAGCAATTTGGTTTCTAGGGTACAAAGTACCCTAGCAACCCTGCATTGATTTGAATAAGAGACTGGAATATGAATAGGGGATGGACTGAATAGAATCATAAGTAATAAAAAGTGACAATAACAATACATTTGTAGCCTCACAGAGCATTTGTTTTTAGATGGTGTCAGTGACCCCCATTTGAAAGCTGCAAAGAAACAGAAGAAAATTGCAAATCATTAAAAAACTATGAAAAATAAATAATGAACACCAATTGAAACGTTTCTTAGAATTGGCCCTTCTACAATATACTAAAAGTTAACTTGAAGGTGAACCACCCCTTTAAAAACCATAGAAAATGTGTAATGAATGTATATTGCAAAGTGGCTAAGAATCATGTTTTCTTTTATTAGGCAAAATTATTTTTGGGGTTGACATACTTTAAGCAAGAAAAGGATGTTTGGGATGAGGAAGGGATGCTTTCCTTGATGTGAAAGATTTTCAATTCACACTAAAGGGCTCATTTATTAGTTGCAAAAAATGTGTGCAGATCACCATGTTTTTACCCACAGTATGGAGTCTTTCCCAGAGTTCCAGTGTAACGATGGACGCATTTTACCAATGCACGTACAAATTAGCCTCTGCATCACTATATCGTGTGCAAGCTTCCAAGTCAGTTTTTCTTAGTGTGGGTATTTGGAATTGCTTCTGATGCAAGCAGCACCAATTCTAAGCAAATTTTCAATTGGCCTTTCATTTTTATTTGCCTTCTTTTTCTGACTCTTTCTAGCTTTCAAATAGGGGGTAATGGACCCCATCTAAAAAAACAAATGCTCTGTAAGGGTACACATTTATTGTTATTGACACTTTTTATAACTCATCTCTCCTATTCATATTCCAGTCTCTTGTCCAGATCAGTTCATGGTTGTTAGGGTAATTTGGACCCTAGCAACCTGATAGCTGAAATCGCAAACTGGAGAGCTGCTGAATGAAAAGCTAAATAACTCAAATAAACCACAAATAAGTCAAAATGAAAACCAAATGCAAATTGTATCTCTCTACCTCATACTAAAAGTTAATTCAACTTAACACGTGCATGATTTTTTTGCACTCGTGAGCTATTGGCTGGTGATTTTTCTTCATTTTTATGCTTCTTTAAACATTACCTGTAAGCACTGAAATTGACCCTTTATGTTGGCCAGAATAATGCCCTGAAAGGTTTTTTCTATTTGTCATAACCAAGCATTCCTATGCAGAAAAGCCATCTATCATTCTACAATGCCACCGGGGATTATTATTTAATGATTCTGAAATTTTCGTTCTGCAGAATTTCATTTATGACATGCTTTAAAATGAAATATTGATCATTTTAGTTGGGTGCACTAGTCAGCACTGGCTATTTTATGATAGATTTTTGTTTTCTGGAACCCTTTCTTTAAGTGTAAGGCTTAAATGTTGTTTAACAGCAGGATACTATTTTTATTTTATGCTTGACTGGCAAACTGAAGCTCCATGTGTATTGAGACCTGCTCACCAGTTCTCATATTTGCACTAAACAGCAAATCCTACTCTTGATTTACCTCCAATAATGATTAATTATATCTTGGTTGGGATCATGTACAAGTTATTGTTTTATTAATACTGAGAAAAATTTAATCAATTGATCAAATTCAAATTATTTGATTAAAATGGAGTCTATGGGGCAAAAATGCGCTAGCGTTGGCTTTGCAGACGTTTGCCACACTTCGCCAGACGTAGTTTCGCCATCGCTACACAAATTCACTTAAATGCGAATTTGCTCTCAGGGATGCGAATGGTAGCGAAATTGTGCCACTGTTACTTCGTCAGGCAAAACGCATTTACGCTAGTGATGCCTAATTTGCATACGGTGCAAAGTTAAAGTATAATAGACGTATATGCCGCAGTCACTACTTTACACTACACAAGCCCAGGAAACCTTTAATAAATGAAATAAAGTTGTTCTGTTGCCCTAAACATGCGCCCACTGTATAGTTGAGTTGCCATATGTTAGGAAATTTAGGGGGGAAGGAGGGTAACCCCCCCAAAAAATTACGCTATTTTTCAGACTATCACCCTGACCTGGCGAAGTGAAGTCTAGCGCAATAGGTAACGTTCAGTAAAATGGGCATCTTAGTGAATTAGCGTAGTTACGTCTCTTTGTCAGTGCGCAACTTTACCTGGCATAAAGGTGCAAAGTTGCGCTAGTCTATCTACTTCGCTAGTGAATTTTCACCAGGGACACTGGCAATTTACTAACACACTAATTAGCGCTAGCATTAGATGCTTCGCGCTTTAGTGAATTTGCCCCCATGAGGGAGGGCCTTCCTGAAATTCGTACCTTTCTGGATAAAGGGTTTACTGATAACAAATTCCATGCCTGTAAATATTCCTTCTATAATCCTCAGCTTGCATAACTGGTGCAGGTATTGCAGGGAAGGCCAGCTTTGGGGTTCAAATTTTACCCACCCTCCCTTCCATGCTTCAGCGATCTGCAAACACTGCAACACCAAATGGAAGGAGGGGGGGCATTCTGCTATGGATTTGTATGACAGCTTGTCTTTTCTTGGAGTAACTTGATATAAGCACGATAACTAGGGTATTAGTAGGCATTACTGTTGCCTTGACTTGACCACTGGGTCAAGATATGATGTGTATCACATAGGCAGAATATTGCCACCAGCAACAACCACATTACATCAAAGTCAGATACCAGACATCTTAATTGTTAGGAATTTAAATTGGCTGTAGGAATTGTCTCAGTTTTAAGTAGCTGAACATCTCAAGTAGTCTGTTTGCAGTTTTCATACTTAACAAGATGCCCTGTCTTGTTAAAAGAGAAGATATTTTAATGCATTACGCTTTCTGGTAGCTCTCAGGGATGTATACATTAATATAAAACCCAATGGTAAGGGCTTTTTAACTATTTGTTGAATTCTTATCTAGGTGTATTGCTGTCTAGCAATTTCATGTTGAGAAATCTCTTCTCTTTTAACACAGTCTTACTTGGAATTTTTTTAACCATTTCTATGTTGTTCATTTTTTTTTCTTTACAGACAGGATATAACATGTTGATAATATTTTTTACATTCAGATTTGCTTAGATATAATCATTATAACTGGTCAGCTTCCCTCTAAACCACAATGAAACCAAATATAAAACACAGTTCTAGCAGAAAAAGGCGTTATCAGAAATTGCTCTTTTTGTTACTGAAATCTCATTGATTTAAACGATTACCTGAACAAAATTCATAGAGACTGAGATGTATAGAAATAAAGTATCACTGATGCAATGAGGGTATTACACTCACTGTACATTGTTGATGAGAGCTGATTTTAAATCACATTTCCTCCTTTTATCTGTATGTTTTGCTTCTTTGTCCATAGGGAGCAAGGTAAGGGAATTGTAAGCTTTCTCCCTTCTTTCATGCTTCCCGTGATGCATGTTTTGGGGTTAAAGAAGGACAATGCCTTCAGTTTATGCTTATAATAGACATTCTAAATTGTTTTATTTATGGAAAAATCTATATTCAGTTTTCATAACAGGATGAAATGGTTGTTTTAATTATTCCCATGAAATAGTCTGTGCAGGTCCATAGCATATTGTGTGATTTTTCTGCATAGTGAGTGTTGCTTTGCAAAAAACAAGCAATGGTCTTTGGCTGTCAGTGGAATGCTTGGCGTTTTCTCTAAATCTGTAGGGTCACAAGCTGGCACATTTGGCTAATTGATGGAGGTGTAGATATGGGAAAATAAGCGCTACTAAGTAATGTAGTAAAGTTAACCTTTTAGTAAACTAATTTGAGAAGAGATGGATGCAAGTAAAATAAGAGACATCTGGGTGCAGTGGTTCCACTCACCTCATTACACCCCTTTGATTTAGGTTAAGGGCTCTTCCACACGAAGAGATTGCAGGGAGATTTGTAGCCTGCGACAAATCGCCGCGTGTTTGAAGCAACAAATCTCCCTGCATCTCTTCCCCCAGTCTTGCGCTTGCTTAAGTTAAAGTCGCGTGTGCCTATTCACACGCGGCGCTTTAGCAAATCGCTCGCCAATGCATTTTCGCACGATTTTTCTTCGTGTGGAAGAGCCCTTAGGCTAAGGCCAGACGGGGAGATTCGGGGGCATTTTGTCGCCTGACGACTTCTCGCCGCGACTTGTAGCCCCCGAACCTCCCCGAATAGCCACTTACCTAAGCGCACCGGCGTTGCTTGAAAACGCCGGCGCGTATCCACACGGAGCGGCGCGCTTTTTGAAATTGCTCCAAATTGCCTCGCCAGGCAATTTCAAAAAGCGCGCCGCTCCGTGTGGATACGCGCCGGCGCTTAGGTAAGTGGCTATTCGGGGAGGTTCGGGGGCTACAAGTCGCGGCGAGAAGTCGCCAGGCGACAAAATGCCCCCGAATCTCCCCGTCTGGCCTAGCCCTTAGGTTCCCCTAGAGGGCTCTGAGTACCAGTCTCCTGTGTTGCAGAATGGTTGTATTCATACCTCCCTATGCTTAAAGGTTTGGGTCTTGAGCAACTGGACCTCACCTATTGGCGAGTTTCTTCATAGAAATAAACACTTAATACTCCTATATATTGATGTCACATCTCAAATGTTGTCCAATCTATTTATTACACAGAAGCCATAACGTTTGCAGTGGTTAGAGACAATAAAAGAAGATAAACAGTAATGTGCCGACATTAGTGACGTCAGCCTTTGATGATTGATGATCTTACTGAAGAATTGCTGCCATCATCCACGACCTTGTCTGCTTCACAGCTGTGTGAGCAGCTGACATCTCCAACCAGACAATCGCCATACGTGTCTTAAATGTTAAACCACAATGCAATTATCCATGCAATGTGGAGCTGGCAAACCAAATTGCCTCTCGGGAGAAATAAGCATCTTTTTGCTTTTACACTCACAAGATACTATATATTTTTTACTGTATCCTTTCAGATGCTGAAGAGTTTAAACATGAGCAGCTCACAAGGGGTAAAATCGTAAAAGCCCAAGTCATTTTTTTTTTTAATTTGATGGAATGTAAAAATCTGCACTGTCTTGTATAAGTACTTTCAGCCAATAAGTCTCAGCATGTAATGAATTTCTATACTTTTTTTTTACCTCCTCGTATGCAAAGTGCTGAAGGCCAGAGAGTGTTTCTTCTGATAACTACAGGCCTCATTATAGATTTACATTGCGTTGCCTCAGCCAGGGGCAAATTGGGATTTGCAATTAAATGAAGAAGTGCTTTCCGTGAGTGTCACTCAAATCAGACTGAAATTTATCAATTGAGTTGGTTATGTGGTTCAGGCAAAGTGACCCCACGAGATACAATTGAAAAAATTTCCTTGCTCTTAATTGTTTCTTAAACCTACAAGTGCATTTGCCTATTTTGTAGGCCAGTTGTCATAGTTGGACAGAGGTTTCATTAGTGGTGCTGTTCTTAACAATCACATACATTTTCAGGGAAGAAAATTATATTAAAGCAGTGACTACATTGCGGGTGTATGCACCTGCCCAGCAGTAGCGAAGGCCAAATAGCATCTTCTTCTTCATCTCCTGCGTTTGTCAAAGGCTGGATAGACATATTGTTATAGCAAGCTACTTACAATCATGGAAGTGTGCTGCAGGGAGTAACTGTTCCTTTTTGAGGCTTGGGCCTCACATCTCTTTGATTGATCCAACACAAATGTACTTGCACTCCATTTTAAATGAAATTCTGGTTATTGTGTTTCTTGCCATAACAGTAAGGAGCACAACACAACTTGATTCTCAAACTGGCCTTGTGTGCGATTGCAATGCAAATGGATGGATAGATAAAAAACATTACTTCTAAGCTGTGACACAGATACAGGTAGACATAATAAATTGGGGTGTGCTCTGCTTCCAAAATAGGCATTTGACAGTGGATCAGATTTATGTTATAAACACAAGTTATCCATTGTCCATCAGTGACTATTTGCTGCAACTGTGGATGGAAATGTCTTTTTTCAGTTCTGAAATAATTATAAAACCCCATAAAACAGAATGGTGTAAGGCTGCTGAAACCAGGTGAACACATTCTGACAAATCGACACAATGATAGATTAATTTCTATTTTTCAGTTTTTTCAATTTTTGGTTCTGGATGCATAGTTGGCCACAGGGACATAAATGAGTGATTTGCATGTCTCCACCTAAAATACCTTATGTGAGAGTTAAACTCTCATTTTGGGTATGAAGGCAGTTCTTTGTTTATGGCACAAGGCAAGTAAATACCTTCTGTTTTCAGAATTGCATGTCTTGCATGTGAAGGGCATTTGGCTCTCTTTAGCTCATCTCACCCTAACCAGGTTAGATTCTCTGCTTTGCTAAAATTGTAATAAAGTCCACACTGCTCGGTCATCTCTAAAATGAACAAATTTAATTTTGAATTTAATCGGTCCCTAAGTTTTTCTAAACTGGGAATATTTGCTGCATCTCAGAATGGGTTACTAATGAAAGGTGGTCATACACGGACTGATAAAAGCTGCCGACAGACCGAGTCGGCAGCTTGTTGACCTGTGTATGGTGCCCTTCGACGGGCTTTCCCGATCAGTATGGCTGAAAAAATCCATCTGTTCGTTGATGCAGTCCCTCAATCCAACTGCCCATATATCCTCCATTGTGATCTGACCATTGGGACCTAGGGCCCACGATCAGGTTCGCCCAATATCAGCCACCTCAAGAGATCCGCTCGTTTGGCAACATCACTTTTTTTTTTTTTTTACTCAGGAAGGATTTTTATTTCTTATACAAGTATCTTCACAGCAGATGAGCAGGTATATTCAATTTTCCAATTCCTGGTTACCTCTTTCCTTGCTATGAAGAGTGCTTTTTGCAAAAGCTCCTTATCAACCTTAGATGGTTATTCCTAACAAGCATAGCAGTGGATCTTTGGGAATAAAGCAACCTAGATGTGCTGAGAGGGTTGATAGTATTTTGGTCCATTAATTTTCCAGGTTTTTTCATACGAGTGTATGCAGCAGTGAACCAGGCTCAAGGTTACAATGATTACAGTTGGGAGAGATGCTTGGATCCATTTTGTGTAACCTTACTTTAGTATAATAGGCCCTATGAATTATATATAACTGAATTATTCTGTACTTATAATTTAAAGAAACTTGGAAGGGGCCTTAAGGGCTTGCATCCATTGGGCATCCGTCTGTGGGAAATCTTTTTCCCATTAGAGCGAGGTTTGGAAGCTTCATTTCCTTTTTGCTGTACTTTTATAAGTTTGGACACCCTGGACATCAGTCCCTTCTGTTTTTCCTCTGTCACCACCTTGGATATTTGTTAAGCTTCAATGATTGTTTTTAACTTTTTTGCGCACTGATATTACTGTATGTGAGCCACTGGGTGTTAGACAGACCTTTAGTGGTATGTAAGGTAGCAAAAGGCTTTGGTTGGATATCCTCCCAAAGATTACCTATTATACATAGATCCCATTCATCCCAGGATTTATGCAATCTCAAGTTATTCAAGGGTGCAAATTCAGCATTATTATTATTGGTGTTTCCGGGTGTAGGTGCTTTATTAACCTATGGGCTGATGTCCAGACTCTCCTCTGTAGTACCATAAGAGGGTTTAATTTAGCCTCCTCTGCTCTGGTACTTCTTGCCAACAACCCTCTAAATGGGGAACCAAAGGGAGGTGTTATTGCCTTCCACAGGTGGAGAATATTTGACTCAGCATGTTTTTGGACCATTTGCTGCACAGATAGGAAGTACGCCTACATATCAGGAAAGTCTAGTGTGTATGGCCGCCTTTACCCTGTGATACATAGTGCCATGTAACCAGGGGCCAGAGATTAGCATTCTGCCTAACACACACACCTAAATGTATATCAAGTAATCACCTACATCAGTCTTGTTGAGTGAGAATGCTTCTGACCTTTATCCATAACCACAGACATTGCCCGACCTATTGTGATGTTTTCTGCAACCCCTTGGTAGAGTGCAAATTACACTCACACACCCTGGCTCTCTGACAAATGAGTATCCCCTGTGCACAGTTGCATACTTGACAAAGGCGCTTTACCCCAAAATGTGGCATCCCGCAATAAACTAGCAAGGGCTTACTCTGCCAGCACTACCCTTGTGTACCAGTGATTCACTTTCTTGTTTTCTGTAACCCAACATGTATTCTGCCCACAGTCAACCTTTTGCCACACTCCTGCAACCTTCCTTCTTCCACATTGAAGGTCTTCTATGAGATCCTCCAACCCATTAAAATCATACAGTTCCACCCCTGGCATTGCATAATTACACAATGTTCCTTAGTTTGAACAAGTCAGTATATTGTCAATTGGAAATCAAGAAAGAAACATACCTTTTGATTAGGGTGATCAGACAACATTTTTTCCATTGATGATTTATTTGGATGCAATTCTGTTTCCCTTTAATGGTTTGGTTTTTAATTTAAAAGAAGAGGCATGATTAAAATCATTTCTGTTATATTATATATATATTAAGTATGGGATGCTCCAAATTATGGAGGATCCATAGACTCAATTGTATCCAAATAATCCAACTTTTTAAAATGTATTTCCTTTTTTTGTAATAGTGAATACCTTGTATTTGATTCAAATTATGATATAATTAATCCCAATTGAAAACTAACCCAGCCTGTTGGGTTTATTTAAAGGGGTGGTTCACCTTCACGTTAACTTTTAGTATATTGTAGAAGGGCCAATTCTAAGAAACTCTTCAATTGGTCTTCATTATTTATTTTTCATAGTTTTTTAATGATTTGCAATTTTCTTCTGTTTCTTTGCAGCTTTCAAATAGGGGTCACTGACACCATATAAAAACAAATGCTCTGTAAGGCTACAAATGTATTGTTATTGCCACTTTTTATTACTTATAATTCTATTCAGTCCATCTGCTATTCATATTCCAGTCTCTTATTCAAATCAATGCAGGGTTGCTAGGGTAATTTGTACCCTAGAAACCAAATTGCTGACATTGCAAAACTAGAGAGCTGCTGAATAAAAAGCTAAATAACTATAAAACCACAAACAATAAAAAATGAAAACCAATTGCAAATTGTCTCAGAATCTCACTCTCTACATTATACTAAAAGTTAACTCAAAGGTGAACAACCCCTTTAATGTTTACATGACTTTCTAAAGTAGTATGATGATCCAAATTAGGGGAAAATCTATCATATTATAAAACCCCAGGTCCTGAGCATTCTGGTTAACAGGTCTAATACATATATAGAGTTTTATTTACAAGTAAAGGTATTATGCCATTGAATCAGCTTCATAATCCAGTAATGATTGGTTTACAATTAAGTATATAGTTAATTTTACTTTGTCTATTGTAAAAAGTAATTTTACGGTATTAAATTAAATCCTAGAGAATCAACATAAGCAGCAATTATTTTTGGTCCCGACCCATAGTTTAACAGTGTCTGATCTAAGTGATAAAACTACAGTCATTTAAAACTTCTATAACATAACATAACAGAAAGGTTATACTGTATGTAGCATTATCTGAAAGTAAACATCTGGTTTTACTCAGTTGAGGCATCAGCACTGTATATAATTGCTTTGTCCCTGAGCCAATAAGGAACCTGCAGTGCAACCATACTTTGTTCAACAAACACATTAATCATAGTCAAACAATCTCCTCCAACACATAAAATAGAGAAAATGTAATAATATTTCCATTATTTCCTATTTCTACTTCAGTGAAATGGAAAGTGTCTAATGGGCTTATGATTATTTTATCATTTCTTTAGCTAAAGCAAGAGCCCTACAAATGTAAATCACTACTCACCTTGATATTGGCATGTCTGTAAAATAGTTGCTGACAGATCCATAATTCCTTTTTTCCATATTAATAGTTAATCATATATAGGAAAAGCAATTTTAAAGCTTCCCTGTAATAGCTCACCTCAGGTATTAAATGGAAGATTATCCATTTGGAAACAGCCTTAAATCATGCTACTGGAACTCTGCTGTCATGGAATATTTAATGACCGCTAAAGTCCACCTGTAAGCACAACAAGCTTTCTAGCAAAGTGAATATGAAAGATAAATGAAAGTGGTATTTTAAACAGATTGAAGTATAATCTTGACAATATGTATGGTGATGGAACACCCCATACATAAACATTGTGCTAAAAAAAACGATTCATATTTAATAGAATTATGATCTGAAGAACTATTTCCACCGTTCTCCAGACCCACCTGTGGTAGGAGGATCATGTATCTACTTTGAGTAGGTCATGGGCAGTTTTATGAAGGGATTTCTGTAACTTCAGAGCACCAAGCTCTGCATATACTGCATATACTCTGTGTGTGTATGCTTGTAGCTCATCTATAAAAAGAAACATGAGACTAGTTCACTTTTTATGCCAGCAACATGGAGACTAGAAACATATTGAAAATGATATGCTATTTAAAGGTCTGAGGTTGCCTTGGGCTGGTACATAAGCCCAAAACATAATGTCCCAATTTCTAGTCTACTTTTTTGGTTAGACTTTAGTTCTCCTTTAAAGTTGAACAGTGCCTCCTTTACAACAGTGGCATGTTGCCTTGTATGACTCCAATAGTTGTTCTTTATTACCTGTGTTCTGTTTAAGGGGAAGTGTATCTACCCTATATGACAGGCACGAACTTGCAGGGAGACACTACCCCCCCAAGTGGTTGGATATACCTAAGGTCACCCGCATATGGGCACCTTTACTCAGATAAGTCCTATGCACTGGTGTGGGGTCATTTGTAGTAAATTTGCCCCCAGTCCTGTTTTCAGAGTGCAACACATGTCTATTTAGAATTACAATTTGCAGTGAATGTTTTTTGTACTGCATTTGTGTGGGATTGGTATGACTTTTGTCATGCAGCATCATCTCCAACATACAGAAATCACAGAATACAGTTCAGTTTTGTGGGTAGACACAAAGGGAAACCCAGGATTACATTCAACTCAAGGCTGGCATTAATTCCAGGGCTTATTTGCATCCACTAGGTCCTGTACTTTATCTGCTACGGAGAGTGTAAAGTGCCTTTGTGAATAGCCTTAAAAAACACTTGTGTGCAAAATGATCTGGGCTTTCTGCTTTTTTAGAACAGGGCATGCTGTTGTGGGGTTCATTTAACAACACACACCTTTCCTTTTCAAGAGAGCTGGCTTGACACAATAAGAATAAAATACCTTATTCAGATAAAATTTACAGTTATATCATGGTTTGTTCTAATAATGTTTGTGCTATGGACAAAATAAAATTTGGTTAAATTAGGGGGAAGATTAAAATATTTTTTTCCATTTAGTGTCTATCCAAAACCATAACTTCCAGATTTTATAAAGACATCTTCTTTTGCCCATACTTCTGTCTAAATTATATTTAAAGATTGCATAAATCTGCCTTAAGAGTAGAGTTATGAATATATTAAATCTCACAACCTATAAAATGCTCAGATTATAGCTGCCCGAATGAACTCTGTCTGTGTTTAAGTTCTACTGTGAATACCGTACCTGCTGCCCATAAACCTGGCCCAATCTGACACTCAACTTCTTGAATATATAGCCTATAAACATATAGCCTTACATTTTGCATTACATATTAAGTAATAAAAACCACTGGAAATTTGAAAACCCTACGTGACAGTAAAAGTAAAAAAAAGGTAACCTTCATGGACATCTAGGTCATTTCAGACATTCAGCTGTAGAAGAGTTTGGTTTCATAGAATGGTTCTATTCTAGTGTAAAGAAGAAGAAAGGACAGCGAGTTTGATATTCATCTTTGCCATGGTCAAATCCCCAACCAAATACATTTGCCAATAAGAAAAATCCCCCCAAAAATGCAGCTTAACTAAAATTGTAGTAGCGAGGAAGGGAAAGAGGCTGCTCCTAACTAACTGCCAAGGTTGATTAGAACACACTTTTGAAACAAATTGCTTTATTGCAGTCAGTTCTTCTCCAGGTGCAAGCCAACAAGGATCACAATATTAGATGTTGGGAAGTCACCATGGTTCACCAGAGGGGGGTGGGTGTTTCACTGCATTCTGTTAAGTTTGGAATTCAAACGGTGGACTATCCCCTTCACTCTCTGGTAAATACTATTTGCCTCTTGAAAATCTAATTTACAAGTGAATAGACTGTGGAGGAATTTCCCAATTTCCAATCTGTGCCAAGCTCTATTGAACAGGTAAACACAAGGAGGTGGTGGTGATCACAACACACTATTACCCTGGAAAGAGGTTGAATGGATCACCTGAAAACCTATTCTTCTCATCCTCTGAATGAAGACCGAAATCTATCATGTTCCTTTCAGTGGGCTCATCCACTATTTTAAGCATTTCTTTTACACAGCATGGTAAGAGATAGATAGCTTGCTGCAGATCTCTTGCTTTATTTGCTAAATGGATTTTTCCATTTCTTAGTCAGTCAGGTATCCGGATGAGCCTAGATATAAAGGATGTATTGATTTATATGTAATTATATGCTAGAAATATGTGGTCTGTTCTCCTCAGTGTTCAGAATTTACAGTCCTGCCTCCAGACAAACCATGCTCATGGAACTCCGAGGTGACTTCTAATATCCTCATATTTTTGCAACAGGGGTTACTTTATTTATTATAATACACAAGTTTCAGTGAGTCGTGACAGAAATGACATCACTACTCACTGTTTATAACTGATAACATCTGTACTCAGTGTTTATAAAGATATAATTTACAGGATATTCATGGCTCTTGTGTATTATACAAATGTATATAATGCTGTTTTTATAAGACCGCTAAGGGTAGAGACACACAGTGCTATTTGGAGGAGATTGGTCTTCTGGCGACAAATCGCCTCTTCCTCAGTTGACTCATCTCCCTGAACTGCCTCCCTGATTACTAGAATCTAAATCGCTGGTGGGATGGCACTCAGAGCACTTTGTTTTCTGAAGTCACCCGGAGTTTCCTTGCGAGGCAACTTCAGGCGACTACGGAAAACTAAGTGCTCTGAGTGCTGTCGTACCAGCGATTTACATTCTAGCCGGCGGGGAGACAGTCGGGGAGATTAGTCACCCGAGGAAGAGATGATTTGTCACCAGAAGACCAATCTCCCCCAAATAGCACTGCGTGTCTGTACCCTAATGGGGATAGCTGTGGCTTTCTGTGTATGATATACAGCTAGACCTTTAAATAAAGATTGAGCCCTCTGGGCATGATAAACATTAATGATGGGCGAATCTGACCTGTTCCCTTTGCAGATATTTCGCGTAATGGCAAAAAATTTGTCAAATGTAGTGAAGTCAATGGGCAACATAATTTTTTGACACGTAGCAATTTTTTTTTCACCCATCGGAGTGTATGGGCGTCTTTTTGGCCGTGAAACCTGGGGAAAAATTTTGGTCATCATGTATACGTTTTGTGTTGGTAGGTACCTATGTTCCATCT
This sequence comes from Xenopus borealis, assembly GCA_024363595.1. Classification (NCBI taxonomy): domain Eukaryota; kingdom Metazoa; phylum Chordata; class Amphibia; order Anura; family Pipidae; genus Xenopus; species Xenopus borealis. Next base: position 98,645,722 of record CM044440.1, read on the forward strand.
TAGATCCTTGTTTGGGTCTTATCTATAGATCTATGAATAAAACTAATGCAGTTTTTGTCATATCTAAAAATGGTTGCTTTTATAAGCTTTGGTTTGAAGTGATCCCATGGAGTGCTTCTCATATCTATTGCATGGATCATGTGATCTTTATTGAGCCATACCTGTCCTCTGTATTTTACTAAGATGGGGCTTTGACTGTTAATAGAGTAACCAGTAAAACAGGTTTTCAAGTACACACTAAGGGGCAGATTTACTAAACTCACATGAATGATTCGAAATTCGATCGAATTTTCAAAAAGATTTGAATTAGCATTTTCTAATATTTTTGAAGGCCACCTCAACCACTGAATTTTGAAAATTCGATTGAATCAAATGATTCGAATAATTCTAATAAAATTCTATTTGAATATTCTAATATTCGCCAGTCAAATTACTTGCACTTTAAATTTTTATTTGACTGGCTAGTTCGCCAGATTAAACCTACCAAATTGCAATTAAACACTGTGGGAAGCACTCATAGGGTTTTTTATTAACTTTTTTAGATTGAATAATAAAAATTTGATCGAATGGTTAAAATCGTTCGATTCGCACGATTTAATCGTTCGATCAAATTTTTTTTTTGATCGATCGAATTGTGGTAAAAACCTTCAAATTTGATATTCGAATTTGAAGGTTTTCAATTCGACCACAATTCAATTGGTCGAATTAACTGGGAATTGTACAAACTTCTGTGACTGTGAAATAAAAAAAAGCCTTGGCATTAAGCAGGTGACTGGAATATGAGACAAGGGCAACATTTTTACCAGTTCTTCTAATTTGTGATTTATTCACACACTGACAAACCTAGCACGGGGCAAATACAACTGCAAACATGCTGTCATTTCTCCAACTGCTACATTAAAGCAGTTTGCTTTTTAGCCCCAAACAGCTGAGCATGTCATTCACACTTGCACTAATAAGCGGCAATAATTGGTGATTTTCCTTTCTGGAAAAGGAATTTTATGAACATGTCCAGCTTAAATAGGTCATGCACAGTGGTTTGAATCTGCAAAATATTCTAAATGCCACAAATGAATGGTGGGCGTGTTGAAGCTCAGTAAAATATGGGTGTTTTTGACCTTTAGGTTATAGGTTCTCTGCTCATAAGGAAAGATGTATTACAGCTCCTTCTCAGGACCACCAGTTTACTGGCTAACTGCCCTCAAGATGGGGCATTGGCTGGCATCCTACAGTTCTAAGGTTTTTTTGAACAGCGTGCAATAGCATTTATTGCTTACACTAAAGGGCAAATTCTCCTTCAAACACTTTTTTCAGTTCAGTTGGTTTAAGATAGTTCTGGAAATAAATAAGTTTTCTGATACGTTCTGTTTTCTATTTGTGACCATTTTTCTAATATTGAAGTGTAAAATTTTTCAACTTCTAAAGCAGCTCAGGGTGGGGTTGCCTACTCTTTAAAGGGCATCTATCACTTTAAAAAGTTACCCCCAACCAAAGGTGCGGGCCCCCCCGCCAGCGCAGGCAAACTCGCACCAGGAGTGGACACACATGCGCATTAAGAAATGCGGCCCCAAACAGTGTCCACTTTTCACAATGCGCGTGACGTCACGCGCGCGTAAATGCGCATGCGCATCCACTGTCATGGCGGGAGGGAGCTCCCGGTTGTTTGCCTACGCTGACGCGGGCATTTTTTTTAAAGTACTGGTACCCCCAACCGGAATGCGGGCTCTATCAGCCCACACCTTTGGTTGGGGGTAACTTTTTTAAGCGATAGGTGATTCGTTCGAATCGTACGAATCATTCAAATGATCGAATAATGCTAATCGAATGCTAATCGAATATCGAGGAAAATCTAATTTTTTGGGGGGAATAATAGTAAATTTGCCCCTAGGGGTCTAAAATTACTAATATTCAGATTTATTTCTATTTATGTTCTAAGAATTTGTTTTTTTTTTCCTCTTAAAGTTTGATGTGGAAAATATGTGTATATTTGTAAATATACAAATTATTTAGAGAAATAGAGTTTAATTGTGGTTTCAAAAACACTTAAATTTGACCTTTAATGGGGCTGTTCACCTTTGAGATAACATATAGTATGATGTAGAGAGTAATAATTAGCAATTTTCATTTTTTATTATTTGTGGTTTTTGAGTTATTTAGCTTTTTAAAAATTCAGCAGCTTTTCAATTTGCAGTTTTGAGCAATCTTGTAGCTGGGGTCCAAATTTCCCAAGCAACCATGCATTGATTTGCATAAGAAACTGAAATATGAATAGGAGTGGGCCTGAATATAAAGATGAGTAATACAAATTAGCAATAACAATAAAAAAAGCAAATAAATATAAAAAATAAATAATGAAAACCAATTGAAAAGTTGCTTTAGAACAGGCCGTTCTATAACATACTAAAAGTTACCTTAAAGGCAAACCACACCTTTAATTATTATGCCTTAACAAGTCCCTATCATAAATGTAATTAAAAGGAATAATTGTATTTTGTGGGGAGGGCTTCTGTCAGCAGCATAACCAGAGTGCACCAGGGCCCAGTGCACTCCAATCCCCATCTTCCCTCACACTTCCTGACTCCTTCCACTCCTGGCACAGACTCCTCCCACCCAGCCAAGACTCCGCCCACCAGCCCAGACTCCGCCCACTCTCCATCCCATGTCAATGTGCTCTGCTTCTCCGCAGCAGGTAAAAGAGCTGCTGGGGAAGGGGCGGGGGTTCTTGTCTATAGAGGAAGCAGACCCTGCAGTCCGGGCCCCCCTGTGACTGTGGGGTCTGCTTCCACTACAGTTACGCCACTGGCTTCTGTTAAGTCATTGTAAATTAGCTAATGTGTAATTATTTTTATTCCAGACTTATTTACTTTGCTTAAAATGTCAACTTTAAATGGTTTCTAAAATTATGGCTCTCTTTAAAATATGCATAGTAAGAGAGGTAATTTAGCCCATGTGACATCTGATAAATACTGCATGCTGTGCTATGTCTCTTCTGTTATTCACAGTACAATCCACTACTAATCTGCGCTTGGGGAGCTGTTATTTCCGCATACACTGCAATTTGTCTTTTCTTTTTTCAGTTGAGATGTGTACACTCGCCAAAGGAAGCATATGTTCCTAGAAATAATTAATGAAAATATAAATTGTACATTAAAGTGTACTGTGTGTGTGTTTCTGCACTTCATCCAGTATCCACAGACTAAAGTTTTTCAGGATATCTAATTCCTTCCTCTTTGGATTGTTGGCACATACTATTTAATATATTTCTACCGTCCTTTTCTTTATTATAAATATTGTGAAAGTTGGCTTGGCATGTTTGGTCTTACCAATAAGGATAAGTTTCACACAATTGGATCTAGCTTGTGTCCTTCTGTCAGAGTAGACAAAAAATGTCTCCACGTACATCTGTCACCATAAGAATGTTATTTGTGTGCGAACATCTTGTGTTTTGTTGCAGCTGTCAAGCCGACATACAGAGTCTTTTCTATAACTGATGACAAGCAAGGCAATACAATACCAGAAACTTCTTACTTTAATGGAACAGATAATATATTTATATGCATATATGTATAACCGCAAGAGTGACCATAAACACCCTCCCTGGATACCATACTCAGTGGCAAACATATTAAAATAAAGATTTTTTCTAGGATAATATCTCCTCCTTTATAATGCTTTGTTTTATCTGATTTTATGAACCCTTCTGGATTATTATCTTACAGGTCCTAATCAGACATTTGTTTTAGGGCAGGGACACAGGGGCAAATTCGGGGAGATTTAGTAGCCTGGTAACTAATGGCCTCTTCTTCTGGGCTAGAGTCCTGTGTGGGTCCATTTTTTGAAACCCAGACCCGCAACTGGCATTCTTACAAGCTTGGACCTGCTACCCGAAGTACCTTATCCGCGACCCGTTGACCATCAAGAATCAGGAAGTGCTGTCATTGTGAACTGAAGTGACATCAGCGGAAGTAGGCATGATCAGAAAAAAACGCAAAACTCGTTATTGAGAAGACCCGCAACCCGATCCGCCATCCGCAAACCTGGAGAACCGCCGACCCGCGTCTATATCCGCTCCCGAAACTTCTAAATGCAACCCGCAGGGTACTGCAGGTTTTTGCGGGTAATCCCCGGGTATCCAAGCAGCTGCAATACTCTATTCTGGGTGACAATCTCCCCGAACTGCCTTCCGCCTGCTAAAAGGAAAAATCGCTTGAGTCAATGCAAGCCCAAATTTTCCTCAAGAGGCAACTTCAGGAGAATTCGGAAATCAAAGAGTGCATTGACGCAGGCGTTTTCTCATTATAGCAGGAGGAAGGCAGTTTGGGGAGATTGTCGCCCAGAAGAAGAGGCGATTAGTCGATGACTCAATCTCCCCAAATCTACCCATGTGATGTTACCCTCAGGGCAAGGGCACACACAGCAGATCAGCCCCCTGCATGTGTAGGCAGACAGAGGGAAGCAGATAAGCTGTAATTCACTTGCAGCTCCACTGAAAGCGCCATGTTTGACTGTGGGGGGCTACACAAACCAAATATTGGTAAGATATCTGCTTAATGTAGCGCAACACAGGCATTACAGTGGATCTGTTTTCTCTGCTTGACTAGAAAACAGAGGTGGCGTTAAGCTGATGATCCACTCTGTGTGTGCTCTTGCCCTTAGTTCTGTTTCCTTTTATGCATTGTAAGCACTTTTTCATGTAGCAGTTTTTTAAGAACAGTTGGTAACACAAAAACTAATTACAATGTGAAAATATATGCCTTTGTGTGAACAAATTTTCCTTTATACAAATTTAATATAGTTTTTTGTTGGTCATGAGCCACTGGTCGGGAATCACTGACCTAAGCACTCAGCAACTTAACCTACCACCTAACCCTCTTACTGTTTGCTCTAGTATTCACTACTTTTGTCTGTGTTTCACTCTGCTTTTACCAATACTATCCTAATCAACATGAACTCTACAATCACACAAATTACCTTCACCGTAATTTTCATTTTCTCTCACTCTTAAGCTGGCCATAGATGTAAATATTTTTACAAGATCCGATCATCATCGTGAGACCACGATTACCTCGAAACGATTTTTGTCCATCAACTAAAAAGACCATTTCAGGCAATATTGCCAAAACTGAAGGGTAGCTGCCTGCTGGCCCAGCAAACATAGACAGATTGCACTGGGACCGATAAAGATTTTTTAACCTGGCCGAACAATTGTCTGACCAAAAATCGTTCGATTGTTCGAATCCCACTAACCACACGATAATTTGATGGATTGGACGGGCTTTGACAAATACAGAGAGAAATCTTTGCGTCTGTGGGGAGCTTTAGAGTGTAAGCTCTTGCGAGCATGGCCCATCCCCTACTGTCCTACGATACTCTTTTCCAATTGTAACTGTAAATTGATTGTGGTGAAATGTTTGTTTATGTTAACTTTTATGTCTGGTTTTTGTATCTCTTTAGTTTGTAAAGCTCAGTGGGGAATCATGGCCCTTTATAAATAATAATATGTTGTAATAATAACTGTGATGTAGATGTTCTGCTTGGCTTTACAATAGTGTTATAACCAACTTGAATCATACTGTAAACTAACAAAGGTTACCCAAGCCCTCCATTGTATTCTGTTCTAAGTTTCAAAGAATTTTGATTGTGTCACCAATGTTGCCTCTGGTTACTTAAACTCATGACGGTGCCCCTTATGCAACCAACCCCTAGCACTTGACTTCTGATCACAGTGTTGGTAATGAAAATTACATAACAAGGTGGCACAAAGTTAAAGGGCTTGTTCACCGTTAAGTTTTACTATGATCTAGAGCGTGATATTCTGAGACAATTTGCATTTGTTTTTTTATTATTTAAGGTTTTTGAGTTATTTAGCTTTCTATTCAGCGGCTCTTCAATTTGCGTTATAAACAATCTGGTAGCTGGGGTCCAAATTACCCTAGCAACCATGTACTGATTTGAATAATAGACTGAAATATGAATAGGAGAGGACCTTACTAGAAAGATGAGTAATAAAAAAAGTAGCAATAACAATAAATGCTCAGCCTTACAGAGCAATTGCTTTTTAGATGGGGTCAGCGATGCCCATTTGAAAGCTGGAAAGAGTCAAAGGAAAAAAGTAAATAATTATAAAGCTATATAAAAAAAAAAAATAATGAAAACCATTTGAAAAGTTGCTTAGAATTGGCTATTCTATTATATATTAAAAGTTACCTTAAAGCAGGGGTCCCCAACCTTTTTTGCTCGTGAGCCACATTTAAATTTAAAAAAGAGTTGGAGAGCAACACAAGCACGAAAAAGTCCTTGGGGATGTCAAATAAGAGCTCTGATTGGCTTTTTGGTAGCCCCTATATGGATTGGCAGCCAACAGGAGAGAATGTTTGGCAGGACCTCTGTTTTTTATTCAACCAAAACTTGCCTCTAAGCCATTCATTAAAAAATAAGCTCCTGCTTTGAGGTCACTGGGAGCAACATCCAAGGGGTTGGAGAGCAACATGTTGCTCGCAAGCTACTGGTTGGGGATCACTGCAAAAGGTACCCTTTAAGCTCTTTCCAATAAGCTAACTTAATTTAGAGTATTTTCATGTCCTTTTCTCCCAGCATCTTGCCCCAACAGTCTCTAGGAACTCATTGTGCTGTGCTTTCATGTTATCCATGTTGTAGTTCAGGAGGATCAATGAGGAGCTCTTGTGGATCACATAAAATTGCTTAACCTTTTATTGATCTATCATTATTTCTCAGAGGAAATCTAGAAGACATGCATTGCTAGGGTTTGACAGGCTGTAGACAACCCTTAAAGGGATAATGTCATGGGAAAAAAAAAATCAGTTAATACTGCTACTCCAGCAGAATTCTGCACTGAAATCCATTTCTCAAATGGGCAAACAGATTTTTGTATATTTCATTTTGAAATCTGACATGGGGCTAAACATATTGTCAATTTTCCAGCTGCCAGAAATCATGTGACTTGTGCTCAGATAAACTTCAATCACTCTTTACTGCTGTACTGCAAGTTGGA
>CM044440.1:98707691-98727371 GCA_024363595.1 Xenopus borealis
TGGAAAGCAGTCTGCTTTTCAGAGGGAAGCCTGTCGAGGCCTCTAAGTGTCTTTGTTCTTGTGGGTAAAGCCTGGTAGCTGTGTGAAATATTTTTCCAACTTGAAGAGGAAGAATCTCCCCAGAATAAATAAATATATATATATATATTAATGATGCATCGAATCCACTATTTTGGATTCAGCCGAACCCCCGAATCCTTCCTGAAAGATTCGTCCGAATCGGAACCCTATTTTGCATATGCAAATTATGGGTGGGAAGGGAAAACATTTTTTACTTCCTTGTTTGGTTACAAAAAGTCACATGATTTACTTCCCTTTATTAAAACGGTGTTTAAAGAATTGTGAATGTTTATGCTGATTTGTATGCAGAACCCTTCAACTTCTTCCCTCTAAAGAATGCCTTGAAAATTGCACATTTGCTGTACACTTTATTTGACAGAAACATTTTACAGGCCTTTCCTTTATCTTTATACAGATACGGTTTAGTTCCTTAGTGTGGAGAACCATGCCTCAAACCCATGCTAAAAACATTAAAACAAGAAGATTTTTGTTTGTTTTAGGCTACTATGACAAGCTGCTCGGAGTAGTGAAACGTCTTCAATAATTACTCCGCAAGTCCAGTTGTTTTAGAATTACTTATATCAGATAGGCTACTATGAATGTTACCTCCTTCTTGGGTATGTGCACAAAAACATTCTTCTATGCACACACACATTAAACTGTGTGCTCAGGTCAGACTAAATGCAAATTTTGTGTTTCCCCTCTAAGGGCACAGTGCATAACATTGGCTACTACTTGAGACTTATATCAGAGCTTTCTGAGTAACTGGTTTTAGGATAATAAATGTCAGATAGGAAACATTTGGTTCTGTTTATTTTGTGGTTAAGTGATTAGGTGTGTACAAGGGCATTGGTGATCTGAAAGTCTAGATTTTATTTTACATATATATTGACTTTGGCACTACATTCTGTATACGCAAAAGATTCTTGCATGTTTGCATTTATAAAATTTCAGAATTCAGTATTTTCATATATTGGGGCAAGCTCTGACCACCTGGGAATGTAAAAATGCAAGCTGTAACCCCATGCTAGTGTATGATGCAAACTGTAACACCATGCAATTGTATGAAACAAACTGTAACCCCATGCGATTGTATGATGCAAGCTGTGACCCCATGCAAGCACATAATGAAGGTTGTGACCCCATGCAAGTGCATCATGCAAGCTGTAACCCCATGTAAGTACATAATGCAGGTTGTGACCCCATGTGAGTGCATGATGCAAGCTGTGATCCATTCAATGTATGACTTAAATTGGAACCCCATTTGAGTGCATTATGCAAGCTGTTACCCCCCCCATGCAAGTACATAATGCAATTGTGACTCCATACAAGTGCATGATGCAAGCTGTGACCCATTCAATGCACAACATAAGTTGTAGCCACATTTAAGTGCATTATGCAAGCTGTGACCCAATGCCAGTACATAATGCAGGTTGTGACCCCATTTCAAATCAAGTGGCAATACTAAACTGTTGGATACCAGCTAGGGAAACTTTATTAATTGTACCACCCCAGGCAAATCAATCATTACAAAATACAAAACACTGGAATATGTGAAAACAACGTTATAGCCCTGTTCTCCCTGCTTGTGTTTTTTATTAAGTTCTCATTACTAAAACATTGGCTGCAGCTACCGGCCTTCCTATAAATGTATCTTTTTTTCCCTATTAACAACATTGGGATCATCCACCAAAAATACCGGCCAGGTGGCAACCCTAGCTGCAGCTTTATATGGACTGGAATTTGTACAATGGGATGATGTTTATAGGAGGAATCTTTTACATTTCAAAATGATATTCTGTTAAAGTGGAATATACCATGCCCTAGATAAATGGCACACTGGATATTGCATCCAAGAGCAGATACCTACACAATAGCAAATCTATTAACAATAGGCAAGTGTCACGATCCTTATACTGTATATAGATCACCTTCAACAAGCCGTGAAAGTACAGAACACTCAGCACTTTTCTGTTTTTTTTTCTCATAGCTTAACCCTATTTTACTGCTCTGTACTCTTCAGTTCTTTAGAAGCTAAAATGAAGAATGAGTCTCATTTAAAAAGCTGTAATTGAGCTTAAAAAGAACCTTAGCAAATCAACGAGGCCATTAATGCCACACTATTTAATTATAGTCTACTGAGGCAAAATGCCATGGGTCCAATATCTATCTGAAGAAAAAAAAGAAACCTTGTTCATTTTTAATTATACAAGAAAAAAACCTCTCTTTTGGGGTATTTTTGCAAAAAAAGGTTTACTTTTTCGAATTCGATTTCATCAGATTTTACCTCGACCTAAATTTGAGGGTCAAATTTGATTCCTACACATTTTAATGTGTAGGAATCAAATTTGACCCTCAAATTCAGGTCGAGGTAAAATCTGATGAAATCGAATTCTGAGGATTTTACCGCTATTCGATTTTTTCAAGAAATCGAACGAACAATCGATTCGATCAAATTCGATGGTCAAATTAGACCCAAAAAATTCGAAAAATCTAATTTTTTTATTCAAATCCTTCACCGGAGCTTAGTAAATGTGCCCCTAAAAAATATTAGTTCATATACATTTCTTTTTCAAATTCAACTAACTAATGCAGTCATCAAATTATATGAATACTGTTGTGTCAATGGTCCTCCTCTTTGTCACAATCTGCTTGTCGAATTGAAACAAATATATAAGATTTTTTAAATTTACTGTCGAGGAACAGGACAGTAGAAGGCCCAGTGGATACTAATACTGGAAATCCCTTAATATTTAAATTTTATGGGGAATTCTGGCCCCTAAGCTGCCCTGAAGCTGATGCTGTGATGCCATTTTATCACTAGAAGAGACAAATTTCTGTTTTATTATTTGGAGATTTGGCTCCTAAAGTTACCAGGAGTATCTTTTTTGCTGCTTCTGGAAACTTGCAGGCAGTGTCACCTAAGGGAAGGCATTTTGGCAGGTGCACCCCTGGTTAAGTTCCTTGTGTCTGCCTTGATCCCCGTCCACCTGAACCTGCTACACTAATTGTAGTAATACTTATCTGTTTTAACCAATTTTTATTTTCAGAACTGGCTAGTAAGCCAGATTTGGCCACATAGAGGCAGCATTTTGGTGGGGTAGCATACTAAACCTACTCCTTAGTAGAAATAGTATACTTACAATACATACTTACTTAATTCATTACTAGATTACTAGAATCTGACATGTTAGGTGTTAATAATTTTGTTTAGGCTGTTTTGATAATTGAGCCAGGTTTCTGGACCTTGGGACAAAACACTGGCACTCGTGTGATAAAAAGTGCAAATCTGGCCTTGTTGCCTTAAACAGGCCAAGTATAAGATTAGCAAGAATCACCATCTAGATTTCTTTAAGCTGTACTGAGAGAATGCAGCAATAAATATTTAGTATGTAGTGATCCTTTGATGATTTGACTGTAAGTGAGGCAATTATCTGTGTATAAAATCAATGCTACAACTAATGACCTACAGCAGGGATCCCCAACTTTTTGAACCCCAGAGCAACATACAGAAGTAAAAGGCGTTGGGGAGCAACACTAGCATGAAAAATGTTCTTGGGCTGCCAAATAAGGCTGTGATTAGCTGTTTGGTAACCCCTATATAGATTGTCAACCTACATTGAGGCTCTGTTTGGCAGTGCACCTGGTTTTTATGAAACTAAAATTTGCTTCCAAACCTGGAATTCAAAAATAAGTATCTGCTTTGAGGCCACTGGGAGTAACATCGAAGGGGTTGGAGAGCAACATGTTACTCACGAGCTACTGGTTGGGGATCACTGACCAACAGTCTTGTGTTCTGTTCAAAATTCCTGCCACCCCTGGTGCCACAAGTTTTTTTTTCATTCTCTTTTGAAATAATGAAAAGTTTGTACCAATGGCTCCTACATGTAGGGCCCTGTATAACATTTCATCATTACTGATTATCGGCTGTAATAATTTAACTTATCAAGTTTGTTGCTTGATGTTACCTCATTTGGTTGCTCAGTTTCAGCCAAAATTATTCATTTTACTATTGCATTACTTGAGTTTCATTTTACAGTGGAGGCAAACTGGTGGCTTGTAGCTTTGAAAGCACATTATTATAGAATTATCTCCATATGGGGTCACTCACCACCATATTCATATTATATTTTATATTTTTTCCCACTGCTATTGATTTCTCTACTCTATCATTTGCAATGTATTTCATGAAACTAGAAAAACAGATATTTAGTATATGGTTTTTTTTTATGCAACCCGTTGCACAAGCTGGACACACAAAGCAGAATTTTTTGAAGATTCCATTAGCAGTTGATATTGGGCTGGATTGTGTAAGATTTGAGAATGCCCATAAACTGTCTGCCAAAGCGTTGGTGGTATCAGTATATATTCAGTAGCACCATGTGATGTCTAAGGATCCTCTTATCAGTGAAAAGTTATAGCAGTCACTGAGGACCTAGAGACTATAAAAATGTCTGTATGTTTTTGACTTTGACTAGATTTTTATAAATCTTTTGGAATGCAAGATTCAGTAATCATTGTGACTTCCAAGGAGTACAAATATTTTTTCTATAAAAAAAATGTATATGATTTTAGGTTTTAATATTACTAATAAGGGACGTTCAACTTAGAATTAAGGGTGTATTCAATGGTAATTACAATATCATTGCAGTTGTGATACATTTTATTTGGTGTGGTTTCTAGGGTTAAATTATTTTAGTTTTTCCATGGTTCCATTTATGGCACCCACATAATGACCATTCTTTCATGGTATCTAACAGTACTGTACGAGTAACCATACACATGCCTGGCCACCTTCCATTGTTCCATGGTGGCTCATTTTTACTTACTCAACGTCCAATGCAATTTTCAAACACAAAATCTTGGATTTGACAGGATGGTCCGTCAAAACCCATCCTCACTCTGCAATAAATGCAGAAACATTCCGTTAGCATTGTTGAAATTGGCCAGCTTTACCCTAACAAACAGGCAGTGGTTTGAAGAGATGGGGTGCTTGATGTCTTCAACACATGAACCTGATCAGCATTTTGAAATTCAGACGAGAGATTCGGAATAAAAACATTTTTTCACAACCAAAAAAATAAAAGCTATGCAGACCAAATTGAATATTGTTCTAGAATATCAATACCTATGTCATGCTAAAATGCATGTTAAGGTTAAATCAACTTTTAAAATTACAGTTGTTCATTTTGAGAAGAGGCATTCTGAAATATTTGTTTGTACTGACTTTGTGAACATATCTGAATTATTGGGCACTTTAAAATGCAATTGCCTAGATTGCTATGTAATTTCACATTTTTAACCAATGAACAACAAATCTTGAGAACATCCTGACGTGTATTAGCTGGTTATCTAGTCTGTTTGTGGGATTGGAAAGAGGCATGGGTCAAGCAGATGATTTTATAATTACTGAATAAAAAATGGTTGATTGTCAGCAACAATTTCCCCCTAATCATTAGCTGCAGCTTAATTACCTATTCTGCCACGGTTACATTTAACGAAAAGAGAAAAAACAGCATAATTAAAGTTAATTTGGGAGCATCAAGAAGAGTAGAATTCTTTTGAAATCATAAATTCATTTGTTGGTTAGAAATTAATATAAGGTATGGAAAAGGGAATAACAAAAGAAATTGGGTTGAGCACATTCCTAGCATTATTAAATAAACCTGATGAGAAATATTTGAGTATAGTATGATCAATTAATATAGAATGTTCTTCATGACACTGCCACAAATGCAGATGTGCATGCACCATCACCAATTGTCATATATTATTCTATGTAACATTAAAGATAAATAAATCAAACAAAGTTTTCTTCTAGGTACTGTTTGGCTTGTAGTGGCTGTAGGTATAGGACAATTGATTTGCCTATAGCATGCATAACAACTATCAAGGGTGTATGGGTGATTAGTGTGTGTCATATGTAATCACCTTTTGGAACTTGTCTCAATAGTGAATTAATAACACAGAGTTTGAGGCACAAACTAGTGTATACATTAACAATTTATAGTCTATAACCCAGGTGTCCATATAAAACCTGTGTTAATTACGGTTTACTCCTCCAGCTCAATGTAATACAGAAATAATTACTCACCACCTTTTTATTATGTACCATGTCCTTCACCAGCAGGTAAGATATGTCACAATATTAATTCCATTGTAATGTTTAGAATATGGTCATTCACCACAATATGCAAGTTGCCAAGTGCAAGCTGAAGGGGGTCTTCACAGGGTGGATACTTATCAAATACACCTTTACTTTTTCTGGTTCCCTTGGCTACAGTTTTATCCCCCTCTTAACGTACAGCTTGTAAGTACCATTGGGACTGGACTGAATTGGACTGTATACCAGGGTTATATAGATAAAAGATGATAAAAAGAAGAAGAAGACAAAGTACTGCAAATTCCAGCAACCAAAACAATGTCAAATTCATTTTCCTTCAAATGGCAAAATTGAATCAGCACCCATGAGATTAAACTTCTTGTGTTTGTACAAGAACAATTAGCAAGATAAGCACCCAGTATTTATAACCTTAGCACCATAACAGATTTCTAGAAGGTACAGGTATGGGACCAGTTATCCAGAATGCTCAGGACCTGGTGGCTTTCTGGATAATGGGTCTTTCCGTAATTTGAGTCTTCATACCTTTAGTCTACTAGAAAATCATGTAAACATTAAATAAACCCAATAGGCTGATTTTGCTTCCAATAAGCATTTATTATATATTATTTTGGATCAAGTACAAGATATTGGTTTATTATTACCGAGAAATAGGAAATCTGGATTATTTGGATTATTCAATTATAATGACGTCTATGGGAGATGGCCTTTCCTTAATTCGGAGCATTCTGTGTAACGGGTGTCCAGATAATGGATCCCATACATGTATATGTATTTTAAGGAAACAAAAAAACAAGGTTAAATAAATTTTCCTTCAAAATGGCAAAGTTGTAGCAGCACAGTAAACTTCTCAGTTATACATGAGGGATTAGACAAACAAGCACCAAGAATTTGTAACCTTATCGCCATAGCAGATTATTAAAAGTTGTATTTATGTTAGGGGACCCGTCACCTAAAAAAAATATTCCAAATCCTATTTTATCAAGTTACTAAAGCAAAATAAACTGTAATTACACTATATAAAGTATTTGAATCTTGTTTCTTTTGGTCTGGGAATTCGTAATTATAGCAACCAGGTAGGAGCCATTTTGTGGACACTATTATGATGCATCATCTCAAAATCTTGTTTGTGCTCTAGAATGGGGGACCTGATGTCCATCCCCATGCACTGGCTACACAATTAAATGGTAACGAGAGAGGGGGAATGTGGGGAGTGCAGTGACAACTAGTAGGTGCTGAATGGAAAGTGAAAGTAATTGCCTGACCTGCCTCTATGCCTAAGGCATAGAGGAGGAGCAGGCAATATTTGTATTATACAGATTTTTAAGTCTGGGTGACGGGTCTGCTTTTAGGAAACCAAAAAAAAGGTTAAATTCAGCTTCCTTCAAATGGTAAATGTCAGGGACCCCATTGATTGTAATTGTTTTCCTAAAGGTGGCACAGATATTATCTTACTGAGCATTTATGGTGGATGTCAGATATTGTCAAATGACTTGCATATCGGCTCGTTTATCGCCCTAGTTGGAACATTGGCCAGTGTTACTGCTGAATATAATTCTATTGTGTCTACCTGTACAGTATATCTGACAATTCAGTTCTAAATGTCTGTATCGAAAACAAACCATCTTTCAAACGATCAATGTTTTTCAACGAACAGGAACATTGGCTTAGGAGACCCTATTTATGAGATTATAATCACTTTAGGCTGTCTAACATTTTGGCACCCCCACCCCATTGATTATACCTTTCCTTCTCATTTAACCGTGCCATTTAAGGGACAGAAATAGATCATCTACCTGCACGCCCCTTTTACTATACCCTAGGCACAAAAAGTCAGCACCAATGGGTACAACATACTATGACTCTTTAATAACAGGGCTTACTTGTACCCAATCACATTGCAACGTGAGCCTGATGAGTCAACTGACACAGCTGAAAATCACAGTCAAGGACCAGAATAGAAATATGCCAGTACAGAGCATGTCACAGTAATGGTTGCAGTTCTGTGCCCATTATTATCTTCTCTCCAACTACTTTTAATAAATTACCCTTAATCATTCATATAGCATAGTGCATTACTCTCAAATAAGAGCTGTTAATGGAGATTAGTTGATGATAAGAAGTGGTTGAGAAGATATTCTCTATGAGCGCTTATAGAAACAGAAGACTAGGCATGGTTTCATACAATACAATGGGGCAGATTTACTATTGGTCCAATTCGAGGGTTAATTAACACTCAAATTCAACCAATCGAATTTTGGTCGAATTTAAAACCTTCAAATTCGAATATCGAATTTGAAGGTTTTTACTGCAATGCGATCGACTGAACGATCGAATTTTGAAAATTCGATCAAACGATTTTAACCATTCGATCAAATTTTTTTTTATTCGATCAAAAAAAACTTAAATAAACCCTATGGGATCTTCGAATAGGGTTTAATAGCAATTCGCTATCTTTAATCTGGCGGACTAGGCAGTCAAATTTTTAAAGGCAAGGAATTCGACTAACGAATATTGAAATATTCAAATCGAATTTTAATTGAAATTATTCGATTCGATGAAATTTTCAAAATTCGATGGCCGAAGTGGCCTTCAAAAACATCCGAACATTCAAAGTTGAATCTTTTTGAAAATTTGATCGAATTTCGATTCATTCATGTGAATTTAGTAAATCTGCCCCAATGTGTTAATAAGATCTGCATTAGAGGATTACAACCAGCTATTGAAACTCACAATGTAACATAAAAAAAAAGACTTTGTAACAATAGTAAGCAGATTCAGTTCTACCCTGGTATAAAGAGGGCTACTCTGTAAGGGGGGCACAAAATATTTGTTTTAACAAAGGAATAATTGTAAAACTCAACAAAAACCAAGCAATACAGCAACAACTTATTGCCTTGCTTGTTGCCTGTATGTGAAACAACTACAGAAGAGGCCTTAAGCAAGCTAACAATGGCTGGCAAAATAACACTGCTGCTTTTATGTACTTACAACACAGTAATCACACAGACCTTTATTAAGTTGTAATGAGCTTGCAACATTGACAATACCACCCCCCGAGGAGAGTGAAGATTTATTTATAGCTGCAAAGAAAGCTTGAAATATTAGTCAGTATAAATTGCTCATACAGCTTATTTGTAGGTTGTCAGTGTGAGGGCAGTTATCAGCATTGCATTAATATTAACGAGGATTATTTGTGAATATACAGTATGTCTCACATTTTCCATTTATAACCTGTGGACTGACATCAAGAAATTATTTTTGCATTTGCCTAATGTTTACTAGGTGCTTTATATGCAGTAGTTTTAATACTCAAACATATTTCTTTTGTTGGTTGGCTGGTTCGGTCTTGGCTTATCAACATGTTTTTTCCCTCTAATAGCCTATTTAAAAAGACATGTTTTAATTACTTTTGTGACTTAAGGTGGAGATTGCTAGAAGGCAAGATCTGCCATGTTTAAAAAATAGAAAAAAGAAACCCTTATCTGTCCCTCCACCATATAAAGCCAAAATTCACCAAAGAACAGATGGTCTTTTCTATCCATTTTATATAGGCAACCTATCTCACTGGGCAATTCACTATTTTCCAGCAATGACCGAGGCAGCTGTGGATTACAGTAATTATGGATTTAATATAACTCTGTCTGCTCTCTATGCATACTAATTCCAACTTTACCCATCTCTCCAGAGGCTGTTTAATTTTTTATGATTATTTGATTTGGAATTAGCCAGCTAATTTAAAACTCAAGCAATGTATGTTTGTCATTTGGCAGCTTAATGCCAAATAAGCATTCTTTTGTGTTTTTAAAGGCAAAATCCATTTAATCTCCTTGGACTGTATTCATAAGGACTCAAATCCAGAATACAGAAAAGAAAGAACAAATTAAGGGGTGGCAAATATCGATTTACATATTGCTTGCCTGTCTCATTGAAGCTAAAATAAGACAACATTTAGAGAAAACGGTCATTAATATATTTTAATGTTAGGGTAAGGCTTAATATATGCATCAGTGACAAATCTGTTAGTAGCAAGGATGGGAAATAGTGCCAGATGCAAATCTTAGGTATATATCTATAGCTATACTTAACTGTCTTGGGACCCAAAATGACGTTAACAAGGACTGTCCAGTCTACGCTACAGAAGCTTTCACAGGGAGCTTAGGGCTGTAGTACATAAATAATTCAAGGGTGGAGGTTGAATAACACTACTATATAGTTTATCTCTATGTTGCTCTATGTTGCCTAATGCCTGTTCATCAACAGACAGTTTCATCCCAGAAGCTATTAATTGTATTACTCCTAACCCTACCATCCACTTTGCCTAAATATTATTCCCAAAGTCATTATTATATAAATGCAATATTGTCCTACATAGTCCGGAGTAGTGTGTCATTTTTAAGTTGTCCATTATATATATCTTGGATTTACTGGGACTGCTATTTGTATTGTGGTGGTAGCTTTTTGCAACGTCCATGCCAGAAGACTAATCAGTAATATATTTCATATATTTTTCTTCAACTTGCAGCAGCACATTCACTCGTTGATACATTTTGTAAGATCTTTGGTACATGTATGCAGGTTCAACAATACCCAACAGTATCTGTATATGAGGGACACTGTAAAATAGAAAGGTGACCTTCCAATATATTTGCCCCTTGTACATTATATGTCCACTCAACCCTCAAGCCAATGTGTTGAATACGGCAGTGATTGCCAAACTCTGGGGTTGCCTCCCCCAGAGTAGTCCAGAGCCTTGGATGGTAGTTTCGGGGAAAAAGAAGCAGATTTTTTTGGGGATAATCTCTTTTCTTTTTTTTTTTCTATAGGGACCCCAGTCAAAGGTTGGGTCTCAAAGGAGAGCTTGACCCTAACAAAGTCTAGAAACCACAGCTATACAAGACTATATCTTGCCTTTACAAGCATCTCAAGGCATTTAGAATATGAAAAGGAACATTGCATAAAGTGCAGAAAACACCTTCCACATCATTTTAGCCATACCATTTGCATTGCAAATTCTCTTACCAAAGTAAGCATTTAAAGGAGATGGAAAGCTGCAAAGGCATTTTATTGACAATAGATTAGCTGCAACAGTACAATCTAGAATGCTGTATTTATTCTGTAGACCTGAGTAAAAACTTCTATAAGATCTCTGTTTGTTTAGGATATCAGCTGCAGTATTTGCTTGGTGTGACATCACTTCCTGCCTGAGTCTCTCCCTGGGCTCAGATTACAGCAGAGAAGGGGGGGGGGAAGAGGAGCAAACTGAGCATGCTCACGCCAGAGGCAAGGACGATTAAGCTGAAGGCAGGAAGTCTGAAACCGAAGCCCATGTGTACACAATAGAATTTCTTTTGACAGAGGACTCAGAGCAGCATTACTTTGAGGGTTTACTGGTGTATTTATATAGACCTTTCTGATACTTAGTTTAAACCTTTCCTTCTCCTTTAAACAAATTAAGTTGGTTTTTCAGGTTCCATGGAGAATTGTAACCCCCTTTTTAATGCTAATGTACCATTTTGTTTTTGTTTTTTGCATACGCGTTGACTATCCTGATACAAATCAGTTGCAATTCCCATTTCATTATGTTTATAGTAAGAAGTCAGTTGTGCACTTGTTATCTTAATATCTCACATTAATGTATGCATAGAGAAATGTTGACCACTTGTGTTAGAAAAATGTTGCTGGTTTGCTGAGAAGAAGCCTCTAGACTGCTTTATCCAAGATCATAATAAAACAGTGTGCTGCAGCTTTCTTTCTCAATTTAAACCTGGCAAAATATCTCCAAATGCTATCCATGTTGATTTTCCTTTTGAAGTCTTTATTTAAAACACATTTCACATTTGCAGCATACTGAAAGCATAAAGATTTACTGTGCCTATAAAATCTAGTTAGAAAATTGCCAGCTTTTCAGTGGCTCGTAATAATGAACAACTGTGCATCAGAAGTAGCTGCAATCTGGATGACATTATAGCACATCCCTTAAGGAAACAAAAATATTGAGCACAACATCCATACTGTAGCTATATAAAATATAAGTAATACCACTATTATATACACAGGAGCTAGGAATAGCCAGTAATATAGCCTTGTAAATATGGATTAGTGATGCCATATCACTACTTGTGGCATATGACTTATTGGTAATAATTATATTGTAAAATATCATTAGACTCCTCAGAGTAACATGACCTGTATGAAAGCACTCCAAAGGCCTCCAGACTACTGTGCCTGAACTGATCACATTTTATACAAGGTTGCACCCAAAAAAATGATATATTCAGTGCATAATAAAAGCATTGTGTATAGTTTAAAAAAAAACACATTGTAAGTAAAAAGACATAACTTGAAAGGAAGTCTATTCACAGAATGTTCTATGCCATAAAATCCAAATATATGTTTTAAGTGATAATGATGTTGTTTAGCTACAACTTCCAGTACTACAACAGACTGCTACCTGCTGCAGAATGACAGTAACCGCAAGCCTACAAATGGTTTTCATAGCCAAAGCCATGTGTTGTTATGCAGAGCTTGAAGAACACAAAGCTCAACAAAATGATTATTCCACTCCAAAACAAAATTATAAAACGGCTATAATCTTTGTATATTAAAGAGGGACTCCCTCCGAACATTTTGTCTACTAAAGTGAAATCGCAAAACTTGGAGGCAGATTTTTATAAAACTTACTTTTTTTCTCAATTTGATGTCAAAATAACATTTTCTGAAACCTCGAGTAGTCAGAATTTGTCATAGAAAAACTCAAAAAGTAAATGGGAAAAAAAATCGGCTAGCAAAAGCAGGCAAAGTTGTATAGAAGTCAATGGGAATATTGTCTAACAACTTTATTTGCCCAGTTTATTAAAACATTTGAGATGTTCAGCTTCACTGAATATTTATGGTACAGTGTGATTCCTGCTGGCATGCAACTTTTTTCTGTAGAAAAATGTTTTTTAGCTAGCATTTGAAAAAAAAAAAAAAAATATTGCACAAGTTTTTGTTGAACCAGATCCCAGGGGCTTTTTACAAGATAATCTTTGAGAACATTCCTAGGAATCTGTAGTGTCAGATCTAGTAGAATTTGTAAAAGAATTATTTTTTTTTTATATTGTTCTTGTATTATTATTGTAATCTCACATGGTATTCTTGGTGCAAATAGCTGCCATTATGAGAAAGGTAGAACAGGTCTTCTTCAATGCCATTTTGCACATTTCCCTGGCTGACTAGACATTGTGCTCGATAAAGCTGTATCAGTCCTTTTGCAGGACAATTGTTCAATACTAATAAAATTACAATGCATTTTATACATCTAATCGCTGAGCTGGATGTGAGGATGAAGACTCTATCCCAGGGAAAGTCACAAGCTCCTTGTAGTTTATTGAGTCATAATAAGCTTTGTTTGGACATTAATTATATATGACATTAAAGGAAGTGTAAAGGACACATACAAAGGAAGCTTGTGATAAAGCTAATAGCTCTATATATTTTTTTATCAGATTGGAAGGGCATTTACAGGGTTCTAACACATGGAATACATATTCCGAGATCTAGTAGCACATTAGAACAAATCCAGATGTGTCAACCCTTTTATGAATGTATCCTATATTCATGCACCCATTTGGGGTAAAGCAAGGGTTATAACTAGGACATGATATGATTATGGCTAAATAAAAATCTCTTAGACTACAAGGTTCATTAAAAACATGTCTGGCAAGCTCCTATAGTCTGCTCAGTTATTTATGTGCATAAAAGACTTGCCTGTAAATAGTTATTTACTAAAATACGAATTCTTTCTGGTCTGAGTGTAGGGTTGCCACCTGTCCGGTCAAAACTTCCTGCCAAAGTTTTCCAAATAAGGAAAAATGGTCAGGATTCTCGTGACTGACACGGTGATCGGCCAATCACTGATCGCCGTGTCATAGCTGCGCTCCAACTGATGTCACTGGCCCGCACACTCAAACCTGCTGAGGTCATGTAGAAGTCAAGGCAGGCATCCCTTTTACAACTGGAAGATATCATAATCTGTGAAAGGTTTTGTACGATAATCCAAAAAATTCATGGTTTTCGGGCGATAATCCATAAAAGTTTGAGTTTTCAGATTTTAGTACCATTTTAGAAGCCTTTCCATTTCTGCTGCTATTGCTTTACCCTCTAAAATGTGTACTTTGCAGGAATTGCCCATTACCTGGTTATAACTTTGCATAGTCACTTCAGCATCCTGTACACTTTCCCCTGTATTTGGATTTAGTATGGTGTCATCATCTATAAATTATAGTTTATTATTATGCCCTATATGCATATTTCTTTCTAAGGAGCAAATTTATCAGGGTTCAAATTTCGAAGTGCAAAAACTTTGAATTCGAGAAGACCAACCAAAATTAATTAAAAATTAATTTCGATTTATTAGGTAAATTTTCGATCGAATAGGTCCATATCGATCAATCAATTCAAACTTTAAATTTGAAGTGTTTCCCAAAAAGTCCACCAATTGACTCCATATAGGTTCTAGGATGGTCCCCATAGGCTAAGACATCGATTTGGCAGGTTTTGGATGGCGAATTTGAATTTTTAAAGAGACAGTACATGATAAATTTCGAATTTTCGAAGTATTCCCTAGTCGAAGTATTCCCTAGTCGAAGTACACAAAAATACAGCAAAATTTTAAATTTTTAAATTCAAATTCTTGCTTTGATCCTTGATAAACCTGCCCCTAAATATGAATTGTATATACATACATAAATAAATGTGCAATTTCCATGCTTTCTCACTCACTTTTTCACTACTACATAATTTGGATTTGATGCTAAAGCAGGTGGTTAGAACTACAATATATGTTTTTATAAGATTTTTTTTCCCCAAGGAACCAAAACCCGCATACAGTAGATGTATGTTTGTTAACCTTTGGTTTCTTACTGGCTGGAATGTTGCAAAATGACACTTTACTTTTCAGTAGCAGGACACTTTGTGCATAACATAGATTATACATCAGAGACATGGTTAATAGTCTGATAAACTTGATCAAACTGCCTAATGCTACACATTTCAGCCAGCAGCAGACTTGTATAGCATAGTGCTTTTCTGTTTTTAAAGGTTAATTTATGTTTAGGTTGGTTGCTATGGCCTGTCCCAATCCGTGCTTGATGTAGGTCTCTTAAATCCCTTTATTATTAAAAAATAAAGAACTGCTTCCAGCTTCATTTACCAGTTCCAACCCTTTGAGCAAACTTCTCATAGAACACTCTCACAAGTCATCGCACAGACTGGCACCAGCTGCTCTAATTTAATTGACTGTCAAAGCAACATCTTTTTAGTTATCCGACAGGGACAATCTTCTCATTCCCAGCTGCAAAAAATATATGTGCCTTGTGGCTGTTCTCTAGTTCTTGAATCTGCATTGCCAATTATAAAATGGGAACAGTACTGCAACCGCCAGTATACAGATGGTATACTGCTCTGGATTTCACTTTCATAGAATGTACTTGGGCAGATGTTATGGCATTGTATGTGGTTCTATTACACCCTGTTAATGATGGTTGTTCCACCTTGACATATGTGGTCTATCATCTGAATCCAAAATGTGTATTTTGCTGTCCTTAGAGTATCAGTTGTGTTTTAGGTGTAGGAGTCTTGGCTTGCAGAAGAGAATCAGACATGGTTGGGTGGTGAAATATTTTCAAGATGAACTTGTGAATCCAGTTGCTTTAGACTTTCCACTACTAGATACTATGTCGGTAGGTAATCTCAATATATACATAAGTCATGTCTATCCTGCATCTTTCTGAAGGTGTCCTGGGAGAAGTTCAACAACAACAGCTGGGGGCTGAAGGTTTCTGTATAATTTATGTATTTACCTTTCTCTGTTCCCAACCATTCTTTATAGCCTCTACTACTCTAACACTTACCTTGTTTTCAAGGTGAATTTATAATATATTTAAACAATTTCCCCCAAAAAGCTCAACACACTGAATACTGTTGAATATCCAAGGAGAGAACATTTTTACTCAAAGATTTGCATCTACTGGAAAGAGTTAATACAAAAAAATTCCAATCTCTGTTAATTTCATGCATTTATGCACAACCTTTCATTCTGCATTTTTTGCGTTGATATTTAAATATTGTAATTTAATCAACTAGTGACCCAGTTTGAAGAGCTAAACCTCTGTAATGGCAGTTCAAAAAATCTACAGATAAAGTGCAGATCTGAGTGTGTAAATGTGCATGTGCTCTTTGGGACATGAAATCTCCCATTGTGATTAGGAAGCAATCTAAGTGCATTAAATCCTTTTTTCCTTCAGCATACACACAGAAGAATTAGTCTGTGTTATACTATATATTTCTTTTTTTCCAGTGAATTGAAGTCACCAAATCAAACATTTGTGGTGCTTTATGCATGAAATTATAATAAAAGGAACAACTTTAAAATGATCCTGCAGGGTGAAATTGCATCTAGTTTCCATGTTCCAAATGTACCTTATAAGATATAGTTGGAGCTTTTCAAGCCCCACTGCTTTAATATCTCTCTCTAGCAGTTGGGAATTGCCAGGGGAGGCAAAAATTCTGCTCCTGGTAACTTAGTAAGCTGAATTTCCAGTTTTCAGCCCAGAAAGTTGGCTCTTCTAGTGCAGAGAGTGCAATTTCACCCTCCGCACTAGTGACGTGGACCCCCGCGACCCCCGTCCGGTGCTGAAGGTGAGTGGTGGGAGGCTGCAGATTGAAGGCCACCTCAGGCAGCAAAATGGGCAGGATCGCCCTTGATTACATCATAAATCCAGGCACCATTTTGGTACTCTGAAATGGTGGAAAAATTCAAAGCAAACAAAACTTTAAACATAAATCATAAAAGAATTAATCATGTATGTTCGTCATATATAGTCATAATGTATATTTATGATATATTGTAAGATTTTCGTAATTTTTTGATGGAAAAAATACTTATTAAATGCTGAGGGGGTTCATGCCGAGGGGTACCAAGTAGTTAAATTTGGAATTAATTTCGTTTGTAGATTAAGTCATTTTTAGGTTATGTCACCCCCTCTCTGGTTCAAAGAGACTCTCTCTCTCTCTCTCTCTCTGCCACAGATATTAAAGAAATCCAAATTGTTATTACAAAAGTGATGGAAATGTTTAGCAACGGTTATTTCAGTATTATTTTTTATGTTATTTAGATGTCCACGTGCCCTTTCCTTTAAAGTACGACTGGTCTGGCCAACATACTAGTTGCAAATTTTTTACATGAAATTAAATAAATGACGTTCCATTTGTTGCAGTTGACATTTTTTTTAATCTTATAGGTTTTTTTAGTATTAAAAGAAGAAATGCACTACCCACAGCCATATATTGACACGTGATGCATTTGTGTGAACATTTATAAGACCACTTGTGTGTCAACTAGGGTTGCCACTTTTTCTGGAAAAAAATACCGGCCTTCCTATATATTTATGTTTTTTCCCTATTAATAACATTGGGATAAACCATCATTTTTACCGGCCAGGCTGGTGAAATACCAGCCGGGTGACAACCCTAGTGTCAACCAAGTAGGTTGTTTTTTTGGTTGCAATCATACTTGGTGCAAGAATATTACCGAGGGATCTAGGTTTCCTAGAGATGAAACGGGAACCCCCCCATTCAAAACAGGTGGCCACACCGATTTCCTAAAACAAAAATACCCCTTGCTGTGCAGTTCAGTTATTTATATAGCATTTATAGCTTTTTTTTTTTTTATTTACACATTTCACACATTTCACACATTTCCATGCAAAGTGTGCTTTCCACTCTGCGGTGTGCCAGGAGAGTGGGAAATCTCCTGTTTCATTGGCTATGATCTAGCTCAGATCAGAGTGACAGCTACAACCTCTTATCTGTCCAAGTTCCTGCGTGGTACAGAACAGAAAGAACAAAGAATATAATCTAAAAGCATAGCAGAATGGTAGGAACTTCATTTGTTTCCATAGAGAAAACCCTGATACAAGTACAGGAATGCGAAGAAGAACAAACGTACCTAAACGGACACTTTACTCCATTTATATGTAAGGTTTTTCACAATTGCTTGTTATAATTTTATAAAATTTGACTTTGAGTAGACAAGCAGGCATAACCAACATGTATAAATGATACTGCAGATCTAAACGTTATTGTAAAATAGGAACAGTATTTACATATGATTTATTTTAAGGCAGAGTCGGATTGGGTTGGCAGGGCATAAGAAAAAACCTGGTGGCTCTGGCCCTCGAATGCCCAATTGACTCAGGCCTGTCATCTTACATGGAACTGTAGGTGCTGCGCCTCCCCCCTCCACCATTGATCATGTTCAAAAAGGAGACGGGAAAAGGTAGTGCTGGGGGGTTATGATGTTGGGCTTACTATAAAGAGAAGCTAGTGACTGGGTTTTCAAGGTTTTTGAGGTATTGGTATTTTTTTAGCTCATCATTCACCACTGCTTCTTTTAGTTCTAACTTTTTTCTATTCTGATTTCTTAATAAATTTCACAAATGTTATTTGTGGTTTGAAAAACCTTTTATAGATAAGCCTCCACATATAGCAGTGCAGGAGAAAAACGGGGTCTGCCTTTATCTGCTGATGCAAATCATTCAAAGAATGATGAAACATCTACAAGGCCTAAATCTAAGGAGAATGCTTTCGTCCAAAACATGTTTGTGGTACCCTGCTTGAAGACGTTTTAATGAAACCCAAAGCACCACATAACACATTGGAATACTGACTAAAGATGGTGCGCGTGGAAACAGCCTTTTCCTTGTAACCATGTTCCTCAAGTGCATGCAGATCATAGAGCAAAAACTCTATTCTAACTCTGTTGCCATATTTCTATCGCTCTAGGCATTAGAATGGCTGTGACCACAATAACTTATTATACACCAACTTTGTGTAGGACTACACAGACAATGACTTCTTCAGCTTTTAACTTTAGCAGGGCAGTTGACTGTTATTCAATATAATTGCGCAGGATATTCTATTTACACAGGCACACAAACAGCCCTAATCTCTGTTTGCACTATGGTCCATAGTGACACTCACCAAATTACACTTTTTTCTAGTACCCCTAAAAGTTCAAGGTGGGAAGTCTCTTTCTAGGCTATTATTGTTTTGTGTTCCAATTACCAGGAAATCCAACTTTATATAAATGTAAGCCCTTATTTTTTATTTATGTTATTGATCTGGCATGATTTGGCTACAAATGCTTAGCAGTTTAGAAAGATTCCAAACCCATCGGCAGAACATTTGGTGTAATTGTGCTGCAAAGTGATCTCAGCGACATGACATTTAAATTCTTTTCTCTTTCTTAAATGACAGAGTAATAGAGAATTGATGGGCAAGGACTTTGGTGAAATTGCTCATCCGTGCCTTTTCTCTCCAGACAAGCGGAGAATTCAGAATTTCTTACTGACGTGGTTTTATTGATCTTCAGAAGATCATACATTTGTAGGAGTCATAAAAGCAAATGCAGCATTGACAAGGGTATTGATGTCTTATGCACTGTCAGAATATAC
>CM044440.1:98731023-98748545 GCA_024363595.1 Xenopus borealis
ACTTCAGAGGATGCAGACCCTATGTGGAGTGTAGAAGGCCCAGTAAGTCCCTAAATAATGAGTAATTTCTATTTATCTTGCGCTACAGTATATGTCAACTTTCAAAACAAATTAGTTTTTTTCTGAAATGATTGTTTACTGTGGGGCTCTATGTTTTGTGCCACATAAACGTAAACAAAACTCTAAATCAGGAAAAAAATATCATGTGGCTCGAAGTCTGTCCGTGAACTGAAAATTGTTTCCCACTGGACAGTGTGCAAAATGTTTCTTCAGTATAATAGCAGAATCCAACACTTGTTTCATTTAATCAGGTCAGGACTCGGTAAACAACATACCGTAGTCACATCGGTTTGTTTGGGGCTGTAGGAAAAGATGTTGCACCTTAGTAAAGGATTGTGGAACAGGAGATAGCAAATCACAGTATTGTAAAGGTCACAGAGGTCTAATTGAAATGTTGGTCTATGTCTTATATAGACACATAAAGGATGTCAAACACATTTCTCGTATGAGTTTGTTCAAAAACAAACAAACCTGCAAAGGAATATTTTGCAGGTTATCGCTTCTTTTTAATATGCACATATACAACAAACTTTCTATTTCCATTTATAAGGTATAGGGCCGCGTTTTAGATTGTATTCTGGTTTAGAATATCTTTTTGTATTATTGCTGTGATAAAAAGGGGTGTTTTTTGTATGCGTGACCAGCTTTTGTATGTCCACTGTTTTTTCGAATGGTTTATATGTTTTACATGGGTGGGTTTATTTATTGCAGTTATTATGAAATGTAATGTCTGACCCGTAGTATAAAGAAGAAAGTATTTTGAGGTTTGTTGTACCTGCACAAGCAATAAAGATTAATTATATCTTAGTAAGGAAGAAGGACAAGTTACTGTTTCATTATTACAGAGTAAAATAATTTTTTTTTAATTTAGAATTTGCTTAAAGTAGAGTCTATTAGAGATGGTCTTGTAATTCAGAGCTTTCTGGATAACAGGTTTCTAACACTGAACAAATAGCTGTCTATACTGATACCAATACTAAACTATCTGTAGAGCTTGCGATCACCATAGCCTTGTTTTATATTTGTCCAAGAACTCACCCAAAGCCACTCTTAAAGGAACAGTAACTTCAAAAAAATGAATTTGTTTTATAGAATGGATAGATAATGTCATGTTGCCCTGCACTGGGAAAACAGGGTTGTTTGGTTCAGAAATATCACTATTGTTCATATTAACAAGCTGCTGAGTAACCATTCAAGCACAGGACACATGGTAGATAACAAATAAGCTATGTAGAATCCCATTATATAATACAAGGCTTATCTGTTATCTGCTGTGTAACCTGTGCATTTTCTCTTTTTTTCAGCTTTGAATGGCTGCCCCCAAAACTACACAACAGTTTTGTTTATATAAGCCACAGTAGAGTTCCTGAACCAAACACACCAGATTTGCGAATACAGGGCAACAGTACATCATATTTTAATTACTGTTCCTTTAAAGGTGTTAAATTGGTCAAAGAAGTACAAAGTTAGTTTGGCTAGAGTATAGCGTTGGTTATGTTTTATACAAGTCTTCTTAATTTTATAATTTTAGGCTATAATATGGATTTACCTAGTAGTGACGAGAGAACTATTACAATGGTAATGTAATTTGTAGTTTGGATTTGACATGCACATGATATATAATCTCTTTAAAGGGGACTGAAATATAAAAATAAAGTAAAAGAATAATTTGTAATGCTAGAATCCTTGAATAAACAGATATGAAACTTGTTTTCCAGAATGCTCGGGACCTGGGTTTTCCAGATAGAAAACTATGCAAACATTAAATAATCCCAATAAACTGGGTTTGCTTCCAATAAGGATTTATTATATTTTAGTTGAGATCAAGTATAAGGCACTGTTTCATTATTACAGAGAAAAATTAAATACTTTTAAAAAAAAATTTAAATTTGATTCTATGGAAGAAGGCCTTTCCGTAATCCTGAGCTTTCTGAATATTTAATTTTTGGATAATGGCTCCCATACCTGTACTGCAGAAAGTTGTAGCTCTGCAGTTATATATTTATAGTAAAGTTACAAAAATGTTTTAAGATCCAAGATGACCAGAAGGAGATGCATGATTATCTTTGTTTATTTGTCCTGCAGTCAGCAGCTGAATACGTGAAAACCCATTTGCCAGAAGTGCTGAAGCAACATCTTCAAGACTTTGAGAGGGATAAAGAGAACAGCGTGCTTTCCTATCAGACCATCCTGGAACAGCAAATTCTAGCAATAGACCGGGAGCTGCTGGAAAAACTCACAGTGTCCTATGATGAAGCAGGTACATGGGGGTTTCGATAGGGTTTTTTATTTTACTTATTTATTTGGTGCTTTCTTTTTATAATACAAGTGCCAACATGCTTTAAGTCTCATGACTATGCCCTGGTTACCAAATCATAATACTTAATGCTATATCTTCTGTTAGTTCTAGCTCTATGGGGGGGGATTCACAAAAGTGGAGAGAACCCATTTTTGGAGTAAAAGTGGTGGTAAACTGGTGTAAAATACTTATTCATATTCACAAACAGAAATCCACCTAATTTCCAACTCAACCGACACTTTTCATTTTATAGTGAAAGAAAGACAGTTTATAGAGACTTTTATGAATGTCTTTCAAACGACATAAAAATGGCGCAAAAACATTTTAAATGACATTTTAAAAATGGAGTAAAGCTCAGTATAAGGGCCTGTACACACGGGCGTTTTGGACCTGCGCTCCCCTGCGTTGCGTTTGGCTGCGCTCAGCCACAGGGGAGCGCAGGTCTAGACGCACCTCATTTTGTTCAATGAGGTTGTACCCACGAGACGCATGTAAGCGCCGAACGCAGATTCAGACGCAACATGCTGCATTTTTCCTGCGCTTGGCGCCTACATGCGTTCGTGTGAGTACAGACCCATTGAAAACAATTGAGTGTGTCTATACCTGTGCTCCCCTGCGGCTGAACGCAGCAAAACGGAACACAGGGGAGCGCAGGTAAAAACGCCCGTGTGTAAGGGCCCTAACTCTTCCCCATGCGTCAGATCAATTCTAAAATAGTCTCTGTTTTGGTTCAGACAATCTTCCTTTCATACCTCCTGTAGGTGCCTCATTAGGGAATTATTAGCCTATTAATAGGGATTAACATTTTATAGTCACGGCACAAGTTTCTGTCTAACCCTATAGGTGTAAAAGCCTCATTAACAAAACAAGTAAAACACTGATTAAAGAAAAAAAGTGTATTTTATATCATTTTAACTTACAGTTGCGTTATTTTACTAGTTTTAGTTTAATGAATGAGACATTATTGGCAACTTGAGTGAATATATTATAAAAATCTTAAGGAAAAGTAAAGCCTCCCTGCCAAATTGTTAGTTTTAGCAGCACCTAGACACTTGACCTAAAATAATGAAAAAAAAATGTCTTTGTATAAATCCCTGTGTTATGCAAAGTAGATTTTTTTTTGTATTTAGACCCTTATGTCTTGTTGCTGAAGTGGAATTGCACAAACATCCCGAAAAAAAAAAAATTATGTATAATTTTCCTAGGTAAAATAACCCCCTTCCCCAGAAATTCCAATTTAATGGCTGACTGACAGTTTTAATAAGAGCTAAAGACAAATTCGGATAAAAATGTAGCTAAAATTTTGTGCGAGAGACAAAATCTGAAAACTGTCTGTTTAAAAGACAAATTCGCAAAAGTGGAGATAGAGGTTTGCGAATCTGGAGGGAAATCCAACATTTTTATCTCCATTTTTATTTTGTCTCAATATCACCAGTTTTGTGAATTCCCCCCTATGTGTTCTGTGCAATCTGAGAATATGGGTTGAGCTCCATATTCTCTGTTCTGTCGCATGGTATTAGCTTTGCTGGCAAGTAATTAAGCAACATCAATACTTGCTCAACCTCTCAGAAATGATTGTTCATTGTGCAGCTAAGTATATAATTATAGGGAGGCACTGCCAGAAAATTCTAACTTTTTTTTTCACCATTTCACCTATTGACTTTTGTGTCCATTACTGCGGCCACTGTAATGTTTGGGTAGCTGGGATCAGTTTTCTGGGGTTAAACAGCCCACGGCACAATCACAACTCATGAGAGCATAGACTCTTTTCAGCAGTTTATTTTCACTTGCAGCAAACAAAGAAAATAAATAGTTAAAAAAAAAATCCTTCTAACTAGCACAGGTCAGTTTCCTAACTAACCAGGAGGAGGCCCACCGCCTGTCTCCACAAAACACAGAACATTCAGGAAAAAACAAAATCCCAAACCTTGTGGTGATTTCAGTCCCTTCAGTGAGCTTACACAAGCAGCTTTTCTGTATCCTTTTCTCAGACTGGAGCTCTGCAGTGTGTCTTGAGCTGCCTATTTAATTAACTACCTGAGATGCCTCAGGACAACTCAAGAAACCAGGGCTGGAGTAACAGTCCCGGAACCACTCTGTTAGGAACCTGGGACATAAATAAGCTCTGTCCTGGACTTTCCCTGGTATCCTAGTAGTGACTAGGGTTGACACCCAGATAGGGTTGCCACTTCACCCCTTTAAAACCGAACACATATGGAATACACAGCCTGCATGGCTAATTAGCAATACATTTAGATGCATGCTGCAGACTGAACTGATTTATGTGCAGCCATGCATCATGCATCTAAATGAATTGCTAATTAGCCATGCAGGCTGTGTATTCCATATGTGTTCGGTTTTAAAGGGGTGAGGTGGCAACCCTACACCCAGACGGTATTGGTAACATTTTGTGTTGCCAGTAATTTGTAATACCCTTAATAAAAGCCCTTGGCCCTTCACTTTAAACGTCACTTTTTGCCGACACTGTTGTGGCTCTGCCCCCTTTAGCGTCATGATCCACCCTTTTTGTGAGGCTTTTCTATGGCCCTGTCCCTTTTGCGTCACTGTCCGACGCTTTTGTTCCCATCCCCCACCACTAGCCGGTAATTTTGTTTTTTAAAAGGTGGCAACCCTAGTAGTGACCTCACCAAACCACCTAAATGGTATGTTGTTTGTATTCTGTATCCAGGGGCGCTCCATTAATGAGGCGAGTTGAGCCACTTACCTCAGGCGGCAGCACCCCCCTGGTTACCAGGGGCGGCAAAAATGTCACTTCTCGTAACTAAGAGACAAATTTTCTTCATCTCTTCTAGTGCAGAGAGCGCGATCGTGCTCTCTGCACTAGCGTTGTGGACCGCCCCCAACCCCCTCCGGCACTGAAAAGGTGAATGGCCCAGGTGGCATATGGGCCCAGATCGCCCCTGTCTGTATCTCTTTATAGTAAGTAAAACAGTATGGTAAGGAAATTACATATTCATTGACTGAATAGGTTTTCTGATCTCTATAGCTCTGTATTCGATAAAATTATATATTTTTTTAATGTAACATGATGTATGGGGAAATAAAACATTTTTCCAAATTCCCCCAAGCCCCTTTTTGTTCACAGTGAATCATGAACTAGAAATAAATACTATAAATATGATTTCTACTCGGTATTATAGAGAACCTCCAAATTCCATCTTCCTTGCCCCACACACACACACACCAACCAGATTCCATTCATCATGTTGGCGGTCCATGATAGTATTTTCAATAGAAAAAGTATACAGGGATGGGTTCTATTTTTTAGATTGTGCAGGATCTGCATGGGAAGTGGGTTCTACTATATGTAAATTAACAGAAAAGATCCATTACTGCATAGACAAAAATACACACTTTTTTTTTTTTTTAGATAAATCATGTTTGTGGGTACAGATCATAAAAACCTTAACTGGAGACATGGCTACCTTTCTAAATTTAGGGTTAAGTACAATTCAATTAAATGATAAAAATGAATGGAGGAAACTCTGAAATGTATGTTTCCAATTTACACTTTAGTAAGTCCTGGCTGCAAGATTAAAAACTGTTCCTCGTTGACATTCTAGAATGTTAAGCTCATTAGCAGTTACGTTTTATTGGCACTCCTAAATTTTTAGTATGGCAGAGGGTTCCTTTGGGGCTAATAAGATGTCATTACATGAGACTCATTGACAGAGTGTTTACCATACCTACTTAACATGCGCCTCCTGTTAGTGTGAGGAAGCAAGGACACCCGCTCCTCACCTCATTGGTTAATGTGCTTAGAGGATGCTCTCCTTGCCGTTAAGAGTGTGAAAAGCCTGGAAACTAGGAAACATTTAATTTCCTCTTAATGTCAGGTGATATTCAATCAAGCTAAATAGCATGTGGGAAAAGTAAGGGATATGCAAACGCATTAGGAGCTATAATGTGGCATTGTTCTACTGTGACTGTAGAAGCTTCCATGTAGTATTAGAAAAGGTTGCATTAGCTGTGGTTAGTGATGCATGACATAACATTTCAGCTGTTACAGAGAAAGTGCAGTGGCACGAAATGCGTCAGACCTTGGGCGCTGCTTTTAATGGTCTATCAAGATGTACCAATAAAGTAAACTGTTTTTTTCCTATTTTGTGAGGACCCTGGAGTGCGCCGGTATAGTGATCAGTGTGAGCTGTTACAGTTCTGACTTATACGGAAATGTAATGCACATGAATACACAGGATAGAGATAACGCAACATTATGGGGCAGATTTACTATTGGTCGAATTTTGAATTTAAAAAAATTCAATATTCGAGCACCAAATTTTTGGGGGGCCATTTTCGATGGAAAATTTACCTATTTCGATCTAATAGGTTCATTTTAGATCAAATTCGAATCACTCTATCGCATAGTTCCAATCGAACAATTGGAACGATTTATTTATTTTTTTAAATACGATTTTCAGTAAAGCTTCCAGGAGGTCCCCTATAGGCTACAATGGCAATTCGGCAGCTTTAATGTGGCGAATAGTCGAATTTTAAATTTTTTTAAAGAGACAGTACTTAGAAATTAGAATTTTCAAACTTTTTCAATTCTAATCAAATTTTAGGCTATTTGATAGTCGAAGTAACCCACAATTACTTTGAAATTAGAATTTTATTCAAAAATTCACTTCGACCCTTAGTAAATGTGCCCCTATGAGTAGTAATGCACTGAATCCAGGATTCCGTTTTGGATTTAGCCTTTTTCAGCAGGATTCGACCGAAATTGCGTGACTTTTTGTTACGAAAACAAGGAAGTAAAAAATGTTTTCCTTTTTCCACTCCTGATTTGCATATCCAAATTAGGAATCTAATTTGATTCAGTATTTGGCCGAATCTTTCACAAAGGATTCAGTGCATCCCTAATTATGAGTTAAGAGCAAACAAAAATATTTAAGGCTTTATATGTATAGACGTAATGGGTATACAGCTGTGACCTAAAATTCATGATAATTTCTGCATTACCATTTAATAATGGGTCAATAAAAACTGCAAGGTCAAGGTGCCCTGTGCTCTGCGAGGGTTTGAAAAAGCTGTACGAAGGAGAGGAAAGCAAACGGAATAATACAGGCCTGCATTATGCAAATAACAGTTTAGGTATATCTATTTCTTAAGGCGTAAGCTACAAACACTACTGAAAGTATTGGAAGTATTGCTGCTTTTGTATTAGGAAGTTAAATGCAAAAGCAGATAAATACATTTTTTGCCCCAGGCTTTACCCGAGCCCTTGATTAGCCCTAGCCCTGCCCTCATTACCCAACACTGATCCACTTTGGACGTCACAGACCCAGGCAGCTACCCTGATTTCCCTTAGGTAAATCCACCACTGGTTACATTGATCCACACTGATGGCTGTATTGCTGTATTGAAAAAAAAAGTAGTTGTTGCTCTGATTCATTAGTGGCCATAAATTGCACAAGAATAATTACCCATATCAACAAGACAGACATTTGCAAAACTAATTTCTGATTGGTTGCCTTAGGTGACTGCACTGTTGCAATTTAGCAACTATACATCATTCCCAATGTCAGCTGTTTTTATGCAGCATTTCTTCACTTTGAATAACCGTTACATGAATCTTAATGGTTTATAAGATATTTCAATGCATTACGTTTCATTTGTGGCATGGACTTCCTTAAAGGGATCCTGTCATGGGAAAAAATGTTTTTTCTTCCAAAATGTATCAGATAATAGTGCTGCTCCAGCAGAATTCTGCATTGAAATCAATGTCTCAAAAGAGCAAACTGATTTTGATATATTTCATTTTGAAATCTGACATTGGACTAGACATTTTGTCAATTTCCAAGCTTCGCCAAGTCATGTGACTTGTGCTCTGATAAACTTCAATTTCTCTTTACTGCTGTACTGAAAGTTGGAGTGATATCACCCCCTCCCCCCCCCCAGCAGCCTAACAACAGAACAATTGGAAGGTAACCAGATAACAGCTCCTTAACACAAGATAACAGCTGCCTAGTAGATCTAAGAACAGCACTCAATAGTAAAAACCCATGTCCCACTGCATTCTATTCAGTTACATTGAGAAGTCTAGCCCCATGTCAGATTTCAAAACTGAATATAAAAAAATCTGTTTGTTCTTTTGAGAAATGGATATCAGTGCAGAAGTCTACTGGAGTAGCACTATTAACAGATGCATTTTTAAAAAAAAAAATGTTTTCCCGTGACAGTATTCCTTTAATATAAATGTGTATTACATAGGATTACCTATGTGTCCCAGTGTACAGACATACAAAATAGGAAGTTTGAGCACCACCCATTTAGTACATAATATAAGCAAATAAAAATGGTTCATAACCCATTTTTACTTTGGATTTGAATCAAACATAGCAGCAGTGTTGGCATGAATCGGTGTGTTTATGAATCAGTGAAAATAAATTAACGGGAGTGTCAATACACGGGAGGCTTTTTTTTTTTCTAGGTGAAACATGGAGAAATGTTTCCCTCTTCTCTAGCGAAACGATTAATGGATGCCTTTTTTTCATGCAGCAAGGGTTGCCTCATTTCCCTGTCTCTTGCTGGGGGGGCATGAGATGATGTCATAGAAGAGTGGCTGTGACATTGCAGGTCTGGTTGATGATGTTGGGGGGGCGGGGTGATGATGTGGCAATTGACAATTGATTGATCATTTTGTCAATCTAGGGCAGGCCCGGACTGGCAATCTGTGGGTTAGGGCAAATGCCAGATGGGCTGCTATAAGGTGCCATAGAAAGTCAGTATTTAGTGGGCTGGTGGGGACTGTTTGGGCCTCTATGTGGGCTGATTGGGCCTCTGTGTACCTGAAATGCCAGGGCCTATTTTGATTCTCAGTCCAGTCCTGATCTAGGGGAATGAAATCCCAGTTTTCATTTGGAAGCCGAGCAGACAGTTTTGACCTTGGGAACCCTTCTGAAAAATCTGGACCGGAGGCAACCCTAGCAACAACTGTGGCAACATGTCCACAATAGAAACTGCAGTAATCATGTATTACATCTTCAATGTGTTACATAAGCTGATGTTCTTATGCCTTGCTCTACAGCAACCAATTTATCACACTCCTAGCACTGTGTACTCGGATTCAGAAAGTCACCATGTATTGTTTTATCCTAACAATGATACAAGCAGGATCACATGTCATCACAAGTCATGATAAAATGACAGTTGGCTTCACTTTATAACACTGGCTGGTGTACTTCTCATTGACTTTTTATTGACTGCCTTGTTAAGCGGACCTGGTCTCAGGCTGTGAATTCATCACAATAGTACGGGAAGTCTCCATAGGCCGGATTGTTGCCATCACATTGTAGATAAATACAAAAGAATCTAAATAAGTTCAGTGTCTGCCAAAAAAAAAGTGAGACAGATACAGCAGGAAACAGAAAACAAAGAACTGGTATCTAGATATATAATCATGGGTCTTTGCCTCAGGTGATTAATACCTGCCAGAGCACTGCATGAATATCACTTCAATCAAGTCATGTATTGTTTAGTACAAGAGCCATAAATGCTTCATTCCTAATCTATATCTGATTGCAAGAACAAAATGTGTCCCCTTGACAATGCCAGATGTTTCCTGGGCTTTATGCCTGTCAATTATTTAATGTCAATGATGCTGCCTCGCTTCACTCCTTTCTGAATTCATCAGTGTATCGGAAGAAAGCTCTGTACCCTGATGGTAATGATTTTCTTGGAAAGTGAACAAAATTCTGGGTAAGGAGAACACTGCCAATGTCTGGAACAGTGTCATGGTAAATAGGTAACTGCTCCGCTGTAACTTCCCTGAAGCCCTTTTCTGCTCCACTTCTCACTATAATAACTGCGTTGGCTTCATGTCATCTACTTATAAGGGATTTCTATTAAAGGGAGTTTTGTCAGGAGAGCATAAAGAAAACCGTAAAATTATGAACTGAAATTGTTGGGTGTAAGCAACCAGTTGAATCTGGTGAAAATCAACTTTATTTTAGCATTTATTGCTGCAGGCATGCCCTTAAACTTATCCGGCTTTAGGCTGGGGACAGACAGGGAGATTCGGGGAGATTCTGTCGCCTGGCGTTTTTAGCAGGCGACAATCTCCCCGAATTTCCTTCTCCCTGTCTGCCGCTAGTATTAATGACAAAGCGCCAGTGCCTGTGCACACACAGCGCGGCGATTTCCGGAATCGCCCGAAGATACTAAGTGAGGAAACTTCAGGCAATTCCAGAAATCGCCGCGACGCGTGTGTACAGGCGCTGGCGCTTTGTCATTTATACTAGCGGCAGACAGGGAGAAGGAAATTCGGGGAGATTGTCGCCTGCTAAAAACGCCAGGCGACAGAATCTCCCCGAATCTCCCTGTCTGTCCCCAGCCTTACTGGTTTTCAGTGGTTTGTTGTTAGTAGTAAGTGTGGTGGAAAAGGCCTCATTGATCTTAATCTCTACTAATTGACGTAGATCAGTGGTTCTAGGCTGTGTAGTTGTCTCCTTTAGTGCAGTGAAATGGATTGGAAAACTGAAGATCAATTAGGGTGAAAATTGGGGTGTTAAAATGATGTCAGCATGTTATTTGCAAGTAAGTAGGTTCAAAACTATATAACGGAACCCTAGAGACAGGTATTTTAGAGCTTTCATGTATCTGTGAGCCCTGCACTTCATCAAAGTTGATTGAATAGGCACATTCACACTAGGAGGCAGCTTTACTAAATTCACATGAATGATTTGAAAATTCGATCGAATCGAATGATTCCAATAATTCGAATAAATATCTATTTGAATATTCAACAGTTGAATCACTTCCCCTTTAAATTTTTATTCGACTGCCTAGTTCGCCAGTTTCAACTTTCCGAATTGGCCTTCATTTTTTTAGATCGAATAAAAATATTCGATCGAATGGTCAAAATCGTTTAATTAGAACAATTTTATCGTTCGATGGAATATTTGCTATTCGATCTTTTGACCAATTGATTTAGTGGTAAAATACTTTGAATTCGATATTCGAAGGATTTTTATTCCCATACAATTCCCATGGTCGAATTGAGTTTTTTTTTAACCCTCTAATTCGACCCCCAAGTGTAAAGCAGAAATGGCATGTATAGTCACCTGTATGAAGGCATTTCTCCAACTTGGTGCATGTGTTAAGGTAATTACATGTATTGTTATTGCCACTTTTTATTACTTATCTTTCTATTTAGTCCCTCTCCTATTCATATTCCAGTCTCTTATTCAAATCAATGCAGGGTTGCTAGGGTAATTTGTACCCTAGAAACCAAATTGCTGACACTGCAAACTAGAGAGCTGCTGAATAAAAAGCTAAATAACTATAAAACCCACAAACAATAAAAAATTAAAACCAATTGCAAATTGTCTCAGAATATCACTCTCTACATTATACTAAAAGTTAACTCAAAGTTTTGCATCCCAGAGGTAGTGCATACTCTGTACAGTGCCAAGTATTGGTTAAATCCTGTATCGTCTAATATAAAAATAGTTCAATCCTGTATCATCCTG
This sequence comes from Xenopus borealis, assembly GCA_024363595.1. NCBI lineage: Eukaryota > Metazoa > Chordata > Amphibia > Anura > Pipidae > Xenopus > Xenopus borealis. Next base: position 98,742,877 of record CM044440.1, read on the forward strand.
TATCATCTAATATAAAAAAAAGGGTCTATGACAAACTCCTGCTTCATATATATTATCTGCATTTGTGTATAATCGTTATAGGACCCAATATATACAGTTGTGCTCATAAGTTTACATACCCTGGCAGAATTTATGATTTCAGAGAATAAACTTTTCTTTCACTCATGGTTAGGGTTGCCACCTTTTCTTGAAAAGAATACCGGCCTTCCTATATATTTACCTTTTTGTTCCTATTAATAACATTGGGCTCAATCATCAAAAATACCGGCCAGGTGGCAACCCTACTCATGGTTAGTGGTTGGCTGAAGCCATTTATTGTCAAACAACTGTGTTTACTCTTTTTAAATCCTAATCACTACACAAACTACCCAAATGACCCTGATCAGAAGTTTACATACCCCAGTTCTTAATACCGTGTATTGCCCCCTTTAACATCAATGACAGCTCGGGTTACTGTGTTCTGGTCAAGCAACTCTATCTTTTTAAAACCAAAGTCAGATTGGGGGTTTTAATATCTGCATGAGAACAGATTGCCTAATCAGAAAAATCCAATAGAACTGTGTGGATACTGATAGGACATGAAAGGCCGTTTATGTGGGATTGATTTTTGCAAAGGTTCAGGCAGCTCGCAGTGTTTCCAGCAATAAGAATTTCTTGGCACACAGTCTGCAGTTCTTCCCCGTTCTGTAAAATAAATAAAACTTCTGACTCTAGAAAGGTCTGACAGACTATACCCCTAAACATTGTAAAAATACACACATACAAACACAAACTGCCATGTTTCAAAATAAACCTTACTTATACTATATCATTTATTTAAATCTTCTTTTCTTCAATCTTGGAATTCACAATCGCTGCAGGCAGGGAGATGCCATTTTGTGAAAACAGGCAAATTAAATCACGTCAAAATCTTGTTTATGAGCCAGAATGGGACACCTGATGCCCAGGCTACAAAATTAGATGTTAAAGACAGAGGGGGATGGGAGGAGGGCAGTGACATGTAGGAAGTGCAAAATGGAAGTGAAAGTAATTGCCGGCCCCGCTTATATACAGCAGATAATATATAATTAACAGTGGAAATGTTTAAATGCATTTATAGCAGGTATGGATGTTGTAATAAAAAAATGATTTGGGGTTTGTATTTAATTTGAAAATGGCTTTTATGATACAGCTTTTTATGTCTGGGTGATGGGTCCCCTTTAAGTAGTGTAACACTATTTTGGGCTATTTTAGTCCAACAAGGTTAATGTCCAGCTATTTTTAGTATAGCAAGGATTACACTTGACTCTAACACACAAGGCAGGGCATTCGCTAGGTGGAAGATTGAAAGGGGTACTTGAACAGAGGCTACTGATGCCAGAAGATTCTTGTATCAAACAAAATAATTATGTGCAGGCTGGCCAACCTAGCACTGCTGGATTCTGGTGCCTAATCTTTTTAAACTCAAGCCGCCCCTTTTGTGACATCACTTCCAGGGTGGAAGCAGGTCTATAAATAGAGGGGCGACAGGTCCAGATTGGGAGGGGGCGGGTTAGGGGCTGGTGTGAACATCCGTACAATATAACATTTTTATATGTCAAAGACATGATCCACAGGGTTAATACTCACAATCCATAGAGGCAATGGCAGACAAGATGTTAAAATGCCAGGACAGTCAGGCAGGGACAGCAAGACGGGACACGATGTGGAATTAATAGGGTAGTCAGCGCTACGAAATAAGTTGGCGCTATAGAAATACATGTTAATAATAAAATAATAATAAATAGTTGAAGGTGCACCTCTAGGATTGAATTCCATTCTTTCACTATAGGCAAACTCAGAGCCTAGGGGAGAGCTACTTCTTACTACACTCCTTGTAGGAGCAGAGGCTGCTCATGCTATTTAAAGGGGAACTCCATCTTCCAAACCAAAATTTGATGAAGAGGCACATATAACACAGAATATACCCATCACAGTTGTTTCTTCAAAAAGTATGAATAAATGCCATTTTACAACTTCTCCACAGCTTACAGACAGCATGCAGTAACTATATAACCTACAATGCATTGCACTGGGATGTTCCTTTCCTTATTGAAATCCTTATTGTGGGGTTTGGAGGATGCAGGCTGAGGACAGCTGTAACAGTAATCAGCCAGCTCAGCAAAATAGTCAGAAAGATCAGCAGGAGAGCAGAGGGCTAGGCTTAGGAAACCATTAAAAACCATGAAAAGTCTGATATATGTTGCAAAGTTGCTTGAAATAATGTTTACTTTTCAAAAAGCTTAAGTTATGTTTTTGTGGCGTTCCCCTTTAACCTATCTGTCTTACTCTCCCACAGAGTTCTATTATAGAATATAACCCATCTCTAGCTGGCTTCATTCACTGGGTCCCTGCTCAAAGACACGTCCCTCTAGTGCAGAACAGCTATTGGGTCTTGGTGTAGCCATGCTTCCTGGAACAGATCCAACTGGGTCAGCAACCAGAAGCCAAAGAGGAAGATCCCAGACACTATGGGAAGTGGTCATAAAGCCAATAGGCCAATGATTGAAACATGTCTGTCCCCCAGTAACACTAAGGGGCGTATTTATCAAGGTTTGAATTATCAAGGGCTTTTAGCCCTCAAATTCGACCCTTGTTCAATTCTCGAAAGAAAATCCGACAAATTCAAACATCGAATTTGAAGGATTTTGCCGGTTTTCGATTTCTCAATAAAATCATAAGATCGGAAATTTTTTTTAACGAAAAAATCGTATAATTCTCTTCGGTTTCACGGAAAAATCGTGCGAATCGAACGCTTCGAATGGATTGAATTGTTCGATCGTAGGATTTCTAATCGATCATACAACTTAGAAGAAAAGCCTATGGGACCTTCCCATAGGCTTCTATTGCAATTTGGTAGGTTAAATCAGGCGAAGTAGGCCATCAAATTACATTTTAAAGGGGAAGTACTTCGACCATCGAATGGTTGAATGATCGAATAGATTTTTATTCAGTCTCTTCGATACAATCGAATTTGGAAATTCGATGGTCGAAGTGGCCTAATTTGCATATTCAAAAAATCGTAAATTTAAAATTCTATTGGATTTCGAATCCTTCACATGAATTTAGTAAATCTTCCCCTTAGAAATGAATGTGTTTAAAAGTAATAAAAATATAGTTTACTACTGCTATACACCAGTGAAATGGATTTATACAAACAAGCTGCTGTGCAGCCATTTGAAGTTGGAAAAGGAGAAAAGGCGTTGTTTAATAGCAGATAAAGATACTTTACCTTTTTCCCCAGTTGTTCCTCAGATTTCAATTCACACATGTACAGTAGAGAAGTTTCTGTGATTCAAATAGGGATGCAGCGAATCCGGGATTTGGTTCGAGATTCAGCCTTTTTCAGCAGGATTTGGACGAATTCTTGTGTGTGTCCAAATTTGCATATGTAAATTAGGTGCGGGAAGAGAAATCCTGCGACTTTTAGTCTCAAAACAAGGAAGTAAAACATTCTTTTTACACTTTTTCCTTTTCCATCTCTAATTTGCATATGCAAATTAGGATTTGGTTTGTTATTTGGCCAAATCTTTCACACAGGATTCAGGGATTCGGCCGAATCCCAAATAGTGGATTCGGCCGAATTGCCAAATAGTGGATTTGGCCGAATCCCAAATAGTGGATTCAGCCGGATTTCCAAATAGTGGATTCGGCCGAATCCCAAATAGTGTTTTTCTGCCAAGTAGAGCTGCTTTATTTGACATTTAGTGGGTTTTCAAGTAGCCTGTTGGAAGTGACTAGGAGAAAATAAGTTGAGTGAGTGAGTGGGCCCCTAGTCTAAGGTTTTTGGTTGGGCCCGTGGTGTGCCAGTCCGACACTGCCAATCTATACCATGTGAATTAAATTAGTTTGGGGCTAGATTTGAAAGTACTTTTGGTGGGTATTTTTTGGTTAGTTTTGTAAACATATCTGATTAGTATTTAGACCTGGAAACCTTCCTTGGCTAGGACCAGATTATTACATAATGTATTACATAACCCAATTCCCAGAAGCAGGCACAACTTTCCATGATGGACTGCAGTAGAATTCCTTAAAGAAGAACTGACCCCATTTTATATTTCAAGCAACCCCCATACATCCTAATAAAAGGTAAAGTAACTCAGCAGAGTTGACTGCCCCCAGATCCGACCACTTGCCTTCCTTTATCTGGCTCTCTGACATCCAGGTCCAGTTGCATCTGCACAGAACCAAAGATACTGTATATATAACTGGGTTTTGTTCCTTTAATTTTCTTGTGTCTCAATTAGCCTGCATCGCTTTGCTGCTAAAGAAGGGCAGCAGAATTCAATCCTCATCTATTAAAAGTAAAAAGTTTTGTGTTCCTGTCTTTGGATTGAGTTAAGCATTAGAGGCATTTTAATAAAGGAAGGCTAAATATAGCTGCAGGGTAGGAAAAACTTAATGAATTTCAGCAGAGTAAGAACTGCTTAAAGTTGGCTTGTATTATAGGACAGATGGATGCAAATCCTGCCTTAATTGTTAAATATTTTCACCAGAAAAAATGTAGCCACACAGAATACCGATGTATTCGGAGTACGAAATATTTTCACCAGAAAAAATGTAGCCACACAGAATACCGATGTATTCGGAGTACGAAATATCTTCACCAGAAAAAATGTAGCCACACAGAATACCGATGTATTCGGAGTACGAAATATTTTCACCAGAAAAAATGTAGCCACACAGAATACCGATGTATTCGGAGTACGAAATATTTTCACCAGAAAAAATGTAGCCACACAGAATACCGATGTATTCGGAGTACATTGAGGTAAACATTTTAACATGGCAGTATTGGGGTCACTAGTTCAACTCCTGTTGCACAACATGCCATATCTATTTAAAGGATATTAATCAGTGTTATTATGTTTGTATACAATACCTGAAGCCAATGTTATTAAAAGAGCAGGATGATAATAGACGTAGCTGGTACTTGTTCCGACAGCAACCCTTCATACCACACAATGCAACTCTACACACGTCAGGCAGTCATGTGCTACGAAAGCGACTTACATTTAAGTGATTCAATGTTAATGCATTTATTGAGAATTGTACATATCTGTACATAAATATGAATATGTATACCACAGCTTCTGATCATAAATACACTTATTTTCAGCATTAAGCAGGAATCCCAGATTCCAGCCAATTGGATGTGTGTATGTAACGTTTGGAAAATAGATTGGGCCAATGGAAAGTGCATTGTGCGGCCAGTTGGAGCACCTGACTCACAGAACAACACATAATATATTCATTTTCCCCGAGTGGAAACAGTATAAACAATGCAGCCAATTTTATTCTGTTAATTGAAGGTCAAACTGAGCAGGTTAAATCTAAGACTGCATTTAAAGCAACATTTTGGAAGTAAAAAGAGGGACAAAAAAAAATTTGGCGCATGTAGAGTGGCAACATTTTTGTTGCCACTCCGATTTTTGTGACCACACCCCCTAGTTACCATGTTCATTTTACAAATTTGTCAGGTTATGACAGTTTGAAAATATGTTTCCTTATCTAAACTATTACAATTACTTATTTTCATATCTCAGAATTGTTACAAAGTATCTTATTTGCACCTGTTCTGTTGTTCCCTGCCAACAGCCAATTAAGTTAGAAACTTTGTTTATTTTTGTGGCTGTTCATTGCAGAGAAAG
>CM044440.1:98761768-98786441 GCA_024363595.1 Xenopus borealis
ACATTTTATTTACACATCTTTGTCCGGCTTTAGTTTCTCTATAAGTATCCATTAATATATTGCTGATTTATTAAACATTAAAAGCTTCGCTTATATTGAAAATCTAGTCTGTTGACGTCGCCCATCTGCTCAAGCATAATGTCACTGACCTGAATGCATAAGCTTTTTTTTTTTAATATACGGTAGTGGTTGCTGTGAATGCTCAGCTCCTTTTCTCAGCTCCTTCTGCTGCTTCTCATTTCGATTATGTGTGCTATAGTTTTTAGGCTTTGGGAATGACAGCAATGGAAAATTGTGTATCTGTATGCAGTGGGCAGTAACAATGAGGATATAAATCAGCATCAGGATTTAGGATTATAGAGGCAGTGCTGCAAAAGGTTAGCGGCCTATCAAAAAAAAAAAAAAAAGGGTATATTCCCTCCAGCCTTCAGATAATATCTGTAATTGTTCCAAGAAAACAATGTAGAGCATTCTAAAAGAAGCGCTGTCCATGGAGTGTCTTGCCATTTATATAGACCTATTCTGTATGATAATGTTGGTTATTTGTTATTGAGCAACCTGCTTATCAGTAGCATTGAGGCTTTTCAGTTTCCTGATGAGCTTCCTTCAGTATTTTTGGCTCTCATGCCGAGCCAGCTGAGTCCCGGGACCAATAAAGCATCCATGCTCAATTTAGCTCTTTTTATACTGTACGTTTCCACTGCAATTACTGGCAACCGCCAAGAAGCAAATGTTTTCTAAACTCCGCACAAGGTTAAACCAATAAAATATAAATAATGGGGTTAAAAAAAAGTTACAAGAAGTTTACTTTCTCATGGTACCGTTTTTCTGAGGTCACATCAAGCTTAAAAATAAGATGTGTTGTTACTCAGTTTATAGCAGGCAGTTTTCCAAGGATGCTATAGGAAGCATAAAAAAAATGAATAGTTATAAATCCCATTTATATAAGGCTAACTACCAAGTGTCCCAGATTTCCAGAGACTCTTGATTTTTACTTTTTTGTCTCTGGAAAAATCCTTGTGGAAAATCACCAGCAGTAAAGAAGAAATGCAACTATTATTTGTGCAGAAATGACACTGTTACTTCAATGATCATAAAGCATTTTATTTAAGTAAATTAAGTTAGGTGACCAACAGCCCTCAAAATGATTTTGTGAAGTTGGTAAATAAGTTCTCCACCAAGTGTTATGTAATTGAAGAGATTACCAGTCAATGATGTGGTATATTTGGCTCTTGCTAAGTTTTATAGGCATATAACTATGAAGATTCTCATTCATCCAGGTCATGGTATATATATATATATATATATATATATATATATATATATATATATATATATATATATAAAAAGTAACTCAAAGCAACTGGACTTGCTGAGATATTTTAATGAAGACGTTTCACTGCTCATCCAAGCAGCTTCTTCAGTTCAACTGACTGGTGTAGAGGAGTTCTCGGCAAATAGACTCTTCCAACAATCCAATCACAATGGCACACTGCAACTCTTCAGAGAGTTTTATTGGCATAGTTTACTACATCTGTAGTGTTTGCTCCACATATCAGCTCTTGTGAGCACAAAACTGCAGAATAAACAACAAAGACAATCCACATACTACAACAGAGGTGCCAGGCCATTATCTGTCCTGCAGGAGGGACATTGGGTCATGATGATGCAAAAGCCTGGAGGAAAATGACAACCAGAACATGTGACTTCTAAGCAGGGCCGGACTGGGAGGAAAAAGCAGCCCATGTATTCCCGCGCCTGCAAAGCATGATATATATTTCCAACCCCAAGGTTAACTAGAACTAGTGTTTATTAATAGATATTTTATTACCATATAATCCCCAGAAATATTATACACCCTATGTGCTGGAACTGGTCCTTGCAACCAATATCTGATTGATTAGTGACCCTATACTTACATCATATTCTAAATTTTCCTTTGTGTGCCCCCAGCTAGACCATGCACCCTGGCAGAAAAAAGGACTTTAATTTCCATGTTTATCACTGTGCCAAAGTGTGGCATACTTGAATAGACTAGTCTGTCTCATGCAATTAATACTACATATCACAGTGTTCCATATACAGGCTGAAGTGATTGTTCTGAGCATGGATCCTCCTGTTGCCAACATACCTATCATAAGCATAAGGGATTGGGTATATAGCAAACAACTCAAATATTACTAACTGAAGTTGATCAGAATTACTGGTTCCTCCCATATGCCAGTACAGGTATGAGTACTAACAAATGCAGGCATTGGCTTAGCTGTGGCTGGCTATTATGGAAAGCTTGTTTACATTTCTAAATTGATTGGCTCATTTACATATTAAAGACAGCCCTAATTTGCATTTTTTAGGTGAGCAATCCATTTACATTTTAAAGCAAGCGGCCCATCGGGCATTTGCCCGAACACACAGATTGCAAGTCCAGGCCTGCTTCTAAGTTACAAATTCCAAGATCATACCTGGTAGAAACTGATTATGGTGGTGTATACAGAAGGAACCTTAGACATTTGATCAAAAAATGTGCATCACTGTCTACAAACAGTTTAGATGATGATTTTGAAGTAAGTGAAAGTACACCAGTGGAGCAGCCTGAACTAGAACATAGTTCGCAAGTTCCATCATCAGACACTGAGTCGACACATGCTGTTGCAGGAGCACCACCACAGAAACATCAAAACTACAAGATGTGGTCGAATGGTGAAGCCACCCCAACTACTGAACTTATAATTATGCTTATTTACATTTTCATTTTCTCTATTCTTTAATACTTTCTGGTTATGTTCTTTAAAAGAAGGGAGACCAGGCGAAGTTCAATATAATAGATAGGAGGTTGAAAAAAATTTTTTAATTTTTTTTCTAAATCCCAAAAAAACACTGGCTTGTTTTACCATTGGAGGGTGATAGTCTGAAAAAGATAAAAAAATTTTGGGGGGGGGTTACCCTCCTTCCCCCTACATTTCCTAACATATGGCAACACAACTATATAGGGGGCACATGTAGGGCAATAGGACAACTTTATTTAATTTATTAAAGGTTTCCTGGGCTTGTGTAGTAGAATGTAGTGGCTGTAACATATACTTCTATTATACGTTAAAGTTCCCGCCGTATGCAAATTAGGCTTCGCTAGCGTAACTGCGCTCTGCCTAGTGAAGTAACACTAGCGCAACTATGATACCGCTCGCCGACCTGATCGTAAATATGTACTTTAGTGAATTTGCGTAGCACTGGCGAAAATTTGCCTGGTGAAGTGCGGCGAATGCTAGCAAAGCCAATGCTGGCATCAGATCCCTGACACGTTTCGTGATTGATTGAAAAAGACATTAGTCTATCATATCCAATCCTACACCAGCAACCCTGTCCCCCTCAGCACCATCACCTGCATCTTCTACCATACCCTCCCACTCATGCTGGATGTAAATGAAGTGTTATGGAGGATTGCAGGAAACATGTGGAGGCAGGGGGTCAAGGCTTCTCACGAGGGTCTGCTCTCCCTGCAAATAAGCTATTGTCCTATATGAGGAAGACAAACAAAATTCAATTCAAATGAGCTTTCACTTCACCCACAAGGAAGTAACTTATAATTATTAATGCTGTTACCAGTAGAGGTATGGGATGCGTTATCTGGAAACTTGTTATTCGTAAAGCTCAGAATTAAGGAAAGACTTTCTCCCATAGACTAAATTTTATCCAGATACAAACTAAGATTAGATTTCTAATGGATTTAGGGTAGAATTACATGGCATATTTTGAATGGTATCGATCCAATCCGACAGCTTGCAGCATTTGCATCCGACAGTCGAGTCACATCAGATCAACGCTGCAACACTATCCCACTTTCTACTACTTACCTTATTTCCGTTGCATCCGACTTGACGTGGCCGTTTTGTGGCCCAGCGTCAGATCTGCCGAAAACGCTTCAAAATCTGCCGTGTAGTTCTACCCTAAAAGGCACATTTATCAAGGGCCCAATTTCAAATTCATGTGAGTTTTTAACTTGTTGAAATTTATGCATGTAAAATGCAGCATGTTGCGTCTCAAACTGCATTCCTCGCCTACATGCGTCTGTGTGAGTACAGCCCCCTTAAAAAGAATCAAGTGCGTCAACTCCTGTGCTCCCCTGCGGCTGAACAGAAGAAAACGGAACGCAGGGGAGCGCAGGTAAAAACCCCCATGTGTAAGAGCCCTTACTGTTCTAGCATACAGGTTACTTTTCCGAACGCTTAAAACCAATGGTGGACCTTCCATTTTGATAGTCTGTGTAGCAATTTTGGTTCAATCAACTCAGAACTGGTGCCAATCGTTCTTGAAATTAAACTTGTAGGCTCTATTGTGCACACTATTGGACAATTCAGTTCTCTCTCTCTTGACAACAACTGGATTATTTAAGAGTTATGTGGTCACTGCACTTTTTTTTATCCTGTAAGGTAATTTATGAGCAGTAATTAAACAAAAATATGTTGCCAGTTGCTGCAGCCTCTCATACCTGCTACATAGTTAAGGCAGTTTCTTAGAATGGAAAATGCTTTCCTATTGATAGCAGATTCTTTCACATCGCAGGTCCTCATTTTATTTGCATGTTACGGTTTGTTTTCATGGTTGTCATTGGGGCTCACAAAGTTTGGTTGCTGGGGAAAGTCATGTATGTATATCATCTTCTTCTAGAACTTGTAATTGATAGCAGTGGTACATTCATTCCAAAATAATCCTAAACTTTTGTAACATTATCAGCATGTTGTCAATCCATACGGGACATTATCAGCCAAAAATAGGCCAAAAGCCCCAAAGCAACCTGTTTGGCCCACATGTTGCAGCTGTTTTAGATGTGATCAAAACATGCCTGACATGATAGGACCCAATTTATTATATATTTTCATACCTAAAGTTCACTATTAAAACATTTAAAAATAAACCATTAGGGTTGTTATCACCAATATAGATTAGTTACAATCAAGTACAAGACACTGTTTTATTAGTACAGAGGAAAAGTAATTGTCAATGAGAATTATTTGTTCAAAATGAGAGATGGCCTTCTGGTAATTCAAAACCAATTGTATTCATTATTATTAGGGGTTATCATCCGTATATTATTGAAAAAGACTGCAAATTCATACCTGCTAATAGTTTTGTTTTCCCCAGTGGTGGGAAGATGATGAGAGCTTGCTGGAATGAGGGCATTATTTAAATGAGTATACATACTTGTACATATGGAAGCTCTAGTGCAGTATGTGTAGTCAATGCCAATACTATCTTACTGCTACTAGTAACATAGTAACTTAGGCTGAAAAAAGAAACACATCCATCAAGTTCAACCTTTTAACTTTTTTTTAAGATGGCTAACTGCTAGTTGATCCAGGCATAAACCCCATCTGAAGCCTCTCCAATTTGCCTCCGGGAGGGGGGACTTCTTCCTGACTCCAAAATGGCAATTTGACTAGTGCCTGGATCAACTTGAGCCATGAGCTATCTTGCTAAAAAGCCATCCAACCCCTTCGTAAAGCTATCTAATGTATCAGCCATTACCACTGATTCAGGGATTGAATTCCACATCTTCACAGCTACCACTGTAAAAAACCCCTTCCAAATATTTAGGTGGAACCTCTTTTCTTCTAATCGGACTAGAAAATGGTAATTGGACTAGTGCCTGGATCAAATTGTGCCATGAGCTATCTTGCTAAAAAGCCATCCAACCCCTTCTTAAAGCCATCTAATGTGTCAGCCTGTACAACTGATTCAGGGAGAGAATTCCACATCTTCACAGCTCTCACTGTAAAAATCCCCTTCCGAATATTTAGGTGTAACCTCTTTTCTTTTTATCAGAATGGGTGACCTTGTGTCAGCTGCAGAGACCTACTGGTAAATAAAACATGAGAGAGATTATTATATGATCCCCTTATATATTTATACATAGTTATCATATCACCCCTTAAGCTCCTCTTATCCAGTGTGAACAACCCCAGTTTGGCCAGTCTTTCCTCATAGCTAAGATTTTCTATACCTTTTACCAGCTTAGTTGCCCTTCTTTGTACCCTCTCTAATACAATAATGTCCTGTTTGAGTGAGGGAGACCAAAACTGTAAGGCATATTCTAAATGTGGCCTTACAAGTGCTCTATAAATTGAAAGAATTACCCCCTCCTCCGGTGCCCCTTTTAATACAGCTCAAGACCTTATTTGCCCTTGATGCTGCTGACTGGCATTGCTTGCTACAGCCAAGTTTATCATCTACAAGGATTCCAAGGTTATTTTCCATAATGGATTTGCCTAGTGCAGTCCCATTAAGGGTATAAGTGGCTTGGATATTTTTACATCCCAGGTGCATGACTTTACATTTATCGTCATTCAATCTCATTTGCCATGTAGTTGCCCAGATTGCCAGTTTGTCAAGATCCTGTTGCAAGGAAGCCACATCCTGCAAACACTGATACATTGCTTAAAATACCCTCCCCTAAGTCATTAATGAAAAAGTTAAATAAAAGTGGACCCAATACCAAGCCCTGAGGGACCCCACTAAGAACCTTACTCCAAGTAGAGAATGTACCATTAACAACCACTCTCTGTACCCGATCCTGTAGCCAGTTTCCTATTCATGTGCAAACTACTTCATTAAGCCCAACAGAAGTTTAGAAAGCAGCCATTTGTGGGGCATGGTATCAAGCGCTTTGGCAAAATCCAAATAGATCACATCTATTGCCCCTCCACTGTCCAGCATCTTTCTTACCTCATCAAATTTGTCTGACATAACCTATCCTTCATAAAGCCATTCTGATTGCTGCTCATAATACCATTCACTAGGACAACATTTTAAATGTGATCCCTTAACAAGCCTTCAAATAATTTGCCCACCACAGATGTCAAACTTACTGGCCTATAATTGCCAGGCTGAGATCGTACTCCTTTTTTAAATATTGGATCAACTTTCCTCCAGTCTATGGGCACCATACCAGATGAAAGCGAATCTGGTATGGTGCACAGACCACAGTGTGGGTTTAAGTGTTAGAAAGAAATTCCATAGCTAATGCTAGGAACAGTCCAACTCGTACATTACTTGTATGAATTAATTAATGCAAATATGCATAAAAGGAATGTTCTTTGCCAATATTGTTTATAATTTGACTATTTAAAGCAGTACAAACGGAAAATTAATTTTACTCATATTTCCACTTTAATAAGATTTGCAGTACTAGTAGGAGTTTGTGTGGGATTCTTCCCACACTCTAAAAACAAAGGTTATTTGTCCTCTGATAACATTGACAACTGTATGTGAATGTGATTGGGACCTTTAAACTGTAAACTCCACTGGGGCCTGGACTGATGTGACTAATATAATAATGTATATAATTTCTGTTATGCACTGTATAAATAAAGAATAATAATCTGTTTGTAGATGTCTTTACCGATCAGCAGAGTATTATGTCACTCACAAATACCCTTTTCAATGCCAAACAAAGGCAGCAAATAAGAGGAACCTGTAAAGTAATTAAGCAAAAGAACTGCTCTTAAATCCTATATTATTACCATGGTAACCGTGGCTGCGTTGTTGGTATGATTACTGTAATGCAGCAGAAAGTCTGATAAAAGTAGTGCAGAAATTGCAGAAATCTCACCACGCCATTCTTTCCTTATCCTCTATAGCACTGGTTCTTATAGAGGGGCCCTGAAGCAATGAATGGGGGCAGTTGGGTGCAGTTTGGAGGTGAATTCTTGCAGTCTTGTAAATTGCTGAAACTTTAAAGGAGAACTAAACTCTATAAATGAATATGACTATAAATGCCAAATTTTATATACTGAATTTATTGCACCAGCCTTAAATTTCAGCGTGTCCATAGCAACAATGATCCAAGACTTCAAACTTGTCACAGGGGGTCACCATCTTGGAAAGTGTCTGAGACACTCACATGCTCAGTGGGCTCTGAGCAGCTGTTGAGAAGCTAAGCTTAGGGGTTGTTGCAAATTATCAAGCACAAAATGAGGTTGGTCTGTAATATAAGCTGATGCTACAAAGTTTATTATTAAATTCAGATGCTAATTGCACTGGTTTCTGTGTTGCCATTTATTAAGTATCTGTATTAATGACTAATCAGCCTTATATTATGACATCTCTATTCTATGTGTACTGTATATTGTGAGTGGGTCCCTAAGCTCAGTAAGTGACAGCAGCACAGAGCATGTGAATCAGTGAATCAGCAGAAAAGAAGATGGGGAGCTACTGGTGCATCTTTGGAGCCACAGATCTTTACTGCTAAAGGGCTGTGGTTGCCTTGGACTGGTACAGAAGCACAAAAAATAATGTACAACGTTTCTAGCTACTTCTTTAGTTGGGCTTTTTCCTTTGAGTAAGCAACATATATATTATATAACTATAAACATTATAATCAAGTGCCAAACTAGAAATGTCCCTTTTCATTTCTCTATAGTAGGAGATGTAAGCTACAAGGGTGACGTTGATAACATAGAATGTGTTATTTGTTTAAAGATTATAGATGTCAGTTCCTGGAACCTGACTGTTCTTGAACAAAAGGAAGGCACTCTATTCCAGGGAATTCATCTCCCATATTAGAGCTGACTTTCAACAACCCATGGGGCTTTGAGCTGCCTTTGCTCATAAATCCTGCCTGTCTTACACCCCTGGGATGTGTTATGACAAGGTCTAGTTATCATGAAACCAATTCTCATACATAGGGCCTGTGTACCCAAGTTTACAGGGTACTTCAGCCTGTGAACCCTGATTCTTACCTGCCAATCAGGCAGAGCTCTACAATCTCTGATTTTAGAGATGGTTCATCTGTGGCCCTTAAGATATTTATCTACAACTCTTGGCTGGTAGTTGTGTTTCATAAATATCACAAGTGCCGCATTGTGTAAAATATGTGCATAAATGTTGGGTGTTAAAAATGTTGATTTGCACAAACCTTGTTGTGTTCCCCATAGGCCTCTCCTCGATGCTAGATTACTGATGGTCACTAGAGTCGTGACTTTCATTTCTGTAATTTATGGTAGCATCTAAACGTCAGACAGAAGCAGGTATAAGACTGTGCTGAGCCAGAACTGTAGCCAGGCACCCATAAATCTGTTAGGCAAGCATCATAAAAAGGAAATGGAAAAGCGAATTTCTGGCTAAATTGATGCAAACTGACATGTAGGATAAAAGCTTTCTGATTGGTGCAAAAGATGAAAAGCAATTCTCATTTGCCATGAGACAGCATTTTAAGTGAAAAGTCTACATTGTTGGAACCAAACCGATCTGTGGGTGATCACCTACTGATAAATGTCACTTGTGATTACGGTAATTCCAGCGATAAGAGACGCAGACCCACAACAGCAATATTCATAATCATGTTTTAGGTCTTTTGCTCTCATACTAATAAGGGACGGTCTAACCCCATGCAATTCATGTTACATTTAGTTCTTTTCTTTATATGGTGGTATTGTGAAATGATCAAATCAATGGTCCTCAATGGTTTTTTCATTGCTGCAATAGTCAGCACTAAGACCTTACCAATATTAACCATCACTGCAGAAGTTACAGTAAAGGGCACTATTTTAGGTATAGCATCTGTTGTCGTAATGCTTGGGACCTAGATTTACATGAAAGGGGTGTTTCTGTAATTTTTAGTCACCAAAAAAATTTAAACATAAAAAAGGATTATTTTTCCATAAAAAAAAAGAATGTATGCAGATTACCAACTACCAGATACTGTTTCATTATTCAGAGAAAAAGAAAATTATTTAAAAAAATAAGGTATCCAGTTTTCTGGATAATGGATTTCTGGGTAAAATAGCACGTCTGTATAAAATACTGCTATATAAATGTTTACATTCCCTACATAGAAACACCTGGAATTCTGGCTTTTGAAACTTTTGATTATTCTATGAAGCAATGAATAGACATGGCCTTACCAAGTATAAAAGCATCACACCTTTTTTTTACATAATTCTGCACAAGGTAGCATCATACCACTTAGAATTCAGCTATAAAAACATCTGTCTGTGCCCATAACCCAACAAGGCCACATATTAGGCTAACATGATCACATCTAGTGAGCCACATCCTTTTTCTCTTGGTAGTTCCATCCCAAAATGCTGTATTGAACACAATAGAGCCATTTATGAAAGTATAGTAAACTGACTTTTGTTGTCACAGAGGCTACCCCTGACTTTTTGACCATCCAGTAGTGTCCCGGTCTCCTACTGTTTAATTTGATTTAATATGCCTGGTGCTATGGGGCTCATTTTGGCCTAAAAACCACTAGGGTGCACTAAACTGTCAGGCATATGCAATTGCCACAAAAGGCAGGAGCAGTATCAGGCAGTCAGTGGTGTTTCTCCACTAGTAAAAGATGTGCAATGTCTGCTAATAGCCTTAAAACTGCATTGAACGTCCCATTATGGGGTATATTTATCAAAGAGTGAAGTTAAGAGTGAAGTTCCACCACTAGAGGGAAATTCCACTGGTCTCCCTTTATTTCTATGGGATTTTTAAAGGCGTATTTATCAAAAGGTGAACTTTCACTTCACCCATTGATAAATAGGCCTTTCAAAATCCCATAGAAATGAATGGAGAGCGGCGGAATTTCCCTCTAGTGGCGGAACTTCACTCTTTGATAAATTTACCCCTATGTCTCCTCTCCTCACTCAACTTCTTTATTCTCCTAGTCGCTTTTCTCTACATGCTATACTATATGTTTATTACCCAGGCCTGTAAAATGTGTGTCATAGAGCTGACTGATAAATCACAGCAATATTATAAAATATATAATAAAACTGAAGCTTATAATAATATTTGAGGGAGGGATTCCACTTATCTCTCTTAGAGGAAAAGCCTTTATATCAGTGGTGTATATACAGAACATATAAGGTGGCAGATTACCATTAGGTTGCCACCTAAACTGTATTTTCTCATTCTAGCTGGTAAAATACCAGCCAAGATAGGGATCTACAGTATATTATAAGTTTACTGCCAATAACTAGTCCTCCTAGATCTAGCACTCTTCTGGTTCACCTCAATTGTCTCTCCCAGCTTCCCCTATATCCCACAAACATGCCCTACTCAATCACTTCCATATTTTGTTCTCGTTGTAATGATTTTTCGTGATATGGCCCTTCATTGTCCTGCCCCTGCCATTATTATATCAATACAAGTGGTCAATACAAATGGTCCATTGTTACTGAGTAGAACTAGAACATGCCATAGGGGAAACTGGGGTTGGGGTGGAGGACCATCACAGAAGTTGATCCACCCTGTAATATATAGATATGGATACAGAATAACCCATATGTTGGAGCATTTAGGAGCTAGCAGTTTGGAAATGCTGCAGCTGATTGCCAGATACTCTTGGAAGGTAGTTAGATTTCCATTGGGCAACCATTGTTCATCATTAATTCAGAAGCCTATCCTTATGTATTAATAGCATTTTATGTAGGATAGCCTTATTCTGGGATATGTCACCTTATCTACCTTTGGTAACAAAATTAACCCTGCTTTAAGGGAGTATTGCCTAGTCTCTTACGGTTTGCCAAAGCTCAAGCTCCATCTGCCTTTGTTCCCTAGGTCAGAAAAGCATAGTGTCATACAAACATTTGTCTGCTTCATGAATATCAGTGGCAATGTCCTGGGGGTCTCTTCTGACTTTGTACCCTGTGCCTGCCTACAGACCCCTGCTGCAGAGGCTGACCCTTGAGTTGTGTCCAGGACACCAACAGTTGTCATTTCACTGTGTGCTACACGGCTGAAACCTCCTGTGCTGTGTCATATCCACGGCCATTTGTTGCTTAGTATGTAATATTTAAATACATGTAAATCATTTTGTGCCAGCGCTTCTTTTAATAATATGGTTAACAACAAAGTGGCTGACAGAGTAGCACTCAGCACTGTGTGATACATTTTCAATTTCTATAGGTCTTTCAGTGGATTATACAAAAGAATGTAATGACTTCAATTCACTGTGCATTGTTCAAGGATCTTTCTATCATAACTGCTATTATCGGAGCAGGAATAAGAGAGCTGCCACAGCGAAGCTTATGTCACTCACAATGTACTTCCAGCCACAAAGATAGCATCCCCTGATGTACAAACATAGAGCTGCACAACAAGCATCTGCACCTTGTATTATACACCTGCTAGATAAGAGATTGTGTCAAGGAGCGCTTAAGCAAAGGCAGACTGGAAAGGCACTTACAACACGTGCCTCATCAGGCTCCATTTACCAAGCATGAAATGCTTCTTGCAGTTAAATCTTGATGTATTTAATGCCTAGGGAGCAGGTGAAGCTTTCATGTGGATTGTTACATTCCCATTGTTTGTAAGAACATACAGTTGTGCTCATAAGTTTACATACCCTGGCAGAATTTATGATTTCTTAACCATTTATCAGAGAATATGAATGATAACACAGAAACTTTTCTTTCACTCATGGTTAGCGGTTGGCTGAAGCCATTTATTGTCAAACAACTATGTTTACTCTTTTTAAATCATAATCACTGCACAAACTACCCAAATGACCCTGATCAAAAGTTTACATACCCGGGTGATTTGGCCTGATAACATGCACACAACTTGACACAAAATGGTTAGAATGGATATTAAAGGTAACCATCTTCACCTGTGATTTGTTTACTTGTAATTAGTGGGTGTGTATAAAAGGACAATGACCAATCAGCAGTTTTCAAAATGTAATTAAGAAGTGGAAAGTTTGGGCTCTGTTGAAACCAAAACCAAATAAAACTAAAATTTCACACAGAAAAATTGTTCGGGATGCAGGGAAACCCCACAAATAACTTCAGGTGAAATACAGGACTCTCTGAAAAATGTGGTGTGGCTGCTTTAAGATTCACAATAAGGAGGCACTTGAAGAAAGATGGGCTGCATGATCGAATTGCCAGAAGAAAGCCATTACTATGCAAAAGCCACAAAGTATCCCCCTTACATTATGCCAAACCGCACAGAGACAGGCCTGAAACCTTTTGGCACAAAGTCATTTGTAGTGATGAGACAAAAATTTTACTTTTTGGCCACAACCACAAACGCTACATTTGGAGAGGAGTCAACAAGGCCTATGATGAAAGGTTCACCATTTCTACTGAGAAACATGGTGGTGGATCACTGGTGTTTTGGGAATGTGTGAGCTACAAAGGCACAGGGAATTGGGTCAGAATTGATGATAAAATGAATGCAGTAAGTTATCAAAAAATACTGGAGGAAAATTTGCACTTATCAGCCCATGGGACGTACTTGGACATTCCAACTAGGGTTGCCACCTTTTCTGGAAAAAAATACCAGCCTTCCTATATATTTTTCCCTATTAATAACATTGGGAACAACTATCATTTTTACCGGCCAGGCCGGTAAAATACCAGCCAGGTGGCAACCCTAATTCCAACATGACAATGATCCAAAACATAAAGCTAAGTTGACCTGTCATTGGCTACAGCAAAATAAAGTGAAGGTTCTGGAGTGGCCATCTCAGTCTCCTGACCTCAATAACATTGAGCCTCAAACATGCAGCTCATTCAAGACAGCCCAATAATTTTCAGGAACTGGAGGCTTTTTGCCAGGAAGAAGGGGCAGCTTTACTGTCTGAGAAGATAAAGAGCATCATCCACAACTACCACAAAAGACTTCAAGCTGTCATGTTAAAAGGGGCCAAATCACCCAGGTATGTAAACTTTTGATCAGGTCATTTGGGTAGTTTGTGTAGTGATTATGATTTAAAAAGAGTAAACACAGTTGTCTGACAATAAATGGCTTCAGCCAACCACTAACCATGAGTGAAAGAATTGTTTTTGTATTATCATTCATATTCTCTAAAAAATGGTTAAGAAATCATAAATTCTGCCAGGGTATGTAAAATTATGAGCACAACTGTAAATCTCTTATCTGTGCAGCCTGTCTGTATTTGGTCACGACAATGATGGGCCCAAAAAAAAAGTGAGAAGATCAGAGTCCCAAACCTAAGAGATATAAATAATAAAGTAATGTAAACCTAAGTGTAAGATTACTCAGAGTACTACTCTGAATCCACGTCTTTAGAGAGCTTGGGTGCACATCGCACAAATGTCTTGCCTTGTCTGGATACCTAATCTTCTCCAGGACAGGACTCAGGCCCAACAGCACAAATAAATATAAATATTTTAAAGACAATAAAACAAAAATGATACTTGAGAAAGCTAATTATTCCGGGCCCTTAGGCTATATACTAGGGTATATAACAAAACTGGATGTTGCTCAGAGCCAGAAAAATAAGTAAAGCTGGAACTACCAAGAAAAGTATAAGAAAAATAGTAATAAACAAAATAGTGAATAAACACTGGAGGGTATGCTCACAGCTCACCCCAGTCCATTTGTATTATATATCGGACAAAGACCTAACGTGTTTCATGCCTGTAGGGGCACTTACTCATAGGCTAAAAGGCACACCCCTGTACACAGCATATAAAGGGACTGTATCCAATCACAAAAAAAACCCATATTTTCAGTTAACACAATCAATGAAAGCCACCTAGTGGTCAAAGTACTTTGCCCCTACAGGCACGAAACGCGTTAGGTCTTTGTCCGATATGTCCTAATAAATATTTACAAATTTTTTTAAATTTTTTTATTTATTATTACTTCTGGAACTCGCATAGCTTTTGTAATACTATATACTAGGGTACCTTGTTCATTAATCCAACCCTGTGCACTGGCGTTTGCTTAAAAAGCCCATACAATGGGTCACAAATAATAAGGCCTGTTGAGGGGTTGTTCACCTCTGAGTTGAGTTATTTATTCTGAGACAATTTGCAATTGGTTTTAATTTTTCAAATTGGTCTTTCTAAATGTAACCACCCCTTTAAATTATGTACGACAAAAAGAGCCTAAAGGTAGAACCCAGAGGCAAGCATGGATAAAGGAATGTTTCCCAAAACTGCTCAGTCACAACAGTACAGCTAGCTTTAAAGGGATACTGTCATGGGAAAACATGTTTTTATCAAAACGTATCAGTTAATAGTGCTACTCCAGTAGACTTCTGCACTGAAAGCCATTTCTCAAAAGAGCAAACATATTTTGTTATATTCAGTTTTGAAATCTGACATGGGGCTAGACATTTTGTCAATTTCCCAGCTGCCCCGGTCATGTGACTTGTGCCAGCACATTAGGAGGGAACTGCTTTCTGGCAGGCTGTTGTCTTTTCTTCTCAATGTAACTGAATAGTACACAGTGGAACATGGGTTTTTCTATTAAGTGCTGTTCTTAGATCTACCAGGCAGCTATTATCTTGTGTTAGGGAGCTGTTATCTGGTTACTTTCCCATTGTTCTGTTGTTAGGCTGCTGGGTGGGGGAAAGGGAGGGGGTGATATCACTCCAACTTGCAGTACAGCAGTAAAGAGTGACTGAAGTTTATCAGAGCACAAGTCACATGACTTTGGGCAGCTGGGAAATTGGCAATATGTCTAGCCCAATGTCAGATTTCAAAATGAAATATAAAAAAATCTGTTTGCCCTTTTGAGAAATGGATTTCAATGCAGAATTCTTCTGGAACAGCACTATTAACTGATGCATTTTGAAAAAAATGTTTTCTCCCATGACAGTATCCCTTTAACTTCACCAAATACACAATGCAGGATTTTATTGCATGAGGTGCTGCTATTACAGTTTCTTTACTAGGAGTGGTTCTGCGCTCTTAATGCAACTGATTAGCTCTGTATTGTTAGCCACTTGTCTTCTGAGGATTCTTAAAATAGTCTCACAATCGTACTGTTCATCATAGCCTATTAGCTGAAGCAAATTTCTGTCCTCTTTGCAATTAGGAAACACTTATAGCAACACCTACTCATAAGCTGTAGCACAAATTAGGCTTTTTTTATAGCATCTGTGTGAATGCATTATCAATAATTATGTTAAGATTCTAGAAATAAAGTTTCACAGATCATGTGTAGTTATTGGAAATGGGAGAACAGATATATAGATATCATATCATTTACATGACCTTCTTGTCCTCTTCATTTCCATGACATTTGTTTCAATTCTGTAGCAACATCAGTATTCAGTGCTTCAGCAACTTGCTAGGTAACCCAAAAACAAATTGTTTGCTGCCTAACAACTGCTGAGGAAAATGATATAAATGATTGTACTACTAACTTACCAGATGTCGTTACTCATATTACTTTACAAAAAGATTTACTGACATTTCTCCTCGGGCTGTGACATGACAGGAATTTATTTCAGCAGCAGAGTGCCCTGCATAACAGAGATCAATTAAGATAGACAAGAGTTATTTTTTTTCCCTCTACTTACCACCATTTTAAGGTGGCCATACTGTGACCATTGGTAAAAGGAACAATTATTATTATTTATTTTCTCAACAAATGTTAAAAGCTGAATTTTCAAATATGCCGGTAAGAACAAAGGAATTCTACGTCTGTCTGATGATTCAACACAACGTTGGTCTGGGATGCCAAGACCTTAGGCTGAGGGCCCACTTTCCAAACATTATGGGGTATATTTATCAAAGAGTGAAGTTAAGAGTGAAGTTCCGCCACTAGAGTGAAATTCCGCCACTTTACATTGATTTCTATGGAATTTTTAAAGGCGTATTTATCAAAGGGCGAACTTTCACTTTACCCGTTGATAAATACGTCTTTCAAAATCCCATAGAAATTAATGGAAACCGCTGGAATTTCACTCTAGTGGTGGAACTTCACTATTTGATAAATTTACCCTTATATCTCCTCTCTTCACTCAACTTCTTTATTCTCCTAGTCGCTTTTCTCTACATACTATACTATATTATTCCATTATTAAACCGCTTTGTTCCCATAAAGCAGGCCCGGACTGGCAATCTGTGGGTTAGGGCAAATGCCAGAGGGGCTGCTATAAGGTGCCATAGAAAGTCAGTATTTAGTGGGCTGGTGGAGGCTGTTTGGGCCTCTGTGTACCTGAAATGCCAGGGCCTATTTTGATTCTCAGTCCAGTCCTGCCATAAAGAAATAGGGAATGACCATGAAATAGTCCAAATGTTTAGAAGCAAGACGCCCACTTACACCTGGGCCCACCACATGTTTTCCTGGTATCCCGGTGGGCCAGTCCAACACTAATTCAGAATTAACATTTTGGCCATGTTTTGGCGCCTTAAAAGGCTCCCGATAAAAGTTTTCCATCCTGTCCAAGTGGCAAGATGACCAATATCCAAGATGTTTGCTGATATTGGTCACCTCATCTCCCACCATACATGCACTGAATATTGTACAATAATATCGGTACGTGTATGGCCATCTTTACTAACATGACTCAACGTTCAAATCAAAGGAAAATCTTTTATGGCCCTTCAATTTTAGGCAAGACAATGGTTCTGTATGTGAATAGAAGAGGGAGGCTGCTGCCAGCAGTAGAGGCTGAAATTGGCCTGTGGATTTCAGCAGGCTGATTTCTGCCCCTGTGGAACTAGCCAAACTGCCATGTTCTTAGAACTTTTAAAAAGGCTTCTTTCCCCACCTGTTTCCTCTCTCTCTGTCTTGTGTGCCCCCTATCTGTTTTCTTTTTTGTTTCTTTTACCTTTCGCCCATATGTTTTCCCTATTTGTTCTACTTTATATTCCACTTCTGGTATCCCTATCACCTTTCTGTTATAGCTACACATTATTTACTCCTCCTCTTTATCACACATCTAATATTTGTCTGGGAATGTTTGTGTGCATGTACCTGGGTGGAGAAGTTTGTTTTTAAGCTGTGAATGAATCTGGTGTGTTTTTGTGAACTTGAAGGAGGAGGATTTCAGTGGCCACAGCAGACTCAGGACATGATTTTTTTTCTGTTTGCTTTAGTAATTAGAACGTCTATTGCAAGGCCAACATTAATTCATTATATAATTTCCAATTAACCTGTGCCAATTAAATGTAAAATTATTCAGAGGCAGAGAGACTCTCCTAATTATCTGTGGCTTTTTCCACTTGCAGTAAAAATGACGGAATTTTGTTAAAAGTTAAAATAAGCCAAAATTTGGACAGACTCTTGAAAGGCAATATGTGTACTTAAATATAATTTCTGCGTGTTGTTGCTGCATCTTAGCTTAAAGTTAAAGATACTTTAAAAATAAATGATAGTATTTGCATACTTTAATGACTTTTACAGAAAAGCTTTGGCATTCAGGTACAGGAGGGACCATTTTCAGAGCACGTTCTGAAAATGTTCCCTCCTGTACCTGTGTCCTACGGGGCAGGCAATATATACCAATATATACTTGATAGATAGACAGAGGTGAATTATAACCATATCGGCAAACCACTAAGGAACACCTAAGCGCATTCTGCATTTGGTACTGTACAGTTAACATTTCCAATCATTTTGGTTTGAAAAAGGGGAAATGATTTACAGCACTAAGTGTGCTGAATGCGCTTAGGTGTTCTGTAGCGGTTTGCTGACATGGTTATAATTCATCTCTGTCTATCTATCAAGTATATATTGTTTTTTTCCCGAAGAGTGGCCCCTGCAGGACACAGGGTGGGGGGTAGGGTTGCCACCTTTTCTTAAAAAAAAAATACCGGCCTTCCTATATATTTAGTTTTTTTGCCTATTAATAACATTGGGATCAGCCATCAAAAATACCGATCAGGCCGCTAAAAAAACATCCTGGTGGCATGAGGGGGCATGGGGAGCAGAGCACTGACAGGGTGTGAGCTGTGTAGCTGAAGGCAGACCGGTAGTTGTTCTTGAGATTCTTTAGCAAAGGGGGAGGCAGCAGACATTGATCTGCTGCTCCCTCCATCGCTTCCACTACCACCGCTTCCTCCAGAAGTGAGTGAGAAGGCGCTGGACTCGGGGGTGGGGAAGGGGGGAGCACCGCAGCTGAAAGTGTCCAAAACTAAGGCAGCTGCCATGGCATTGCTGGAGGATGAGAATCGGTTTGAGCTTCTGGATGATCCCCCAAAGCTGAAGCCGGAAAGCCCAAAGCCAGAGCAGGCCCAGACTGGCAATCTGTGGGGTCTGGCAGATGCCAGAGGAGCTGCTATAAGGTGCCATAGAAAGTCAGTATTTAGTGGGCTGGTGGGGGCTGTTTGGGACTCTGTGTGGGCATATTGGGCCTCTGTGTTCCTGAAATGCCAGGGCCTATTTGAATTCTCAGCCAGGACGAGAGCCAGAGTACAGCTGCTGATAATGGAAGATGAGCGTTTGCATGGGTGAAAGCCCTTCCAGAATGAGGCAGAGGTGTCAGAATGGTGTGACAGGACAATGTTGTGCAAGTGCTGATCCACAAGGGAGCTGTGAGTGCAAACAGCAGCCCCCCATGCTCCTCAGTGCTCTTCGCAGCTCCTTCACATGCTGTCACTAGAATAGCCAGGGAGGAGAAATCGAGCAGTGCAGAATGGATGGTCGCTCTGCAGCCTTTTCTGAAGAGGACAGGAATAAGTTTCCTGTAAGTTATTTCTTAATAAAGGCTTTACTATTTTAAAGTTCTATTTGTGTTGGTGTTTTTTTTTTCATTGTATTATAACGAATTAAAAAAAAATGTTGATGTTACTGGTCCTTTAATAGACTGGTTAATGGTTAATCAAAGGCACTATGACCATATTAGGGACAAGGCCTCACCATTATGTTAAGGGGTAAATATTATTAGTTAGAAACAATGCTTAATAAGATAGATACAGATGAAGCCACTTTGGATTGACACAGAATAACTTAACTCAGACATCCCATTTAACTCACTTAACACAGAATATTGTGTCACAGCATCCCATCCAATTAAAGAGTTCACCATTGAAAACAATGGTGCTTTGGTATGCTAATGAAAAGGTTAAATGCATTAAATGAGTTAAGATGACTTTAGATAACACAGTTTCTTCAATTAGCCCTGAGTCACGACGCATTTAACACACAAATCCAAATGGCTGCATCTGTATGTAGTAAAGCAGGCCTTACTACATTTTGTCATGTGTAAATGCCATACATAAGCATCAAGTGAGCACGGTTAGAACTATTCAGGAGAGTTTTTTGTTAGTCATCTTGCTGCCAGACATTACACAACTGTAAGCAACATAAACAAAGTCTGTCTTTTTCTATGTGTCCAGTAGCCTGGGGTCCATGAACATCTCCTTCTAGACTTTGGAGGGGCATTGAAATATATACAACAGAGATATCTGTGGTTTGAACATCCGTGAGCCTATTGCATAATTACTATGCTTAGTAGATGTTTACAGTAAATATGTAGCCAACATGTTTATTTAGTCAAGCAATTAAACCAGGCAGAAAGTAAAGTGCCACTTTCATATCTGACTAGCAGGTTCATTTTAATTTGATTGTAAAAACATGCCCCTGTATTGTGTATATGTCTGTAGATATTTGTGTCCAGCACATCTCACCAGGCACAACCTATAGAAATGTTCTCTGAAAGTATAGTTTATACAGAATGTCTGATAAGTCTACCTTGAAGGGATACTACTTTTTTCAAAATGCATTAGTTGATAGTGCTGCTCCAGTAGACTTCTGTACTGAAATCCATTTCTCAAAAGAGCAAACAGATTTTTTTATATTCATTTTTGAATTCTGATATGGGGCTAGACATTTTTTTCAATTTCCCAGCTGCCCCTGGCCATGTGACTTGTGCCAGCACTTTAGAAGGGAACTGCTTTCTGGCAAGCTGTTGTTCCTTCTCAATGTAACTGAATGGAACACAGTGGGACATGGGTTTTTACTATTGAGAGCTGTTCTTAGATCTACCAGGCAGCTGTTATCTTGTGTTAGGGAGCTGTTATCTGGTTACCTTCCCATTGTTCTTTTGTTAGGCTGCTGGGTGGGGGTGATATAACTTCAACTTGCAGTACAGCAGTAAACAGTGATTGAAGTTTATCAGAGCACAAGTTACATGTAGGGTTGCCACCTTTTCTTTGAAAAAAATACCGGCCTTCCTATATATTTATCTTTTTTTCCTATTAATAACATTGGGATCAGCCATCAAAAATACCGACCAGGCCAGTAAAATACTGGCAACCCTAGTTACATGACTTGGGGCAGCTGGGAAATTGCCAATAGGTCTAGCCCCATGTCAGATTTCAAAATGAAATATAAAAAAAAATCTGTTTGCTCTTTGAGAAATGGATTTCAGTGCAGAATTCTGCTGGAGCAGCACTATTAACTGATGTATTTTGAAACAAATATTTGTTCCCATGACAGTATCCCCTTAAAAGTCTTACACCTTTTGTTGATGATGAGTCAATGAGTTGATAAACATGGTTTAAAAGGAAAATATTCTTAGTGCAGTGATATCTGCTTTAATGTAAAACAGTTGTACAGTTTCATATCTCCGATATTTTCATAAAAAAGAATTGAGTCTCTATTTCCAATCCATATTGCCAAGGCAAGTGATGCTAAGACATGCCTTAATCTATCTGAAACCCAATCATCCCCTCTCCTTTTGACCTTCTTAGTTCATGACAGTTGCATGGAAATCTGTCCCACTGGAAGGAATGTAAATTTGGAGGCCAAACTTGAAACCCAAGCGCACAGTTGGAATATTTATTGCCAACAGGTGAAGCATCTTATACAAGTGAAGTTCTTATACAAAATAAAAATACATTTATGTCTATTTGCTGCTAAAGCTTGATCATAAAGAGCGAGGAATGGGATCAAGAACGGAAATATACGTAGAAATGACTTGGAACACAGGGAATACAAGTCAACAATTTTTTTAGAATGCTTCAAATCCCTCCTTCACATTAGAACAATATTAGGGGAATGTAATATAAGTTGTCAATGTAATAAAACTTCTTACTGAAAAAGTCGCAATGTTTGCTCCAAAAGATTACGGCACCTTCAAGCACTTCTTAAGAGTGCACAACTACAATTCGCACTGCGCAATAACGATTCGCAATGCAATAACTGTTTAAGGAACAATATTACATTGGGAGATGTGGATTTTTACTCTTATTGGTGCGCAATGTTTTGCTCGTAGCGACTTTAATTACATTCACCCCTATGTTTATAAAGTAATGCTAGTAGTGACTGTTCTGCATTACTGTGGCTTGAAACCATGGATTGTAATAATTGTAGGTAATGGAAAATCTATTCACAATGCAAAAAATGTATGCGTTTGCGGAGCAAATTTTCCTGTTGCGTGAAAGCAATTTATCTTGGAGACCACTTCTCACAGTAGATTATAAATGTTATAGTTTACGCCAGTGCGCAGTGAAGGTAATAAAGCGTCTTACTGAAAAAGTTATGTTTGCTCTAAACGATTACGACACCTTCCAGCACTTCTTAAATGTTGACAATACGCAGTTAAAATTTGTAATACAATAAAAGCCTAAGGAAGAATATTTCATTTGCAAAATGCTAATCTTTATTTGCGTGAATTGTTTTTCTCTTTGTGACTTTTATCACACACCCTTTAGTCTGGAGCACATTCCAGTTCGTATTCATATTCAATGTCCTGAGTAATTGTTGTACTAACTTAAATTTTCTTCTAATTTCCAGGTACCACGTGCTTAATTGCTCTGTTATCAGACAAAGAACTCACAGTTGCCAATGTTGGGGATTCTCGAGGTGTGTTGTGCGACAAAGATGGAAATGCTATTCCCTTATCCCACGATCATAAGCCGTACCAGCTAAAGGAAAGGAAGAGGATTAAAAGAGCTGGTAAGAGTTTCCCTGTACTTAAAGACATTGGAAATATCTCTCTTACCTACCAATCAACTTGTGTCTATCTAACCACAGTATTATGGTGCATAGTTTTGCATATTTGTTTATATATATATATATATATATATATATATATATATATATATGAACATGACAATGACATACTGTAGGACAACTATGTCCTGTTGAACCTTTTAACATAAGGTAAGACCTGAACTATTGTTTCACTATTGTTATTGTGAGTTGTTTGCCTTTTTGTGTTTGCATAGCAAGCTTGTAAACTGACATGATATTATTTATTTTTGTTTTCTGCTTAATGTTCTACAACTTGCCAGCTGTTCAAAGGGAAGAGACAGGCATAAAATGTCATAAAAGCAACAGGCATTTTTTTGCTGTAGACCCATCATTATGGCACGTTTGCCTTTTGATAAACACAACTGACAGATTTACAGTAGTATAGTATAGTACAGGTATGGGACTTGTTATCCAGATTGCTCGTGACCTAGGGTTTTCCTGGTAATAGATCTTTCCGTAATTTGGATCTTCATACCTTAAAGAAGACAGAAAGCGACTGAGGCAGTTTATTACCAAAAGATTAGCCACAATAGAGAAAGATAGAACACTAAATTGTTTCTGTAGAATGCTTTACCATACCTGAGTAAACAGCTCTAGAACAGCTGACATATTAGATTGGTGTGACATCACTTCCTGCCTCTCTCTGCTCACTCATAGCTCTGGGCTCAGATTACAGTTGGGAGGGAAGAGGGAGACTTCCTGCCTTCAGCTATAACCTCTTTGCCCTGGGCATGAGCATGCTCAGTTTGCTCCTGAGCATGCTCACGCCCAGGGCAAAGAGGTTAAAGCTGAAGGCAGGAAGTCTGATACAGAATCTCATGCATACATAATAGAAGGAAAGAAATGCAGTGTTTCTTTTGACAGAGGACTTGAAGATTTGAAGATTACTTTGAGGGTTTACTGGTGTATTTATATAGACCTTTCTGATAAAGCTTACTTAATTTTAGCCTTTCCTTCTCCTTTAAGTATACTAGAAAATCATATAAACATTAAATAAACCCAAAAGTCTAGTTTTGCCTCCAATAAGGATTAATTATATCTTAGTTGGGATCAAGTACAAGTCACTGTTTTATTATTACAGAGGTAAAGGAAATAATTTTTAAACATTTGGATTTTTTGGATAAAATGGAGTCTGTGGGAGACAGCCATTCCGCCGTTCAGAGCTTTCTGGATAACGGGTTTCCAGATAATGAATTCCATACCTGTATTATGCATTCTGTGTGCTATATTATTTCACATTTTATAAAAACCCTTGTATCCTACAGTTTCCATCACTCCTCTAACATTTACTATACTATTACTCTTTATTCGATCGTTCGTTCGTTCGTTCGTTCGATCGAATTGCGGTAAAATCCTTCGAATTCGATAGTCGAATTCGAAGGATTTTACTTCTCTTTTATTCATATGGTCGAAGTTCGAATTTTTTTTTATTCGAAATTCGATCAATGATAAATCTGCCCCTTATGTTACATGGTGCGAAGCGAAATATATAGGACAACTAGTCATGCAAAATAATTATTCAAAAGCCTCCAGGTATAAATGCTTTAACACCAAGAGGTAATGTAATGTAAACATCAGTCATTAGTTGGAAAAGACAATTCATCCCAAAGTTCTCCAAAAACTAATTTCACACTCAGTTCAGTTGAGAGACCTTTATTGGAAAATTGTCTTTCCACTGCTTGATAAATGTGTGTATATCTTTCTTTTTATAGCGCTGCTGTGCACACAGCCATGTATATTTTTACAATAATAGGAAAAGTACGAGCATTGCAATAAATAAAAATAAACACAAAAACAAAGATGCATCATGTAAAAACACACAAGAGGAAGGATCTTCTTGCTCCTCTAGAGCTTACAATCTAATTACAGATATTATATACCCCCTTGGTGTGGTTCAAGTGCAAGTATGAGACCTGTTATTTAGAATGCTTGGGACCTGGGGTTTTCTAGATAAGGGGTCTTTCTGTAATTTGGATTTTTTTTTTTTTTTTTT
>CM044440.1:98796350-98810195 GCA_024363595.1 Xenopus borealis
TATAATAATGTTTTGTCCTGTCTGACCACATAAAAATGTTCTCATTGACACTCCAGAACCTCTGCTAGTGTCAGGCAATTGAGAACTAATGGTTCGCTAAACAATGCTCAAGTCTGAGTTCCAGCAGTTCCTCAGAAAGCCAGTCTCTTTGATCAGTCCCTGGAGATATTGCTAAATCCAGTTCATTTAAGTTTTTACTAACAGTTTGCAACTTACATGAAATGGCACAGCCAGGAAGCATGCTTTCATCTTCCTTTGGAATACACATAATTCCAAAGCTTTGCCTCACTGATGATTCGTTTTTAGCAGCGTGCTAGATTTTTATTTTCATGTTTAAGGTGCCTTTTAATACAGAACAAATCAACAAGCCTCTTGGATATTTTCTTGAATATCAAGATAAACACAAACCTCTGTGAAATCTTTTTTACTGAGAAATTCTAAAAAGGGGATTATTTACAAACCTTTCGCATCACTTCACTTTAATTTATATCCTTTATGTAATACTAAAAGCACCCCTGGAATTTCCAAATCAACATTTAAAGGGGAACCCCACTGTTATGGAGTTTGCACAGTATCTTACCCTTGTTGAAGGCAGCTGCATCCAGAGAGTATTGGTAACATCAGTAACAGCAGTTTCTATAGAATATAATTTGCATGTTATGATTCTGATAAGAAGACACTTTTCCAATGTGATGCGACCATGCAGGGAGGTGCCAACCCCTGGTTTTGTAAATACATTAACTTGCACATATACTATGGGGGCCTATTTATTAAACCTAGAATTTTTGTGGTTGAGTAGGGGGAAAAAACTTAAATTTTTACAGGAAAAAAAGGCAAGGATTATTATGGTCCATAGCTGCTAAAATCCCGAATCCAAATCCTCCTCCTAAAATCTGTCAAAAACCATGCAAAAGTAAATGGCAGATATCCATTTAACAATTTGAAGATGTTCCTTGCCCTCATGATCTTCGAGGGTTTTGGGCTGGTTTCCATTTGACATTCTGAAAAAGTTTTGTTTTTTGGACAACAACTCGGAAAAGCTGCACTATTTGAACGTTAAATTGATAGTTTGCTGAAATTGCAAACTGGAGAGATTTGAGCGTTAAATCGATAGTTTGCTGAAATTGCAAACTGGAGAGAATTGACTGTTAAATTGATAGTTTGGTGAAATTTTAAACTGGAGAGATCTGAGCATTAAATTGATAGTTTGCTGAAATTGCAAACTGGAGAGATTTGAGCTTTAAATCAACATTTTTCTGAAATTGCAAACTGAAGAACTGCTGAATAACTGCACAAATAATAAAAAATGAAAACCAATTACAAGCTGCCAGACTGAAACATTAGAGGCAGGAACATTAAACTCTGAATTTCAATTTTGGAAAACAGGTAAAAAATTAAACATGTAAAGCAGTAACAAAAATTCTTTATTTCTGAAAACAACTGAACTGGAGAGAAAAAAAAAGAGCTTGGAAGGTGAACAACCCCTTTCAATATTGTTTTGAGGAAAGAGAAAGTCACATAGAAAAAAACAGCTCAAAACAGATGGTTTATAAAAAGGTGAGATTTGCACAAAATGGTGAGATTTTCACACTGTGACCATGTTGCTTTATAAGCCCTTTAATATTGTACTACGCCAAAGTTGTAGAGCTCATGCCTTGAACTCCTCGACTTGTAGTTTCACATGGAATTAGACAATACCTTAAGAACTCAACCCACATAGATCTGGAAGAATGAGCTTTCCAAGCCGACAGGACATAGCAGCAACCGAGGCCAAGAGGTGCACTGGAGAGTGAGCAGCTATTGTTAGATATAACACAATGGAGCTTTAGTGCACTTAATTTAAAATACAACCTAATTATAATGTATTCAATTGCCATTACAGACGCTGTTACTGGGGGAACTTCAAATGAGATTTTTTCTAAATATAACTTTGTTATTTAATGTTCTTTGACAACCTGTACTACATACAATACATACATCTTATCTGAGTCTGTACAGGTTACTGAATTTGCTTCTTTTTACAATGAAAAGGATAAACACAAAGCCATATCTTTCACCTTTTGAGTGCTGAAAAGCAATACACACTCATTTTAATTTATCGCATATTATATAAAATAATTTACCGTATTAATTGCTTTTTCAATGCGCACACTTAGAAACCACAAAAGAGGTGCAATGTAAAAGCTTTCATCCTTCATTAGAGACCTGCATGGATGAATATTTATCAACTGCCTTAATACAAACTCACAACGTTTGGCGAATACTAAGGGGCCAATTTACAAATTTCACGTGAAATTATTGAAGTTTGATCAAATTCGATCGAACAACGATCGTACAAATTTTTCGTGAAATCGTAAAATGAAATTTGGCCACTTCGATCATCGAATATCGAATATATTCGATCATTCGATGATCGAAAGAATCAAAATTTTAAATTTATTCGACTGCCTACTTTGGCAGATTGAACCTACCGAATTGCAATAGAAGCCTATGGGAAGCTCCCTATAGGCTTCAGAGACTAAGTCCAGCTCGAATACCATTCGAATGATCGGAGCGTTCGATCATTCGAATCATACGAATTTTTCGGACTCTCGAAGGAAATTTCATGATTATTTCATGAAATTGAATGATCGGTATCCGATCATACGAATTCATCGAGAAATCGGATATCGAGCAAAATGACAATTCGATAAGCATTCGATAGTCAAATACTTAACGCATTGTGAATTTGTTCGAGCTAATTATGGGGAATAATAGTGAATTTGCCCCTAAATCTGCACAGTGTCAATTTCACAAAATCCAGCTCTTGTTTGGGGTATTATTATATTTACAGATAGAGACAGAGAGGATATTGAACTCTGTCCATAAAGTGGTGTTAAAGGAGAACTAAACCCTAAAAACTAATGCCATCTTTTATATATTAAACTCAGTGAATCAGCTTAAAGATTCAGCATTTCTGTATAAGTAATGATCCAAGCCTTCAAAATTGTCACAGCTTCCCCTACAGGATTTTGTTAGGAGTGTCTGTGACATGCACATGCTCATTAAGCTTTGAGCAACTGTTGAGAAGTTAAGCGTAGGGGTTGTCTCAAATCATCAAGCAGAAAATTTAATTTGCATGTCATATAAGATGATGTTACAGATTATTGCATTCTGATGCTAATTGTGTTGGTTTCCAAGTGTCCATGTATCAATAATTATTTACTATGATGTATTGATCATTTTTTAAGTCAGCCCCTAAGCTTAGGTGACAAGTAAGTGACAGCATTACAGAGCATGTGCAGTGAATCAGCAGAAAAGAAGATGGTGAGGTACTAAAGGGATACTGTCATGGGAATTTGTTTTTCTTCAGAATGCATCAATCAATAGTGCTGCTCCAGCAGAATTCTTCACTGAAATTCTAACAATACAAACAGGTTTTTTATATTTAATTTTTTATATTTTTTTATAATTAATTTTGAATATTGTCAGGTTTCCCAGCTGCTTCGTCATGTGACATGCTCTTATAAAATTCAGTCACTATTTACTGCAAGTTGAAGTGATATCACCCCCTCCCTTCCCCTCTCCAGCAGCCTAACAACAGAACAACAGTAAGGTAACTAGATAGCAGCTCCCTAAAACATGATAGATCTAAGAACAACACTCAGTAGTAAAATCCGGGTCCCACTGCGTCACATTCAGTTACATTGGGTAGGAGAAACAACAGCCTGTCATAAAGCAGTTCCATCCTAAAGTGCTGGCTCTTTCAAAAAGCACATGACCAGGTAAAGTGACCTGAGATGGCTGCCTACATACCAATATTACAACTAAAATAAATACACTTGCTGGTTCAGGAATTACATTTTATATTGTAAATTATTTGCAGTGTAAACTGTGTAATTTAGAAATAAAATTAAATCATAAAAATCCTTCACTTAAAGAGATACTGACACCAGAAAGTAAACCTTTTTTTTCATCTATCATAATATTGTCATCTATAATTTTGCCATAAAAGTATTTACAGATTCTTTTACATTACCTTTCTTAGCCCCATGTTCCTCTATGAGGGGGATGCCTTATTTGAGCTTCAGCAGTGCGTTAGCATTAGAAACTCCAACTGACAGGTTGAGAAGGGACAGTCAGGTTTAAGAACTTCAAGTAACAATTACTTACAAAAGCAGCTTTATCAGTGAAAAACAGGCAAAGTGATCTATAGGTAACTTGATGTCCATTAATATTTTGAATAATCATTTGTTAGTGTCAGTGTCACTTTAAGTTCATTTATGAATGTAGTTGTTTGAAATGAATGGTGCAAAGAGATATATTATGAAACTGTGAGGGGCACTAGTTTTGACATTCCTTTCTTAATAAAATTCTATAATGGTCCACTTTCCTCCAATTCAACTTTGCTTTTTCAATTTCAAAGAAACTAACAGCTTGTACAGTATATTGGAGCAATAGAAAACTTGCATGTGCCTGACTTATGGGGTGTCTCCAGGGATGTAATTAGGAGTAGACCGAAGAGCCACCCGCCTAGGGCACAATGATAGGGAGTTCAGAAGTGTCTTCTACCAACTCCTAGTCTGTGTTCACTGCCCTCTGTTGCTCTCATTCTCCCCTCTGTGACTCTCCTCTCACTCTCCCGCTCCTCTCTGTCATTCTCCTCTCCCCTACCTCCCCTCTGCCTCTAAATCTCTCTTCCTCAATATTCCAATATATAGTTTGGGACAATGGCATACTGAAGCATATATAATACCCATGCAATTTATATATTGTCTTATTTGATATATAATTCCTTCATTGGACTTATACATTTTTTAAGGGGCTTTGTTAACTCTTGTTTGGATCAAGTACGAGATACTGTTTTATTATTACAGATAATAAGGAATTCATTTTAGTCTATGGGAGAGGATCTTTCCAGAATTTGGAACTTTCTGGATAATGGGTTTCCAGATAATGGATGATACTTGTACTTGCATGCATTATACTTGTGGCATTTATAAGAGCCAATTAAGAGTGAAAAAAGTGTGATAAATAGCTCTTTTTTCCATAAAATGACAATGGATTTATATACTGTATCTCCTAAACCTTCAGTCCTCATAGTTATAATTCTGGATTGCCCAGGTAGAACTCCTTTTTAAGATCAGTATACCCCTTCAAAATGTTTACTCAATATTCTTTCACTGGATGCGTTCCCATGCATCATATTTCTTATTCTTTTTCACTCACAGTTTTATTACCTAGTATTAAATCTCAGTGATACAGGTCGTTTAAAGCCCTTTGGTGAACCTGCTTTAAACATTTCTTGGGTAAACCACGTTTTCGAAATTTGTTATGTAGTTCTCAAGCCTTTATTTGGAAATTTTACAATCAAAGCAATCGGTATAAGATTTCTTAAATGGTCAAAGATGGAAACTACTGTCTTGTATTAAGCTGTTTGTGGACGTTGTGGATAGTGATGGGCGAATCTCCCGAGATTCGCTTCGCCGAAAAATTCGCGAATTTCGGAATCGGCGAAAAATTAGCGAAACGAGTCGCGGGACGCTTTTGACGCGCGTCGCGTCAAATCACGTCGCGTCAAATCGCGTCGCGTCAAAAACAACGCGTCGCGTCAAAAAACGTCGTGCGACTAGTTTTTTCGGCGAATTTTCGCCAAGCGAAATTTCGCTGATGATTTGCAAATTTATTCGCCAGTGGCGAATCGCGGGAATTCGCCGCGAATTCGGCCCTGGCGAATAAATTCGCCCATCACTAGTTGTGGACGGTTGTGGACGGTTGTTTCAATATGACCCCGTTCCTTAATTTGAGTCTAAAAAGTAAAGATTGTCTTCACGTTTTTTTCTCTTAAATCTCAACCCTAATCATTAATATTTAAGATTTGCATCATCTTCAACTAATAATCTTTGAAATCTTGCCATATTATAAGGATGTTGTATTTAAAGCTCTTCCAAAGTTCTTCTTATAACTAGATTTTAAAGGCAGGATTTAAGGGAAAAAGTTCCTCCCACAACCCCAAAAAGAGATTAGCATAGCTCAGTACACAGGCACTGCCCTTAATCAGGCAATAGAATGGATTGTTGAATAGAAATTGTGCCTAAATACAAGAAGAAGTGTAACCTTACTCAGAATCTCACTTTTTTTATGGGTATATCGTTTTGTCAAGAAATGTCTAACTGTCTGAACACCTTTCAAATGGGGAACACTCGTAGATACCACCTCAACTCTGCTTTGTTCTAATCCATGCTGTCCCCCATCCACTTTTTATTAATTGTGCAACATGATGAGAAATTATCACCACATAAGTAAGTTGTGATGCTTGAATGTTTATCTCCCCCACTGCCGCTGTCCATATGTGCTTTGTCTATGATACTCGAGAAGATGCTTCAGTTGATGCTAAACATTTTAAGCACACATGCTTTTTACACTTTGTACTGTGGCAATAATGTGCAGAGATTATAATGCACTGATTTATATGTTTGCCCCTTAGGCATGGACAACAGTTTAAATAACAGCATGGAACGCCTGACCCAACATGTCTGGATCTTCAGAGCATTCAATAAGTAAAAGCCCCTGTCGTCTGTATTTCTGAAACACAGACATTTCTCAATAAAAGCCATATATACAATTCAGTAAAGCCATATAAATCCCCTGATTTAAAGTTTTTTTCTGGTCCCCTGCAAAATCTAAGATGTGGGTATTGTATGTATTTGGCTTATGCCCCTTCATTTTTCTTTTCAAAGTGTTCAAATAAAAGTTTAAAATGTATATTCTATACATATTAAAAATCTTCTTACATTTTTCAAATGTTTGGTAAACATAAAATATATGATAAATATGAAATTCCATCCAAATATTGTGACTCTCAGTAACAGCCTGTTTTTATTCTTTCCAATAAAGTTTTGCAGCCATAACTTAAATAAATATTTTAGGAACCATGATGATTTGAGAACAACCCTAAACTAGGAGTTCCCTCTGTCTTCAGGCTGTTTAAAATGTATAAAAGGTATTTCACTTCTCTGAGTATGCTTTAAGGCAATAATTGGGCCTATGGCAAAGATTTTCATTTTTCATTTTAACATGTGCCCTTACAGAAGTCGACTCCCCCCATTTTGCCAGGAGGTATAGGATTTGGACCTCCATCCCCTGGCCTCCCAGAAAAATATGTTATTCCGGTGGTTTTCCAAAAAATATTTTTCTTTGTTAACCAGGACTATCTGTTAGACTTAGACTTACAGAATAATTTAATATGTTTTCATTATTAAAAAAAAAATTATATATATATATACATATATAATGTACAACTGTGGCTCAGGATAGCTCAAGAACAATGTTTTACAAATGACAACGAGAATGGAATGGATCAGTTTAATGGAAATAATATAGGCAGTAAGCGACATCTAGTGTTCAAAACTATACACTCACATGTGGTACATTGTCAAGTGCTGGAAATTGTTTTCAAATAAAGAAACATAAGGATATAAGGACAATTATTTGTTAGCATTATTGTTATCACATAATCTTTATTGTACATCAGGGGGTTAGCCAATTGGATTGAATCTATATTTCTTTTCCTGGGATGGTGCACACTGAACTAGGGGAAACAACAACACTAACAAGCAGCAATATTCAGACAATACAGTATTTGATCTGGGTGATTGTAAACTCTATTGAGCAGAATCCTTATTTCCTCCTGTATTGGTCAATATTTACTGTAATATGTAAGGTGTATACCCTCAAATATTGGACAGCACTGTGGAAAACATTGGTAATTAATAAATACAAGCCAATAATAATAATAATAATGGCAATCAGGCAGCGCCCCCCTGGTTACCAGGGGCGGCAAAAATGCTGCTCCTGGTAACTAAGCCGAATTTCCGGTTTTCAACACTAACACTAACATTGTGCCAGTTGTAACGTGAAATCATTTACAATATGTAGAACAGATTGTAAAGTGCAAAAAAACAGATGCAAACTGGCATGTATTTTTCACTTTGCACCCTGCCTCACACATAGCACCCACAGACACGGGTTTTGCACCTCTTACAATGATATAGCACCTGTGGGTGGAATGTGGGCATCTCCTTGAACGTCCCTAGCTTGCATGTCATTCAGATGCACAAGCTAGTGAGAAATCATGGTGCAGAAAGCAGTGGTGTTCTGTTCTTGAGACCAGCTGTGTTGTGCCCACAGTGTAGTTTCTCGCATTATTCAGGGCAAAGTGCAGGCAGCAGGTGGTATTTGTATAGAAGGTTCGGTATCCCCAAAATGGAGGGGTTTGTGACAACATACCTCCCAACATTATGGAAATATTAAGAGGGACAAAAAGTTGCTGCACATACCGCAGGGAAATTTTTGACCATGCCCATTTCTAATTACCATGTTCATTATACAACATTTGGCAGGTTATGAAAGTTTGAAC
This sequence comes from Xenopus borealis, assembly GCA_024363595.1. NCBI lineage: Eukaryota > Metazoa > Chordata > Amphibia > Anura > Pipidae > Xenopus > Xenopus borealis. Next base: position 98,804,749 of record CM044440.1, read on the forward strand.
ATATTTCTGTGTTTTTTTCAGTCATTACAGTTTTGCTAATGAAGGTAAATTGCCCTTACAGTTGTGAGTCTAACTTTTACCAAGGGACCTGTTATCTTATCTTGTTACAATTTGCTTATCTCAAAACTGTTAAAAGTATCTTAACTGCTGCTGTGGCTGTTCTGGGCTCTCTGCCAAAAGCCAATTAAGTTAAAAACTTTGTTTATTTTTCTGGCTGTTCAATGCAGAGAAAAACGAGATTTTCCAGTACAAACGAGGGACTTCAGGCTGAGCTGTCAAAAGAGGGACTGTCCCTCTAAAAATGGGACAGTTGGGAGGTATGTGACAATAAGTCACGTCATTTCCCTTCCCATTTCTAATTTACATATGCAAATTAGGATTCGAATTTGGTTTGGGCTTACACAAGGAATCGTCCGAATCCTGCTGAAAACGGTCGAATCCCAAGCCAAATCCTGTATTCAGTGCATCCCTATTGTAACTGATATTTTTAATTATATTTATACCAAAAAATCAGGTAAAACAGATGTTAAAATATGGAAACCCTGTAGGGTCAAGCAAATAATAGGACCTTGTAGCCAAGAAAGTAACTAATTATAATTCAAAATAATGCAAACTCTCTGTAGCAATTCTTTGTCCAATTCCTTATCTAGGTACATATAGATGCCTATATACTAATGTCCAATATTTTCCCATCTTATCTTAATCATCTGATTTCTCACAGACCATCTTTTTCTATTTACAATGGTCCAAAATAAGCATTCCAATTTGATGCCACAGGCAATGACTTCCAAGAGACATATGAATATACATGATTTGTATTGAATAGTTAAAGGAGAAGGAAAGGTAAGCCTTATCATCGGAAAGGTCCACCTAAATATACCAGTAACCCCTCAAAGTAATGCTGCTCTGAATCCTCTGTCAAAAGAAACACTGCATTTCTTTTCTTCTATTGTGTACACATGGGGGTAGATTCATCAAAGAGCGAAGTTAAGAGTGAAGTTCCACCACTGTAGGGAAATTCTGCAGCTCTCAATCAATTTCTATGGGATTTTGAAAGGCGTATTTATCAATGGGTGAAAGTGAAATTTCACCCTTTGATAAATACGCCTTCAAAAATCCCATAGAAATTAATGGAGAGCGGCGGAATTTCCCTCTAGTGGAACTTCACTCTTAACTTCACTCTTTGATGAATCTACCCCATGGTCTTCTATATCAGACTTCCTTTCCCAGGGCGTGAGCATGCTCAGTTTGCTCCTCTCCCACCCCCCCACCCCCCTTTCTCTGCTGTAATCTGAGCCCAGAGCAATACGTGAGCAGGGAGAGTCTGGCAGGAAGTGATGTCACACCAAGCTAACACTGCAGCTGCTATCCTAAACAAACAGAGAGCTACTAGAGCTTTTTACTCAGGTATGGTAAAACATTCTACAGAATAAATATAGCATTCTACTTTGCACTACTGCAGCTAATCTATTGGCAATAAAATGCCTCCGTAGCTTCCATTCTCCTTTAAAAATTGCTGATCATTACATACTCTAAATGTGATCATATAGCAAGCCGTCACATGATGCTGCTGATGCTAAACTTACAGATTTATAATTAGCAGTGGCTGTATACCTGTACTGAAAGAACATCCACTTTCAACTAGTCTATGGACTTCATTCCAGACACTAGGGATTATGAGAAGATCCAAAATAACATTCTAGCCTGCTATTGAGCTAAGCACACTATGAATTAGAGGGTGTATTCCATAGCCTATAATGCATTATTGATGTAAATACTTTTTAATACTCAACAAGTCTTGAGTCAGCCAAGAAACAAATCCATTTTTTAATTTGAAAATATTCAAGAAACAATCTAAAAGGAGGAGGGGTTATGAGACAAGTGTGGGTATGGGCAAGATGAGTATATCAATATGTAATATGTGCCACTGATTATTGCACTTTGCAGCTGACAGTGGGATATAATATGTAATAGTGTATCATGAACAAATTCTGGGCTATATGAAGTTAAAGATAGAAAGGTGAGAAAAAAGAGATAGAAAGAAAGATTAGGTAGGTAAAGAACTGCATTTTCAGACATTCTTTAAAAGCAGAGACTAGGAGAAAGTCTGATGGAAGACGAGAGGAAATTCTAGAGAAAGGGGAAGCCCTAGCATCTAAAGGAATAGTAAAACCAAAAAATACAAGTGAACCTGTCACTTACACATCAAAAAGCTGAGTTGTTTGCAAATTAAACATGGAACCCAAATAGTTTTTTTTCATTAACGCATCCAAACCTGTTATAAAGGTATTGAAATATCTGAGCTGTCAATCAAATATTACCTGCACTGCCTCTATGCCTGCGACATAAAGGTGGGGCAGACAGTTACTTTCACTTTACATTCAGCACTTTCTAGATATCACTGCCTTCACAACATTCCCCCTCTCTCCTCACATTCTATAATTGTATAGGGCAATGTGTATGGGCATAAGGCCCCTAATTTGGGGCGCATACACAACATGTTGGGGTGATACACAACTTGTCTTAATAACAGTGTCCACAAAATGACTCCTTCCTGCGTGCTGTGACTAGGTTTTCCACCTGGCCAGTATTTTGGCTGGTAAAAGTGATGGTTGATCTCAATGTTATTAATAGGGAAAAATGATAAATCTATTGGAAGGCCAGTATTTTTTTCTAGAAAGGGTGGCAACCCTAGCTGTGACTGTGTAATTCCAAGACTGAAGAGAACAAAATGTAAATAATAAATGTGGTGTAAGTAAGTTTATTTTGTTCAACTAACATGATAAAAAATAATAATAATAATTTCTTAGGGTGACTGGTCCCCATTAAAGTAACTGAAATATCATGAACTGTTGTCCTGTATTGGTAAAAGTTATGTGTTTGCTGCAGAAACACTACTATAGTTTATATAATTAGGCTGCTGTGTGGCCATAGCGGCAGCCATTCAAGCTTAAAAGGAGAAAAGGCACAGGTTACATAGCAGATAACAGATAAACTGATAGAATACAATGGTGTTCTACAGAGTACATTTGTTATCAGCTATGTAACCTGTTCTTTGAATGGCTGCCCATGTGGCTACCTTGTTTATATAAACTATAGTAGTCTTTCTGAAGCAAACACACCAATTGTGCTATAGCAGGAAAATAGTACATTATATTATAATTAATTTAAAAACCCAAGTTTTTTGGAGTGTAGGTGAATACTTAGGCTAATATAAAACATGAACTCATGTGACAATAAACTTGAAGATATGACCAGATATGACCAGATATTTAGGGGGTTATTTACTGTCTAAAAAATTCTATTTTCATAAAACCACTTCGACCTAAGTCAGGTGCACATTTTTATTGTATTTATCAATAACTTTAATCAAAAAAATCTGGTGCTGCAAAAGACTCGATAAAACCGTAATGAACTCTGAATTGTAGGATTTTTTGGGGATTTGACACCTGAGAACTTTTTCAGATTATTGCCTTTGGGTTATTGTACTAAACCCACCACAGATCATGATATCTTCAGCAGGTTTGACCTCAGCAGTTCTGAGATGGAGTATTTTCTTATTTGGACCTTTAGCAGCCTTGGGATTTTATAGATCATGAGAAAAAAAAATTCTACAAATAAATGGTGTTTTCCCTTTAAAACTCTGACCAGAAAAACTCAGACTTATACAAATGATCCCCTAAGAGTTAGGAATGACTCAGTTCACATGGCAGAGTGGCATGACAAAGAGCAGTGATGGAGTATATGGCCTTGGCAGCTGAATTATATTATGGACTGCAATAGTGACAATGTATAGAGGGGAAAAGCCAATCAATAGAGAGTTCCATTAATCAATGACAGAGTGAATTGGAATTTCAGTGACATTATGTGACGAATGGTTGTGTTTTAAAAATATTCTGTGCTTTAGTTATTGGTTGGATATAATGAATAAAGGAGAGGGCACAAGCAAAGATAATCCCAAGGCACTGTGCCTAGGGAGATTGGATAATAACAGAGTTGGTAACTGTGATAGGTGTACGACGGAGGATGCAATTTTTCTATTTGTTATAGCCCTGGGACATCAAACAGGAAGAGTTAGGTGATCTGGGTGTCAGATATTTCTGGAGGGATAAATTAGAGTATCATCAGGGCAGACATGCTATTGGACACCACATGGATTCATTGGAAGTCTTTGATGTGCCTGTTGTCCAGACAACAGGAATTTTCAGAAATTAAATTGATAACCATAATAACAACACAGAGCAATCAGGAGAATATTCCTTATAAACTGAACTGGTTTGGGTATGGTGCATACATGAAGCGGAATAATCCTGTAAATGTGCATGTGGTTGGACACAAGTTGGCTCCAGCAGCAGACACTGAAACTTCATGGTGATATCATGAGATTGTGAGATTTGTCTGTGAAACAGATGGGAACAGTTGGGGTCATATAAATCCTTTGGAAAGCAACCCCATTTACATATTTTTCCCATAGACCCCATCAGCACAAACCAATAAAGAACTGTAGAACAAACCAATGAAGAGCTGTAGAACTCACTTGATAAGACAAAGTGGCAGGTGTTAGAGCTGAGGGTTCTGATCCCAGACTGACTTCTTTTAGAACCGTTTGGCCGCTACTAAATAATCACTGCACTGCAAGTATACTTTATTTATACTATATGTTGAGTTATGTATCGAACTGTTATCCAGAATGCTCGGTAGCAGGGACGGGCGCCCTAAGCAACATTGCTGGCCACATCTGCCCCACCCTGCGTGTCCCCTACCGCAACTAATGGGAGAGTTATGGAGGGGATGGAGGAGAACATGAAGGAGGGTAGGGGAGGGAGAAGAATGTGACAGAGGGGTGGAAGGGAGGCAAATTCGACAGAGGGAGGGAGGAAAATGGAGGGGAGAGTAACAATGCTGAATTTGTCCTTGAATTAGGTTTGCACTGTTCCTGTTTGCAAACTAGGGAAATCCCTGTGCAAAAATGTGAATGGACACAATTATGTTTTTAAGTTACTTGCTGACCCCTTTTTTTGTTAAACCAAAGTGTTTTGTTTTGCAACTGTTACCAAACTCCTTTAAGCCTGGCCTTGGCAGAATATAGTGCAGACAGTTACCAACTGATTTATCTTTTGCTTCCTTTACTCTAGCAGTGCCTTTATTAGTACAACATACATTCTTCTACTGTTGGGGCACGAACCACTTACTTGCCATAGAGCTAGAGCACTGATAATCAGGTAACTACACTACCAATATATTATGTGCCCTTGTTCTACACCCTTAACAATCAATAAAGATATTTAACCCTTTCAATGTCAGTTGAAGCTGCCACAACCAACATCAGAGGTTACGTAGTAACAGCAGCTATATGGACCACACAAATAAATTGGCTAATCTTATTTGCTCAGAAAAAAATGCTTACAGTGTCTTTTAGAGCGATGCTTTCATATTTGATATTTCCC
>CM044440.1:98812207-98825323 GCA_024363595.1 Xenopus borealis
CACATCCCTTTAGCAGTAAAGATCTGTGTTTACAAAGATGCCCCAGTAGCTCCTATCTTCTTTTCTGCTGATTCACTGCACATGCTGTCTGTTGCTTTCAATTACTGAACTTAGGGACTGGGGCTTACCTGATAACGGGTCTTTCCATAATTTGGATCTTCTCACCTTAAGACTACTAGAAAATCATGTAAACATTAAATAAACATAATAAACGACTGGTTTTACTTCCATAAGGATTCATTATCTTAGCTGGGATCAAGTACAAGGTACTGTTTTATAATTACAGAGAAATACTTTTCTACATATCTCATTTCTCTTATATACATATTACTTTTAACCAATAGGCATACTTTACCATGGAATGGGATCTCACCATATAAGCTTTATTGCATATCTTCAAAAAAGGACAACTTATTTGCTGGAGGCCACTGTAAATGTGATGGCTAATACACACATTGTTTTTTTAATTAGCAAAATGATTCCATAGTAAGGTTACCAGATCACATGAAAATTCAAGGACACCTCTAATAAATTAATGTTGCAGGGCTGGTAGCTGGTTTCATAGTTGTGTCCCTGAATTATTAAGAAATATGCAATCCATACTATATAGGAGATTTTGTTTTTAATGGGAAATTATAAATGTTTATATCTGTGGCAATACCAGTTCCAGGAGTTTTTCTGTTTTCAGGACAACCCCCCCCCCCGCCTTTTTTTGCTATGATCACTAATATATATAAGAATAACTACTGTTGTACTGTTTATAAACTGCCTCGCTGAATGTCCAATAAAGGCTAATTATTTTATTATAAGTTCTCCATTATTCATCATTCATGCATTATTATTATTATAGTCAGTTCTCTGAGTTATCCCTTGAAAACTGTGCTGGAAGTCTAATGTAAACCTTGCTCTGGCACGTAGGGAGATAAGCGGTTTCCCCACACAGAGGTTGCTAACCCACACCCAATACTTACTAACGAAGTTACAGCAATAACAGAAAATCTTCTGTCTGGGACCATAAGATAAGAAGTCTTGGTAGAGTAAAAGCAGGAAAAAATATTGTGCTTCTCTATATTACAGACTTTGCATTTTATCATGCATGTATTTCATGGACTTAGTATTTTATCATGCATGTATTTCATAGACTTTGTATTTTAGTATGCATGTATTTCATGCACCTTGTAGTTTATTATGCACGTCTAAATGGTGTATACATTCCTGCCTCTCCCATGAAAGCATGGTTGTAATAAAGTGTTATGTGTCACATGTACATCTTTCATCTAGGGGACGTGCATTTGTTACTTATGACAAAGGGCTCAGGGCTGCCTTCAGAAATCAGCTTTGGAAAACAAAGTGCTCTGAGTGCCATCCCGCTGGCAATTTACATACTAGCCGGCGGGACAGAGGGAGATTAGGCGCCCGAAGAAGAGGAGATTTGTCGCTGGGCGTCTAATCTCCCCGGAATCTTAGCACTGACAATTTGCCAAATCACAAACTGGGTAACAGAAGGAACTTCTCTCTATACCTTAAAAGCTGTTGATGTCAGTGACTTCTGACCCAATCATACTGGGGGTCCTGCTTCCATTTGTATTGATGAAGTTTATTATTGTAGAGCAGGTGATGTTTATGTTTGCCTTGTGTGTTCCAGGGTGTACCATAAAGGAATGTCTACTTCTGATTATTGTGGAGAAAGGTCTGGAAGGTGTTTGAAGGTACCTTGGTTTGACCCATGTATAAACCTGCCAAAGTATAGAAGAAAGCATATCAGACAATTTATAAGAGAATATATTTATTACCTCTGCTTTGCTCAGGTCTTGTATATTTAGCAACTATACCATTCTGTGTCTATCACTGGAAAGTCCGACAGCTTGTTACTTCCGAAGTTATTTAATTGTTTGCAAAATGCGCTTATCCCTCTCCCCTTTGACAAATTACTGTACAATGTAATATTACTATATAAATTACTTTAACTCAGTTAAAGCTAAGCTTAATACTTATGGACCGTAATATCCCTCTGAATAGTTCTGCTATTCATGTGGCCAATGTATCATTAGCTGCCCCAACTATGCAATACATTGCAAATCCTTTAATAGTTTATGTTAATATAAATACCACTTTGCTAAGATTTGTGGCTTTCTGCATATTCCAACTACTGAGCTACAGGCTAGAATTACTTTCTGGGTTAGGAACCTGCAAGGTGCAGATATTATTGCTGTCGAAATGGAATGCCTAATAATGACAGTTCCCACTAATAAGTATCATGATGTAGATACTGTATATAAGGTATGGTTCACATACATGATCAGTGACTGGCTTGTACAGGTCAAAGAGCATTGAATAATCAACAGTATTTAAGACAAACATTAGTTGCCTTCTTTCTTTGGTTTAGCAATTTTTATCTTCTTACTGTTGTTATATGATGAAATTTTACAGTATTATCTTATCTGTGTAGCTCATATTCTTTGTTGTTACGTCACATTATTAGTTATTGCTTTGTCACTGAGCAGTAAACATTGTAGCAATGTCAGAACAATATAAGCTGCAAAGATACTTGTTTTGTAGATACTTGTGTACCATCTTGTACCATGATAATGCTGCTATCTCATGCACAACTACCACTATGAAAGCCAAAGATCAGTTACAGTCACTGACTAAATATAGCAAAGTAAATTTGAATTAAACATTCATGTTTTTGCACATAGTGGGCTATCATCATACAGTATTTGTAAGCTGGACTGTTATAGCTATCATAGAAAGAGCACAGGGCTATAAAGGCCCTTGGACGTTGACATCCAATCTTCACTACACCTATTTATTGACTTTCATTAAAGCATTGGTGAGCATAAGGAAATTCATTACATCCCCAATCTGTGACAAGACCCCACCTTACTTACTGCTCACACATTAGTAAGCCTCATTAAAGGCAGAGAGCAACCCAAATAAAGCTTACGGTTCAAGCTCAGTTAAGACTTCATGTAACCTATCTATACCTCTGCAAGGATAAACTTCTGTAGCTCTAATAAAGTATATAAAATAAAAATTTTATAGTTGCTTAGAATTGGCAGTTTTATAACTTGCTAAAAGTTCAATTAAATGTGAACCACCCCTTTAGGGTGGTAATAGATGGGGAGATTAGTCTCCCAGTGTCAATTCTCCTCTACTGCAGGCAACTAATCTCCCTGAATCCCCGGTGCGATCGCTTCGGTTTTCCAAAGTCGCCCGAAGTTGCCTCACTAAAATGCATATTTAAATACTGTATATATAAAGTATATATGCACACACTAACACATAGGTTATCAAGTCTGTGAATCCATTTGAGTTCAGTTCTCAATAGTTTTTCACACCTCTTGGTGGAATTCAACCCTGCATTTTAAAAAAAAACCCTACCCCCCCAACCTCCTCCCCCCAGCCGGGCAAATGCCCCTTAGTCCATACATACTCCTCCATGCAGATTCAAGCATTGGACGTTAAGATCTCGAATGTCTGCATATTCATTAAAAAAATATAAATGTGAAAAAAAAACTTGAATATCTCATATTTTTTTAGTTAATGTGCTTAAAAAACTTGAATTTTAAAAATGATTTGAATTTTGCCTAGGACAACTCCCATTGACTTGAAGTTTTGCTTAATAAATACCAGACATTTGTGTATTTTTGTGCAAAAAATCCACTAAATATTCTTATATTTTAAAATAGGGGGTAGTTTAATCACTATATAAACTACACAAGAGCCACATATCTCTTGTAAATTATATCATTATTAATGATTCTTGGTGATGTCATCAGTTATAAACAGTGCTTAGTAATGTAATATCTGTTACAAGAACTCTCTGTGTTGATGCTTAATGCCAAAAAAGGGGGAGAAAAAAATCTCTGCCTAATAATCCTCCTCTCAAACTCTTGCAGCAGAATTGTATCAACAAAACTTTTAAACAGAACATAATCTAAATCACATCATGGGCTCATATTTGGCCAGTCAATCGAACATTGTAGCCATCAAATAAAACTTGACACTTTATGAACTTCAAACACAACTATAGCAGAGCAGGGAGGGAGAGCAAGGCTTTACGCATTTTGTGACTACACAGTCTCTTCATCAGATGAAACAGTCGCCCCTGAAAACGCCACATTTACATATTTAACATGAACCCCATAGGAACTGTAACAATAAGGGGGTTATTTATCAAAGGTCGAATTTTAGAGTACACATATTGGACCTGTTATCAAGAATGCTCAGGACCTGGAAGTCCGGATAACGGATCTTTCTGTATGTGGATATTCAAACCTTAAGTATAATAGAAAATCATGTAAACATTAAATAAACCCAATAGGCTGGTTTTGCTTCCAGTGAGGATTAATTATACTGATGTTTGGATCGAGTACATCACTTCCTTTCTGAGGTTCTCCCTGCTGCTCATAGTGCTGGACTCAGATAACAGCAGGGAGGGGAGGAGGGAGGGAGGGAGGGAGAGAGGAGCAAACTGAGCATGCTCAAGCCCTGCCCTGGACATTTAAGTTGCAAGAAGGAAGTCTGGTACAGAAGCCCATGTGTACACAATAGAAGGGAAGAAATGTGACGTTTATTTTGACATTGTTACCTTGAGGGTGTACTTTCTTTCCTTCTCCTTTAAATAGTTCGAGGGACTTCTGCCATTGACTTCTACATAAACTCAGCAGGTTATCGGTGGAGAATAGTAGAATCACAACTGTTTACCGGCCGATTTGTGATAAATCTCACATTCAAATTAAAATTCAAGTTATGCTGGTCCACGTTATATAGCAGCTTACACTATATGGGTCAACATTAAACATGCGTATGGTTAAAAGACAGCAAAAATGTCAGAGAAGGTTAATTAATCAATCTAATATTAATAAAAATAAAAATTTATTTAATTCCCACCCTTTTGGTGCCAATAGGGTGTTGTATTTATAAAACATATGTATATTTATATTGAATAGCAAAAAACCTAATAGTATTTTATAAATAAATACATACATTGAACTACTGTATATGGCAGTTGCCATAGAAAATGGCACATACCCCACCTCCATTAGAACATACAAGTAAAATAATAGGAAACTGATGAATTACTATTTCCACCAGGGTAATTAGTGAGGAAGAACACATCATTCTGAGGCAAACATAGGGCTTATAATTAAACAAGGTGCTCTTTAATGGCTTTCTTTGGTTTCAACATATTCTGAAGTCAATGCAACTTTTAGTGCAAAGACAGTACTTACATTGGGCTCATGGCAGCATTGCGTAAAAGTTGATTTTGCAGTTTAATGACAATTGTTAAAGGAAAACTATACCCCCAAAATGAATACTTGAGCAACAGATAGTTTACATCATATTAAGTGGTATATTAAAGAATCTTATCAAAATGGAAGATATATTTAGGTAATTATTGCCCTTTTACATCTCTTGTCTTGAACCACTATTTTGTCATGGTCTGTGTGCTGCCTCAGAGATCACCTGACCAGAAATATTTCAACTCTAACTGTAACAGGAAAAACTGTGGAAGCAAAAGACAGAACTCTGTCTGTTAATTGGCTCATGTGACTTAACAAAAAAAGTTTGTTAGGCTTGTTTGTTTACACCGTGAATCATACAATCCCAGAGGACTGACCTTATATTTTAAAAAGATCCTACAACGGGGCAATGAGAAAATCTCTTTAAATAAATGACATCAATGACGTCAGCGTGCATGCGCCTATAAACAAAGAAGATGCGCGCCGTGCATGCACTAAGTTACCGGCACAGGAAAAGAGGAGCGGCGTGTTGGGCGTCCCCGTGGCACCACTAGACCACCAGGGTGAGTTGTTCCACATTGGGGTATAGTTTTCCTTTAAGGTTCCAGGCTGGAAATCTCTGTGTATAGAAAGAAGCAACACTTATAAATGTCCTCCCTAGTGGTGTCTGTGATACTGGGGTGAAAAGGGCAAGTTCCCTGTGTTTTCTACTATATGCTATACCCCCTTCAGCTTAGACAACCATTTGAACAGCTGATCATAACCCTTTACATGTTATGTGGAGAGCTAATCAGGATTGCTTCCATGCATACTGTTTTGCTATGGAACCCTGTAGGCACCAGATGGCATTTTTAGGAAAACTGGACCAGATTACAGCTTGATAAATCTGTACTACTATTCTGTAAACCTAAGTATCCATCTATGGAATAATTAGACATTTATCAACTTACAAACTGGAAGGCTTTGAGTTACTTTGAAAAAGGCTTTGTGCTGTTTTAGTTTTGAGAAAGATGCCAGGGAAGGGCATAATAGCAGAGGATCCTGCATTGCGTTATCTGTCACAATGTACAGTCCGAGAACTCCCAGGTGACCTGATATACTACAAATTAAGCCATTATCTTTGTGGGGTGGCATGGTGGTTCATGGTTCTCCAAATCACAGGAAGACCACCTAACCCAGGAGTGTCCAAACTTTTGGAAGAAGAAAAATTTTATGGGGGGCCACACATGAAATACACAAACACTTCTGATTTGTAAAAGTAAAGAAAATACACAAAAAAAACTACAATACCAGTTGGATAACCAGATGGAGCTATACACTGGAATATGGGACACCTGGATATTAAATAGACTTATTATTATATTATTATTACTAATTGGGCAATGGACAGAGTCCCCCCATCTCCTATATCCTTTGCAACTTGACGTTTTCTCAGGAACTGAGCGTTTCAAGCTGGGCCGCATTCATATCCATCCTGGGCCGCATTGGGCCCTTGTGCCGCAGTTTGGACACCCCTGACCTAACCCTTATTGGCAATAATTTTGGATTATGGCTGCCACATTTGTAGTGGGCTCACAAGTGGTCGCATATAGTTATAAAGAACAAAAAGCTCTATAAATATGTCCAAAAACAATGTATTTATGAGACACCTGCTAATGTGCTTTCCTTCCAAGAGAGGAAAGATCAATGTTCAAATTTCAGGCCACAATCTAGCCTTAAGAGATATAACCTTGAATACCATCTAAATCAGCATGCCATGTTCCACCAGCACGGCTTGTCACCTGTTAAGTTACTTTAGGCCTTGTGCCAAGTGTTACCGTTTATTTTGCTTTACACACTTCCCTGGCAACCTTCCCAGCTTCAAGATAAGGCCCTATGGTGACATCCCTGCTTATTTAATTTAATTGGAGATCCTGTTAATATCTACCACATGCAGTTTTTCCTACCTTGTCGTTTGGTTCTCAGAAAAACCCTCCCTCTCCATAAATAGGTTCACTAGTGAGATTCCTGAAATGTAGATAAAAGCAATCATTAGAATTTATTTATGTAATGCCAGCAAGTTTCAAAGCACGTTACATTCATTTATAACATACAGGGCCCTTATAGTAATTTAAAAAACAATGGCTAAAAAATTTAAATGGGATCAGGGCCCTACTCTAAAGGACATAAAAATATAAAAGGGTCTGGTCTAGCATTGCATTTACACATATTTAGGCAAAAATTAGGTTCAAATGTGTTTATAAAGTACCCCCTGTTGTAAAATATAAAGATATTGTGGGGCAGATTTATCAAGGGTTGAATTGTAAATTTGAATTCGAATTTTCAGGTTTCAACTTTCACACTCAAATTTGAATGTGACACTTATCACACCTCGATCATGGAAACAGTCCTAATTGGAATATCCGCCACATCAAACCTGCCCAGTTCATGTACAAGTCAATGGCAGAGGTCAGTTGAGCAAATTGGAGATGTTAATAGCCTTCCTGGCATTGAAGGGTTTTTTTTGGGAGAAAAACTCAATTCATACGAATAGAATACCAATTGAATAAGATTCCAATTTTTGGGTCAGAAGCATTCAATCGAATATTAGACATTCAATTTTTCTCTTAAATAACCTCCCAGTCAAATTGAGAGTATATGAGAATAAAAAATTCGAAATTTGAATTGATAAATGGGCCTCAATAAGTCACGAAGAGTTCCATGACCATATAGAAGCATGAGTCTGAAGGCTAAGTGCTTTTTATACAGGTCATGGAACTCTGAGGCTACTCCTAATATCCTCATATATTCCAACAAGGGGTACTTTATTTATTATAAAACACACGTTTTTAGTGAGTCATGTGACAAAAATGATATCACTACGCTACGTTTATAACTGATGCCATCACTTAGAGCTATTTATAAGGAAATGATTTACAGGATATTCATGGCTTTGGTATATTATATAGTGAATAAAGTACCCCCTCTTGTAAAATAAAAGGATATTATAAGGTACCGAGGAGTTTCAGTGACTCATGTGACAGAGATGACATCAGAAAACACCGTTTATAACTGATGACATCAGAACTCACCATCTATAAGGATATAAATTACAAGCTATTCACGGCTTTTGTGTATTATATAGTGGATAATGTACCCCTACTGAAATTTATAAAGATATTATACAGGCCACATAACTCCGAGGTGACTTCTGATATCTTTAGAAATTTCAGTAGTGGGTACTTGTATTATAATCTACAGTGAAATGTCGGGAGGGGTGGGGGTGTTGGTAGGGTCGGCATCAATTATGGTCAGGCAGCTGGAGTCAAATTCGGACGTGCAGCGTCAAATTCGGACGCTGCACTTCGCCAGGCGAATTTTCGCCTGCGCTATGCAAATTCACTAAAGTGCGAATTTACGCTCTGGTCAGCGAACGGTAGCATATTTACGCTAGTGTTACTTCGCTAGGCATAGCGCAATTACGCTAGCGAAGCCTAATTTGCATACGGCGAGAATTACAAAATATAATAGAAGTGTATGTTACAGCCACTACACATGCCCAGGAAACCTTTAATCGAAAAAAATAAAGTTGTCCTATTGCCCTACATGTGCCCCCTATATAGTTATGTTGCCATATGTCAGGAAATGTAGGGGGGAAGGAGGGTAACCCCCCCAAAAAAACGATATTTTTCAGACTATCACCCACAATGGTAAAACACGCCACAGCGTTTTTTGGGACTTAGAAAAATTTTCAAATTTTTTTTTTCAACCTCCTATCTATTGTATTGCACTTCGCCAGGTCCAACCTCCTATCTATTGTATTGCACTTCGCCAGGTCTGACCTGGCGAAGTAACGTCTAGCGTAAGTGCTAACGAACAGCAAAAAGTTGATCTTAGTGAATTTGCGTAATTACGATCCTTCACCAGTGCGCAACTTCGCCTGGCGTAAAGGGTGCGAAGTTGCGCAAGTCTATCTACTTCCCTAGCGTAAATTCAACAGAGACGGTGTTAGTGAATTTGCGAAGTTACGATTTGACGTCACGCTGGCGAATTTGCGCTAGCGTTAGACGCTTCGCGCTTTAGTGAATCTGCCCCACAGAGTGGAAGAGCAGACAAAGAAGCAAACAAAGACAGAAGACTTTATCACTACTAACCACTTCACTTCTTGTCAGTATATAACCCAGATAAGCAGGAAATGTGTAACCACAGATTTGTTACAAAAACAGTGTAATGCATCTGCATATGGACCCTTTCAAAATATGCTTCTTTAGTGATATGGAACAATTGAGTGTAGTTATTATACAAGATTAGGAGACCATCATAAAATCAAGTTTGCAAACAATTACTGCTGCATTACTATTGGTTACAGCAGGTGATTAGGCTGGATCACTCTTTGCTTTACCTCTGTAACAGAGTGACAAGCCATGGGCTGACTAGTTGTCAAATCAGGAGGGATTAAAGGAATTGTTCAGTGTAAAAAAAAAACTAGGTAAATAGATAGGCTGTGCAAAATAAAAAAAAATCCAATATAGTTAGTTATCCAAAAATGTAATGTATAAAGGCTGGAGTGAGTGGATGTCTAAAATAACAGAACTGTCTCTCTTGGTTTCCACTGATTGGTTTACCAGTGGTTACCAGGAAGAAGTCAATCAGTGACATGAAGGGGGCACATGGGGCACAACTGTTGCTTTTGAATCACAGCTGAATGCTGAGGATAAATTGCAAATTCACTGAACATTTATGCCCTATGTGGCCCCCTTAAAGGACCAGTAACATCAAAAATTTTAATTGTTTTAAAGTAATAAAAATATAATGCATTGTTGCCTTGCACTGGTAAAACTGTAGTGTTTGCTTCAGAAGAACTACTACTGTTTATATAAATAAGCTGTTGTGTAGCTGTTGTTTTTCAATTTCCGCCATTGCTAATTAGCAGCTTGTTTATATGAACTTTTTTTGTTGTTACTGTTCCTTTAAAGGAGAGTTCAACCTACAGTAAAAATAAGTTTGACATCCCCTATCTTTGTCAGATGAAAATCTTTTACAGAGTAACTGAAACGTCTTGAAAGCACGTGCACTAATATTTCTATAAATTTCGTCAAACTGGAATCTGAAGACACAGATTTGTATATTTTTAGATCAAGGTGTGAAATTTGCGTAAATTGCAGCTTAATGTTTTGATATTAGCTGCATCTTGGAGAGAATCTTTTTATGGAGGAAATAACTGATTCTCCCCACACCCGTGATTTGTAAAAAAAAAACGCAGCAGTCCCAAAGTATATGTGCATTTAAATTATTTGCAATTTTGCTTGGGTGTCCTAGTCACTTATTTAAAAAAGTCCTTACTATTTTTTCCCATCTTGAGAGTCAGCTTTCTTCGGCAGAATCATGTCATATCACTTGACAAGGTATTAGCAAACAAAAGGGATTCCAACGCACATGAGCTGCCGCACAAAGCAGAATACACCTGTGTATATATAAACCTACCTCACAATAGTTTGCCTTTGTTTTAGAACAGCTGGTCTAGATCTGTTCTTTTATTTTTATCTACATAAATATAATTTTACTTTCAGCAGCTGTAATCCAATGAGTATGTTTCACACCCGCTATGCTTAGTTATTTATTAAACTTTGGTTTCTCATATTGATTATGCTTTATTACACATCACAGTTCCATCTTTGTGACAAGCAGTGGACATTAAACCTTCATAAACAATACACCTTTCTGTATGCTGATAAGACACTGATAAGTACACACACCCTGGTGATCCACATCCCCAGGCAAAACTTTGTATCTTTCTCATTTGACTGACTTGTTGGACACACATGGGTGTATCAGGTTCTTCTCACTCCAGAGTAAAGCAAGCACGAATTCTTATATTGGGCTTGGATGATGCTGGAAAATCTACTGTGCTATATAAATTTAAGTTTAAGGAGCCTTTTATAACTATCCCGACTGTGGGCTTTAATGTGGAGATGATTCACACAGAGAAGCACTTGCAGTTAACCATGTGGGATGTTGGAGGACAGCAAAAACTCAGATCCTTTTGGTGCCATTACTTTGAAAACACAGATGGACTTGTGTATGTGGTAGACAGTAATGACTCAAAACATCTGGATGAATCCAAGAAAGAATTTCAGCGTGTCCTTCAGAATGAGCTGATTAAAAATGTTCCTGTAGTTCTGCTGGCAAACAAACAGGACCTCCCTGGAGCACTGAATGCTGAGGAGGTGACGCGAAAATTTAATATGAAGAGGTATTGCTCAGATCGGGACTGGTACGTACAGCCCTGCTGTGCACTCACGGGACAAGGACTGGCAGAGGGACTTAGTAAGGTGACTGAGTTTGTGAAGAACTGTATGAAGTCAAAGGAGGAGTCCTTAACATGTTCTAAGCAGAATGTCCGACTCAAGACATCCCGGAAAGTGTGATTCGGCCAAAGCTCTTGGGAGTTCCTTGGAACAGACACTAGAAGCAAGCACCTTTTTTTAAGATGGAAAACTGAAATTGAAGATGGAAATCTGCTAATATTTATTTTCATCTGTATGAGTTTCTATTAATGAATATTTTGCTGAGATACAATACAGTATTCATTTTATGTTTGTTTTCTTCTACTTGTTATTTATTACCTTTATTTTGTAACTGTGTAACACTTTACACAGAACTAATCATGAGATAAGTGCAAGAATATTGCTGTACAGTGTTCCTTCATTGGTTGGCATTAACAGCCTTTTAAAAGATGTCATGAGATTTTATGTTAATCTAAACAAAAATGTAATGTTTTTAGCCTGCCATAAGTATTAACGGAGAAGACTTTTTTGGTTGAAGTTCTCACCTTCACAGTCCAACAACTGAAGGTCAAACACCAGCTTAATTTATAAAACAATGCCCCCAATTAAAGTTTCAGGGAACCACTGTCTGTGAACTTCTGTATTGTATTGCTTGGGCCAACTATTATATATATGGAGGACAAGGCACAAAGGACCAAAATGCACCAACCAAAATAATTAGTCTAAAAGTCAGTTGATCAGATTGTAATGTGATAGTGACTGTCCATTAATTTCTCCCCCTTACATTAGCTTCTGGGGATCACTGGCAGGGATGATTTTGGATGATCAACAGTGTCATGTGTGTAGTGTATTTGTCACAGACAAATACACTACAATGTGAGTTTTATGGGCCCTGTGCACAAATGAACATAGAGTCTGGTTAGAAACAACTGATATATATTAATACATTATATTAAACAGTGTGTGAGTTCACTAGGGACTGTGAATAACTGTGAATTGTGGTATTTTTGTTGAGCAGCAAAATTGTATTTTCTTTCTTCCTGCTTTGTTAGAGACAGATGCATGCTTAGTATATCCTCTTTATAAATACAGCTTCATTTCTATTTTCCTTACCGACAATGACAGTAATGCATATCTTATTTTGTGGACAAATAATGTATTCACACTTATTTACATTTATTGTTATAAGAACTTCCATATAGTTTGCATCAATGGACATATTCTCCATAGAACAACAGCTCTGTGACTCCACTTTAATCAGAAAGTTATGTTTTAGCTTTAAAACCCCAATGTGTTGTAGCATTACAGTTGAAATCTAAATAATAAAAAGGTTCATGTGAGCCATTTAGGTGGTTAGATTTGTCTGACTGAGTCTGGTTGCATTCACTTTTTTCTGCTTATTTTAGAAAAGTTTGCCACAAACTGCTTTTGTTTGCTTTGTTTTAAAGTTATGTTTCTGTGTATTGATATAGTTATGGGATCCCTTATCCGAAAACCTGTTATCCAGAAAGCTCTGAATTACAGAATGGCCGTCTCCCATAGACTTTGTAGTTTAGAAAAACGGTCCGCACACACCAATATTGCAGTCGGGGATTGTGCCC
>CM044440.1:98840908-98851934 GCA_024363595.1 Xenopus borealis
TGAAATATAAAAAAAATCTGTTTGCTCTTTTGAGAAATGGATTTCAATGCAGAATTCTACAGGAACAGCACTATTAACTGATGCATTTTAACCCTGATCCCTTTAACCCCTACTCATCTGAAATTCAGTCTCCTTGAACTTGGCTTATTCCAGGGTAACCTGCATTATTGGCTGGAAACTGCATTTGACAACTTAAACATTCTTGATGGTACATGCATGCTGACACTGCTTTCAGCTGAAAAGTGTACGTGACTTACAGCACTCAAAATCCACAAAGTATTGATATTTAAAAATATTTTTCTTTTTTTCCAGAGCATGAGAAGACAGAGGAATGAAGTTGTTGTGGAACTGAGAAAGGTAACATAGTTATTGCCGTTAAGTGAAGAGGACACTCCCTCAAATCAATATTTTGCTTTAGCTCTGACTAGTAAATGGGAATGAGGAATTGTCCTATTTGATGTATACATCTAAAGGGGAAAAAATACATCATTTCTTCAGGTTTACAGCCTATTTCTGTTGCTTTGTGCCAGAACGAAATCTTCAAGGAAAGCAAGGCACAAATATAAACTAAATGAGTAATGCTAGGGCTATTGTTGATCATTCAGTTTAACTTCTGCTTGTTTATTTAAAGGAACAGTAACGCCAAAAAATGAAAGTGGTTTAAAGTAATGAAATAATCATGTAGTGTTGCCCTGTGCTGTTAAAACTGATCTGTTTGCTTCAAAAACACTACTATGGTTCATATAAACAAGCTTCTGAGTAGCAATGGCGGAAATTGAAAAACGGCTATATGGCACAGGATAAGTAATGGATAACAGATAAGATTATGTTCTACAGAGCTTATCTGCTGTGTAACTTGAGCCTTTTCTCCTTTGAATGGCTGCCCCCATGGCTACACAGCAGTTTATTTATATAAACAATAGTAGTGCTTCTGAAGCAAACACTGCATTATTTTTTAATTACTTTAAAACAATTAAATTTTTTTTTGTTTTCTTATTACCGTCTGTCTAGATGTGGTGTTAATTTTGTTTAGTTGCTGACCACCGTAAAGCTTGCATCTGATTTTCAGCAGAGGGCTGAATAATTGCTTCCCTCCATGGTTCAGCATTATTCTGGATTTGGGTCAGCCAAATAGATGTTGCTGTTAAATTTTAATTCATGTAATATCTGACCATAAACAGAACATAACTGGAGTTTCTCTAGAATGGAAAGCAGCAGAACTAGAGTTTACCGGAAAATAAATTGCAACCTGGTACTGTACCTTGTGTTTTTGGCTGTTCAGCTAGTCTAAGGAATAGTTATATAGTTATTGTTTTTAATCTAAAAATGACTATTCCCTATAAAATTGTACATCAGCAAGTATGATATTCATCATTGCATACCCTAAAACAAAACCACAATAATATGAACGGTGTACTTCTAAACACAAATTCTTTATCTTTCACTAAGTGGCACACCCACCGAGCACATTTTGCACTTTAATAAAAAGTTGCACTAAAAAAATGAATGCTGATTTGTTTGCTGTGCTTTCTGAATGCTTCAATAGCCATTTAATTTCCTGCAGATTCTAGTTCCTGTCCTTCTAGTTTGGCACCAGTTCTCCTATACGCAACATTTTTAGGCAATATATAGGTAAATGGATACTCGATTAAATCAAAGAACCGTTGTTTGTGGTCATTAGGGAGGAAATTTTTTTTTTTTCTTTTAAATTTCTACTTACCAACTTTAATAACTGCTCTATTAATACTTAATCGGGTAGAATTTGAGTTCCCTTTTTATAATTTTCCATCTACTTGTTTTGTGACTTTACAGAATAAGAGAGATGAGCATTTGCTGAAAAGAAGAAATGTTCCCCATGAAGATATTTGTGAAGATTCCGATGTTGATGCAGATTTCAGAGTGGTATGTTCAATGTGTTTGGCTTTCTATCTGAGGGGAAAATGGTGTAATTTTTAAACTACTGAGCATAAGTGTGAGACTTTAGTAATGTGTAAGACACCAAGGGTAGTCCTTGAGTTAGACGCAGGAGCAGACTCTTTGGCAGAATTTAATGCAACAACTAGTTGACTGCAATACTTCCTGGACACTCCATACTGGAGAGTCGTCCTTGCACTCAAGTTATTCTGTAACAAATTATGCTTTCCAGACTAGATTTAGCATCTGCAAAACAAAGCTGCAATTGTTGTGCAGTTGAACCAGCATTGATTGGAGTTAACTGCTTAGTAGAAGGCATAGTTAGGGGGGCTTAAGTAAAATGCATGAACACTATATAAACTACAAAAATGTTTATATCCCTTCACTCAAACCTTTAAACGTAGTGTTGATCCCACAGCCCAACTCATCACACAGTATTTGATTATTGAGAACACTACTGCTCACCATAAGCTCATGGAGTGCATATGTTTATGTAAGCTATACATGTCACTTGCTGTTCTCGTTGAAAGTCACTAAAATATATATATATATATAAAGTAGCTGCAACTATAGAGAGAAATGGACCTTTAATAATCACTTTCTTGTAGTGCCCTCCCCTTTCTTTCCAAGACAAGTTGCCTGTAGGCGTCTCTTAACTGTTCCCTCTCTGGTCTGCTTTTAGACATTACTGGTGTATCTCACAATTGGGTCTTTACCTGCCGTTGAAACCAGATTCCAATTGTTTTAGGACTGGATTCTAATAATTGGCACATTCACCCTTCGCGTTGTGCTATGGCTTAGTTCCACTTGCCAATTCTAACCCTATCCGTGTCAGTGGTTAGCACAGGTATTTTATAATATGAAGGCACAAATGCCGTTTACACCTTCTGATTTTGTTAAACTAGGTGAATTTCAGAAAATAGATTTTGCATTAAATATTTAGTGATGATGTACGAGTATGTTAGTGTGTCTATGAAATGTTCTTGATCATGTTTTTTTAATGTCCTTTTTGTTTCCACACTCAGCAAAATACTTCACTGGAAGCCATTGTGCAGGTATTGTATTGTTTTTTATTTTCCTTTTCCACATAATTGAAGTATGAACTTACGATCCTGGATTGTGCGCTTGATATGCTATGTCCATGCATGCTTTTAAAGGCTTAACGCCAAAAATAAAAATAACATTTGTTATACAGTTTAGGAGCCATGCTCTGCTTTGTTCAGCCATCTTTCATCTGTAAAAAAATACACATCTTTTCTGGATTTCAAAAGTGCAGACTGAGCATTGCTTTTGATACTTTGTACAATATTTGTTTGCTGCTGTTGCACACTTTTTATGTTCAGCCACCTTATGTCATACTAGATTAAGGCTTCAGGCACAGGGGCAGATTCGGGGAGATTAGTCGTCCCAGCGACAAATGTTGTCTTCTTCGGGGTGACAATCCCCCTGAACTGCACTTGCGGCGTGTCATTTTCCAAAGTTGCCTCACAAGGAATCTTCTGGCGACTTCGGAAAATGAAACTCGGTCTGTGCCATCCCACTGGAGATTTTTCATTCAAGCTGGCAGGAAGGCAGTTCGGGGAGATTGTCGCCCCCGAAGAAGTGGAGATTTGTTGCTGGGGCGACTAATCTACCTGAATCTGCCCATGTACCCGTACCGTAAGAGTATACGTAATTGTGTGTGTTTTTTTTCTTCAAAAAATTGAATTATGTAGATATAACTCTGAATACAACTTTTTTGGGATGCTGTCTTCTGCTACTGAAAATTAACAAACTTAATTGTCAGCAATTGCTGTTGAGTAAAGTAGCTTTAACACCTCCCGGTGTGAGTAAACCAGCGCATGCAGGGGGCAATTTTTTTTAAAACTACTACAACCCCAAACCGGAATGCGGGCACTACCAGCCCGCACTTTTGGTTTGGGGATTTTTTTTTTCTGCCCATAGGTGCCCTTTAATTTGCTTTGGAATGTACAAGGGAGCAGTCCTGATAACCCTCTTAAGCTGGCCATAGACGCAAAGCTTCGATCATACGAATCCTCAATTTGTATGATTTTCGGAGCGTGTGATGTGTCCCGACATTTGTCTTGCCATGCCGATTTGTCATTCGTTCGATCGGACAAGTTAGAAGGATTTTGCTGTCTGCCGATCATATCTCTGCATGTATTGCCAATCTGACGAGTTTCAGTGAGAGAAGGTCACCAGCTTTGTCTGACATAAACTTTCATACAATTGCTGTACGGCAGAACATTGGCTGTTCTTTTACTGCTTTATTTAGACTGAAGGTTAGTGGCAGGTCGGGAGATGGGGACGTCCGAGTATTCCAATATTGCTTGTAGATTTTTGTATCTATGGCCAGCTTTAGGCTAGTTATTTATTTGTGATGAATGAAGTTATGAGCATATTAAACCCTGTTTGTCAAACTGCATATAAATGCAACATAGTGAGACTATATGGAGAAACTTTGTGTCTCACTGATGCACAATGTTGCATGGGGGCATACTGTCCCCCACATGTTTTCGCATGAAAATCAATGAGTGCATTTTCTCACAATAACTTAAAGGGAAACTGTCATGAAATATAGTGTTCTCTATCTTTTAAGTTATACACAGTAAAGTTAAAGGGGTTGTTCACCTTTGAGTTAACTTTTAGTATACTGTAGTAGAGAGTGATATTCTGAGACAATTTGCAATTGGTTTTCATTTTTTATTGTTTGTGGTTTTTGAGTTATTTAGCTTTTTATTCAACAGCTCTCTAGTTTGCAGTGTCAGCAATTTGGTTTCTACGGTACAAATTACCCTAGCAACCCTGCATTGATTTGAATAAGAGACTGGAATATGAATAGGAGAGGGACTGAATAGAAAGATAACTAATAAAAAGTGGCAATAACAATACATTTGTAGCCTTACAGAGCATTTGTTTTTAGATGGTGTCAGCGACCCCCAGTTGAAAGCTGCAAAGAAACAGAAGAAAATTGCAAATCATGAAAAAACTATGGAAAAAAAAATAATGAAGACCAATTGAAAATTTTCTTAGAATTGGCCCTTCTACAATATACTAAAAGTTAACTTGAAGGTGAACCACCCCTTTAACAGTAAAAAAAAAAAAAAGAACACAGTGCTTTTTCAGAGTTAAACCTATTACTTAATGACAAAATAGCCTTATTTATCCTCTACATCCTCAACCAAGCTTTTACTTATCCCATGCAGCCAATCGCAAAAGCAGCATAGTCTGCGGCAGTGTCGTCACAAACAGCTCCCAGTATGTTCCTCCTTCCTGACAAAGTCCACAACCCCGACATGCTGATCCCCCCACCAAGTTGGTGTCATAAAGACAAGCCCTCCATCAGAAGCCTGCCATTTGCAATTAATTATGGGGATTGTAGTTTAAATGTGACATTCATTTCATTAGTATGTTTAACGCTCCACAGTTGGTTATAATGGGGATCAGAGAGGAAATATATATGTGGCTATAATCTCGGCTATAAAGCAGGGCTGGGATTCTTCTTTTAATGGGTATCGGAGAGGAGCTGTGCCAATGTGAAATAATGTGTTTTAAAGAGAGAGAGAGCGAGACAGTAACAGTACAGGGTTTTACAGATAAATGCTTGATCTGGAGAGCTGTTAGAAATAAGTGATAACTAAGTGTTTTATAACACAAATTTGATGCAGTTGGGTATAGATTTTATTATACTAATTAATATTATTTATCTGTGATAAAAATGGTATGGTTTATGTTTCATGACAGTTCTCCTTTAATTCTGCTGGTGTACACACCACAATTGTGTTATCGTTATAAATTTCAGAAACATTAACTTAATGACACATGTATTGGGCGTTCCGAAAGCCTGCATGACTAACATCTGGCTGAAAATCTGCCAAATATCTGTCACACAGGTTAGAACGTTCCATTTTACTAGGGCATTAGGGTGAAATGCATTTAATATTGGTTTGATATTTATATTCTAACTAATTACTCAATTCTTTGTTTTAGAATGCATCAAGTGATCATCAAGGCATACAGCTCAGTGCTGTGCAAGCTGCAAGGTAAACTCGTGTGCTGCAAAGTACTCATACAAAATTTAATTTGTCTGTATCAGACCTGATGTTCTGTGAGCTGTGATGAGTTGAACATATGGCAGCATGTCTAAGGTTGTCCTTACCATATACAATTATTCTTGTTGCATCTAATATATATGACTTGCTTGCATCAGAATATGTATTTGTCGTGTACATGAGGGTTTTCATGTGGAGAAATTAAAGCAGTAGCTGCTTATTGGTAGGGTTCTTTTACCTCTCTGTTTTACAAGCACTTCTTTTCCAGAGTAAAATAATTGCAGAAACTGAATTTTTTTTCTTCTTTTATTACATTAGCTACGGTAATGGGAGTAAACGCATCACAGTTCTAAAATAATTGCTGCATTAATTCATTGCTACATTTATTTAAAGGAACAGTAACCTAAAAAAATTAGTGTTTTAAAGTAATAAAAGTATAATGCAGTGTTACCCTGCACTGGTAAATCTGCTGTTTGCTTCAGAAACTCCACTATTGTTCTATAAATAAGCTGCTGCGTAGCAATGGGGGCGGCCATTCAAAGGAGAAAAGGCTCAGGTTACACAGTAGATAGCAGATGAGCTCTGTAGAACATAATGGTGTTGTCTGTTATCCACTATTTAACCTGTGCTATATAGGTATGGGACCTATAATCCAGTATGCTCGGCACCTGGGTTTTGCCGGATAATGGATCTTTCCGTAATTTGGATCTTTATACCTTAAATCTACTAGGAAATTGTGTAAACAATGAATAAACCCAATAGGCTGGTTTTGCTTCCAATAAGGATTAATTATATTTTAGTTGGGATCAAGTACAATGTACTGTTTTATTATTACAGAGAAAAAGGAAATCCTTTTTAAAAATTTGGATTATTTCATTATAATGGAGTCTATGGGAGACTACCATTCCGTAATTCAGAGCTTTCTGGATAACTGGGTAACAGAACATGATATTTTCATTACTTTAAAACACAATTTTTTGGTCTTACTGTTCCTTTAAGTAAGTTATCCAACCGCATTACACATGTTTAAGTAATCGATTAAATTTAATTCCCAAAATGTAATTGATTGTATTTGGCTGATGAACAGTAAGGCTTACTTGCAGCCAGCCCTAAATCTTGCCACAAGAGTGAAGTAGCCATTGCAAATATTTTACAAGAAGACTATATCATGATTAAAGACCGTTCCAGAAGAGATGAATAACGTTGTTGAAATATCATCCTGGAAAGGCTGAGTCCATAAATAAGCAGTGAGAATTACACTCTCCAAATTTGGAACAGTGGTGATTCTTTCCATCTGTGTCTGATAATGTCACTGATAATCCAAGGGTGTAGCAACAACAGAAGTACATCACAAAAACTGCAGGCCTTTCTAGCATTAGATAAGTGTCCATTTTTGTTTCAGTAAGAAACAGACTTTTTTTTTTTTCCTTATTTGAGATGTTTTCTACATTTTATCTTGTCAGTCCATAGAACATTAAAGGGGTTGTTCACCTTTGAGTTAACGTTTAGTATAATGTAGAGAGTGATATTCTGAGACAATTTGTAATTGGTTTTCATTTTTTATTGTTTGTGGTTTTATAATTATTTAACTTTTTATTCAGCAGCTCTCTATTTTGCAGTGTTGGCAATTTTGGTTTCTAGGGTACAAATTACCCTAGCAACCCTGCATTGATTTGAATAAGAGACTGGAATATGAATAGGAGAGGGACTGAATAGAATAAGTAATAAAAAGTGGCAATAGCAATACATTTGTAGCCTTAGAGAGCATTTGTTTTTAGATGGTGTCAGTGACCCCCATTTGAAAGCTGCAAAGAAACAGAAGAAAATTGCAAATCATTAAAAAACTATGAAAAATAAACAATGAAGACCAATTGAAAAGTTTTAGAATTGGCCCTTCTACAATATACTAAAAGTTAATTTGAAGGTGAACCACCCCTTTAAGTCCCTTGATGTCTAGTGTAAATCAGTTACTGCATTCAGCAGTAAGAACACCATACAATGGTAGGGTAATGGTGTGGGGATGCTTTCCTGTCTGCAGACCTGGGCCAATAGCAATCTGAAAAACTGATAATTATAGGACTCGCATGGTTTCAATTATTGCTGCTAAGGTGTTTCTTCCACATTTTAGGACATTTAGTAGGGAAGTAAACTTTTTCAAGCGGGTGGTGCAGGGCAACTTAAAATGTTTAAAAACTTATTACTCGTGTTCCCTTGGTCGAATATTGCATTGTTTAAAGATCTGTACCATATAGTGTGACAAATATGCAGTATTGGGGCACTGTATGTATCACATCATATATTCTTTATAATAATAATGCTTTTTAAAAAATGTTTAGATCTGCACCTCTATTGTACTGTTGATAACTAATGCATTTTTTTTATTATTTAGAAAGCTCCTTTCTAGTGACCGTAATCCACCAATTGATGACTTGATAAAATCTGGAATTTTGCCCATTTTAGTTCATTGCCTGGAGCGAGATGATAAGTAAGAATTAGTAACTTTAAAAAAAAACAAAAAAACTCTTCTTGTTAACACATTAGCACACTACTCAATATTGTTTTTTTTTTTTTCCCCCAGTCCATCTCTTCAGTTTGAAGCTGCGTGGGCATTGACAAACATTGCATCCGGAACATCTGAACAAACACAAGCTGTGGTTCAGTCAAGTATGTATTTTTGGATTGTCTAGGAAAACACTACTGTTTCTGCATCCTAGCGCTAATAATTTAGTATGCTTTATGCACTCTTTAAGCAGCTAAACATTGCAAGATGGTTTTTGTTTGTATCGGCAATATATATAGGGTGGAGAACAAATTACCTGTGAATTTATCTTTAACGTGGCATTTAAATTATTTTCAGTAGCATGGCATTCCTGCTATTTAGCATAGGGTTTCATTTTTTTTTTTTTTTTTTAAATATACAATCTTGGGTGGTTGTGGGAGCACTCAAAAGGCTAAATATATTGAAGTATAAGGGAAATGCTGTTTTTTACACTTCAATATATCCAAACTCTGGGACTCACTTAAGTGGTGCTCAATCTTGGAACCCTGCTGATCAATAGTTCCAATATGTTGTGGTAATTGTGAAAATTCAGATGGGGCACACACACAGAAAATATGCTTAAATGACGCGGTTTATTCAGATCTCTGCACAATGTTTCAGGGGATCAACCCCCTTTAACAAGTGCTCTTACAAGCGTGAATAGGAAACTGGTATAAATAG
This sequence comes from Xenopus borealis, assembly GCA_024363595.1. Classification (NCBI taxonomy): domain Eukaryota; kingdom Metazoa; phylum Chordata; class Amphibia; order Anura; family Pipidae; genus Xenopus; species Xenopus borealis. The sequence goes on from CM044440.1 coordinate 98,850,095, forward strand.
GTTAAACATGTGATCAGTACCGCCTACCCATTATAATAAATTGGTAAAATACTCATTACACAGTTGTGCATACCTATCAATGACATTCATGTACTATCATAAAAAAGTGTTAAGATGGTATCCATAACAATTCTCATCTGTCGTCATGTGATTACTGTGAATATAAAAGACATAAGAAATAACTTATTAAATACAGTAGAACCCCCATTTTACATCCCCTGATTAAGTTTTCCCTAATTTTACATTGTTGTTTTGTGTTCCCACCTATACATTAAGCATAATACATTTCCCTGATTTTAAGTTTCCCCTCATTTTACACCATTTTTTTTGGTCCCCTGAAAAATGTAAAATGGGGGTTCTACTGTATACAGATATATTCTTACCCAAACAAATATTTTCCTTATTACAATTCGAAAAACTGTATCACAAAACTAAACCAAATAAGAAGCTAAAAGAAGCATGTATAGTCCTGAACTTCATTCAACCCCATGGGGCATACCTTTTTGAGTTGATCTATCCACATTGTTTCTTTTTGTAACAATCTGTTATAGTTCCCACCCCTAGAGGGAATAGCTACTGCCTGCAACACCTTAACTGTTTGCTGTTGTGGCCAAATTCCTTTGTGTTTGCTGACAGGTGTAACATATTTCAACCTCTCCAAATCTCAATTATCGATAGACTTCTTAGGGCCCTTACACACGGGCATTTTTACCTGCGCTCCCCTGCGTTCCGTTTTGCTGCGTTCAGCGCTTACACGCGTCTCATGGGTACAATGCCATTGAAACTGAGGTGCGTCTAGACCTGAGCTCCCCTGCGGCTGAACGCAGCCAAACGCAGCGCAGGTCCAAAACGCAAATGCAAGTGCATAAGTTAACAAAACAGGCTTTTTTAGTTACAAAGTTATGATCATAAAGTTGATAAGCTACCATACCACGTCAAGGTAAACCCCACACGGTGGTCCTTAACCTCTAGTCATAGTATAAAGGATCTAGTGCCTCTCTGCATAGTAACATTAATGGAGGTAAAAGTGTGCTGAACCTTGGTTTCAATCAGAAGGCTAAACCCTTCCCCGACACTAGCTTGCTGCTTTTAAGAGAGAGTGATTGCCCAAACCAACACCCATTTTTTTTTTTTTAAACAATGTAAGGATAATAAAGGCAAAGTTAAATTGTGTACAATGTGTCAATGTTTTTTTTTTTTATACAACCCCTTTGGCTTAGAAGCTAGACAATATTGCAAATAGGTTGCACAAAGTTTAATTATTTCTTTGTTTTTACAGATGCTGTGCCATTGTTCTTAAGATTATTGCATTCTCCCCATCAAAATGTTTGCGAGCAGGCAGTCTGGGCACTGGGGAATATTATAGGTAGGATATTATTTTTATTTTTTTTATTATGGCTTGTTCTGTTCCATCCTATATAAATCTACAGGAGTGATACAGCCCTTGTAAATTTAATATGTACTTCTACAAATTTTTCACTCACTTCCTTGTGAATAATTAAAAATGTCTCACCATCTCAATTTTCAAAGTGAGTTTTAAATGTTGGTATTTAAAATAATTCCAGTCTTATTCAGTGCTGCACCCCTGTCCATGCTGCAGTTTTTTTTATTACTAACAACTGTACATTCTAAACAGGTGATGGACCTCAGTGCAGAGATTATGTGATCAGCCTTGGTGTTGTTAAACCTTTGCTGTCTTTTATCAATCCATCCATTCCCATTACATTCCTAAGAAACGTTACCTGGGTAATGGTCAACTTGTGTCGTCATAAAGATCCACCACCACCTATGGAGACCATTCAAGAGGTAAAATAAACTTTTTTTTCTTTTTTTTTTTTTT
>CM044440.1:98853485-98864486 GCA_024363595.1 Xenopus borealis
TTTTTTTTTTTTTTTTTTTTTTTTAATTCTAATTAGATTTTCGGGGTTTATCATACCGTGGCCCTTTAAGAACTCGAATTAGACTATTTGCCACCTAAAACCTGACAAATTGCCATTTTAGTCAATGGGAGACATCCTGGGATCAATTTGAAGTTGTTTGCATCCTTCCTGACCTTCGAGGTTTCAGAGAAACAAACTTACATCGATTTTTTTAAAACGCAAAATTAATTTGAGTCGAATTTGATTGAGTTTTTGGTTCGATCCTATTCACCAGAGTTTTACAAATCTTTAATTTCGTGTTCCTAGTACATTTTGTGTGTCTGATACATGGCCGGCTGCAATATTGTTTTGGCTTCCATTACTAACATTTCTATGCATTTCTGATTTGGTTTATAGACTGCTGCTTTGAGAGCTGTTGGTAACATTGTTACTGGAACGGACGAACAGACCCAGATTGTTCTAAACTGTGAGGCGCTTTTACATTTTCCAGCACTGCTGACGCATGCCAAGGAAAAAATTAATAAGGTTTGTTACTGCATGCAACACTAAAGTTTCCTGTTCTGCCAAAGGAAGTTCTTGCACAGGTTTACTGAACCAAAGTTCCACAAAGGACTTTCTGTTGGTTTGGGCTGACGGCAAATCTAATCACAACATAAAAAATTGAAGATGAGCAGCTTATCTTTCCTCTTCTGCTAGTGCACCATGTTCTTGTAAACATAGTAAACAGGCAGATAAAATTGGTGAACTGGCAGATATCCATAATACAAAGATCCACTTAACATGAGTGTAACAAAAATAGTATCCATTATAAGTACACCAGTTTAATGTAGAATGTTGTGGAACAGCAATACATCTTGGTGTCTGCACCACCACTACTACTACTACTATATGAGAGTAGTATGAGAGTAAAGCCATCTCTTTGGCTATGTGTAGTAAACAACTTTGGCACAATTAAAACTGTAGCTTTGCCAGAGTATCTACCATGCTACCATTTTCTTAGACAATACTGATAAATGAGTTGAACAAATGCAATGCGCTTTGCTTTTTACGGATCATGTTAAGCTTTCAACAACATCAAAACATATACCATATGTGAGAATTTGGCCATAATTTACTTGATTGACTCCTCTGTGTACACTCGCTTTTAAAAAAAAAATTATTTTTTATTGAAAATTGGGGATTCATAAATACCTTGTGCTTAAATATTCGCTAAGGTTACCTTGTTTCTTTATATCTGTGATAAGATATTTAGGTATAGGCTATGTAACAATTTTTCTACATATTTGTATTTATTGCTGTATGTAAAGTCAAGTACACATACTGATTAACGTGACCATTACATATTTAAACTTGTCTTAAAGTTTAGGGAGAATTCCAGCTTGACTGGCAAAAAGTATATTTATAGCTTCATTGCAGCTGAACTAGGTTACAGTGCCATTCTAGTTGCCAGTACTATACCTGTAGTGTTCTATATATATCCTTACAAGAAGCCAGCAGAAGCTATGGCCTGGCATCATAAAGGGTATAGTCTGCCAGTCGGCATTAATTATTTATGCATAATGCCTAGACTCTAACCGCGATAGGGCAGGAGCAGCAACTCCCACTTCCTGAATGGTTTGTGTTCTCTTTGGCTATTGATGTTGTGCCTCCTGTGCTCTGTATGATTTGAGAAGAGGGCTCAACTGAAGGTGGTATAACAATGACCATTCAGTCCATCTTTCTTCAAGTGCCTCCTTATTGTGCATCTTGAAACAGCCACACCACATTTTTCAGAGATTCCTGTATTTCACCTGAAGTTATTTGTGTCCCGAACAATTTTTCTGGCAGTTGTGGCTGAAATTTGTTTTATTTGGTTTGGTTTCAACAGAAGCCCTAATTTCCACTTCTTTATTAGAGTTTGAACATTCCTGATTGGCATTTTCAATTCCTTTGATATTTTCTTATCCCTTTCCTGTTTTATTTATAATTACAAGCAAACAGATCACAGGTGAAGATGGTTACCTTTAATATCCATTCTAACCCTTTTGTGTCAAGTTGTGTGCATGTTATCAGGCCAAATCACCAGGGGATGTAAACTTTTGATCAGGGTCATTTTGGGTAGTTTGTGTAGTGATTATGATTTAAAAAGAGCAAACACAGTTGTTTGACAATAAATGGCTTCAGCCAACTACTAACCATGAGTAAATGAAAAGTTTTTGTGTTCTCTTTCATATTCTCTGAATAATGGTTAAGAATAATAAATTCTGGCAGGGTATGTAAACTTATGAGCACAACTATATATCACCCCAGCAGCTTAACAGAACAATGGCAAGGTAACCAGATAAGGGCTCCCTAACACAAGATAACAGCTGCCTGGTAGATCTAAGGACAGTACTCCATAGAAAAATCCAGGTCCCACTGGGACACATTCAGTTACATTGAGTAGGAGAAACAGCCTGCCAGAAAGCAGTTCCATGCTAAAGTGCTGGCTCCTTCTAAAAAGCACATGACCAAACAAAATGACCTGAGATGGCGGTCTACACACCAATATTAAAAATTGAAAAATATACACTTGCTGCTTCAGGAATTAAATTTTACATGGTAGAGTAAATTATTTGCAGTGTAATTTAGAAATAAAAACTACACCATAAAAATCACGACCAAATCATTTTAAGCAATGTAAATGGGGCATTTCTGGATTAAAGAAGCTTTTAGTGGTATCTTACACATTAGTAGCGGCTTTCTCATAAACAGGAAAGAAATCTTGCCCTTTAGTATAGTTCTGCTGCTGTCTGTCTTTTTGCTTGAAGGGACAGCTAAAAATAAAAACTGGGTAAATCATTACTGACTGGTAACCTATCAGTGGAAACCAAGAGAGTTGAAAAGCAGGGAGTCGTGTTCTGGCTATTTTGTTGGACATCCAGTCTCTCCAGCCTTTATACATTACATTTGTGGCAGATTAACTATATTAGAAACATGTTTTATTTAGCTCAGCCTATCTATTTTCCTAGTTTTTATTTTTATACTGAACTGCTTTAAACAGAATTATAATACAAGCGCCATGGAAGCTCCTGTTTATATGAATTCCTTACGCCCTGCATTTCTTACAGCGGGAAGAAGGCAAAAGCTGCATCTTGCCATTGTAAGGCTGGGTATAAGAAACTTTTTATTTTGCATTGGAATATGTTTACACAGTTTTTATTTTTATACGTATTCCTTTTATAGCTTGAAATGCATCTGCCTTGGTCTCAACCAAATGTTTGACTAAATAAGCCGTTGCCTCCTAAAGCTGCTATTTTTGTTTGCCTTACCAGTAGGTTAATAAAGAATATAAATCAATTTATTGCAGGAGGCGGTATGGTTCTTATCCAATATCACTGCAGGAAACCAGCAGCAAGTTCAGGCAGTGATCGATGCTAACCTTGTGCCTATGATCATACACTTGTTGGATAAGGTAATACATTTAAATGGCTTGGATTTAATTGGATTTTAATTATATATGTACAAATGTTCTAAATGTATTTCTGTATTTTAGGGTGATTTTGGAACCCAGAAGGAAGCTGCTTGGGCTATAAGCAATTTAACAATCAGTGGAAGAAAAGATCAAGTGAGTAACCTTTTTCAAACAGTGTATACATTTGTTACTGTGGTATCCTTGTCAAAGGAAATTCTAGAGCATTACATAGCCACATGGAAATATATTTTGGTGGCAGATCTGTAAACTATGGGAATATATTGTTCGCTACCAGTATTAACCACACTGCTCAATTAACTCCTTGTTCTGGCAGACGTCTGTGCAAGGAAACTTCAGAAAATGGACTGTATGTTTTGCCGTTGGCTATACACTTGCCGGTGGGCAAACTTTTCGGAGATAGGTCGCTGAATTTGTGCAGATCTGAATTCAGGTGACAAACCTCCCTGTGTGTCAGTAGCCTTAGGGTAGGGACAGACAGGGAGATTCGGGGAGATTCTGTCGCCTGGCGTTTTTAGCAGGCGACAATCTCCCCGAATTTCCTTCTCCCTGTCTGCCGCTAGTATAAGTGACAAAGCGCCTGCGCCTGTGCACACGCTGCGCGGTCGATTTCCGGAATCGCCCGAAGTTTCCTCACGAAGTATCTTCGGGCGATTCCGGAAATCGCCGCGCAGCGTGTGCACAGGCGCTGTCGCTTTGTCACTTATACTAGCGACAGACAGGGAGAAGGAAATTCGGGGAGATTGTCGCCTGCTAAAAACGCCAGGCGACAGAATCTCCCCGAATCTCCCTGTCTGTCCCTACCCTTATGCAGTAAGCTAAGTTTTAATCTGGGTTTCTTTTCCTTTGACCGTTTAAAAGGCAAGTGAGCAAATAGACAGTAAATACTGTGTAGCCTGTACCAATATGACTCTAACTTTCAATTCCAGTTGAACATGTTTCCAGGATCTACAGTGCACTACAGTGTTCAGCCACTATATCTACAATGAACTGGCAAAATAATCAAGTGTCACATTGGGAATTTAGCCCAGTTAAATGAAAACTCCAAGTTTGCTTCACTGGTTTACGATTTCCTCTCCCTTTCAGGTTGCATATCTGATCCAACAAAACGTTATCCCTCCATTCTGCAACCTACTCACAGTCAAAGATCCGCAAGTCATTCAAGTTGTGTTGGATGGATTAAGCAACATTTTAAAAATGGCTGATGAGGATTCTGAAACTATAGCCAATCTTATTGAAGAGTGTGGAGGTATGTTCAGTATGGCTGATGTAGATCTTAAGCAGGTTACAATTGCAGCTTTATTTATTTGATTGCACTACAATCCTATGAAAGGCTAGCCTAAAAACTCCTATACTTTACAGCTCTATATAAAGTGTTGATATTTTATGAATCAGTTTATCCGAGGCAAAACTTTCAGGAATGCAGACTGTATAGTATTGTATAAATACACTGGTACAATTTGTTTCCCGCTGGAGCTATTACGGAGACTGCTTATCAAGAGCAAACATTAAAGGAATACTGTTGTGGGAAAACTTTTTTTTTTTTTTTTTCAAAAAACGTCCGTTAATAGTGCTACTTCTGCAAGTAGAACAGATTTTTTTTTTTTTTATATTCAGTTTTGAAATCTGACATGGGGCTAGACATTCAGTTTCTCAGATGCCCCTAGTCATGTGACTTGTACCAGCATTTAAGGATGGAACTACTTTCTGGCAGGCTGTTATTTCTCCTACTTAGGGTAGTGACCCAGGGCAGATTCGGGGAGATTTAGTCACCTGGCGACTAATCACCTCTTTGTCTGTGCGTAGGGTTGCTACCAGGCCAGTAAAAATGATGCTTGATGCCAATGTTAATTGGGGAAAAAACTGCAAGAATACAGGAAGGCCTGTAATTTTTTCCAAAACAGTTGTCAACCCTATCTGGGCGACCATCTCCCCAAACTGCCTTCCTGTGCAATACTGCTAGCTTGAGTGTAAAATTGCTAATGATGTGGCACTTGCAGCGCTTCATTTTCAAGAAGTGTCCTCATGAGGAAACTTCGGGCGACTTTGGAAAACGAAGCACCACGAGTGACATACCGCAGGTGACTTTTCATTCAAGCCAGTGGTATGGCACGCACGGGAAGGCAGTTTGGGGACATTGTCGCTCAAAAGAAGAGGCAATTAGTCACAAATAAATCTCCCCGAATCTGCCCGTGTGTCATTACCTTTAATACAACTGACTTGGCTTTTACTATTGTGTAGTTCTTAGATCTACCAAAATTAAATCTTAAAAAAATCTGCTCTTTTGAAAAATGGATTTCAGTGAAGAATTCTGCAGCAGCACTATTTACTGACGTGTTTTGGAAAAAAAAGTTTTCCCATGACCGTATCCCTTTAAAATGTGGCATATAAGACCCTACATGTATATAGCCAGGTGTTAATGCAAACACTAAAGGCCAGAATTCAACTCCTCTCCACTGATACATTCCAGAAGTCTTTTACACACATTTGCTAATATTCTGAATTTAGCATTGTGTTGCTGGAACTTTATCCTGTGATGTGTGGCATATTAATACGCTGTATTCTAAATCTTATAGACAGGCCTCTAGCTTTTCAAATTGTAATAGATTTTATACCGATTGTTTTGGTTGCCTTTGTAGTAAAAGAGCTACCATAGTAAACAGAAGCACAAATAGGATATTGCTCAACTACAACTCACTGTGTGCATTTATTTTTGTTTTGCAGGCCTGGAAAAGATAGAACAACTGCAAAGCCATGAGAATGAAGATATCTACAAACTGGCATTTGAAATAATTGATCAATTTTTCTCATCAGATGTAAGTTAAAAATAGTTTACACACACACCCCGTGGCGTAACTACTCCCTGGTGGGCCCCTGTACATGATTGGCACCTGGGCCCCCCTGTCGGGCCCTTACCTTTATAAATCGCATGCTGGAGTGTTGATAGCATGTGTGCTGTAAAATCTCCCCCCTAGATAACCACTTGCCATAACAATTTTTTCGTGGCTCCAATGGGCCCCAAGAGGGTGGGGGCCCTGGTACAATTGCACCCCCTCCACCCCTGGTAGTTACGCCACTGCATAAACCATTGGAAGGGAGATTGGGCAGCAAGCATATTTTTAGTCAACGTTTTCAAAAAACAAAAGTGCTTTGTGAGGTGTTTTGTTTTTCCATTTAACTTTTGGTATTTTAAAGAGATTCTGTCATGAATTTTATATGCAGCCATCTCTGTGCTTTGTGCCTGATTTTGAGCTTTGAAAAGGAGCCAGCACTTCAGGATGGAACCGCTTTGAGACCGTTTTTTATCCCCTTTCCATTGAAGTATATACCGACTTGAGTCGGACTCTCTTGCTAAAATTGAAAGCAGAGGTGTTAGCTGCCCATTGTTCTGTTGTTGGGCTGCTGAGGGAGGGGGGATATGACTCCAACTTGCAGAGTAGCAGTAAAGAGTAACTGAAGTTTATCAGAGCCCAAGTCACATTACCTGAAACTTTCTTTTTTCCTGGAATTTGCTCTGCCTTTCTCCATGTGATTGCTAATTATTAAGCTGAGCAGAAGATTACTGGCTTGGCTTCCCATTTTCATTATGTACCCCAGCCTGCTGAAAACCAGCAAGTGCAATACAAGTATGAGTCCAGAATGCCCGGGACCTGGGGTTTGCCGGATAATGGATCTTTCCTTAATTAGGATCTTCATACCTTAAATCTACTAGAAAATCATGTAAACATTAAGCCCAATAGGCTGGTTTTGCCTCCAATATGGATTAATTATATCTTCGTTTGTATCGTGTACAAGCTACTGTTTTATTACACAGAAAAGGAAATCATTTTTAAAAATCTGGATTATTTCATTATAATGGAGTCTATGGGAGACAGACGTTCTGTAATTCAGAGCTTTTTGGATAACGGGTTTCTGGATAAGGGATCCAATACCTGTATTACATGTACCTTAGAGCAGATGGTTTATTCTATAGTGTGGTGGGGTCAATGAAATGAAAGAACCTATTTTAATCTTTATTCTTATGCACTTCTAGATTGATGAAGATTCTAGCCTTGTCCCAGAAACGATCCAGGGAGGAACATTCGGCTTCAATTCATCTGCCAACGTACCAGCTGAAGGCTTCCAGTTTTAGGAGGAATGGTTGGAAGTGAGGTACATTGCAGCACTGAAAACTAGTTTGATCCATCAAGCTTGGCTCATGGGATCTGCTGCATTAAATCGGAGAAAGAAATGTGAGGACTTCATTTGGATGACCGTGTAGAGCAAATGAAGTCAAGATGGCGAGTGGATGCGAGTGAGAGTGAGTGGCAAATGTAATGAAAACTTCACAGCGAATGCTTATATAGGTTGTGCAGAGGAAAAGGGCTACAGGTCAAAGATCTTCAGTGCCTGAGTGGGAACATTGACCTGAAAGAGATTGATGACATGCAGTTCTATCATCATCAAGCCTTGTAAGCCTAAAAAGCATCACATGGGTAGGATGCCCTCATAAGTCCAAGGAGATTAAGCCCAGGCCTTGCTAAGAAGCTCCGTATGAATGGACGGCATTGAATGAATGTCTGGACACCCAGTTGTGAATCCAGGCTCATTTTTGGAACGTGAGGCTATTTACTCATGATGCAGACTCCCAGTCCTGGAGTGGCGTGTGTACGAGAGTGTGGGTGTGGTGCTGTATGTGAACGCATGCAAGCTTGAATCGCCTTCAAGGGGTTGACTAAACCTAGAAAATCACAAAAATAATCATAAGTGTTACCTTACACTGGACATAAAAACAAAGACATATTTAGCAGCAGATTTTGGTTACTCCTCAGTCAATTTGCTTTATTTTATTTTTTTCTTTTTAACTTCTGTTTGTACGGCTTGTATATTTTGTTTCTCCTGCACATAAAATAAGGAAATTGAAGAAGGCAACCCTGTGCATTTGCACCAGATGAATGTGTTCCGCAAAAATGTTCCATATCCTCAGAGCTGTGTACAAAATTCTGCATGGAACCCAGGACCGTCTCTAAATCTAAAGGACTGGTTTCCAGTACCAGATGCCATATGAGAGGAGGCAAGTAGAGAAGAAACAATGTGGGTTATTGAGCCATTCATTTTCAGAGATAACATCATTCCTTTGCATGGTTAATTTTTAGCTATGTTCTGTTGAGTCCTGTACAGATGTTTCAGTTGTAGTAGAAGCTGTGCGGTGTTTCAATACCTTTTTGAGTTCAACATTTTGTTTTCTATGAAAATGATATGGAAATGTCTAAATTGAAAATTGGTGCATATGTACTGCTACATTCAGATTGTTAGGAGGTGTGACTAGATGTACAGATCTACTCATGGTTTCAACACCTTTACTATGCCTAAGCAGTTGCGTTGTTTTAGAACCTTTTTATCTTTAGATGTAGGCAGCCACGAACAATCTATTTTGAGCCACTTTAGGGAGATAAATTTGTATTTTAAAACTTGCATTCTCTGCATGCAAGTCTCTTTTATTTGGAGAACTGCCTCTGCCTGAGGTGCCGCACACTAAATTAAAAGCTGCATTGATTATGTTGTATCAAGAGAACTCTTTATAAGGTGGCTCATTGTAGGAAACGCTGTGCCTTCCCCTGGAGCACAAGTGTTGCATGAACAACAATTTGCTGTTATTCAGACATGCAAGGTTAGCCACCATTAGCCTAGATATATCTACTTTGTGTTACATTGTAATTCTCAAACACTGTAGACTGGATAAAGATTATTTTGTGATCATAATTTGTTGGATTTAGAGTATTTTTGCAGCAGTCCTCGTCATCTGAAGTATGGCTTAAGGTTACAATTAGAAACAGCAGAAAACTAGCTTGTACATTTATTTATGTAGAAAGCAAGCTAGGCTGTGATGGGGAATAAAGAATAAACCTTAACAAACATTCTATTGGATCGTTTTCTTTTCTCTCCCATTTCCTTAACCCAGTGATCCCCAACCAGTAGCTCGTGAGTAACATGTTGCTCTCCAACCCCTTGGATGTTGCTCCCAGTGTCCTCAAAGCAGGTGCTTATTTTTGAATTCCAGGCCTGGAAGCAAATTTGAATTGCATAAATACTAAATATATTGCCAGTGTCCCGTAGCTGCCAGTCCACATAGGGGCTTCCAATAGCCAATAACAACCCTTTTTTGGCACCCCAAGAACATTTTTCATGCTTGTGTTGCTCCCAAACTCTCTTTACACTTGAATGTGGCTCATGTGTAAAAAGGGTTGGGGACCCATCATCCCTTAAACCGTACAATACCTAAAAAGTCACACTATTCCCAAGTTTTGGGATTGGAATTACAGCACCTCTTTAGATGTATAATGTACTTGGTGTCTGATAACCATGGTTTATTTGTTGGTCAAATCCCTACAACCTTAAAGTCAACCCCTCCATATTCATGTCAATGGGGATTGTGTAAAAAGGCAAGTTTGGGATTTATTTAGTTAAATTTGGAGGCACCAACTATGGCTTTTGGGTGGTATTGTTTCATGGTCTTTACTCACCAAGAGTGAAGAACCTCTGATGTATAGATATCTGAAAAGATTTGGCTGCATTTATTACTAGTTGGTGAACTAGAACAATACAGTTGTGTCTGACACCACTTAAAAACTGATACAGTCGTGTCTCAAAGCTCTTACACATTGGAATGTTTACCTGCACTTATCCTGCTTTCTCAGCCGCAGGAGCGAATGCTTCTAATGATTCAGGATCGGCGCATACTCATGATGCTGCATGTAAAGGCAGAACGCAGGTGGAATGCAGAATGTTGTGTTCCACCTGTGTTTACATGCTGCGTCATCAGTATGCGATCATATATGGGGCCCTCCAATGAGCTTTTGTGATTATCTGGCTGAAAATAGGGCAGGGCTAAAAATCCTGTCGGATCGCGGACCACATCTGTTTGTTTATTCTGTCCCACGATCTGACCGCCTGTATTCCTGCAGTAAAATCTTATAATTGGGCCCTAGAGTTTATCGGGATGAGAGCCGATTGTTTGGGAACATCTCCAAACGAGTGGATCTCTGTGTATGGCCACTCTTAGGGTGGTGGCACACAGGGAGATTAGATGCCCACTGACAAATCTTCTCTATTGAGGGTGACTAATCTCCTCAAAATGACTCCCCACCAGCAAGAATACGAATCGCCGGCAGGATGGCATACAAATAGCTTTGTATTTCCGTAGTTTCGTTGTGAGGTGACTTTGGAAATGTATGCTGTGCAGCTGGCTATTGGTATTCTTGCTAGAAGGCATTTCGGGGAGATAAGTTGCCTGCAATAGAGATTTGTCTCCCCGTCTGACACCACCCTTATAACTAAATCACAAAGGGTTTCTCACAGTGGCATGACATGTTCATTCATTTGCCTGCTTATTCTAAAAAAAAATCATCCTGAAAGATGGACCTGTCTGAGGCAAGGTTTGAGGATCCCCAGTAAGAAAGATGGAGATATACTAGGGAAACCCTCTGAGCTTTATACACACACATCTACCTGGGCTAACCTTATAGAAAAAAGGAGATCCTTTTTCTATCCAAACCAAATAAATCAAGGAG
>CM044440.1:98868280-98888511 GCA_024363595.1 Xenopus borealis
CTGCTCCCTCTCACCCACCCCTGCTCACAATTTAGCGTTGGAGTGGGTTGGGGGGAGCTGCATCGCTAGTGCGGAGAGTGCAATTGTGTTCTCTGCACTAGAAGAGATTAATTTCCAGTTTAATAACCGGGATTACGGCTCTTAAACTACCAGGAAGAGCTTTTTGCTTCCCCTGATAATATTCATGTGCTGCAAAACTCTCATGTTGTCTGCTGGCAGCACTGCACCTGGTTACTGTTCATTCCATTCTCACTATTTCTCTAACACAGTCACACACTTGTTCTTACCTCAACCACTCTTACACTCAGGGGGCCCTTGTGTGTTATGGGAGACAATAGGCTAAAGCTACAGGGTCAAATGAATCATGTGTAATCTTTTACCCAAGGAAATCCTGCCTAAATCCCAGTTGATCCAGAGGAAGGCAAAAAACCCCACTTGAAGCCTCTCCAATTTGCTTCAGTTGGGAAAAAAATTCCTTCCCGACTCCAAAACGGCAATCAGACAAGTCCCTGGATCAACGTGGTGCTAAGGAAATTATTACCAGTAACCTTTGCCATAAAGGCATCCATACTACTCTCACTGTTCCTGACCTAAACTATATAAGAAACATTCATGTAAGCAGTTCACAAATATACTCTCTCTTTATTGACACCATATACTCTTCATTCACAAACCTCTATGTCTACTCTCCCTAACTAAGGGGTGGGGTTACTCTGCTTTAACACCATGTACTCTTCATTTTTTTCTCATTCATGTTGATTCATACTTTCTTGAACTAAATCGCTCCTCATTCAGATGTTCTTTGGTGGGGGAGGGGGGTTACTCATTTACATCATTCACACACCTTTCAAATCTATTATCCCTAACTAAATCATACTGCATTCACTTTTTGGGGGGGGGGGAAAGGGAAGAATTTTTTTTTTTTTTTGTTTTTTCAACTAAGGTATAGGAGAGGTGAAGGCTGGGATGGGGAAAACTAACAGAAATAGTAACTGTGTTGGGCATAGCATCTTATATTAATTTAGATGGTGCAATATAGATGGTTAAGTGACCTAGATGCTATTGACAGGTATGGTCAGTTATAGTAGGTGCTGATGACAGATGGAATAGATGGTAGAATGAGCAGCAAATATTGAGTAAGCATGTGACAGGACCAGATGGACTAGGCAGTATTGATTATGGAGGCGGATGGTTGTTGGAGGTGATGGAAAGGACATAGAAAGCTCGCTAAACTTTTAGGTGTAAAATATGGTTATGTGGATGATATAGCAAGATAAAGAAGATGTTACACTTGAGCGGAGCAGATGCCAAGGCAAGGTGAAGTAGATAAGGAATGATAGTCTAGATGAATATGGCACTCCCAAACCTCAGGGAAGTAAGTGGATACCGCACTAGGCAGGCTTTTCTGTCTTTTAACAGCCACCTTGGCTTTGGGTCTAGCCCTCAGCTACTCAAGTGCTGCCAGGTTTTACTGCACAAGTATCCAGAGACTCCCACTGAGGTGAGGGAGGGAGACAAATGTAAAACTCACTTGGCTTGGCTTTTACTCCATCCAGCTGGGACTGATGTAGGAAAGCCCATGAATGAGGTTGTCCTCTGATGGGTTTTGTAGGACCTCCATGAATGATGGCGTGACCTTATTTAAATCCTCAGATGATTCCTGAAAAGCAAAATGTTTTTGGTTAATGATCATGTTTCTTTTGCATCACAAAACTACCTCCCCCCCCCCAATGTAGTTGTACAGTGGTTAGGCCAACCACCCAGTCAGTAGCTGTAGCCATCTGAATGCTGCTAGAGAAGAGATGCTGGGCAAGTAGTGATGTAAACAAGAGATGTTAATGTAAGGAAGTGATTTCCCATTCTGTATTCTGCACTTGTGTACTTACAGGTTCTGGCTGAAAAGGTGGTGGTATCCTCATGCTTTCCAGCTCCTCCCAATCAATGGAAGCATAGAAAGGATGTTGCCGGATACTTCCATTGAGGCCAAGCCGTTTGTGAGACTTCTTTTTCAGAAGCTAAAGAGAGAAAAGAGAACAATAGAGTTTGTCTGTCTATAACATAAATAAATAACCTTTATTATGAAGCTTTCCTTCTAAAAATGGCTATAAAATATATATTAGAGGTATTGGAAAAACCTTTTTCTTTTTATTAGATGCCATATGTTACAATATTGATTAGAGTAATGAATGCAATGCAAATGCATTATCAGAAAAGATGGAGAAGCTACTGAGGGCGAGGGCAAATGTAAAATCTGCTCAGACTTACCTTTCTCAGAAGATTCCTTAGTTCTGAGCTGATCCACGCTGGAATGTCAGGTTGGTGTTTGTGAATGGATTTTCTCACTTTGGGCAGGTCACATCCATCCTGGAAAGGGGATTTTCCGGTGGCTATTTTGCATAGTGTAATGCCAAGCGACCACCAGTCCACAGCTGAAGTGTAATCTTTGTCTTGCAGCACCTTGATAATAAAGATTAGATTAGTTACCAACCTGATAACGAATCTTTGGACAGTTCTCCATGAAAAAGGAGAATTCAACCCCCTTGGTGCAAACCCCTATTTCCCCTAGTAGGCTCCTCCCCCAGGCCTACCCCCCTGGGCCAGTGCCCCTATCTTGTTAAGGTGGTCATACACGGGCCGATAAAAGCTGCCGACAGACCAAGTCGGCAGCTTATCGGCCCGTGTATGCGGTCCTCTGACGGGCTTTTCCGATCGATATGTCGATCGGGCGGGACTAAAAATCCCATCAGATCGTGGCTACATTTGTTCGTGGATGTGGTCCCGCGATCCGATCGCCCATATGGCCTCCCTTATGATCTGATCGTTGGGCCCTAAGGCCCAAGATCGGATCAGCCCGATATCGCCCACCTCAAGGTGGGCATATCGGGGAGAGATCTGCTCGTTTTGGCGAAGATGGCGCCTGTGAACTCTGCTGGAGAGGACCTAGAAGCAGGGGAAAGTAACAAGTTAGGGACATTGGCCCATGGGAGGGGGAGGCCTACTCAGGGGAGAGGGGAGTTTTACACCAAGGGGGTTGCATATTTGTACACTTTCAGAGGCAATCCTATTTGCACATCTAGTATGGAGAGCAAAGAGCTGTACCCAGCAGTTTGGTAGCTTGTTATACCAGAGAGACGTGCATTGACATCCTATGGAGTACCCCTAGGTATTGTATCATTCAGAGCACTAAAGCTGGGTTTTATAAATGTGGTGCAGTTACAGACTGCAGGTTGCACTATAGGTTCAGGTGATCAGTGTACGGGCCCTCTGGAATTCAATTAGTAGCCCTTTAAAAAAGAACTAAACCCTACCCCTCTACCCTACATAGACCCCCCCTCCCTCCATACCCGAGCCTAGCTGCTACCTTGGGCAAATGCTCCTAAGTCTTTACTTACCCCTTGGTGCAGATTCAGGGACCGGAGTTCACAGCAACCATCTTCTGGGTCTTCTGCAATCTGAGAACGTGAGCGGCATATCGGTGTATGCGCATGCATCGAAAATGATGGAAATTGCCAAAGTGCCGGACGAAGACACACAGATCACCAAAGACCCGGAAGTTGGCTGCCCTGAACCACGAACCCTGAGTCTGCACAGAAGGGTAAGTAAAGACTTAGGGGCATTTGCCTGGGGTAGCAGCTAGGTTGGGGGGGGGGTGGGAGTATATGTAGGCAGGCCCGGACTGGCAATCTGTGGGATCTGGAAAATGCCAGAGGGGCTACTGTAAGGTCCCATAGGCAGTCACTATTTAGTGGGTTGGTGGAAGAATATTTGGGCCTCTTTGTACTCTGTACCAGGGCCTATTTTGACTCCCAGTCCAGACCTGTATGTAGAGTGGGGGTAGGGTTTTTTAATTTAGGGTTGAATTCCCCTTTAATGCTTTAGCAGTGTGTCTGTGCCAGTCATTTAAGTCCCTCTTGTATAATCCTTTTTACATTTGGAGAAGAGCCCTATACCCTAAAAATCATGTTATAAATTCATTGAAACAAATTTCTCACCTCCGGGGCCATGTAATTCAATGTCCCTGCTCGGCCATGGATTGTATTTTGGCCAAACACGTCTTCTGCTGCTACTCCGAAGTCAGCAAGCTTTACATGTCCTTCGCTGCTCAGAAGAACATTCCCTGGTTTGATGTCTCTGTAAAGCACAATGGAGTTAGAAAGTTCATACAGTATCATACAGTCATTTCCATAGAAAACAGTTAAAGGGCAAGGAAAGTCTGAAATAGAATAAGGCTAGAAATGCTGTATTTTGCATACTAAACATAAACATGAACTTACTGCACCACAAGCCTAATCAAACAAATGATTTATGCTTTCAAAGTTGGCCACAGGGGGCTGTCATCTTGTAACTTTGTTATACATCTTTGTCTGACACTGGCACTGCACATGCTCAGTGTGGTATGCTTGAGTTCTGCATGGCTGGTAAGTAAGGTAGGGGCTCCCCCTGCTGTTCATAAGTGATTGTTTCCCTGCCAGAAGCACTAAATGAAGGGAGAATTTTACTGCATACAGTCAGGTTTCTTATAAAAACGGTACACATTTTAAAATAAAAGTATATTGGAGATAGATTTCTTTTTCATTAAAGAAAGTAAAAATGGGATTTTATTTCTTTGCCTTTCCTTGTCCTTTAAACTTGAAGTGACAAGAAGTGAATTTTGTGAGAAATTGAGTTAAGGGAATAGAAATATACAAATTAAGTAGAAGAAAAGAAAATGAAGAGTATATAGATAAGAGGTAAACCTCACATACCGATGGATAATGCCACTGGAATGTAGGAACTGCAGGCCGCAAACCATCTCCGCTGAGTAGAAGCTGCCAAAGTAGAATAGTTTATTAGTCTATATTCCAAATGCATCATGCCCTACATCACTGCATATGCCGGTCAAGATTATGAAAAAATAAGACCAATTTAGAAATAGTTAATCCTTGATTTGAATCACAGGCCCTGCATAAGTCACACAAGAGGTTTCTTCTGCCAAATCAATTGCTTTATGAGGCCATTCCATATGTTCAGTTAGAAATTACCACTTGGATAAAACCTTTGCTTGTGCCAAATTAACCCCCACACTGAACTTTCTTATCATTGTCCCGACTCCCCTCATTTTGTGCCCAAAGACCTTACAGCCATTTTATTTATATTACAATATGTTGTCCAATAGCAGGACCCTTTACAGTTATTCTTCCACTGAACTGGCAGCTGAAATGCACTTCACATTCTCCAGGGAACAGGTAGGTTGGGTTCTCTATAGTGGGCCAGTTTCTTATTACCCATTTTAAACTTTTTTTATACCAACTTTAACCTTGTTTTCTGCATGTACAATAAGGATTTTGCCACTTACATCACTTCTCTCTCTTCCAGGTATCGCCTGTCTCTGATGAGGTCTTGAAGGCTTCCTCCGCTGGCATACTCCATTATGAAGAAGGCATGGAGCTTGTTATAGAAACAGAGGGAAGAGAGTCACATGAATAGGGGGCACCACACTGAACAGCACACAAAGATTAACAAAACTATATAATAGGGAACAATAGGGAGGCTTTTCAGATCCATCACCTAAAATGTATATTCTGCATGTCAGTTAGGCTCTGTGGTGATGGGCCCTGCCAACAACTAAAACAGGGCTCCAATGAATAAAAATGCCCCTTGCACATACAGGCAGGGCTGCCATCACTAGGGTTGCCACCCGGCTGGTATTTTACCGGCCTAGCCAGTAAAACACCTGCCAAGACTGGGGCCGGTATTACAAATTTACCGGCAATGTAGATGCTGGTAAATCTGTAATATCCCTAACTAAAGCCCTTGGCCTGTGCAATCTGCTTACCTTTTTTTAGTCGCCTGAAAAATCACATGCTGTCGCTCCACCCCCCCTTTGGCATCATGATCCACCCCTTTGATGTCAAAGCCCGCCCTTTTATTACCGCCCCCACCACCAGCCAGTGAAAATTTTATTGAAAGGTGGCAACCCTAGCCCTCATGGGGCCCCATACAACAAATTTTTCTGGCCCCCACCCAAAGCGTCACAATGGTTAAAAAAGAAAAGACTGCAGGGGTTCTATTAGTCATAAAAACCTGCATCCTGCAGAGTAGCCATGGGCCTTTTCCCCGCCCACCTTCCCCTCCCAGGCTGCCCTGCTAACCCCTCCCCCAGTAAACTCCAATCACCACTTCCCTGCTTCCAAAAATGATGCTGTTACTGTTCTTTATAGTTTACCAGTCAGACAGGCTGCCTTGCATTGTTAGTAGCACTGTATACATGCAAAGTAAGGAGCAAGTGGGAGGCTGCCTGTTTGGTGAGCTGGGAAGCACAGTAGGCAACTTACAGTATTGGTGGAGTGGGGATTGGAGATTTAAGGGTGCAAGAGAAACTGTGGGCCACAGCTTCCTTCTTATTGTGCCTATTCTGTCTGCAGCCTCCTACAGTAATGTTGCTGCTTGGTGGGGGTTGTTTGTCAATAATTTAAGATAAAATAGTGCACGCTTGAGTAAAGTCATAGGTGTTTTTATACAGCACAGCAATAAAAGAATTAAGCAACACACCTAGCATTAATTATATGATATTATAGTATCTACACAACTACAGAAGTTACATGTGCACCCTCTCTCTACAATGCGCCTCCTTCCCCAGTCTCCATTTCTTACTTGAACTTTTACATTAACTTAACGGCCTGTATCTTCTTTGCCTTATGCAGCTTTCTGTACTGCTCATTTCATCTTCAAAGTTTAAGTCCCGGCAGAGATGCACAGGGATTGGTTAAACTGGAGGGTGACATTTGAACTTCCCCTCCAGCCTGTCCAATCACAGTGCAGCTGTACCAGGAGAGGAAATGAGCAGTACAGAAAGCTGCATAATACAAAGAAGATACAGGGACTATTGCTCTGCCCCCTCCTTACCCATGTTTAAGTCTCACAAAGGCGTGACATGAATTTGTACCTCGCTCTGGAAGGCTGCGTGGGCATGGCACAAGAATGGATGTCCCACAGCAACTCTCAGGACCCTTGCCTCCTTCTCAATGGAAGATGTTTTCTTTGGCTCCTTCTGGATGATTTTGACGGCCACAAGTTTCCTGGTCAGCGGTGTAGAAGCCAACATGACCTAAGAAGGGCAAGTAATAAGAAAAAGTTAAATCATTTCATTTATGGCCATTGTCCTAATATACAGCAAGAAAAGCAGGACTATCTGTGCTGCACAGCCCGGCTTTTCTTGCTGTATGTTTCAGTTTGTCGCTCCCTGTAGCTGAGGGTCTGGGTCTACATGATTACCTTGGTGAGCTATTTACATTGATATTCTGGAGCACCTTTCTTTTCTACATTGTGTCTTAATGTTACAGAAGAACCAGCTTATTTACACACTGTAACTGCAGTATAGTAAGCTCAGGGTTTCATTTCCATCTGCTTTTACCTATATAGGTACCTATATAGGCCTATAGGGGGCTATTTATGCCTCAGTGTACTTGAAATGCCAGGGCAACCTTTGTGCTTCATATCAAGTGCACAAAACAGTTACTGCTGCCAGTGTTGTGTGTAACAGGGTCCAGGGTATAAAAAGTCATGGTGCAGTGTGCTAATTTTGTTGTACTTTGTAACTTGTTCCATTTTTAAATTAACCGTTATACCACCTCTCTCCTATTATGGATAAGGATGTCTCCCTCCTGGGATCCCCATCACTTACTTTAGCGAAACCACCTGTTCCAAGTACGTAGTGGAAGTCGTACTCTGTGATGTTCAATGAGAGAGGCCTCCTAGACTCAATGCAAGGGTTCCCTCGGCTGCTTCCTTCTTCTGGGAGAGAAGACATTCTGTTAATTTTACACATCTGACTGTTATATGAGAAACATTTTCAATAGCAATCTTCAAGATTGATGCCCTAGGCACCAGACCTCAGCCCACAATCAGTTCACATTAACAGTTGGTTACACATGATATAGGTACCAACCTGTTGCCTTTTGTCAGTTAGCCCAAGCAGCTCCACACTGAAAGACAGAAGCTTTCAGAACTTTATATTTATATACACACATATGCATATAAATAGATACATATTTATAGACATTTTTCATTTTACAGCTAATGTATTTTATAGGATACATTTAGTTTGCTTTGCTTACCAGTGATGTTTACTCTGCCCTCATAACTCCTGCTTCTTACTGCCTCCTTGATATTGCTGGAATCTTGCTTTTCCTTCTCTCCTTCCTCTTCATCACTTTCAATCCACCTTTTCAGACACCTACTTCTTTTCCTTTCCTTCTTGGTGTCATTGGATTGATTTTTCTTCGTCTTACCTGTTGCCTCTTCTTCATCATCACTTTCAATTCTTCTTTTGAGGCACCTCCTGCTTCTCCTTTCATTAATGATGTTACTGGATTGCTCTTCATTGCTCATTTTCTTCTCTCTTTCTTCTTCTTCCTCATCACTGGCAATCCATTTTTTCTTCTCCTCCTTGAAGAGCTTCTTCTTCTTCTTATCTCTTTCTTCTTCCTCGCTGCTGACAATCCTCCTTTTTCGCCATAGGCTGCGGCACTCGTTAATTGAGGCTTTTAGAGATGGACTCCTGGAAATGCTCCTCGAAGACATGTTTTTTTCACAAATCGCAATCAAAATCTCAGTTTAAATCTCGCACAGGAAAACACGCACCCAGTCTCTCTCAAGACCAAAGCAGTGTGAAATTTTGGCAGTTGAACCAACTGCCATTCTGCTGTGTGCATGGCAATGCTTGTCACATGACCATTTCAGCCAAGACCAGGCACAGCCACTTTGCCAGACTTGGGATATCCTACCAGGCTTCGTATCTGGAGGTTATTGGGAAATGCTCGGAGTTCAGCCACATGGCTCCAAGCTCAATATCCCTAGCACAGACCATAATCAGCAGGTTAAAGTGCTTTCATGCTCTCGTATGTGTACCTCTATAGGCCTTGTATTTATTCATGTTCAGTTTAATAAATAAACCAATAAACGTCAGTTATGAGCACCACATTTTCAATATATCTTTATTATTAGATATTTTATTTTTATTGCAGTCAGTGATTAAAATTTTTCAGTCAAATGTTACTAAAACGAAATGATGATTCCAGTCTGTAATTTGGCGACCAAACATGACTTCTAAAACAATTTCTTCATTCTAGTAAAAGAAATTCTAACCAAAAATTCAAATGAAAAAAATTTAAAGACAAGCAAGTTTGTGCTGATAATTAGTGATGGGCGAATTAGCGGCGAATTACCGCGATTTGCAAAATGGCAGCAAGAATTCGCCAGGCGAAAATTCGCTGGCGTAAAAAATAACAGAGTTGCGTGTCGAAAATGGCGTGACGCAAACGCGAAGAAAACGACACGACGTGCGACTCGTTTCGCGAATTTTTTTGCCAATTCGGGAAATTCTAACCAAAAATTCAAATGGAAAAAATTCGACAAGACAAGCAAGTTTGTGTTGCTAATTAGTGATAGCCGAATTTTTCGGCGAAATAGGGTGGATTCGCCCATCACTACTGCTAATCTTTAATTTCAACTTCAATCAATTTACGAAGAATGAAATCTCTCGCACAAATTTTGCCCCAGAGCTCTGAATGTACAGTGCAGCTATGGCTATGTTCATGTATTTGCTTTGCTTGCCAGATCAGAATATATAGTGGAGCAGCTGTTGGGCTCATAAGTTCTGTATTAGCAAGTTTCAGTGTATAATCAGATACTGCTCTGCACTGCTATAATTTTTTCCCCAATACCTTTGCAGGGTAGTTGAACTGTAGCTTTCCTAATGGGCAGAGAAATATCTGGTTTTTAGACGCACTTGCTCTGTGGTGAAGTTTCCTTTTTGGGTCTGAATTTGGGCTTCGCCTTGTAGCATATACAAAGTTCTACCAAGTGTGTATAGTTTGAAGGGGTGGTTTAAATCAGTACATGGTTGCTATGATAATTTGAACCCTAGCAACCAGATTCCTGATATTGCAAACTAGAGCGCTTCAGAATAAAAAGCGAAATAGCGCAAAAACCACAAATAATAAAAAATGAAAACCAACGGCAAACTGTCTCAGAAAATTACTCTCTACATCATACTAAAATATAACTCAAGGTGAACAACCCCTTTAAATGAGAATTCAACCTGTTTTTGGGGTTGCTGTTGTGCTTCCATTTAAAGGTCTTAATTGAGTTATCTGGAATCAAAGGCGAACTAAACCCATTCTTAAAAACACCCTCCCCCTACCCTGTGTAGACCATCCTCCCCCCCTCTCCTCCAGCCAACCTATTCCCCCCTCCCCCCGCGGGCAAAAATGTTAAAAAGATGGTCCGAACTCATGTAAAAGAAGAAATGTTGTATTGTGCCCATCGGCAAATATGTTGTTGTAGAAACCAATAAGTTAAAAACTTTTTTTATATAAAAAAAAAAAGAAGCAGCAGTAGCCTCAGGATCTCCCCTAGTGAAAAGTGCACTTGCACCCTGGGGTAGTGTATATGGGCCAACACAAATGCATGATGCAAAGTATGGGCTAAAGCACTATGTATTGTACCAGTGGTGTAACTACCGGGGAAGCAGGGGGTGCACCAGGGTCCACTCCCCCTTGGGGCCCACTGGAGATCTTGCTGCTTCTAGGGTTGCCACCCAGTCGGTATTGTACCTGCCTAGCTGGAAAAACAATGGACAAAGCCGGGGCCAGTATTACAAATTTACCAGCAATGTAGCTGCCGGTAAATCTGTAATACCCCCATTGAAGGCCCCTGGCCCGCCCCAACCCACAAAAAAAATGTACCTTTCCCCCTTCGTTGGGTCATAGTCCCGCCCCCTTAAGACAAGCCACACCCCTTTGCAGCAGGACACACCTCCTGTGTGGCACAACCCATCCCTTTCTTCCCGCCCCCCCACCACTGCCAGTAATAATAACAGGTGGCAACCCTAGCTGCATCCTGTACTCAGCTGGAAGAGATTAGTGACTACTGAGTTCCAGGGTGTTTCCTATGGCGCTTGCTTCCAGCCGGTATAACCCCAAACTGGTCATGCACATGGCTTGCTGGAGAGGAGGCCCCCACTGAGGTCCCTGCAAAGCGGCCATGAGCAGCAGGATCAGTTTCTCTGAGGTGAATGGAGAAGCTGGAGAGTGGAATGATTGCCGCAAATAAACACTATACAGCACTTTCACCTTTTTTGACTCTTACCTGAGCATGTGTGTGAGTTATATGTTATAGGCAAAGGGGTGAGTAATAGGTAATAATAGGAATGATGCCAGTTCTCTTCTCTTTGTCAGTGTGAAGGAGGGCTGTGCACTACTGAGAGTATATTTAAGTGCATATTTATTTAACTGAGGCACAATCGGTTTCTTACTATAAGGAACTTCAAGCAGTTCTACTTTTGACAGGAGTTTAGTGCTGCTGGTCCAGTCAGTGATTCCCAAACTGTAACACACGGACATAAGATCAGTTGCGTAACTACCAAATATCTTGGGGCCCACCAGTGAAACAGGGGTTGATTTTCCAGTGTGTGAGGTACACGGACTGCAGAAAAAAATACGGAGCTGCACACACTCAAGGTTTATGTGGTTGAGGGGCTTATCCCATTTATTGTGTATGGAATCCATGCTAAATCATTGCACTTATCCCTGTAAGGGCAGAAGCACAGTATCTGTGTGCTGTAAGCTGTTACCTAGCAACCAGCTATTCCAGGATCTCAGTGTAACAGGAAGTGACACAGCAGCTAGCAGGAAAAGGAAGTCTAGCAAAAGAAGAAAGCCTGGCATAGAGAACCACATGGTGGACAGAGAAGGAAGCCAGAGAAGCATTCATTTGGATCAGGCTGGCACAGGGAAGCCAGATACTGTTCCTGGAGAGACAGAGAGTGGGAAAGGAATCCAGACTGGAGGAATAAACATCAAGAGATTCCCATGTGAGCATCCAAAGGGGCTGGTAATCGCACTGCATGCCTGAATGTGCTGGATTTGCCTGAAGAGAGCTCTAAAGCATCCAAAGAGGATTTGTGAGTATCCTGTTTAAAGGGACAGTACCCTAAAGAAGTGCTTGAAGATAAAGAGACTTTTATTAAATGTTGCAAATGTATCTGCTGAAAAAGGCTTTTTTGTTTTGAATATGTGTGAACAGAACACAAACAAAACCATATGGTTGTGGGGGCTTGAAAAGCAAAGTGGCTTATACAACAGTTAGGTGCAGTAAGGAAATCTTGGTCTTCAAATCATTACAAAAAGATTCTCATTTTTATTTCAATTCGCAGGATCAATAACAATGTACATAGAACATACATATATAATGGGGGTGGAATAAAAGGTGAAATATATAAACACTGTAAAACATTAGGCTGGAAAAAGAGAAGAATATGGAAAAAGAGAAACATGAAAAAACAAGTAACAGTAGTAGGAGAATATTTCCCAACACGATGAGGTGGAATGTTTTGGAGAAGGATGTGCCAATAGGGAAAGAGATGACACAGGTTGCTGGGATCCATTATGAGCATTATTGTTCTTTAAGGCAAGTCATTACACAGACACTCAGAAATAGTTGGAGTGTGAAGGCTCATGCACATCCCACAGATTGAACCTCAGTAAGTCCCTTTGCGGCAATTATTTTTGGATTTGTGGCGACACTCTTTGTAGTATTGTGCGTCTTATAGATTCCAATGAGTCTGTCCGCAATCTCAAACATGTTGTTTCTCAGAGATATAATTATAAACTGGGCATTTTTAGTTTGTTCCTAGAATGGAAAGACAAACTGGTCAGCGTACAGACATTAGTCACAGCATGTCACATAAATAGGATTCTGTTTCTGCCACACTGATTCCTATGGCACATGGCTGATTCTTTCCAGTACGATATCAATGAAGCTGAGAGTTGAGGGATCCAAGGTACTTACATATATATAGAATGCGACAATGGATACATTTTTGAAGTCCAAAGCTGCGTCGATTTCATCCATGAAGTAAAGGGGAGTTGGTTTGTAATGGTGAAGAGCAAATACCAACGCCAAAGAACTCAGTGTTTTCTCGCCACCCGACAGATTAAATATTTTCTTCCAGCTCTTCTTTGGAGGTCTCACACTGGTTAGAGAGAAAGAGAAGGCTGGATGTGTGCACAGATGAAACACTAAACAGACTTGTGTTCTGAGCAGTGATGCCACCCCCTCACATAACATTTCCAGTGCCCGAGTGGGTGTAGGGAGGGCCACATTGCTGGTGTGGAGAGCACAATTGCACTCATGCACTAACAGAGCCAACATTCCAATTGAATCAGACTTTTGGCTCTTAAAGCTATCATAAACCATTTTCCCCCGTCTCTGGTAACTTCAGGCAGTCATCTGAGGCTGTGATTTTAGGCTTAGGGTTGCTGGCTTACTTTCAGACAGAGAAGTCACACTGCAATATCTCAGAAACCTCTAACAATAGAGCATAAACAAACAAAGCTAGAATGCCCTGATCTATCTCCTTCACAGGCTTACTGGCACTTACAGGGTTAAGGTAATTAGAACAGAATCCTACAGCCTGAAGACCAATCTCGCCCCCCCTAATTTTATTAAAGGGGATTTATCACAAAAATTTTAATTTTATATAAAGCTTCCTCATATTGAAGTAAGTAACTTTCTTTATAACTGCCTTTTGCAATCATTCTGCATGGAGAGAAACAGGATTTCTGGTGATTTTAATAGAGTGAGTGAGCTCCAATACATCTTCCAGGCAAAAGAAGCCCCCCTATAAGATATAATGGATCATTCATCAGACACCCAATTGCTGAATGAAGACGGAATGAGGAGAAACAGCTTATATTAAATTTTCATTCTCACAATAGTTCCCGTCTAAACATGAAAATCTCTACAAATATAGACTAAGGATAAAACGTTTGCTTGCTGGCACAAAGAATACATAGATAGTTAACTTATTACCAACCTAAACATTATGCCTTCTGAAAATGGGTCCAGGCTGTCTACTAATTCCAGCTCAGCATCTCCTCCCAGTGTCAGCATCTGGTAGTTTTCTTTGAGCTTATTTGTAATGATATTAAAGCCAGCCATGAATTCGTTCAGCCTTTGTTTACGAAGATCTTCATACGCACGTCTAAAATTGTCCCTTTCATTGGTGATTTCATCAAGTTCAGCCACTCGTTGGAGATAGAGTTCCTCCTATTTAGAAATAATGAAGCAGAGTTAGATCTGATAGATTAAATGGAGGGGTGCAGATTTCACACATTCTTTAAAGAGCACATGGCCCAGTGACTTTGGAAACATCTAGATTAGTGACAGGTGGGCAGGGCCAAAGGGACCCATGGGTCGGCCTGACTTCAGCACAATGTCCTCACGTGGGTTTGGGCTGAACTTTTAGCATCCATCCTCCCCCTGCCTGAGACCTTCTTCTGCCCCTGCATACGACTTTTTACATACTCATGCAGGTTCAGCCCCCCTTTTGTGACATCACAGCAAGGTGGGCATATAAAGAGGGGAACACGCCAGGTTAGGGGCAAGAAAAACTCGACCCACACATCACTAATCTACTGTAGCAAACTCAGTTTATATTTGGACTCACCCCACACATGCAGCAAAGCCAAAGCAAAAATTTCTAGTCAATTATTCTAGTAGTACTTAAAGGAGTATAAAAAGTAAGCCTTGAGTGCATAGTGTTCCTTTCACAGTTTTGGAACTAGGAGCAGATGTTCTGTATACAAGTAGCTTTACAGTCTGGTAGTGTGACTCTCTGATGTATGACCAAGTCACTCAGTATAGTTCATGTAGATTAGATAAAAGGGGGGCTATAACACAACAAGGTTAGCTTAAGTGTACCATACAAAATGAAATGTTTTCTTTTGGGATGGTAAAATAAAGCCAAAACAGCAGTGAGTCTGTGTGTCCGCCGGGCCCCTTTTATTTACATTAAACTTTCAGTTACACCCCTTCAGTTATTAAGACATGTTAATTTGATGCCCTACCCTGGACCAACAAATGTTGCCTGGAATGGCTCAACTTTGTATTTGGCAGCTATTTGTAAAGAATCCATAGGGGATCAGGTGTATAAGCAAGTTATATGCCTGTAGGACAGCCATGTTTTGTTAAATAAAGGCCCATGACAATTGTTTAAACTGTATAATTAATGTCATTTAGTGGATTCCAGCTTTGGTAGTGCATCTCCACTGATGTAATCCTGGTCTGCATCTCCCTCCAGCAAGAGATGTGAGCATTTACAGAAGCAAGGAAAACAATGTAAACTTTGTGGCCGAGTACAAAAAGACCAAAGATATTGGCAGCAAATTGTGACAGGAGGCAAGCACTAAACCTCACACAATATGAAGGCTACAAGAGGGTGGCTGTTAGTGGCAAACAGAACACTACCTAGTACTGCAATACCACAGATAAAAAGTGGATCTTTTTAATCATCTAGGGTTGTAGCATAAAATGGCTTAAGTGTTAAGTGTAAAAAGAAGCAGAAATCAGCTTTAAGGCAGCACTCCAGGCTGCTATTATCTGTTCCTTCGGCTCCCAGTGGAGTATAGGCACCCATGTAGATTCTCCATTCAGATCTATTTGTTGCTTTTCTCTTGATCTCCTTCCATGTTTTTCCCATCTTTATAATTTCTTCTTACACAGATCTTCTCCATGTTTTTCAAGGCCATCCCCTTCGTCTTGATCCCTGTGGATTCTATTCTAGGGCTCTTCTTTCTCTAGATCCCTCTCCCTTCCTGAGTGTGTGGCCTATCCAACCCCACTTCCTTTTCCCTAACTGAAGTTCTATTGGTAACTGGTTAGTGTTTTTACACAGTTCTTCATTTGTCACATTCTCTGGCTATTTTATATTCATAAGTCTCCATAGGCACCTGTTAAATATCTGGATTTGTGTGGTAATAGGTTGTGTGACCTTCCAAGTTTCACTTGCATATAAAACGACTGCTTTCTTTCATACCTTCACCAAAATAGGATGTAATAAATCAGTTGTTTCAATATCTGCTTTTAAACTTTCTGGAGCCATATTTTCCACTCCTGATGCCTTGCCTTCCCCGATCTCTTCCAGTGCAAATTTTACTTCTGGACATATTGGAGGGGATATATTTATTGTGGAGTCTTCTTCTGTGGTTTCATTTCCATATATTTCCTCTGCATTTTGGCTCTCCCCTTGAGATAATATATCTGCAAAGTGTTCTCTCCATCTTTCCAGTTGTTCTATCTCTGATGTTAGGATTTGCCCATGTTCTATAGTATTACTAGGAAACTTTCAAACAAAGTTTAGAAGATCCAAACCAGTAAAAGATAAACATGGGCCAGGCTGCCAACAAACACTTAAGTGTACACAAACAACAGAACCATTACCTTCTTCTTATACTCTGCTATAGCTCCAAGGTTTGGTTTCATCTCATGACTTTTTGCTTCCAAAAGGGCAATCTGATTTATTATTTGATCAGGGTCTTTGATTGCTTCCAATTCCTCTTGTGCTAAAACAGGAAGAACTTCCTCTGGGGTGTCTTCCATTCTATGGAGACTTATTTTCGTTATCTGCCCAAAATAAGGAGAAAGCATCATGTAACACAATGTATATAAGCATACAAAAGAAACATTGTTGAATAGCCCAGAAAAAAAGGGTAACATTACCTCCTTTTGCCAATATTTGATTTTTGACTGATGCTCTGCTATGTGACTGTCTATCTGCTCAATGTTAAGTCTGATGTTAAGCGCTTCCTTCTGCAGAGCATGCTCCTTTTCCTGAATGGCTTTGATTTCCTGAAGCAAGCTGCGATGATGCTCCTGAACCTCTGGAAGGGAGCCCTGAAAATACATGAACGGAAGAGCTTTAACTTTCCCTTTCCTATTGAACTGAAGGCTATTTTTTTTTTTTTTTAACTACTCAGTCTTAGGACAGTGCATGTTTGCAGTGTGGCATCACGCGCACACATAAGCTTCCCTATGACCGGTTTGTCCTGCAGTGTCAATGTAACCATATTTGCAGCAGAGAACTAGACCTTGTTTGCTGCTATCTGGACAAGAAGCACACGTGTATCCTATTACTAGCAAAAGCAATATTTGCTTGTAGTACCTCAGCTTCTTTGCATTCATTCATGACTTCTGTTGCTTTCTCCTCCAAATTTTTTAAGTCTTCGGTGAGTTCCTCTATAGATTTATCATTTTCTACAATTTCCTTCTCGGTGCGTGCAGCTGCCTCCTCTGACTTTTTAAGGTTTCTATAGGAATATAAGCATGATTATAAAAAGGCAGCATATAAAGGCAAATTAAACATGACACCAAAATGATTGGTTTCCTATTAAAAACAGTTATAACTATACATTATTTAAAAATCTGAGCCCTCAATCATATGGCCTGTCAATTTCCATTCATCACTTCCTAGATGCCCTGCTTTAATTCCCCCTCCCTCCTCAGAGTCTATTAACGGTGTAAACTGTGCATGGGAATGGGCATTGTATACACACACGATTTTGGGTTGATATAGTATTTCCACAGAAGAAGCCTGTCAGCTGGGACTGTGAATTCCAGAATCATGATGAGCTAGGACAGTACAGGATCTGTGTCTTCCTTTTTAATCCTTGAACATTTTAAGAAAATAGTAAAGAGCCTTCCACCAAGTTCAGCAGTATCACAAACATCACCATCTGACCTTTATATACCCACTAATTTTAAATAGATCATTTCATAACTACACTATAAAAGTAAAGTTAAGTAAGCAAAGCCTCCTTAATTGCATATTTGACAGATTAAATGTTTAACATCTTAACACTGATGACTGTTACCAGTCCATTACCAAAGACAGATCTCCAGCACACACCCTGGCCTCTAATGGAGAGTCTATTGCACAGTATGAGGATAGAGCACACTCTCAAATAAAAAAGAAGCAAAAATAGCAGCACACAAATCTGAAGGTAAGTGGGGATAACCCCTGTGTGTTAAATCAAACAAAAAACATTTCAGAGATGCACACGTTTGTCAGACTACCAGTTTAAGGGCAAGGAAAGTCTAAAATAAAAGCTAGAAATGCTGTATTTTGTATATTAAACATAAACATGAATTTACTGCACCACAAGCCTAATCAAACAAATGATTTATGCTTTTTGGTCACAGGGGACTGTCATCTTGTAACTTTGTTATACATCTTTGCAAGAGTAGACTACATACACATGCTCAGTGTGGTCTGGGCTTCTTAGGGAACAAAGCTGCTTGAGTTCTGCATGGCTGGTAAGTAAGGCAGGGGCTCCCCCTGCTGTTCATAAGTATGATTATTTCCCTGCCAGAAGTTAGGGACGGTCTACAAATTCCTATCCACAGCACTAAATAAAGGGAGAATTTCACTGCATACAGTCAAGTATATTGGAGATAGATTTCTTTTTCATTAAAGAAAGTAAAAATGGGATTTTATTTCTTTGCCTTTCCTTGCCCTTATTATAGGCAATGGGCGTTTGATTCCATAACTTTATTTTAGCTCAAGTTAAATCTTTGCATTATTAACCAGTACAGGTAATAATAAGACATTAAATATTTAAGCTTCCTTATCTTGCACAATATAACAGGGGGCAAAGCTTTCTCCAGTCAAAAATGCAATAAAGCTGGAGCAACAATTAATTAGTGCTAGTGCTTAAAAAGCGAACAAATTCAAGGGAGCGTCTGCTTATACGAGACAGTTTCAGTCCACCATCTGGATCTAATGTTACTATTGAATTGTGCGGTCCTGTCGACTTCTGTTACACACTTGTCCTATGGCAAAGGGGAGGGTGTTCTTTCACCCACTTCCAAGAACATCATTGACTACTATTCGAACATTGTGGATAAGAGCTGTATCCGTGAGCAACCCAGCTGTGAAATAGTGGTCTGATGGGATAAAGCAGACTAGAACACTTGCAATTGTGGCAGAGAACAACGTTGGTATCATTTCCACCTTACCGGTCTGCGGTTTTGATTGAAACTTGAGCTTTAGTAATAGCAGAGGCACATTCATCAATCTCTTTATTGACTTTATCTAATTTATCCTGCTGAGCTTTCAGCTTGTGATTATTAATATCGACTATCAGCTTGTGCAGCCTTTTCACTTCAACTTCCACTTTCCCAGCTTTCTCTGCAACTTTCTCATATTCTGAAATCATAACATATCAATTAGTTTGAATATGGGCAGTATGCAGTTTGTGTCCTGTTTTCAAGGTAAAACAGACTTAACTGTTAAAGATAATGAATGCTATGCAAATATTTTATCCTTGGGTAAAGTGTGGATATCTAGAAGCACTTTAAAAAAGTACCTTTTTTCAAAGTTTCAAGGCTTTTTTCCATCTGTTTTTGTTGGTTTTTATCGGGTGCAGCAGCAGCAACATTAACTTCCAGCTCCTTTACCTGAGCTTTTAGATGTACCTCCTGTTCAGAAAGGCTCTAAGAAATAAACATACAGTAATGATAGTGTGCAGCTACGTTTGCATATTGAACCTGAACAATTTCTTTCTTTTCCTCATGTACCTGGAGGCTGGCTGTGTATTTCTCAAAAGTATTTTTCATCTCCCTTGTGGCCTGACGGAGTTTGGCTACTTCCTCTTCAAGGTGAGCTTTGCGATCCTGAATTTCTGTAGCTCTGGTGGCATCAGTCTTCAGTTTGCTTTCCATTATTTGCAACTAGAGAATGTGAGTATTTAAATATATATAAAATTGATGTGAAATCTTTATAAACACTACTATTTCAACGTAAGAATACCCAGATTTTTAAATACTAACCTGACCATCTGAAATTTCAACTATAACAGATGACCCCATTCTACCTTTCATCACTTTTCCACCACCACCAGTCATAGTGCCTATAATGAAAGAAAAGCATTACATTCCTCCAAAACAAATAAAACGTTTGTACATAGAAAAACAATTTCCACAGTTAAAGCTTAGCAGCAAGGGGTTACATATTAAAAGCAGAGATGATAGGAAGAGAAATCTCACGCCATAAATGAGTTTGACAGATTTGTCTATTTGCATGATACATAACCATTTTCTCAATTTGTTTGCAGTGCTCTGTGGTGCTACAGTTCTACTCAGTGGGCACACCAGCATCTCTTTTATAAAGGATTCCTCTTCATTTACTTACTCTGGATTTGTGCTTTTGAGTTAGTAAATTAATTAATCAGAAGTGTATGGAAATATAGCTGAACTGAAGGAAAGCTTTCTTCGGCATATTCGTGCTTGAGAATATTGCAGAGAAGCAAAAATGTGAGATATGAACATTATATTGGTTTTTGCTAAATCTGCCCTTTTTGTTTAATTTTCAGTTACATTAAAGAGGAATCAGAATGAAAATATATGCTTAA